>JARCFY010000009.1:63141107-63741107 GCA_029233225.1 Lepidodactylus listeri | reverse complement strand
CAGGCAGCTTCCCCCCTCTGAGAAGGGAATAATAGAAGACACCGTTAGAAAAACCAGAAAAAGCAGCATACAAAATCAGGCTCCTAACCAATACTCCCTCTAAGCTGTGGGGTCCTGTGAGCAAAAATTCTCCTTTGTGAGCTCCTGACATTAAAGTTGTGAGTGAGCGATTTGGCTGCTGCATAAATTCATTTGCTCTGGAGCCGTCCTTCCTGAGCTGAGACAAAAAGGTGTGAGCTGGAGGCTAAAACTAACTCAGCTTAGAGGGAACACTGCTCCTAACATATGGTTGCCAACTCCAGGTCAGGAAATTCCTGGAAATTTAGGGGTGCAGCATAGGAAGGGCAGGATTTGGAGAGCCAGCTGGGTGGCCTTGGGTCAGTCACAGTTCTCTCAGAGCTGTTCTCTCAAGGGCAGTTCTCAAAAGAGCTCTCTCAGCCCCACCTACCTCACAGAGTGTTATGGGGACAGGAAGGGAAGGAAACTATAAACTGCTATGAGACTCCAATTGAAGTGTGTGGTATAAATCCAATCTCCTCTTCTTCTTTGGTGGGTGATAATGTTCTAGATTCCACCCTCCAAAGCAGCTATTGTCTCCAGAGGCAATGATCCCTGTCATTCGGGGATCACTTGTAATTCTGGGAGATCTCCAGGCCACACCTGGAGGCTGGCAATCCAACTTTGGGTTTATACTCAGAATGCAGGTATTTAGTCAAGATATTTCGCCACCCAAAGCTTTTCCCATGCTCCTGGCATTTCATTATTTTCTTTCTCTTATGGGTCTTCCAACACTTATTTCGGCTGAAACGGAAGAGGCAAGCTCACCCCTACCACTCAGGCTTGCCAACTCCATGGGGATATTCCTGGAGATTTGGAGGTGAAACCTTGCGGAGGGCAGGGTTTGGGGAGGGACCTCACTGGGGTTTAATGCCATAGGGTCTGCTCTCCAAAGGAGCGGTTTTCTTCAGGGGAACTGATCTCTGTCCTATGCGGATCAGTTGTAATTCCAGGAGATCTCCAGGCCCCTTCTGGAGGTTGGCAGCAACAGATGGGAAAAGGGTAACCTGCTTACTGAGGGGCGACGGGTGGCACACAGCTCCTTTGGAAATTCCAAAAGGGGCATGACGTGAGGCTTAGAGCAGACAATCCCCCATCCCATCCGGCTCTGAATGAGATCTTTGGGTCTAGCTTCCTGATTTGGGATGAAGCCCGCTGGGGAGAACGGATCTTGCTGTGCGCTCAGCTGCCTTCGAGGCTGGCTCCCCTCCTCGCGTCCCACCCACTCCCCACTTATTGCATAAAGAGGATGGAGCCCCCCCCGCCCTTGGTACTCACTTCTGCCAAGCAGCCACCCTGGTTCGCCCCTTCTCTGGAATGGCAAGCCCCCCTCCCCAAGCCCCCAATCGTAGCGCAGCGATGCAAAGAAGGGGAGAAGACCCCACTTTATCCCAAGGTGGGGGAAAGGAAGGCGGAAAAGGAAAGAAAGGGACTTTGCTCTTTGGCGTTCTCCCCCCACCCTTTTCCTCCCCAAGAGCGCCATGGGCTGCACTCTCTTGGCTTAACCCTTCCAGTGCCATAGCAGAGGCGGGGTGGGTGGGAAGCGCCGGTTCGTCCCTCTAGCCTCCCTCTTGCCAGCCTGCGAAGGCCCTGCTGCCCTTCTTCTGAGGAGGAGCTGGCTGGGTGCTGGCAGGACTGCGGGGGGGGGGGGGGAAGGACACACGTTCTTCTGGTTGAATTGCCCAGCTTTCAGGGATGCCAGACCTCGGCTCTTCCCCCTCCCCTCCCGCCATCACCTGCCCTCCACTCCCCCCCTCTAGCTTGAAGGGGCGGCCAGGCGCTGTAGGGAGGGGCAGAGGGACAGAGAGAGTGTGTGTGTATGTGTGTTTGTCGTGGATCCTTCCTCTCCCAAGCCTCTCCCCATCAGAAGGCAGGCAGGGGGGCAGCCTCACTCCTCTTCTGCGAGGAACTTGGGGGGAAGTCAGCACCAGCAGCTCTGGTAAGGCGGCTGCTTGGTGGGGGAAGGGAGAGAGGGAGAGGTGCGCCTGTTCCGCCGATTACCCCCACCTCCTGCTGTTTCCCCACTCCCACACCCCCCCCCTCTGGCTCCCAGGCCCAAGCGGGCCGCCGATTCCCCACCCCTGGCTCCGGCGGCGAGGCCCAAGAAGCTCTCAGCCGCCAGCCACCTCTGATTTCTGAGAGCGATCCCTGCTCGCCGGGCCTGCTTCTCCTCCTCCCCCCTCTGTTTCCCGGCGGGCCTCTGCAGCACTCGCAGGGCCCGCCGTTTCTCCCCCTCGCCGCTCGTCGTCGCCGCCACTGCCCGCCTGCTCATTCTCCCGCCTGCTGCCGCCGCCGCTGCCAAGGTAAATTCGTTCCCTGCGCATGCACAGGGAACGCCTTTTCACTTTGGGGGGGATTTAACTATCCCCCCCAGGTTTTTTAAAAGTTTTGCCATTTTTCTGCAGGCCAGGGGGTTACCCCCCACCTGCAGAACCCCCCCTCTGCCCTCCATTTAAGTATCCGCACGGGGGTGGGCCACTTGGGAATTAGATATATAGGTAGTGAAAAAGCTGTCTGGATCCAACCCATTGATTGTAAAGTTGCTGCTCTTACTGGATATAGAAGTGCAAATATCACTTTCTAGTTAGGCTTTCTGCTCAAAACTGAAGTTTTTTCTTCTAGAATCTGCTGAGTCATTGTTAATGCTTGTTTGTGGAAAGTGTGCTGACAGATACCACTTTTGAACTCAGTGCCATGAAATGGAGTTCGCTGAGTATGTATATTCCAGTTTAAAACGAGGCAATCAGAACAAAGTCTTTCACAAGGTTTTACTTCATACAGCAGCAAAAGGTAAAGGGAATATTAAAATATTAATAGGAGCACTAAGTGACCCCAACTGGTATGCCAAACAATAAGGTTTGAATGCATACTCATACCTGCATTATTTTATAGGCATGGAGCTCCTCAGTGTGCATGTCATGAGGATGTATATATTCATACAACAATCACAGAATGATACATGGTAGTCCTGTGCACATATACCTAAGAACATGTCTATTGAATTATTACAGAACTTAAATCCATCAAAATGCTGTATACCTCAAAGTGCTACAAAATAAATTTGTAGCATGGGCAAGCAGAAGTGGCGTAAAGGTTTGTTGAAAACAGGTTAGAAATCAGCTATGAATTTCACTGGATGGCCTCAGGCAAGTCACTGTCTGGCAGCCTAATCTGACTGCATTATAGTGAAAATCAAATTGGTAACTCGGATACACAGCCTGAGTTCCTTGGAGAGATGTGAGATACCAAAATGTAAAGTTATATTGTGTTTTACTGGTGAAGCAATTGGAAGTGTCTGGTCCCCGAGTAAATATACTAAATATGTGGGTTTTTTTATTACAAATATGAGATTTCAAGTTAGAAGCATTAAAATGCTATCGTTGGCTATCTGTACATTTTTATTGCAGCCTAGCACTTTTCTTGTTCTTTGTGATATCATTAATTTTTGGAAGCTGCCCGATTTATGCATGCGAACATTCACTGCAACATGAATAATTTCAGCACATTGGACAGCAATCAAGCTTTATTGTGATGTTGTATTGACATTTTTGTGCTTAATATTTAATATTTTAAATCTCTAAATGAAATTCACATTTTTCTTCTCCTTTTATGAAAACAATGGGAACCTGAATGAAAAAGATATTCCACTGCAGATAAGTTGCTACTTTGCAATCTTAATAGCAATAATTTGCATAGAGTAGTTTATGGAAATAGCTTTATTACAGAGACTTTGAAGAGTAGTTTGGGTGACAGAGGAGGGATAGGAAGCAGTTAACTGCCTTGTTCTGTGTCAGGTGGAACTCCCCAATCTCCTCTGCTGATCTGTTTGGACAAAAGTAATGTGAGATAGAGGCTGTGGGGAATTAGGCAATATAGTGAGAAAGCTGCCTGGATCCAACCCATTTGACAAGGGGGGGAGCTATGCAATGCAGCATCTTAGGTTTCTGAAAGATTCTACCTTTTATGTCATTATTATTTACCTTATTTATACCCTTCCTTTCTCCCCACTTTCTCCTAGAGCAGGGGTGGGCAAATAGCGGCCCGGGGGCCACATGCGGCCCACCACAGAGTTTTTTGCGGCCCGCCAAGACAGTCGGCCACGTGGTGTGATAGGGTATATTTGTCTCATTAAACTGATTCTAAAATTAAATATGCTTGCAGCTATAGATGATATGAAATTAGCACAATAAATAAATTGAATAAAACTACCACTATTTTATTTAATTTATACTTATTGATTTTTATGATACAATTTATACCTTTTCTGAAATGCAAAGTTAACTAATGAATACAATCATGTTAAAAGGTGCGGCCCTCCACTAACCTCCGCTCCCACAAAGTGGCCCCGGAGCCAAAACAATTGCCCACCCCTGTCCTAGAGTAGCTTACCTCATTCTTCTCTTTTTCATTTTTTTCTCACATTAATCCTGGGAGGTAGGTTTGACTGACAGTGTGTGACTGGCCCAGAGTCACCCAGCAAGCTTCCATGGCAGAGTGGAGATTCAAACTGGACCCTCTCAGATCCTAAGCTGTCACACAAACCACATTGGCTCACTTGTGGAGGGGTTGCAAAGGCTTTGGATAGTTTAAAAAGCATTGGTGGTCAGGACTGTCAGTGGATCTTCAGGTTATATATATATTTATCTTTTTTAAGGTCCTTCCTGGTCTTTTGGGGCCTTTTTGCTCCCATGTAACCTAGCATCAGCAGCTCCTTGCTTCTGCTTTCTGACTGGGCATATGTTATGCCTTTAAAATGCATGAATGAATTCGGCCCCAGACTTCCAGTAATGGTACAGAAATAATCTTCCTATGAGGATGAACATCAAAGGTATGAAATGGCTGCTCGGTGTTTCAAGGTGCTGTAGTGGCTCCTTAGGAGGCTTACATGGTCTGGGACTTGGCTGGTTGAAGACCAGCCTACAAACTTTCCTACAAACTTTTCCTACACACTTTCAGATGATTGATTTTTTTTACTGCTGTGATTTTTTTCTGCCTGTCTTATGTCTTTCAGTTTTGCCTTTCTGCAAGTTGTCTGGGATTGTATTTTATGATTTTTATGGATGTTTAGTATTGTAAACTGCATTGGGCATATTACAATGGAGAGGCAAGGTATAAGTAAATAAACATTCATTCATTGAAGTATTTATATCCCGCCTTTCCTTGTGGCTCAAAGCAGATTTCAAATTACAGTTAAAAACATACACAATAAAACCCCCAATCACCCCCTTACTCATATTAATATCGCTCATTATCTAGTTGGTCTTAACACTCTAGTCCTAGTCTTCTTCATCTCCTCCAGCACTTTTCAGTCTATTGCATCCCCTGCCTAAATAATAAAATTTCATGAGAATTGATACAAAAAGCAGCTGTTGCAGCTACGGACCTGATGAAAGCTGTGAGAGAAGTACAGCCTGTTTGTGGCTCTCTGATTTTCCAGCAATACCATAGTAGTTGTCAGTGGGTCATAATGTGGGCCATAAAGTTTCTGCAGCCCAAATACAAGTTTCAGAAGGACACAGACTTTGTGATATAAACTTTGTTTTTAAAATGTGTATGCAGGTGAGATACTGCTGTTATTTCCTGCCAGAGTAGAACCCTTGTGGTCCAGCAGTGTTGCAGCACACAAGATCTCACAATAAGTAGTAAGTTTACACAGGAACAGTCTGCACAATCATTTTAATGTGCCGGCATATATCTGCAGATGGTTTGCGCTTGTATTACTGACAACTATTCATATTTATTATTTTTCAGTTTTTGATTTGGCTCTGAAGACATAGGCTGTGCAGACCCCTGATTTAGAAGGTGTTGACATGTTTGTAATCATTTCTCCATAGCTGAAGTTTCTTTACCCCTAATGTCTTAACTGTGATGATATATGAAAGGTAGTGGGGCTGTGAGCCATGGTTTTTAAAAATCTGGTTCTCAAGCAAAAATGTTTTTTGAAAATTCATTGTTTCTGTGGATTTCTTAACAGCTTTCTAAATGTACATTCAGCCACTGGTACCATCAGGTTCTGCGCATCACATTGAGATGTTCTGTGTGGCAAGTGCCTGGTTTCTATCATAAACTGTATGGTTTTATTTATTTAGACCCACCTAAAACAATAATTGTCCTGATCTGGATGGGACAGGCTAGTGCTAGCCCAATCTAGTTAGGTCTTCAAAGCTAAGCAGAGCCAGCCCTGGTTAGTACTTGGGTGAGAGACCACCGAGGAAGTCCAGAGATACTTCGCAGAGGCAGGCAATGGCAAACCAAACCACCTCTTGCCTTGAAAACCCTACAGGGTTGTCATAAGTCAGCTGTGACTTGACAGTACTTTTCCACCACCAAAACAACAGTTAGACCTGAAGAAGTGAGCAGTGACTCACAAAAGCTCATACCCTACCACAAATTTTGTTAGTGTTTAAAGTGCTACTGGACTCTTACTCTTCTCAACAATTAAACCAATCACAGAACCATAAAAAGTAACACTTAAAATAGCCAGTGATAACACATTTTAAATAGTTTGGAGTTTGGGAAATCTTATTTTACCTGGCATCGTAGAAGAAATTACATTTTTCTTCTATGTTGCCAGGAAAATCAGAAGGGAAAACACTATGAGGAAAGATACAACAAAGGAAGAATTCCCTTGGCATAAGGTTGAAGGGGGTGGTTGCTCTGTCATGTGGCAGAGATGCTGTGACTGATAACATCCCAATGCATTTTACCAGATATCTAAGTAAAAGTGATTTACAATAACTTTTGGTTTTGGAATGGTTTTGAGATTGGAGTTTGTGTGTCTTATGATATGCAAGTCTATGACTGGAAGAATGTTTAGCTACTCTTGATTAGTAGGATATATATTACAGTGAGTGGGATATGGGTTATAAACAGTATAAAGGCATTCCGAAGGGTAGGAGAGAGCTAGCATCAACTGTTGTGGAAGCTCGAAATCATATGACACTAGCATCATGTGACACAACCATCTTTCCTTACAAAAATTATATTCTACTTTTTTAATAATACAGTTCCTCAAAACACAAAAAACCACACACCCCACAATTCAAAATTCTAAACATAGTCCCAAAGTGCAGACCAAAAAAATCCATGCAGTGGGTCCATTTGGGGATCAGGAGGATTTGCAGAAAACCACCATTGGAGCACTGTAGTAGCATGAGAATCCCAGCTACCATTTTGATTGCTTAGCAACTCAATTAAATATAGGTGGGTGGGGAGGGATTGAAGAAGCCAGGTAGGCAAGGAAGAAGGGGTCAGTTGCAGCTGTGAAGAGAGGAGGCAGTGACAGCCAGATGGGAGAGATGTTGGGGATGGTGGCAGCAGATGGGAGGAGAAGACAGAGGGCAGCAGCAAGCAGGAGAGAAAAAATTGGGTGGCAGCAGTTTCTGTGCAGGGTGGGGAAGAAGGAAAGGCAGGTGTTGGCTGAGTAGAGAAGGCAACAAAGGAGAGGAGGAATGATGAAGCACTGGAGACAGAGGGACTCTGGCAGTAGAGTTTCCTCTTCTCTTGTGAGTGATGTTATTAAAAATGGGTTTGTGTAAAGGCATATGTAATGTATGATTTTGCATCAGAGATGGTTGGTCAAGTCCAAGTTTCTGTCAAGTTCACTGTTTGTAGGTGTCCATCCTGTCTACCTGTGCTTTTTACATTTGATTAATGTACAGCTTGTTGTTGATATTTTATAATTTACTACTGACTATATGAGTTGTGTTAACTTGATTTTTTTTATTTTGTTTTTATTGGATTTGAACATCCAATTAGTTTAGTGGAAAGATAGGGTAGAAATTTAAAAATAAATACACATCTTAAGGTACACTATTTTCCACTTGACTGCATGGAATAGATGTGTATGAAAATTGTTTAAACACCTCTAAATGTCACATCATTATATTTTTACTCCTTCTGATTATGTATTTTAATGGCTTTGCAATTATGACATACAAGAGTCTTTACCACATACAAGAAGAAGAGCTTAAAAATATCCTGTGCCATTTCAGGTTTGGCGTGAAGGACCATGGGGAAAATAAACTAATTTGCCATTATTTAAAACTAGGTACCTGTCCTTATGTTGCAGGTTATTGTGTGGCAAATATTTCAGTCATAATGGGTCATTTACCCTGAATCAACAGCTCAGTGGAGGTGACCATGGGTTCATAAATGGCATCAAAGGATAACAGAAGAATCACTACAGAATAATGTAGGTTTGACTCTTTTAAAGGTTTCTCATATGTGAGTGCTGGAACAGGTTGCTTAACATTTCTTTATGTGAGCTTCTTGAACTCAGTGGGGGTTACAAAATGTATCTCTCCCTGAGGGTCCATTTAAAGAAGAAGTCACAGGTGTTTGTAAAGTCTTTGAAGTTCTCAAATAGAAGTGTAAAGTGTTGTCATGAGGTGAAATATCTTTGTTAGTTTAAGGTGAGAATCAGCATGTACAGAAAAGGAAATGTGCCTGTAAAAATGGGGACAGTTTTCTGTTTTTCAAAACCAGAAACCAAAAACATGTTCTGCACAGAGGAACACAATGGCCCATGTTTGAATTTACATTTCATTCTATAGGTTCATTTTTAGCAAGCACTTTTATTTATTGAGCTTCACGCAGGGGAGGATAAAGGGAGGGGAAAAAGTCAGTATCCTAAAATAACCTAGAATTTATAGCAAGAGAAGAACTTAGAAAGTCAACATATCATTGCCAGGCCCTTTCAGTATGGCTTTACCATACATTGTTTTGTATTCAGGGACTGACTTTTGAGTGCAGAAATGCACATAAATAATGACAAGTGCAAGTTGTGGCAAAACCCATGCAAGCTGTGGCTTGCAAACATTGGCTTCAGCAAAGACAAATGTTGCCAGCAAAGCTGCAATATATAAATGTACGTATCACTTCTTAAAGGATGCTGTGCTTTGTATTTATTTTGTACTTGGAAATCTTTTACCGAATTTAGGGAAGAAAAGGAAGATGGTGGCATCAAACCCAGGACTCATGTCTCTGGAACATCATTGTCCTCTGAAGACAGTCTTGCTGAAGTTTTTGCTTGTACATTATTATTATTATTTAGTAAACTTATGAATTGGCCAATTTCCGCTACTGCAGGCTCTGGCGATATATAACACATAGTAAAAACATTAAAACCATAAAATAAGCACATAAACAATGCTAATCCAGCAATCTAAAAAGATCAAGTAGTGAAATTACAGTTTCTTCCCAGTTCTGGTCTGCAGCCACCTCGTGAGTGTGGGGAGGAGGAATAATACAATCTGATGGAAAGAGAGTAGGAGGGTGCCGGCCAAGACAGAAGCTGTCGCTGTCCTCAACCAAAGCCTTGGTGGAACATCTCTGCCTTTACAGGATCTGTGGAATTTCATGAGGTCCCACAGGGCCCTGATGTTGTTTGGCAGAGAGTTCCACCAGGATGGGGCCAGGGCTGACAAGGCCCGGCCCTGGTCAAGGACAGCTGGATGTCTTTGGGACCAGGGATCACCAGCGGATTGCTAGCCAAGAAGCATTATTGCTGGGTAAGTTTCAATTAATATTAGCTAAGGCTCTGAAGGAGACCCTTGGAATACTGTAACCTGCGACTTGCTTTGGCACATAACATTTATCAAGCTTGGGGCAAAATGTTCTTGTCAGCTGTGTTGAATTTTAGACTAGAAAGGGTAGCTATGCCTCCTAGATATTCTAATTCACCTTCTGATGAGTTAGTCCTAGATTGCAACACTTGAGTGCTGCACTGCTCTACTCCATAGAATTTATCGTGTGGGGTACTTCAAGGATGCACCATCTTTTTTTCTTTTATGCATACAAATGCTTCATGTAATCTGATTATTTCAAAGTGTGTTGCCCGTATGCTGATGGCACCCAGCATATTTAGCTGTGGAGAAGTCATGTCAAATGAATGCCTGAATTTGGTGAGGAGTGAATGAAGATGAAGCTTATTGATGTTTAATCAAGACAGTCTGGATGATCCTGCATGGTGGAGAGAGCGCGTTCTTTCACTCCTTAGCTCTGCGGGGAGTGCCTGCTGAATGTTCAGAGCTGTGATTGATTAAATATGAGGCTGTGGAGCCAGCCAGGCTTTCTTTGTTTTAACACTTGAAGTATGGAAAATGCTTCCATTGGAGGCCTGCCTGGCATCTGCAAGGGGCTTCCATATACTGGATCGTGACATTGTTTTGTCCCTTCCAGTATTGTATTCTCAGACTAGCGGGAAGTCCTCAGTGTCTGCACTCTGACTTCTTGCCAGTATGTGAAAACAAAGTTAATGCAGACATAATATAGGCTAGTTGACCTTTTGCTGGTATTTGTCCTGTGTACTGGTCAGTTCAAATGTAATGCAAATCCATGGTATAATTAAGCTAGCCATCGTTAATTGGTCATCTGAACCTGTGCCACTACGCTATTATTTGGCAACTCCTTCATTCTCTTGGGGCCAAACTAGACAGGACAATGTCAAGTTCATCCCAGAAACACACCATCATTTTGAAGAGGGAGTGCATCACAGAACTTCTTTTAAAAGCACTGTGGGGGTATGATTCTGATTGGGACCCCTGCAATGTGGAGGGGAGGAAGGCTTCTGCCTTCTTTCATGCCATTTTTCTGACCCAAATGCTCTGAAGGTGGTGTTGTTTGCCAACACACCCCGAGCTATTTTCAGGCTGGAAAAATAGTGTAATGGTGCAGGGGGAGGCAGGAGCCCCCTCCCCTTCCCAGTCACAATTGGGCTCCCACAGCGCTGTTAAAAGGAATTCCCAGGTGATAACTTACTTACAAAATGGCAGTGCATCCCCTAGGTGAACTTGAGGATGCTCATATTGTCTAGTTTGACCTTAAAAAACTCAGCAACACAGCAGTTCGTTCTGTGCATCACAAAAGGGGGGGACACACAATTGGAGCCTTGGTTATCTTGATTGCCTGTGGTCTAGCAATGAAGATTCTCTACCCAGTTTATCCCACAGCAAAGTTAATGTGCCTTGTTCTAAACTATTCACAACTGTTACTGCTTGGAATTTACAGTCTCTGCTCAGTGAAGTACATTTAACACAGTTCACGTGCATGTTGGCCATTTGGGACGAAACAGATGTTATGTGTGTGTTGTTCAAGGAGCATTTTTGGACATGGGAATTCAGATAGTGAACTCACTGGGTGTGTAGTGGGCAGGTGGTGTTTGCAGCATAGAAGTAAGACTGGGGGTGGGGTGCAGTGTCTGCCATAAATGTCTTGGGACAGAAATGGGACGCTTGGTTTTATATGAGTGTAGAGTTGCACTGAAATAGGTATCAGGAATGTATTTTCCTGGGTTTGGGTAATGAAAAGGGATAATGAAAAAGCTTTGCTTCTTTCTTGGCTAGCCTTGGGGGAGTCAAGGAACGAAAAATATGCACTGCAAGAAACTTCTGTAAAGTAACGTGTTCCTGTTTATAACGATCATTCTATAAAGTGCATTGTGTGCTATTGTGGGCTGTTATAACATCCTTGTCAGATACATATACATGTACATGTCAGATACAGATACATGTCCTGCCTTGGGGGGGGGGGGGCAGGACATGTGGCTTGGCAGCTGGTTGTTTTTCTGAGAGGGGCCAAATCTTCCTGAGAGAAACTTCCTTTCCTTGCTCTCAGCAGTTAATGGAAAGTGAGTTGAAGCAGCGAGACTTTTTCGTCAGTTGGGTGCTGCAAGGCAGGCTGGAGTAGCAGCCAGGTCTCTGGCAGGAGGACAAGGAAGGCACCGCTGAAGTCAGGATTTGCTTAGACAAGCCAGGACTCCAACCAGTGGACTGGGAGCTCTTGGACCCTTTAACTTTTAAGGACCATTATTTTCTACCAGCATTAGGTCTTGCCTTCGGAGGCCTGGTCTTCCCATAGAGAGTAATGACCTTTTAAATTTTAAAGGGCCAGTATGCTGGAAAGTGTTCCCTCCTCACTAGCCCTTTCTGCCTCCCCAGCTGGAGTTCTTATTCTGATATTATTGGGAATGGTGAATTGGGAATTGGGAATCCTGTCGGAGAGGCAGGAGCAGTGTAGGATATTGCTAACCTGATACAATGGTCATTTTAGTGGATCAGCAATATTCAGTTGTGCTCACTTTAGTGTGGGTGGGTTCTGTTACCTTTCTTTATATGTGTGATACAAGCTGGGCTTTCTAACTTAGAATTGTTTGGGCTGTTAATGGTTTAATTTCTGTCGAATTTTACTGTTGCATTTTTATGATTGTGAGATACTGCATGAACCATATCAGTTGAGAATGTGGGATAAAATTTATTTATTTACATTTATTTAAAAAATAGATTTTATTGTCACAAATGTCCATAGAGCACAATAAAGAGTGTGAATGAATTTACCATTCTAAACATTTACAGATGGAATGGAGTTTTAAATATTTTAATGATTTAGTTCCAAGTTTAGAGTAACAGTTTGAGAATAATCAGTTTGTTCTTGTGATATTGCAAATTGTGATATCATGTCTTTATCAGGAATGATTTAAGTATAAACTAAGCCACTATTTTCTACAAGAGAGTATGGTGCATAATATGGAAATAACCTTTTAAAAATCTTCTACCTCCATGGCTTTTATTTAAATTATTACTGTATTTTCTTGAGACTGATAATGGGATATGGTGAGCAGGGCTGCAGAGAGCCATCTTGAGCCTCTGGACAAAGTTTCCATGTGCCCCCCCCCCATATGATCCTAATCCAAATGAAATATTATAACAAAGCATTTGGCTTGCCATTACTGTGAATGTATAAGAATAAAAGAATCATCTCTCCATTTGTGGCAGGCATAACTCATCAGAAAATAAAGCTGGGAGACTCAGAATTGTCCACCAGCTTCAGGATGATTTAGGAGTTTCAGGGCCAAAAATGAAAAGCGTGGACATATCCTGGCCCAGGTTATCTCCAGACACCGCCCCTTGCTATTTGCAGTGGAAACTAAGGGTCTCTGTTTGTGGCAGGCATAACTCATCAGAAAATGATGCTACATGGGCAGTGGTGTGTGTCGTGTTGCTGGATGGGAAGTTCCGAGGTCATTGGGAATGATTTTGCCGACATTATCTAAAAAGATTGCATCATTTGGCATATTGTGAAGTAGCCTTTACAGAGGGCTATTAGATGTCCCATCAACACAACAATAATAACTCCGTGCCAGAACTAGGAGTTCTAACCTGTTCCAAATGTATAATCACTAAACCAGTTTAACATTCATGACTATGCGTGTAAAGGTTGGAGGGGGGAGCATCATTTTACTGCTTTGTTAAATCATGGGGAAATATTAACTCCTCCCCTTCATAACATTAACAAAAGTTTGCTACTCTACTACTATTACATACATTCTAAATTGCTGAGCAGGTTAGCGATGAGAAGAAGTTGTGACCAACACTTGAAAAGAAAGGGTGTGTATGGGAAAATTAGGTGGAGGGAGAAAGAAATGAAACCAGATTATGAAAGAGAGCAAAATAAGAGAAAAGTATGGAAAAGGGGGAGTTCTGGCTGGGCAGACAAAGCTATAGAGCTGTATGCAGTTAAAAGAAGAGGCAGAGGAGGGATTGCTGGAGAAAACGACTTAGTTAGCAGCCTGCTGCCTGGCAATTATTGTAGCAGCTGTCAGCCATGCTGGCTTGTCCTGCTTTACTCCAATGTTGGCTTGTTGATGGGCTTAGCATGATCCGTTAGGCAAGCTTGCTATAGTCTTGCAGAAAGGCGATTGCCTTTTACTGTTCTTGGACTTCCTTGTGCCCCTACTGGCCAGAACTGCATTAAACATAACATAAATGGAAACGCTTTTGGTTGGATGCAGCATGATGCTGGTGTCAGGGGCCCTCCAACTGACTTGAACCCCAGGAATTTCCTCCCCCCCCCCCCCCTCTTGGCCCTGATGGTGAGACTGTGCAATCGCTGCTGGATGTAGGATTCAGAATTGCATGGATACTGGTCAAAACTATAACTTGCACCAGATGAATGTTGTTGTATTTTATTGGAGTTTTAACGCTTTTAATTTTTGTATACTATATATTTACTAAATTTGATGGAACCCGCCCTGAGCCTGTTATGCAGGGAGGGTGGAATATAAATCTAAAATAAATAAATAAATAGATAAAATAGCCTGCTTTCTGCTATGTGTGCTTTTAAAACACACTAACAGTTATAAGCTGATATATCTTTACAGGAATAATTTTCACTGTGGGTTTTGTGGTGATATGAAGATACAGTGTGTAAGATTGCTTTTCAGTATTGTAAAATTGAGTATTGTAAAATTGTAAAAAATTGAGTATTGTAAAATTGAGGGTAATAGAACAGCAGAAACTGTGGCTGAGGACAGACTGCCAATGTGGGCCACTATGCCTCCGCTTTAAAAGCGGAGGAACAGGGGCCGTGCACATTGCTGCAGCTGTCCCCCGTCAGCAGCACGGACTCACCCGTCCATGAGGCGCCATCGTGCCGCTTCAGCTGGAGACCCCTTGAAACAGGTCTCTGGCTGTCTGGGCGCGCACTCCTCCCGCTTCCAGGTGGTGAGAATGCACCTGGAAGTGCACAGCCGTGCGCCCGCCAGGAGCTGCCCACAGTGTGGACGCTGCAGGCCGCCTCCTCCCGGAATGCTTGCGCCACAGTGCGAAGGGCAAGCTCCGCGACGCTTCGCCCCCAGCTTGCTCCGCCTCTACTTCCGTGGCATGGCGGAACTCCAGTCTGTCCTCAGCCAATGTAGATCAGAAGCATCCCAAATATTTATTTAAAAGATTGGTGAAAAATTGAAACACTGCAATGTGTTTGCTATCTAGTCCTTTGAACTGTGACACAGATCTGAAGAGCAGGTAGAAAGTGATGTGCAAGATCTCTACTTAAGACTCTGGAGAGCTGCTGGCAGCCTGAGAAGACAATGCTGACCTTAATGGACTAATGGTCTCATTCAGTATAAGGGAGCTTCATATATATCCATATGTAATCCATTTTGTCTTTCCTGCTGTTTTGTTCTTTTGTACTCTGACCTAGTTTGGCTTTTCCTCCTCTTATTTTAGTCCTAAGCCTATATAGCTCTTGGACTTGATCCACTGGTGTATTCTTGTCACAATTTTTACATAATTGTTGATCAATCGTTATTCTGCTATGTATGGCAATACTTTAAGTATATTCTCTAGAGCCTCCCTTGCCATACGCCCCTAGAGATTTGTGCACCTTGGACAGGGCATTGCTTCTACTTTTACAGTATTTCAATCTCATAAACTGAGTTGTATAGATAAATGTGGAACTCTGTTTACCTATAGCAACAGGGCGGACGATAAAATATATTTATATTTATTATAACAAATATAAGTAAGGTTAGTATAAAGGACACTTCTGATTAAGCTAATTACAAAGTATAACATATAATCCTTGTTTAGCTTATATTTTAGTTTAGTGTTTTAGTTAGAGGTTTAGGGTAAGTGTTCGTAGTTTATAGTTGTAAAAACAATGAAAAAATATTTTTAAAAGCAACTCAAGTCTGCATGTGTGTAGATCTACAATACATATTTATACATACTCAGCAAAAAATAAATCGTTTTATGTTTCCATTGGCTTAAAGTTAAAAGCAAGACAGATAATTATCCTAAAAATGTTAATTAGCTATAGTGGAATAAAATTCTGCACAGCATACAAGCTGAGACCTTCCAAATTATAGCTCCCTCATAAAATGTAAGAGCTACAGTGCATATTTATATATTAAGAATTCTATCACTGCTGTATAATTTGCCATTAACAATTTAACAATATTAATCATAATGCTTTAGGTTTTGTTACAGTTTATAGCTTAAGCACATAGAGTTTATCTTGTATAATGCTCTGAACAGTTCCTTCAATGTGTATTCTAATTGATGTATATTCTATGCTAAATCCTTCAGTGTATTTTTCCTCAGATTGCCTTTTTGATGAGTAGTTCCAATGATACCACAGTGTGAGAACTAGGAGCCGCTAGAAGTAACAGGACCATTTATGTTACTGGCCTAGTCATGACAGGCTATGTTAAGATGAAATGCAAAATTGTACTTTGGAGTTTCATGAATGAGTTCAGATTTGCCATATGCAGACCATGGTTTGCAATTCTGGTTTGGAGGTGAACCGCAAACCACAGTTTGGAGGACAAACCATGATTTCCAGTGAAACAGAAAGTGTGTGTGTGTGAGGGTGTGTGTGTGTGGATTATGAAAGAAAAGGGACCAATGAGCTTTGCTTACATAGCATCAACTTACAGCTCAACCATCCTTTATAGACAGGTGTGTGTATTAAGTGCTGTCAAGTTGCTTCTGATTTACAGTAACCCTATGAATTAAGGACCTCCAAAATGAATAGCAGATGTTACACAAATTTTTAAGAAGGAGTCCAGGAAATTACAGGCCAGTTAGTCTGATGTCTGTCCCAGGCAAATGAGACTGTAGCCAAAGGTAGAATTATTAGGCATGTAGAGGGACAAAACCTGCTGATGGAAATTCAGCATAGCTTCTGCAAAGGGAAGCCCTGCCTCACCAAACTTTTGGTGTTCTTTGAGAAAGTGAATAAGCAGGTAGACAGTGGTGACCCAGTAGATGTTATATGCTTGGACTTTCAGAAGTCATGAGATAAGAGGATGGGTTCTCTTATGTGTTAAAAACTGGTTAAATGACAGGAAGCAAAGAGTAGGAATCAATTGACAGTTCTCACAGTGGAGGGAAGTAAGCAGTGGGGTTCAGTATTGGGGCTAGTACCATTTAATTTGTTCACAGATTATCTGAAACTAGGGCTGAGTTATGTTGTGGCCAGGTTTGCAGATGACACAAAATTATTCAGGATGGTGAAAACCATGACTGTGAAAAGCTCCAAGATGATCTTCACAAATTGGGTGTGTGGACGACAATGTGGCAAATGAAGTTCAGTATTAGTAAGTGGGATAAAAAGTCCCATCTTTCAGTATAGGCTGATGGGGTCTGAACTTGCTGTGACTGAGAAGGGAAAAATCTTGGGGTTGTAGTAGATATCTCAATGGAAGTGTCAACCAAGAATGCTGCAGTGGTGAAAACGACAAACTCTGTTAGGAATTATTAGGAACGGAACTGAAAATAAAATGGCCAATATTGTAATGTCCCTATATAGATCTATGGTGTAACCTCATTTGGAATTTGGAATGATTATGAAACTGGAGCACCTTCACTGGAAGGAAAGGCTGAAGAGTCTGAGACTTTTCAGTTTAGAAAAGAGACTGCTAAAGGGGGACATAATAGAGATTTATAAAATTATGCATGGGATGGAGAGAGTTGACAAAGATAACTTTTTCTCCCTCTCCCAAAATACTAGAACTCAAGGGCATCCAATGCAGCTGATGGGCTGTAGATTTACACAGTAAATGATGAAAATGTGGAATTCGCTGCCAGAGAATGTAGTGATGACCATAGGCGTAGACTACGGGGGGGCTCAAGGGCTTGAGCCTCCCCCGAAATTTCCCGGGGGGGGGACTGAGCCCCCCCAGGAAAACGTAGCGCCTGCCGCCGCACCTCCCGGGGCCCTTCCAAGGCTGGCAGCTACTGCTGCCGGTGCCTTCCCCCCCCCCTGCCTGGCCACTCTTCCATCTTTCCCTCTCCCTCCCTCTTTTCCCGGCGAAGGGAGAGGGAAGGAGTGGGGGGGGAGAGAGGCTCCGGTAGCAGCAGCTGGCGGGCCTCGGAAGGGCTCATGGAGGCACGGAGGTTTTCCGGTGGGGGGGGACTAAAGAGCCCCCCCCCCCGGAATTTACAAAACTCTATGCCTCTGGTGATAACCACAGGGAATAGACAGCTCTAAAAGGGGATTAGAAGGATTCATGGAGGATATGTCTGTCAGTAGCTACTAGTCATGGTGACAAAGGGAAACTCTATGTTCAGAGGCAGTCAACCTCTGAATCCCAATACAGGAGGCAACCTGTATTGCCTATATGCATTGGTGTTGGCCCTCCAGAGGAACTGGTTGGCCACTGTGTGGGAGTCGGACAGAGTGCTGAACTAGATGGATCACTGGTCTCATCCAGCAGGGCTTTTCTTATGTTCTTATGCCTGCCTCTGTTTGACTTGGCTGGGAATCTGCTGACCACCTGAGCAATGTTGGGAGTGGGGCATGGCTTCTTTTGGGTTTGCTTTGGCTTTAGCGAGCTGTCCCCTGGCTTTTGTCTCTCTTCAAGGCTTGAAGAAGAACACAATTACCGCACAATCCTGTGGAGAACATCAGTGGTCAAAACTCCTGAAATCACTACAGGCTTTCAGCATGCTTGTTGCAGTCATTCTACTGCTTTTCTGTTTTTCCCCCTGACTTGTTGAGGCTTATATGTAGAGATGATTTTTCCTTGAACTGTAGCTTGGTGGAGGGGAATTGGGGCCTGGATCAGAACAACTGCATATGGATTGTGCCACACCTTGTGCTAGTGGAAGAACAGTGTTGCATATGATGAAGTTTCCTTAGTGCAGTGGAAAATACACTTTTCCATTAGTGGAAAATTAACTTTGGATCCAACTCAGCAGTTTTAAGATGGGGAAAGAATATGGTAAACATTTATCAGGATTCATAAGCAGCTGCCTAAGCTCAACTAAGCAAACTCTGCTTTATTGTCTCTCTTATGCCTCTGTTGCCTGTTAATTATGAAGATGACCCACTACTTGAGGCCCCAAATCAGAGTTTTTTCATTTGTTTTTGTCTTGAGTTGTGCAAAGTTTTCATACACTTCATGCAAAGTTTAAGGAAAATTTCATTTTTATTTACAAAAAAGTAATCAAATACTAGTATTGTCACTTACCTGGGTTGCAGATCTGACTGACAAGCTTTTATTGTGTGAGAAAGCACATGACACTTCAATCGGTAGAGTTTCTTATTTAATTAGCAATTCAACAACTGAGTGGCGGATGCTGTTTTCACAGGTTTGAATCTATTAATATACTAAAGATGTACCAGTGTGCAAGAAGATGTTATTTTTTTCCAGATGAAGAAAGAATTCCCTGCATTTATTTGTTAGTGTTGTGTTCTGGAAAGGGCATATATGTACTGTATCACATAATGTTTAGACTGGGGTCGCGTCATATCATTCATTTTCCTACTTCTGTTCCAAATTATTAACTGCTGATATGTGTGGGAAAATGGCATTTGTGAGCATGCCAGATAGTTACAGGAATAAGGGGAGAGCTCAATGGACTGAAAAATAGCATTGTCATAACATCTAGCTCTATCCTCTGGAGCCAGTTCTCCATTTGTAAAATAGGAAAAATAGCAACCTACTGCATGGAGTGTTGTGAAGAAGAATGAAAGGACTGTAAAACTTCTAAACATGTAGAAAAAACTTTTAAAATGAAAGATAAGATGTATTCGAGAGTTTTTCACATGAAATTCTACAATAAAGGGACTGCAGATTCCAAACCTTTGGTTATGCGATTCTCTGAGGCCTTAAGGCAACAGTGCTGTTTTGTATAACAGTAGACAGAAAGTTTTGCATTTTCCAGTACAGATTAGAAGTATGTCCTCCTCCTTTAGAGGCAACAATTCGCACCAATTTAAAGTAACCACTCAAAAAGGGACATTGAAAAAATTGTAGACAAGGAGAAGAGCTGACACAGCAAAAAAAATGGAGTGAAAAAAAATCTGCAAGAAGAAGGATAATTCTGTTACCTGATCATGAAGTTATGCCTGCAGGTCTTGACAGGATCATTTCTGAAGTTCTTTATACCACCATATTGCAACACTACTCTGACTGAAAAAATTGTGGTGGCTTAATTATCAGGTTCCTACTAGCAGAAGAGGGAAAGCAGTTAAAATTGGGGGGAGGAGCAGGAAGGAGCAGGTGTCCGTCATGTCCCTCAGATGGCATGGGAGGGCACAAACTGGAACAGATGATGAGCTTCCTACAACTGCCCTTGGCCACAGCAGAGGACAGAATTCTGATGGACTGTGTACCCACACAAGAAATAATACCAAGGGTAAATAAGTTTTGGTCAAGGAATGGAAATTCCATGTGTCAAGCATGGGGCTACATCACTGTGACCTCGTGTTAGAACTGATACTGCAGAACTGGGGACTTTGGTGGTGGTGGATGATGTACAGGTAACTAATAGCCAATCTCTAGGGAAGGGGAGGGGAGAGAAACAATAATTGTATTTTCAGAACCATTACAATGGGCTTCTAGAGTTAAAAAAAGTACCAAGAACTTTCCCCACTAATCTTCTGAACCATCTGCCAGCTTGCCACAATACTGGGTAGTTTTGTACTGGTTTAACAACCTTCCTTTACTCACCCAGTGATACCATAGTTCCACACATGCCCTGGTGAAAGTGATAGGGAGCATAAGCTACTTTATCTGAATGAACACCAAGCACTGTACACCAGTATTAGTACTTCTGGACCCCTTTTTCCTTGTAATATAGCAGATAGTGTACATGAGGCAGAATAAGCAAACTGAACTCTGGGTTGCAAAGATAACAAATTGTCTTGGAATATTAACTAATGGATAATGGTAATTATCCTAATGAATGCAGGTCTATGGCTAGATGGGATTAAGGACAAAATGAAAGCTATCCTGGGGCACAAAAAGGTCAGATTTTATTGATCCGTTTGGCAGTTACTTTGTCTGTTGCAATTAGGGTTGTCAGGTCTCTTCAAGACACTAGTGGAGGGATGGGGGGACACTCTGGGAGCCAGAAGCTTTGTGCCCGACGTGCCAACATCACCAGAAGTGATGTCACATGTTACCTGGAAGTGACATAGGAACATTGGGGGTGACGCTCTGGTTTTTGGGCAAAAGTCAGTGGTAAAATCACCCTCAAACCAGTGTTTTGCCTAAAAACTAGAGCATCACCCCCTCATCACTGATGTGCCTACATCACTTCTGGCTGATGTTGGCACATTGCCCCACATTACTCTTGGGGGGGGGGATTTCCTCCCACCGGCCGGCTGACGTGGTGGCAAAAGCAGAGGATCCCCCACCAGAAACTGGGGATTTGTAACCTTAACTGCATTCTTTTACCTCAGCTGTGTAACTCTTTCCAGCACACCCCCCCCCGCAGTTTGTGCATTGAATCCTAGTTAACATTGACTCCACAAACTTTATTTTTTTCTTGTGCAAAATTCCTTGTGTTCTGTTGGGTCTAATCTATAGTCAGGGATTGAACCTTAGGCCTCATGTAGGCTAAACCTGTATTATAAATCCAGATGAGGTTACTTTCATGCTAAGCAATATGGCTGGGAGCCCACCAGCGCAGGTGAAGGTATGCCATGGGCTTGGCTCTGACTAGTTACAGTCAGGGCCTCAGCATAGATTGTGTAGCCTTAAGTCTATGTGGTTGTTGTATGGAGTGAGATATTGGGGTTCTGAGTGATACTGCTGCTTCCCTTATGCATATGAACTTATTTTTTTATTAAAGTAGATGGAGTCTATATTTACATCTGGTGCAACTCCAGTTTCTGGTTTTCCACTACATTGAAACCTCCTATTTAGCTTTAAGGCAGTTCACATGGCTGCTTGCTATTTTAACTACTTTGTTCTCTATTGAGGTGCCATGTTCTTTCTTGCTGCTTAGTGATGGGTAGTGGAAAGGATTCCCCGCCCCCATTGGCTTGCATCCAACAATGCACAAGTGGAAACATAAGTGGATTTAGCACAGTTCTGCTTGTGCAACAGCTAGTGCTTTCCTCTGTATATATCACAGAGTCCAGAAATTGATTGTACAATGTCTTCCACAAGCAGAAAACGTGGGAATGCAATGTTTGATTTAGAACAAGTGACTTTCACAGTCTTTTTCTTGTGTTTGTGCTTGTGCAAAAGTGGAAATCATATTCTGGATTTTAATCCTTGCCTTGATAGGTAACTTCATGGATGACCAGTATTGGTGTACAAAGTTGTGACTTGGTGGACGGTGGCAGAATTTCCAGGGTTGCTGTGGGAGTTGCCGTTACTCTGCAATGTTAGGTTTTTGTTTAGCTGTTAGCTTTTTGTTTAGTTAGCTTTTTGTTTTAGTTGAGCTGTTATGCCATTGACTCTGCTGCTGATTAATTACAGCAATGTTAGTTTTAGTGTAGTAGCTTCCTGGCACATTGGGGTCATCCAGCTTCCATGTTGAATCAAATGGATCCTAGTTCCATGTAGTATCAAATCCTTGTTATAGCAGGTATAAAATATTCTCTGGGTATTGCAAAGCACTTTCCCATAGCTAGATGTTTATAGGAAACCAAAACACTTAAGTAAAACGACTGTGGCCTTGCTTTCAGTGATCATAACTGCTTCTGCCATTAATTCATAGGGATTTATATTCTCTGTGGTCTACTTAAAATTGAAATGCTTTCAAGCAGCAAAACTTAAACCATGAATCTAGTTATATTGTCATCCTTAAAATCTAAAAATGCTGCCTCTCTAGTTGTGAAAATCAACACTGACTTGTGAGAATGCTGATGCTATAAAGTTCAAATGGTGCTTTTAAATGAAGAATGCAGTGATGAGTGAATTCCCCATGGGTCAAATTCTAACTGGGTCATCAGTGAAGAACAGCATTTCAAAATGATATTTTTTATTGACTGTTCTAAATATGCTTGTGTATCTTTTTTTTATTTTGAGCAGACGCATGTTCTAGCACTGCCCCTTGGGACTGCTGGGTAGGTTTAGTAGAAGTCAGTATATTGTCTAGGCAATTGCTTAATACTCCCTTTCCTTCTGTGAATATAATGTCATGATGCCTTATTCTGTGATTGTGTTCTTGTATGGGCTTCATATTCAGCAGTGTGGATTATAATTGTGAAGGAGACAGCAGCAGTATTTAGAAAAAGTACAAGTCAGTTTCAGCAATTGGAACACTTTGGGTTAAATTTTGGGATGCAATTGGGTTAAATTAATTAGTTTTTGACTATGCACCAACAGGAGCTATTGGTCTTGGCTGCGATAGTGTGATGAATGCTGGAAGCATCCCATAAGTTCAAAAGACATCTTGTTTTTAGCTGTGAATAGAATAATAATTTGAGGGCAAAGGGGTTTGACTAGTAATAAAAACTAACATTGACCAAATGAAATTCATATTATGAGTCTATTATTTTTGAACTTTGAGGCATCACTAAAATAATGAAATGTGCCCAGTAAATCCCACTGCTTGACAACAGTGACTATAAATATATCTAAGCTTAAACACAGTTTCCAATTTAGTGGTAGGAGCCATAAGGTCATCTAGCTTGGAGTTTCATATAATATCAAATCCTTGTTTCATTAGGTCTAAAGTGTGTTATAGTTATTGCAAAGCACTTTTCTGTTCTCAGAAAAAAACTCAAGAAAGCTCTGCATTTGCACAATTTTTGGAATATGGACATGCTGTTATCTCTTGGGGATCATGGCCTGTATTCTTGAGAAGTTCAGACATTTTAATTTACTTTGGGGGGAAAATAACTATTGTTAATTTAAAGGATTAATAAAAGCTGGTATAGAAAGTATGACACACTGCAGACATCTCAAAAACTACCAGTTAAAATATAACTGAATATAAGCCAGTTTACATATTCTATTTAATCATTAAGAGCATTGAAAGTCTCACTTTCAGTTGGCATTCTGTGTAAATCTATAGAACCTAATCTCTTTAATTGTTTATTAGTTTACATTTGCTATTTTGGATCTCAACCTGAAAAGGCTGAGGAAAAAAAGGTGATGCAAGAAAAACAATTCTGCTTTTGGAAAATCAATACAATCTAGACAAAATAAATGTCTTCTAATAAATGAGCGCGAAGGGTTACCAAATAGGCATAACATAGACAAGGCTCATATTTTCAAGCATAAAACAGAAGTTCAAACACATTTTGAAATGGTATCTTCAATATACAATTTTAAAAACCCAAAAATGTATAAAAAAGTACAAAAATTATATGCAGGGCTTTTAAAGACTAGACCTTTATTACTTGGTAGTTACACAGTTCCTACAGAATGGAAATACTAAAAAATCAGATAAATTGTAAAGGTCTCAGCAGTAGGGCTGCCAAGTCAGCCCGGGGGGCGGGGGATCCCCGCCCCAGAAGTCTTCCGGTGAGGACGACTTCCCCCATGTAATGACGTCACCCAGAGGTGATGTCATTACGTTGGGGGCGTTGCCAGGGCGACGCTCTGGCAATCGCCCCAAAACTATGATACCATAGAGTTTTTGGGGCGATTCCCAGAGCGTTGCCCTGGCAACGCCCCCAATGTGATGACGTCACCTCCAGATGACGTCATCACGTCGCCGTGGCACGCACGCAAAGTGCACGCGCCAGAAGAGCTCCTGGGGGGAGAACAACTCCCCCCCCCCGCCGGTAAGTAGACCCTACTTGGCAACCCTACTCAGCAGTGTTTCCTCTAAGCTGAGTTAGTGTGAGCTAGCTCAGTTTTTTATCCTCCAGCTTACAAATTTTTGTCTTAGCTCAGGGAGCTCCAGAGCAAACTAATTTATGCAGTAGCCAAATCACTCACAGCTTTAATGCCAGTAGCTCAAAAAGTAGAATTTTTGCTCACAAGACTTCACAGCTTAGAGGGAGCATTGGGTCTCATATGACAATGCCAACCCAATATTTTTTCAAGCTTATTTTTAGTATCCGTAGCCTAATTGCACTAGGATCTTGTCTTGTTTGATTCGGTTCATATAATCTGACCATGTCTTGTTTGATTCGGTTCATATAATCTGTCATTAGCAATATACTAGTTTGTGAGAAAGGCCCAGTGAGAAAGGTGGACTATATATAACATAATTTTTAAATAACCTGACTGATAAACTAATTTATGGTAATGGCAGATAGGTTTTGCTATGATGCAATTTTTTTATTGTGGTAACTCTATGACCACCTTTGCTGAAACAGTGGTTTGATCAATGGAGTTACATTTATGACTGTTCTGTGTTACAATTACTTTGTGGCACTTTCTGTTCATTTATTAAAGGATGTTTATTTTGTTTAGATTGTATTGATTTTTTAAATAGCAGATTTCCCCTCTGAAGCTTTTTTGGGTTTTTTGGTTTGGGGTTTTTTGGAGGTTTATTTTCCTTCTTTTTTTGTACAGTCTAACGTTAATCTTTTTTTAGTGAGTATTTGTGTGTATGTGTGCTTGCCTGGAAGACATGGTTGACTTCTGGTGGCCCCTAGTGGGGCTTGGACATTTCAGAGAGGTGGCTTGCTATTGCCTGCCTCTGCATCCCAGCCCTGGTATTCCTAGGAAGTCTCCCATCCAAGTACTTGCCAGGGTCAGCCCTGCTTAGCTTCTGAGATCTGACAAGATCGGGCTTGCCTAGGCTATACAGGTCAGGGCACTTTAATCATTTTTTTCATGTGTTAAGGGATCACTAATTGATCGATTTAATGATAAGATTATCAGGTTACAGAATTACAGAATTTGTTTTCAGAAACAGTGAAAAAATGATGATGTGAATTAATACTAAAGTAAAAAAAAGAACAATAGTGAAACATCAAGAGATTGAAACATAATATTTAACTATTTGTATTGTAATCTATGTAGTTTCAAAGTTTAACTTTAAAATTCACTTTGATTTGTTTATTTATAGTCCACTTTTCTCACTGAGACTTAAGGTAAACATTTCTGCCTTCCAAGTAAGAAAGGAATGAATAACCAAAGTGGTATTCAGAATGCCTGAATGTAACTCATGGCTGTTGCAGAAAACATCCTTAGGAAAGCATGTTTAGTTTGGAGGTTGCAGCCTGGAATCCCTTTTACCCCTCCCCCTTTCACTAATATAAATCATCTCCAAAGCAATGTTTTCCTTCCATTTCTGTCTCTTGTGGGAAATGACACAAGTATGGCTTTATTACAGTGATTATATTGCCATTAGAAAGAAAGGATTTTCTTAATGTGTTTTATAATGGGAATGAATTTCTTCTTACCACATCATAGAGTTGCCAGCCTCCAGGTGGGGCCTGGGGATCCCCCGCTTTTACAACTGATCCCCAGCTGACAGAGATCAGTTCCCCTGGAGAAAATGGCTGCTTTGAAGGGTGGACTCTATGGCACGGTACCATGCTGAGGCCTCTCCCCTCCCCAAATCCCACCCTCTCCTGGCTCCACTTCCAAAGTCTCCAGGTATTTTCCAACCCAGACTTGGCAACCCTGCCACTTCACAAGTTGCTTATAGGAACCCAAGGCCAAACATTAGCTGTTGGGGATGTCCCTGAAGCTTTATATCCTTATATTACCTTAATTTTAAAATGAATTTTGCCTGTTACTCTTTATAAATTCCCAACTGCTATGTCTCCAGTAAAATTTCCAACTCTCATTCCGGAAGGATTCCTATAATTTTTGCATTTATATCAGTAACAGAATTTCAGCAGATGAAATGTTTCCCATGAACAGCAAGAAATGAGGGGCAGCATTAAAATGTCAAGAGGCAAAGCTGCCATCTGTTGATCAAAAAGTGGAAATGTATTATAATGGATGATATGCCCAATACGCCCTGACCTGGATATTAGAACTGTTGGATCTCAGAAACTAAGCAGGATTGGCCCTGGTTAGTATTTGGATGGGAGACTGCCCAGGGTCATGATGCAGAAGCAATGGCAAACCACCGCTGAATGTCTCTTGGCATAAGTTGGCAGCAACTTGATGGCACTTTCCACCACCACCATGCTCAACAGGTTATGATGTTTAGTCTTGCTCAGGGGAATAATAAAAAAGGCCAAAACTTCAACTAAAACAGTAAAATCTAAATCTTACAACAAAAAAATGAACATGACTGGCACCGCAGTCCTATGCCTGTTTACTTGGAAGAAAATCCCACTGAGTTTACTGGAATTTACTTGCAGGTAAGTGCATATGATAGCAGTTTTCAAGTTGTCTGAGCAACTCTTCAAAATATATAAGGAGGTAGTTTATTTTAGCATCAATAGGTCTCACAAGCATTAACAATTCTAAATCAATATATGCCCTCTATTATAGAGGAGTAACTATCTGAACCTCTTGCATTTCATTTTTTTTATCCTGTTTCTTGTAAGGGGGGGGGTTTCTCTGTGCCTAGGTGTGTGTGATACATAGTCTGCAATTTGAAGAAGCAGTTAGTATGTCTGCAATGAATCTGAGTCCATGACAGTCTCTTAAAGGTACCACAGGACTGTTTTTTTTCTGGGTTTTTGTTATGTAGTTTCATTGGAAAAAAATAAGGTTAAAATACCTTTAATGCAGAAAATTGACTACAATCGCCTCCCAACCGTCAGAAACACTGTAGTTGTAACACTGCCAAAACACTGTAGTTGTAACAGAGGAAGGGAGCTCTGCCAAAAAAAAGACTGATAACCTCCAAGTCTTATCAACCAATAAGATGTTGCAATCCAATGTGGGCTGTTTCTTATAGTAAGAGGTACTTGAGAAGTATGTTACTTTTAAAGAATGTAGTCCTAAAACTGGAATTTAATTAAAACAGGAATTGTGAGGAAGAATGAGGGCAGAACTTTAATCAACAAACAATGGAAAGCAAAGGCCACACACTAATTAGCTCATTACAGTGTAGGGAAAGAAGGCATTTCTGGATTCCCCACTGTTCACATATGTTGCTTTGGTAACAGTAAGTTAACAAGAGGATATTTCATCAGTTCTGAAATAACAGTAATTGCTGTAGCACTGTGATGATCTAGGCACGCACATAAGATTGCCCTTATTTTTTTAATGTATTTGCTTGTGTGATTTTATTCCTTGCTGCCTCTTATAGGACATACGTTTAAGCAGTTTCCAGTTAAAGCAATGGCATGTGTATGCCCACACATGCACATAGAATATTTGATTTTTAAAAAGTATCAGAAGTAAATTCTGTGTTTTGGACATCTTTTTGAAAATAACCCCCTTTATAAAATGCAAGCAGTGATATAGAACACTTGCTTTGGATCCAGGCTCAATCCCTAGAGTCTCTAGTCAAAGGATTTTGAATGATAGTCTCAAAAATACTATTTAGAATCTCAATAAGCTGCTTCCCTTCATCAGTAGATAGGCCATTGGCCCCGGGAGGGGCTGTGGCTCTGTGGTAGTGCATCTGCTTGGCATGCAGAAGGTCCAAGGTTCATTCCTTCCTAAAAGGGTCAGGGGACTGGTGATGTGAAAGATGTCAAAGAACACTGACCTTGATGGACCAGTGACTTGATTTATTATAAGGCGGCTTCATTTGTTCATATGCACTGATTCTTTCAACTACAGGTTCTCTGGAGCATGGCATGCCAAAACTTGCACAAGTTGATATAAACATCCCATGTTCACATGAGAATCATGCATTCACTATACAATTTGTGAGGGAAAGGGGGAGAATGATAGGGACAACTGCAGTTTCCATATATGTTCAGAACACTGTGGTAGTAGAGCCTGTGCATGTATAGCACTTGATGGCACTTTCCATCATCATCACTTTCCACCACACAAAGGGGGAAATACTCTGCTGATGGATTCATAAGGCATTTTAGACTGGTTTTTAATGTTTCTATATATGTTGTTACAGTGTTTGCTAAGAGACAATGACATAAACATTTTAAATAAACACTGATGCCTATACAGAGAGATTTTCTGTCCCAAGGGGCATTACTTTTAGCCAGTTTATTGGTTGCTCAAAAGAGGTTGCTCTCATTTGAGTTTCTTTCTCTCACACTCATGCCCATTGAGGAAATATCTTCAGATCTTAAGGAATGTTAACATTCCTTTGTTGCCCTGACCTGGATAGCCCAGGCTAGCCTGATCTTATCAGATCTAGGAAGCTAAGCGGGGTTGGCCTTGGCTAGTATTTGGAAAGGTGATTTCCAAGGAATACCAGGGTTGTGCCACAGAGCCAGGCAATAGCAAACCTGCAGGGATTAGGGTCAAAGTTACGACTAGTTTCTTTCAATTTGGTTTGTGGTGGCTTTCAGATGGTGCTCAGTAGAAACTGAAGGCTACTTTGGGGCTTTTTTTTTGCATGTGTGACTTATTCCTGCTTTTTTTTACAAGTTTACCTGTTAGCACCAGAATTGTGTTGAGCATAGGCTGTCCTCATATCTTCCCTTCCTCTGCATTTATCCAGTTGCCACAGTGGTTCATTTTCTTATAGATGTGCCATTAAAGATCAGGATTTTTGAGGAAGGGTGATATCATCATTGGTGGTGTCACAGTACCACCCCCTTTTCTTCTTTTTTGTTGCTCATGCCGTATATCTATATATCAGTATACCACTGGATGTGGGGGTAGGCACATGCATGTGTGGAAATCACCAGATTATCCCTACGAAAAGAAGTATAAAAATGCCCTCCACTCAAAGGTTCACCCCAATATTTGGATATTTGGGGCTGTAATCTGGTTGTAAAAGGTTTACCTGTCAACAAACAGTAGGCAAAGGGTGAGGAGTCAATTGACCCATATGGTCAAGTGGCTAGTACTTAATATTAAGTCACGTAATTGTCTCTAGCAGGCCAAGAAGAATGCAGCAGTCCCTGCCAGAATAGCAAGTGATAAAAAATGCCAAACTCTTTATCCAAGGGATAAAAATTCCTCATTACTGAGTTGGGGAAAGAGAGTACAGGGGCAGTGTTGTCTCATGGTCATGGTTCAGTCAGCAGAAAGCGGAAGCAGGAGGAACCAATAAAAGTGTAAGAAACATTACGCTTGTGAACAAATGCAACTCCAATCTGATTGCTAGAAAAACATTGGGGTGGAAGTGGTCCTAAAAGAACCAGGGGGGACAAGGGTTACATGTGAGGTGAACACTAATGACCCAAGAGAATGTGTGGAAGACAGGAGGTAAATCAGTATGAAACCAGAACCAACACACTAACACCAGGCAGAATACCCCTTTGAAGCTTATTGGGCGGAGCTCTCATCAAAGAGAATATCAGTAACCGCAGATAAGCTTCCTTGAAAGACAGTTGCTATCCACCATTAATGGTTCTTCTTCAGTATGTGGTCCTATGGGAATGCTTAGTCTATTCTGGACTGGAGTATGCACTGATGTCGTGCAAGAGGACAGTAAGACTCAGTAGGCCTGGCAGGTATTTGAATTTAGTACATGCTCTAGAATCTCCCTCCTCCCCAGAATCATTTGTACTGGAGTTTCATGGCAGACAAGTTACTGTGGAAAGAGTTCTGCAAAAATAGGAAGTCTGAAAACAACTGCTTTAGAGACCATCAAATATCTTTTAGCATCTATCATTACTATTGATGGAATCATGTCTTCTTTCATTACTCTCCTTTAGAGGCTGAGGACAGACTGGCAATGTGGGGTGGGAGAACTCCGCTCCAGAAGCGGGGGAAGGGAGCCAGTTCAAACAGCCGCAGCTGTTCCCCAGCTCCGTTCAGTACTCATCTGCTTCCCTGCCACCTCAGAGGGACACCAGCAGAAAGCGGTGTCCAGGGGCCGTCTGCCGCTTGGATCCCGCTTCCCGGCCATGTGGAAGGCGATGGTGTGAACGCATCACCGTCGAGAAATGCGCATGAGTGCTCATGCACCCATGTGCACAAGCAGCCCCAATACAGGAGGTGGGGAGATTTTAAATTTTTAGAGTGCTGCTGCAGCCATGTGCATAGGCGCCCATGCGCATATTGCTGAAACAGCCCCGCCAGAAGCCACGGAGGCCGGCCCGCCCGGGGCCACTTGACGGCAGTCTGAGTGCTCCATAACTGCATGCTCCCGTGGGAGACTGGCCAGTGTGACTGGCCAGCTCCAGAGCACTTTTCCCCTGCAGCTTTTGGCCCCGCTTTCCTTCCGCTTCAGAATCCAAGTCTGCCCTCAGCCAGTGTTTCTCAAATCCATTACACCAAAAACCTACTTTTAAGAGAATTGGAGATATGTTTCACTCTTGGAGCCAAAAACATTTTGAGCATGTTAGACAAAGTACTGTTTATTTATTTAAAACATTTCTATGTCATCTTTCCACCCGTCTCAGCATCCTCAAGACAGCAAACATTTCAAATGTTCAAATAGAATTTAAAATGCAAAAAGATATAAAAATATTTAAGACACTTAGATAAACAAACATACAAACAGGGAGGGGGGTTAATAAGGTGTACTGAGGGAACACCAAAACACACACAAAAAAGTCTTCACTTGCTGTTGGAGGACAGTGATAGAGGGAGGCAGATGCATCTCTTTGGGGAGGGAGTTCCAAAGTTTTGACTCCAAAATCAAGAAGGCCTTTTCTTGGGTTACCTCCTGTCTAGCATCAGTTGATGGGAGAATCCAAAGCAGGGCCTCTGAGGATGACTGGTCAGGTAAGTATATGTGGGAATAGGCGGTCCTTAAGTATCTTCCCTCAGAGCTGTTACTCAGAGAGATAATCAGCAGTCAGTTTCTTGTAAGGTGGGTAATTCTGCTATTTTATTGGGACTAAACTGAACTCCTTTATGAAAAGATGAAATTTCCAGGACTTCTGGTAGCTGGCGCTTTAATGGTGAGCGCTTCTCTCTGCTGCTGTGGGAGAGGCGACCCGCTCTCGGCAGGATAGAAGGGGTCCTGGACTGGAGCAGGACCCCCAGGGACCCTAGAGAAGGGACCCTGCCTGAGGTGCTTGAAGGTAGCTTCTCCCGGTGGTGGTGACTGCAGGACCGAGGCTCCTTCTTACCCCTATAGGTTCACCTGCTGCAGAAGCCTTCGGGCTACTCAAAGTGTAGCCGTGAAGCTGCAGAAAATGCAGAGCGGAGAAGCGACGGGCTCTCAGATACACAATGGCTAAATCGTGAGTCTCAAATGAACTTTTGAAATTGAAGCGGAGGAGTGGGTTGGAGGATCGGATTCCCCCCCCCCCCCCGGTAACTCATGGTTTGAGACTTTCCCACGCTCTTGCTGTTATCCTGGAAGCGTTGCATTGGTGCTGGAGTGCTGATCGCACAGAAGAAGAAGAAAGCTCCTTAAAGGCGTTAGTGTGATAAATCGATATTATTTTCTTTGGGATCTCTTATCTAACTGTAAACAACTGAGAAAAGAAAGGAAAAATGGCAGGGAGAAAAATCTCTCCGAAAGTCGGAAGTTCTGTTCCTAGTTCAAAGGTTGAAATTACTGAGCTGAATGTAGTTTTGTCAACAGCACTGCGACCCCTGGTGGAACAACTGGCTTCAGTCAATATCAAGCTAGATGCTATGCAAAAGGAGATCATGGAGTCTGGCAAGAGATCAGAGAAGCTGCAACAAGAACTCCTGGAAGTGAAAACTGCAGTAGATAAAAATGACTCAAGACTGCAGAAAATGGAAAAAGAAAAAGCTCTTCAAAAAGTCAATGTCTTAAAACTTCAGATGGATCGTTCAAACTTCTTCTTGAGATTTCAGAACGTTCCTGAACAAAAGGGAGAGAATCTTAAGAAAGTGTTATGTGAAGGCACGTGTGACAGGTTGGAAAGCAGAGAAACTACAAAGCGATATGGACATGGCCTATAGGACATATCCAGAATTTGTCAAGAAGAAAAATCTGCCAGGTGAAATCATGCTAAGATTCTCCAAGAGATCAACCAGAGATGTGGTGTTAAAAGCCACAAACAGAAAGGTTCTGAAGATCCAAGAAGAGGAAATTAAAGTTTTAAAGGATATACCGTTTGAAATCAGGAAGAGAAGAAAAGCTTACAAGAGCTTGACTTCATGGTTGCAGTCAGAGACTATTTCCTATCGTTGGGACATCCCGGAGGGCTTGATGTTCAGCTATAAAGACAAGAAATATAAAATTGACTCTATTGAAAAGGCGAAAATATTTCTGGAAAAGCATAAGAAGAAGAAGGCAGAGACTGATCCAGAAGACTCCCTAGCACAGCAGGAGAGTATGTATGGATTTGATGGCTCAGAAAGTGGAGAAGCTGAAGGAGAGGAGTCGGACTCAGAGAAAGGGGCGGCCACCCCTAAGTATCAGAAAGAAGGCAAGAAGAAAAGAAGAGAACCAAAGAAAAAATAAAGTTATATATGTTTATGTTGTTATAACACACTATATCCTATAGAGTTCAAGTTTATGTTTTAAATTGCTTCATCTTCTGTATGTGACTCAGTTATCTAGCTTTTAAAATTAATTGTAAACAGCAGGAAGGACTCAACAGTTAATACCAAGAAGTAATATTGCTTTTCAGTTATTATAATGTTGGCTTTTTAATATCTATGACCACATTTTCTGTATACCTTAGGGTAGTTTAGTTTGTAGCTTTTAGTTTAGGTATAGGGTAAAAAATCAATAAAATCTTTTTAAAAAAAGGATGAAATTTCCAGTTGCAGTGGAAACTGACAGAAATGAGGTAAGGCGAGAGATGCAGTAGGTAGCCTGCTTTTTGTGTGTGGAGCCTGTCCTCCACCTTGTATCTTTGAGCTTATAGGAACTTCATAGCAGTTTGTGTCTCCCCCCTACCCCAGTGCACACAAATGTGCCAGGCACAGAGTCTGGAAAGTACAAATTCACTGAATTTGGCTTCAGTGCAAGAAGAAATAAGTATTTTTTTGTTTTCTTATTTTTTCTCTATAAATCTTGAATTGTTCCCTACTTCTCTCTTGGTCAGTAAGCTTATGTGAACTGATGTTGTTTTCTTGCAGCCAGTTCTTATTACTTTATGCAGTGCTTAGCAGTACAGTACTTAATGTAGCTATAGGGGCTCCGTGATAAAATGCAGATTAAATTTCAGTTCTGCTTTGATAATTGAGAAAGCAAAACATAATGATAGCAATTCTGTGAAATTAAATTGAAATGGAACACTCTATAATGCACCAGTGTGGTGCTTATTTCAGATGGCTATTTTTAATACTGCCATGTTTATCACCGCAAAAAGTATGAGGGAGATACATTGCTCATTTTTCAAGCAAGCTAATGTGTCAATGCATTCTGCAGTGTTTGAGGAAGAAGTTATTCTTTAGAAGAAAAAACTATTATAATTGGTTAGCAGTAACCTATTTCCAGGAAATTAGATTATGTATAATTATCCTGGGAGGTGAAGCATCTATTTATCCCCATTAGTATACTTATATAATAAACATTTTAATATCATTGCACAGTGGGACTAGTTTTACACCCTTTGAGACATCCAGACACCTGGTATTCTTATGCCTGTTAAAATACTGTGAGGAGACACTGCTCACTGTGGTGACAAGAAATAAAACTGATGTTACTTCTGCGCCATAAAGCTTTTCATGAGCAATTATAATTACCTATTGGTTTGTGACATTGATGCACATTGGAGGAATAGTGTATTATGATGCTCTTGGGGTTTTCTGGAAAATAATGGAGGCTAGCAAAACTGCTAATGAAATTTGAGCTTCTCTTATTTTTTGTATTGGGCTTGGGGAGTGTGGATAGGTCATTCAGTGTGGTGTATTCCTCTGTCATGAAACTGGTCACCTGAAATGGTGTGACCATCCCTGTTCTGACTTCAACCTTTTCCTTTTCTGAGATTTACTATAAAGTTCTGTGGCCAACAGATTTCTGTAGATAATTGTAAGATCGTGTTCCAGATGCCTGGCTGCAAACTGTTAACCAAAAAGCTCCCTTTTGGAAGCAGTAACTAGGAAGGTCTGTGACACATGTGAACTGTGTTTCTCGCCATAATAGAACATTTTGTGTATATGCAGTGCCCCATTGATCTTTCTAGCCATATGGGACACAAGAGTATGTGTGTTCCAGGCACTTGGTTTTTGAAGAAGGAACGTGGAGTCTGTGATGAGTTGTTGTGCTGTATTGTTGGATGGACATCGACTGGGGGGGAGGGGGAAGACTAAGAGCTACAAAATAGAATTTATTGTTGAAACAACCCTGCTATATTTCAAGCCAAAAACATATCCACCCATACAAACCCTCTTCATCAGCTGTTATATGTATAAAGAAAGACATAAACATACAGAAGAACAAAGTCTGAGTCCAGTGGCATCTTTAAGACCAACATAGTGTTATTCTAGGTATAAGCTTTCATGTGCACGCACACTTCTTCAGATACAAGCACATGAAAGCTTGTACCCAGAATAAAACTTTGTTGGTCTTAAAAGTGCCACTGGACTCAAACTTTGTTCTGTTGTCAGACAAACATGGCTACCCACCTGAATCTATACACATATAAACATAAAAATTCTTCTAAATCACAGAAACAAGTAGTGTATAAAAATTGTCTCTTAAACTCTTTACTGTAATTAATTGGGTATATTTTATTGATTCATACCTGTTAACTTGGCTTGAATTATCCATATTTAACCATGGTTTCCCTTTCCACTGAGTGGTCCACTCTTGCCATATTTCTTTCTATCTTTTTGCAATGGGTAATGAATTGGATTTCTGGTCTGTTTCCCACATTTTTCAGTGTCCAGTCTTTTTAATTCAGGAACAGTGAATGTCTGGAATGTATTCAGACTTCATTTTGGATTGGAAGTGGTCCCACCTCAAACCAGTCTTTTAATATAAAAGGTTTTCTTGTATGAAATAATGTGTATTATACATAAGTATTATTTGCAGCTGTTTTACTGCAAAGGAAGCATAAAAACTCAAAGCATTTTTTGGGGATGAAAGGGTTTGCAACCCATGACCCTTTCTTAATGGTTGAATGTTGCTTCATTAGAATTCATTATTTTACACCAAAAACATTATTATTTTACCATTATTTCACACCATTATTTTACATCAATAATTTTACACCATTATTTTACACCAATAACATGTTAGGACTTCCTTCAAAAAAGAATTAAAAACTTTCTTGAGATACTGCTGTTATGCATATAACCTGTGTAATTTTCTTGTTGACCTTCATTGTCCCAAAGAGAAGGCAACATTTACTTATGTAAATAACAACAATAATAATAACAATAATAACTATATTAAAAAACCTGAGCAAATCCCCATAGTAGTGCAATTATAGTATAGCAGCTGCAGAAGATGAGTGGTGTGTGTGTGTGTGGGGGGCTAATATCTTGGATATACAAAGCTTTTAAGTTTAAGCAAGGAAATGGGAGCAGCCCAATGGACTTTTTAGATCTGGGGTGTCAAACTCATTTGTTATGAAGGCCAGATCTGACATAAATGAGTCCTTGTTGGGCCGGACCATGTGTGTCATAAAATGTAATGCCAGGTAGCGGAGATATAAACTTTATAAAGGACACAAACACAAAGATTTTTTTAACTTAAAATAAAAACATGCTTAAAACATTAGCACTTGCAATATTTTCTTTATTTAACAGTCTCTGATAACTGACACCTCTTGCTCTGAATTACTGCATCAAAATGTCTGTGCTGTTGCAATCTTGAGTATGCTGTTCAAGTGTGTATCTGTAAGCTGCAAACCTACTTTTGTTTTATTGACATTCACCACAGAAATCTCATGCTCAGAGTTCTGAGTCTAGGACCCAGGGGAAAACATAAAATGGCTGAGCAATTGAGAGAGTTTGAGACAGAGCAAAGCAAGCTATGACACAGCAGCAGCAACAGAACTGGAAGCAGGAGATGGCCAGTTCCAGTGCGGGCCTGATAGAAGCCCTCTGGGGGCCTGATCCGGCCCCTGGGCTGCATGTTTGACACTCCTGTTTTTGATTATTTCTTTGGACAGTTAACACTTGCGACATACCAGAAACAGCTTCTGAATTTCCCTTTAGTTTTAAAAATATCTTGTCATGTGACACTGGATGTGTTTTATTAGAGAAAAAACATCTGAGGTCTACTGACAGACCAAATGTCTGTCTTATAAAATCATATGATGTTAATGTTGAAGTTCTACTTTGAGTAAAACAGTAGTTTTAGAGATTTGTTTTTTTTAAACTATGCATAACATTTAATGACAATATTCTGGGGTAGGGGACATTCATATTTTAGCACTGGTATGAATAAAATAAGAGCTTCATGGTTTTTTATCACCTGGAGGCTCATCGAAACAGCCTCAGCTCTATAAAATGTAGTATCTTTCTCCAGGTTGTTTCTTCTGTTTGGCATGGAGAATTTCCTCACCAGTTTGCCCTGTTCTTTATGGTGGCTTACACTGGTTTCTTATTGCCAGTCCAGTGGTTGATAGCCTTCCATACAATGTTTACAAGAATAATACCGTGTATGAAGAAAGCTATTATTTTAGGCCTCTTTCTGGCACATCTTTTAAAAAATGTCCTGAAATATAGTACAGGCTGTTTCAAGTAACAACTGCATACTTAAAAACAATGTGGAAGTTGGGTTTAAGTAAATTCTTGAGTTTAGTAAGTACAATTTCAACTTTTTCTATATGCTTAGCTAAAACCACATCCTCCTTTCTTTTTCCTTAAGAGCCAGTCTGGTGTAGTGGTTAAGAGTGGCAGACTCTAATATGGAGAACTGGATTTGATTCCCCACTCTTCCACATGAAGCCAGCTGGGTGACCTTGGGTCAGTCACAGTTCTCTCAGAACTCTCTCAGCCCCAGCTACCTCACAGGATGTCTGTTGTGGGGAGGGGAAGGAAAGCTGCTCTGAGACTCCTTCAGGTTGTGAAAAGCAGGGTTTAAAAATCAACTCTTCTTCCATATTCTTTAAGGATAAGCCGAGAATACCATCTTGGTTCATATCAGATATCAAACTGAGTACATTGAGGTAATCTAGGCTGAAAATGCAATATAAAATGAGCTCACAGCACTATACATGTGATACCAAGTCCTTTCATATCAATAGCTGTCCCTACTATGCCAGGGTATTACACATCAGTATGCCAGTCCTGACCATTGCTTCTTGCATGCCTGCCCCATCACTACTGCTAGACATCTTTTCCGCCTTCTCCTCTCCCTGATGACAAAAAAAGCATTCTGCTGCTGGTATCTGAGACAGAAAGAGGTGGTACATCTTCTGTCTCCATAACCTTGGATCTATTGGCCCTTTGGTTCTTAGCAGGAGCATCTGCAGCTGTATCATGTGAGCAGGCAAGCAAAGGCAAGAATGATATGTCAGTACAATTTATCACTGGTAGGCTTGAGACAGATGTTAAAGTAAAAACACATTGGCTCAGACACATATTTATGTGACTTTAGTCCTAGAGAAGCATTTCTGGTGTCTTTAAGCGCAGTACAATATTTCGACTTCGGCTGACTTTTTTTCTTCCAAGGGGAGAATAGTAGGCATATTTTTTAAAAATTATGTTCTGTTTATATTTAGATTCTGTTTTCTGTTTGTCAGGCTGTCTAATTTATTGCCTGGTCTACACATGAAATAAAACTAGTTTGTAGAATCTAGAGGTTACAGAATTGGATGTATCACTTCAGTTGGCTTGCAGAATCACATTTTTTTGAAATGCTCCTCCATGTAAAAATTCCCTGCTCCATCCCCCTGCATAGTGGCTAGGAGAATGAGCTGTGATTTTGGATGGCCCTGGTTCAAATCACATCTCTACCTTGGACTCATTAACAGTACAGTCCTAAGAACACTTTCTTAGGATTAAGCGCCATTGAATAGACCCGAGTAGGATTTTGAATAGACCTGTTCAGGATTGCTCTCCTAAATGTATTTAGGCAAGCCACTCTCAGCCCCTCTGTTCAGTCTGGAAGAATTATTCCAATTATATTAAAGGGATATTCTAAGGATTACGACAAGGTAATGTGGATGAAACATTCTGAATGCTCAAAACTCTAGATAAATTACTATAATTTCAGAGATTATTATTTAAAAACTCTTTAATATTTTATAAATATGCTTTTAAACGCATATGTGAAACCTGAGCACTATAAAACACTACAGTTGTTTTCAGTTAAATCCTGTTATGAGTTTCAGTTGGATGTTTGCCCAGAATTTGTGGCATAAATGAGACTTGAATCCTAAACAGGAAGTCGTTTGAAGCTTAAAGCAAAATGAAAAAGAAATAGTGATTTTGTTGACCATATCTTCTAAACTCAAGAGTTTTTGCTAAACATTATTGAACCATTTCCGATTATTAGAAGCCGATGTTCCCATGTCTTTGAGGAAATGTTGGCATTAATGCGTAGGATGTGCTGGAAGAGGTAAAATCTATAGCATGTAGAAGTGGTCTTAAAATTACCAGCTGAATTCTTGTAGATGTGTAAGTCAAATTCCTCATTCTATTCTATATGGGTTTCAAAGTTCTTGAATTGAGGATTTTGTTTTTTGAGTACATACTCCGATTGAATGAGAGGGTCTTCTAATTAAGTAAGATGTGACAACAGAATATGAGGGGAATTTTTTAATCCTTTCAGACATACATATAACAGAGGCTGAAATATTAGGCAAAATTCTCATACCCATTTAAACATAAAATCAGACTCAATTGTATCTCTGCTAGTGCTGAAGTAAAACCTGCTTAAACTGAAATCGCTTACTGCTGAGGTAGGACTAACTATGCCAACTGTGATGCCCAGATTAATCAACTTTCAGATCACAATGTTAAAATATGAAAATCTTTCAAACTTCTTTGATGACCAAAACAGAGGATATGTTTAAAAACTAGGAAATTTTAAAATGTCTGCTTCAGATGTTTGTCCATTTTGAACAAACAGCGGATGAGGTTTTCAGTTCTTTCTAGAGTGATACTGCTCAGGTTGTGGTTGGGGACTTATCTGAATGTTTCAATATAAATTACCTGCACGTACAGAAAGTCGTCTCCAGGAGAAGGAGTCTATTGCCTAGGTTTTCCTGATACATGCAAAACCTTGTATGAAAAGCATTCACTCTTGTCCTGTGTAGTCTGACTTTCTGCTTATTTCCTGCATCAAAGGAAAAAATCCTGATATGTATTTGGTGCTTTTGACATGCAACAGTATTCTCAAACCTTCCAGAATTCTTAGAATCATTTTACCATCCTCTGTTGTATGAATTTCGTTTGTGCCCATGAAATGGAATTGCAATTACCTATTAATACTCTCCAGACTCCTGAAAGTCCATAATAATCTCTGCTCTAGTAACTCTGCTTTATACTATATTTTTAAACTGGGGCCATTAATAATGCAATCCTAAAAAGAATTACACCCTTCTAAATCCACTGAGGACCCTTCTAGATCTGTAAAGGGTATAACCCTTCAGAGGATTGCATTGTATATCACTGGATTTAGCTCTGTTTTTCATGGTTGCTGACCTTGGAGCAACAGTTAAAATATCAAAAGTTTAATCAGCATTTGCTGAAAATGTTGAATAAACTATGTACTTAAGAAAGCTTTTAATTAAGCTTGCACTAAAGACTTTGTATCCCGTTTCCAACATTTGTAACATCATTTGATAAGGCATGAAAAGAATAAGGCATGAGATTTTGTATTTTAAAGCAAAGGCAAAAAGGAAACAGCTAGTACTCTTCTACTAAATGGTAGTAATTGTTTGATGAAGTGGTCTATTTTGAAGACATTTAAGATATCACCTATTTTTATGTATGGTTAATATTAGAAGGTAACAGCAGGTTGTCTTTCAGTAACATTGGCTCATGTTTCATTTTTGAATCTTTTGGAGATGCACAAACAGAAACGCACAGGAACGCCGTTCTGGGAGTAACAAGCCCAGGAGCAGGCACATATGGTGATGCACTGTGGAAAAAAGCAAAAGCATACTAACTTGATCTGTATTTTCATGCTTGTTGTAGGGTAGCTTCCCTGCAAGAGCAAAGGAAACCTAAAGTGTCTTTAGTCAAAGTGTAAAGCTGGCTCACCAGCTCTGAGTTGGGAAATACCTGGATATTTTTGGGGTGGAGCCTAAGCAGTGGATGTTGCCTTCTGATACACTTCCAGTGATGTCAGGGGGTGTGGTGTATGCAAATAAGTTATGCTAATGATGTATGCTAATGAGCTCCTGCACTTCTTTTTCTACAAAATGACCCCTGCGTATAGGTAGTGTTTGTAAAACTTAACTTTTTGGTATAATCTGAAATTCCAGAAGAAAAAGAAGAGAAGGTTTTTATACCCCCCTTTTCTCTGCCTCATGGAGTCTCAAAGCAGCTTACAATCTCCTTCTCTTCCTTTCCTCTCCTCATAACAGGCACCTTGTAAGATAGGTGGGGCTGAGAGGGTTCTGAGAGAACTATGGCCCAAGGCTTCATGTGGAAGAGTGGGGAATCAAACCTGGTTCTCCAGGTTAGAGTCTACCACTCTTAACTGCTACACCACTTTGGCTCCTCTTCACTGTCTGTGGTTCCTAACACCAATGCTAGAACATGGTGGTCTTTTATGGAAATTTCCTTAAACTGCAGGTTCCAGTTGCTAATCAACTCCATTCAGTAGTGGTACAGTGACGACACCTATTACATGTTAGGTTTGTCTGTAGAAATTGTTTGTATGTGTGTGAGTGCACAGAAGGGTAAATAGAGTGAAAAATATTTGTGTACAAATGAAATGAAGAGTGTGTATACGTTGTGCCGAATATCTGTAATGTTTCTGTACAGCAGTGTATTGGCTACAGTGTTGGACTAGGATCTGAAAAATCCTTATTTAAATCTCTACTCTGCTATGGAAGCTTGCTGAGCCATTGCACACTCTCAGCCTAATTTACCTCACAGGATTGTTGTGAAAGTAAATGGAGGAATGAATCTTAATCCACTTTGTATTCTCATTGAGGAGAAAAGTGGAATATGAATGAATAAAATAAGTAAAGTTTTCTCATGCATATCTGTGCAAATTCAGATCTCTAGTATCTGTGCAATATTCTAGCAATGTAACTACACTGATTACCATCTTATGCAATCACTTATGTCTTAAAGAGTCATGTGATTCATTTCCCAAGTAGGATGCATTCACAGTGGGAAACTGGGCAGATACACAAGAGAGATAATTATACTTTATTATTAATAAATGCTAGATGATGGTACAGTTGTATCGGGATGTAAGGGATTCAGGTGGAAAAGAAAGTTGGTTATCTCCTTTTAACGATACAGTTGGGCATATTGCATGGTCTCTTGCCTCATTTAGCTAAGGAAAAATATAATAATTTGATTTTAATATGGTAAATCAGTTTACAGTTTCGATTGCCACACTTTGAATGTGAAGGCTTACATAATTATAGACGCAGCCATGAAGTTGTTAAATAACAATTAGCAGACTTACTATACTCCTTTATAGTCTTTCCCCCCTGTTTTTTTGAATATTCTTTAAAATGCCTGCATGTTTTTCTAGACATGCATAACTATAGACAGTTCCCTTATTTGTCTGAAATGTTCTTTTCATCTAGTCTTAAACTAACAGTGTAAAAAATTTTTTAAAATGAACATTATGTTTTGAAAGTTTGATCTATGTTTTCAATGGCACAGGTAATCTTCAGGAGAAAGGTGAAAAGCACAGTTCCATGTTGGTTACTCTCTTGGTTTTAATGATTTAATGAAAAAGACCTACCTGTGTTTCCAGTCTGTTAAGGAATCCAGTCCTGGCTGGAAAGGCTTGAAGGGTAGTTCTGTTTTACCCTCTTATTCCCATGAGCTCTCTTCCTTCATTATCTTGATCTATCTCCACCCCTGGGGGTGTCACGCTCAAGGTGATTCAAATCTGCAGATTCCAGAATATGTTAATCTAAGAATTCTGATAACTCCATATTGACCTTTAGAGTTTTGTGTATTTTGTATTAATTAACCATAAATGATCTCACAGTCATATTTCTGTGGAACAGAATTTCCACTCTTTTTAATGATCTAATCGTCATCTATGAGCACAAATAAGTCAGGCATTATGTACCATCTACAGTAAAATGGTAAAAGACATTTAGGCCATTATTAAAGATTACTCTCCCCCTCCTTTTCTTAGTTTGGTCTTTATGCGTATGCAGTGCCACACCCAGTCTAAAGTTCACCACTCAAAATCCTATCACTGTTCACAGAATATTGTGGGAGATGGGTTGTAATTTTTTTTTGGGGGGGGGGGATAAATGGTTTTTAGTTATTTAAGCTCTTACTGGTGCTTACTGTGCCAGGCCAGTAAGGCAGTAATTAGCTCTGACTAAATAACTAGAAGCCATTACATAAGTAATACCCAGTTGGCTCCAGCGCAGGCTCCAGCGCAGACTCTGGTGCCGCTATTGGACTGCTGGCATTCATTGCCCCGAAACAGGCTTACGGCCCTGAAGAATTAGGAGGAAGCTGGCCGCTGGGCCCCTCCCCCTTCCATTGGGGAGTGGGCTGCTCTTTATTGTTTTTGTTTTTGTTATCGGAGCCATCCCCTTGGTGCCATCCCCCCCCCAGAACCCTGTTGAAGTCTCCAGATACTGGGAGCTGAGCCTACCAGCCCTTATTGATAGAGCCTCAGGTTCTTAGCCCTGCAGCGTTTTTGTTGGTGATGGGCTGACCTGGATGGTGATATTTGATTTCACCTGTTGATCTGGACTGTGACATCTGAGGAGCTGGTTCGCCTGTACCTGCCACGAAATCTGGCTCCCATTGGACGGGAGCACAGACCTGTTCCTGGAAATTTGGATCAGTCGGTGTTGGACCGAAGACACAGCTGTGGCAGGCGGGACTAGCTCTGAAAGCGAATGGGGCTGGCTGAGCAACATCGAAGAGCTCGGGACCATCTGCGGGGAGCTGGGGGGAGGGTTGGGGGGGGGCCAGCTAGCCGGGATAATGGGACTAAAGGCCAGGATCTGTTAAATATGGTTAGTTTTAGTTAGTTAGGTAAGTGTTAGTTGTCCTTGTTTTCCCCACCCTTAATTAGATAGAGTAGTGTTAGGTCTGTAGGGACTACAGACTAAGAGGTTAGGTTGGGGAAGTAGTTAGTTAGGAATTTTAGTTAGGTAGGGTAGGGAACTCTGACCTAAATTGGATTTTAGGACTCTAACAGAGGCAGGGAGAGCCGACATCGGCCTATTGGATCTGAGACCAAGAGGTAAAAGATCCTGGCATGGCCGGGTCGCAAATCCCGGTGCTCCTGGGGAGGAGAAAGAGCGGTGGGTCCAGGCGTTTGAAAGAGGGAAGGACATGGAGAAACAGAAAAGCTCGATGCCCTTCCAGCCTGCGACCCATCCCGACGGTTGTTGGCAGTGGGGCTAGGAATAAAAACCCCTCTCCGTCATTGGTGTTGTGCAATGCCAGGTCAATTAACAACAAGACTGCGGTCCTCCGGGATTTCCTGGGGGACCAACAGGCTGACCTGGCATGCGTGACCGAGACCTGGGTCCGGGAGGGAGAGAACGTAGCGCTCTCCCAAATGGCCCCGCCAGGGTTTACGGTCCTTCACCAATCACGGACTATGGGGCGGGGGGGTGGGGTCGCGATTTTCATTCGGGAGGCTTACTCCTTCAGGGCGCTTCCACCGGTGGAGATCATGGGCATTGAATGTGTGGGCCTGGTGTGGGAGGCTGAAGAGAGTTTGGCTGTGTGGCTGGTGTACCGACCGCCTAATGCACCAACCAGCAGCCTGCCATCCCTGCTGGAGGCCGTATCGGGCTGGGCGTTGGAGTACCCTAACCTTTTGGTTTTGGGTGACTTCAACGTCCATGCTGATGATGCGGCCTCTGGTCAGGGGGTGGATCTGGTGTCATCCATGGCGGCACTAGGACTCTCTCAGTACATCTCGGCCCCTACACACCGGGCAGGACACATGCTCGATTTGATCTTTGCGGTGGGGGTTGCAGTGGACCGAATTACCACTTCGGTAGTGCCTTGGTCGGACCACTTTGCCCTGGGGGCCCGTCTGAACTTCCTGCCCCAGCCCCGAGGCGGTGAGCCGATTTTGGCTCGCCTGCGGAGCCAAATGGACCCGGAGCGGTTCCAGATGGCCCTGCGGGAACCGAAGCCCCCTGGCGGCTCGTTGGATGAGCTGGTTGAAGATTGGCACAACCGGCTCGCTACAGCTATCGACGAGATCGCTCCCAGGCGCCCTCTCCGCCCCCGCAATAGACTGGCCCCTTGGTATACCCAGGAATTGCGCCAGTCGAAGCGGGAGTTGAGACGGCTAGAGAGACGGTGGCGTCGTACTCGCGACGAAGCAACAAGAGCATCTTATAGGACGCTTATGAAAGCCTATGAGATGGCAACTAAGGCAGCAAAGAAAGATTTCTTTGCTGCCGAGATTGCATCCGCGAGCTCACGCCCAGCCCAATTATTTAGGACAATTCGGTCGCTAACAGTACTGCCACATGGCAGAGTAAACGCTAGGGAATTGGAAATCGGCTGTGAGGCATTTGTGAGCTATTTTGCGGAGAAAGTCCTGTCGCTCCGCCGAGACCTCCCCGCCACAATTGATACAGTGAGTGAACTCAAGGCCCCTTGCACGTCTTCGTTTCCGGGCTTAGATGGGTTCGACCAGCTGGATCTTGAGGAAGTTGACAGACTGCTCTTGACTGTTCGCCCAACCACATGCAGCCTTGATCCGTGCCCGTCCTGGCTTATAAGATCTGGCCACGAGGGGTTGCGAGGTACCGCCCGGGAAATAATTAACACCTCCCTTGTTGAAGGGAAATTCCCGGGGGCTCTCAAGGAAGCGATGGTCCGCCCACTCCTAAAAAAGTCACATCTGGACCCGGCAGAATTGGCTAATTATAGGCCGGTGTCCAATTTGCCCTATTTGGGCAAATTAATAGAGAGGGCGGTGGCGTTACAGTTACAGAGGTATCTGGATGACGCTTCGGTTCTTGACCCCTTTCAGTCCGGCTTTCGCCCAGGTTATGGGACGGAGACTGCTCTGGTCGCTCTAACGGACGACCTCCGACGACATCTGGATCAGGGCGGTGGGGCGGTACTGCTGTTGCTCGACTTGTCGGCAGCGTTCGACACAGTCGATCATCGGCTGCTGTCCCGTCGCCTTGCCGACGTGGGAATCGGGGGGCGGGCCTTACAATGGCTCGTCTCATTTCTCCAGGGTCGGGGACAAAGGGTGGTGCTAGGGGAGCAGCAGTCCTCGAGGCACCCGCTTGAATGCGGTGTGCCGCAAGGGGCAGTGCTCTCCCCAATGCTCTTTAATATCTATATGCGCCCCCTTGCCCAGATTGTCAGGAGGTTTGGGCTGGGATGTCATCAGTATGCGGATGACACCCAGCTCTATCTGATGTTGGGCGGCCGGTCAGACTCCGGCCCGGACGATCTTGACCGGGCATTGCATGCCGTGGCTGACTGGCTCAGATCTAGCAGGTTGAAATTGAACCCGGCGAAGACAGAGGTCCTGTGCCTGGGTCGCTGCGGTCCGGAGTGGGGGGTCCCACTCCCGATCTTCGACGGGGCGCCGTTGGTGCCAGCGCCGAGGGCGAGGAGTTTGGGAGTGCTCCTGGAGCCTTCCTTGTCAATGGAGGCCCAGGTAGCAGCCACTGCCAAGTCAGCCTTTTATCATCTACGACTGGCGAGGCAGTTGGTTCCCTACCTGGACCGCGATGGCCTTGCCACAGTGATCCATGCAACGGTCACCTCGAGGTTAGACTACTGTAACGCTCTCTACATGGGGCTGCCTCTGGTGCAAACCCGGAAGCTGCAGCTGGTGCAGAATGCCGCGGCCAGGCTGCTGATGGGTCTCGCAAGGCGGGACCACATCGGGCCTGTGCTGGCGGCGCTGCACTGGCTGCCTATAGCATACCGAGTTCGCTTCAAAGTGCTGGTTCTTACCTATAAAGCCCTATATGGCCAGGGTCCAACATACCTTAGGGACCGCCTTTCTCCATATCAACCCCAAAGAGCACTACGGTCGGGGTCTGAGCACAGGTTACGTGTTCCTGGCCCCAGAGACGCCAGGCTGGCCAGAACGAGGACCAGGGCTTTTTCGGTGGCGGCTCCTATCTGGTGGAACGAGCTCCCGGAGGGGATCAGGGCCCTGCGGGACTTGATGCAGTTCCGCAGGGCCTGCAAGACGGAGCTCTTCCGCCAGGCTTTTGAATAGGAGCCGCCACCGATGACACTAGGTAACCATCTTGATGTGCCCTGGTCTAATACGGGCCAATATGGTCTCAGCGGTGGCCGAGGGGGGGAGGTAGATCTGCCACTTGGTCGCCATCGAACGTTGTTTTGAGGAAGCTTTTAAAAGTATTTATTGCTGTATATTATTTATTGTTTTATTGTAATGTTTTAATCAATTTTATAGGTCAATGTACCAAATAGGCCTTCGGCCCATGTAAGCCGCCCTGAGCCCGCACGCGGGGAGGGCGGGATATAAATACGAAATAATAAATAAATAAATAAATAAATAAGTAAACTATATATTTATTTATATAAAAGATTTTCTGTATTATAAATAACAATTAGGGGTGTGCAGTTCCCCCCCTTCCCCCCGGTATGGGTATATTGAACTGGGGGGGAAAATTGGGTTTCCCCAAAAATCCTGGATCCCAGTACTGGTGCTGAATTTTTTTCAGGTCCAATAGACCTGAGACAAAGAAAAAAATAGGGGGGAAAATTGCACACCAGAAGCTGTGCCCACAGGGAACAGTCTGCTCCTCATGGGCGCAGCTGATCCTGGGCCGACTTCTCTTGCAGCCTGGTTTAAACCAATGCCAAAGAGAAGCCAAGGCAGAAGGGAGCTCTCAGTTCCCGCTACCTGAGCTGATCCACTCCTGCCTGAATAAAAGCCCCCAAAATTGGCTTTTTTCAGGCTCAGCTATACTAGTAGCCAATCAGATTTCAGCTCGATTTATATCGAATGTGCACTGCTAGTAACAATATTATGACTGTTCTCAACATACCATCATTGAGAATAAATTTTAACAACTTCTGTGAGGAAAAGGGATTATTAGAGGAGAAACCAGGCCTCTTAATGAAATAGTAACGGGGAAAAAAGCTTAATGATTGAGGTTTTTGAATAGTTATTTTAAATTGATCTCTAACTGGGGAAAAACAAAACTGTATGGACAGTATGAATGTAATTAAGGTCCTGTGACTTCAGTTCTTCTTTCAAAGTATGTACTGGGGAGGCAAGTGCAGGAAAAAGAACTTCCTATAAAGAAGACAGAGTTTATGCAGTTATGACAATTTTGCCATCCCTCACAGGATTTCCCTTTATTTTCTTTTTTACTGAGCAGCGCCTTTTTCCTTTTCTTTGTTTTTCTCTGGCTGTCCCACCTAGTCATTTAAATGTATATTGGTAAAAGCTGATCCAGCCTAGGGAACTGAGGGTAGAGACTAAAATCTTTCTTATGCCCTGGTTTGATAACAGCACACAAGAGGCTGATGGTAGTTCAAAAATAACAAAATGGTTTATTGAACTTTGAGGGGAAACGGGAAGGTAGGAATTAGGTATAGGACTTATGAGGCGAACAGGCAACAGGAATGAGTTAACTTTGTATAAAAATAAACATCAGATAATTTGTCACAAGCAGGTTACTATTTCTGTTTGAAGCTTTTAAAAAACTTCTTGGGTCTACTGGACCCAGAAAAAAATCATGATTTTCAAAAAATCCCAGATCTGAATACTTTGCCAGTATTTGGATCTGGGATTTTTCAGAAATCCCAAATACTTTCTTTTTGTCCAATGGACCCGAACAAAAAAAAGAAAAGAAAAAAAGAAAAAAGCACACCCCTCGTCACAGCAATAAAGAAATTTCTGGGGCAAGCTGGTAGGGAATGTGCTGGCAAGGTTTCTGTCTGTAGTTTTTCTTACTAGCTGTACAGAGAAGTTTAGTGGTAGGAAAAACAAGTATGGCAGCTGTAGTTTTAATTATTGAAATATATTATAATTTGAAGTCATTTTAATAGTAGCATTTCAAATACTTGTGCATTCAAAGAATGGAACGAACTATATTTGTGAAATTCCTTAAATTCAGCGTATGGTGATTGCTGGGGCAATATAAAATTCATTAATAGCTTTGTTAATCAGCATCCACAAGGAACTGGGCTTGCTAGTTACCCAAAAATGCTGGTTAACAGAACCTGTTACCAGAATGCAAACGAATGACTCAACTGCTGTGTAGGTTAAGTGATTTGGACAGCTCTTGCCCAGGTGACTTGGTCAGCAATTGGCCAGCATACCAGTTAACCAAGCTTTCTGTTGTAGCTATCTAGTTTATTATAACTTAGGCCAAAGGGGTTTAAAGGGACCTTACTATAAAGAGTTTCTTTGGTTCTTTTCATACTGGTTCTTTAACCCTGATTTGGCTTCTGATGGCAGAAATATTTCACAGATCTTAGGCATGGCAAATGGGTTAAGTCTTAATTAACTGTGGGAAGATAGTGTTTTATCCTTAAAGTGTATGAAACCTTTTAAATGATCCATTTGCCTTTAGAAGCTGAAGCTAGTTAAATAACCCATATGAAAGGGACCATAGTGATAATTAAGTTTGAGAAAGTTAAGATTATTAGAGATTTGTCCTTGGTTTTTTTCCATTCTTTTTTTTGAGCAATCTAAAGGATTGCAGTTGTGTCAGGTACCATCAGGTTTGAAGCAGGAGCCCTATAGGCTAGGCCACTGATGATCAAATTGTGGGTTGTTGCTCAAAAGTGCGTCACAACTTTTTTGCAGTTTGGTCACAAGGCCAGGAGAGGGGAAGTATAGAAAACAGATGAGGTGTGAGAGGATATGTGGGTCTGTTTCTTCTTGGTGATGGGAAAAGGAGACGATGGCAGAGCTACTGCATCCCCCCTTTCCTTTCTTTATGCTCTGCCATTCCCTTGTAGAGAGAAAGAGAGGCTCAACCTGTCAGCTGCTTCATACTGAGTAAGTGTTCTGCACAGGTTCTGTGACCAGGTCAAGCCCTAGCAGTGTGAGAATAGCCCTAAACCTATGGTCTTCCAAACCAGTGCTGTAAATTGTTCATATTTAAGCAGTTACTGTATTCAGAAATAGGAAAATTTGAATAACTGGCTTTCTACCATCCCTTGTTTGCTGGTAACAGCAGTCTAATTTTTCTGCCTACTAATCAGTGACCTCCTGGTGTTGGGATGCAGTTTGACTGGTGTAAGAATAAAAGTACCTGCCTAATTAGACAAGTGAGCAAAATATCTACTTTGTTAAGCTGCATTCAAGGCCTGGTATTGCTTTAAACTCTGAATAACTGAAATTACAGGACCCTAATCATTTTTTTAAGGATAGCATAGAATAGAACATTTAACAAGACATGGCTTCTTCTGCCACAGTAGCATTATGATGTGAAAAGCTGTTGAAATTTCTGTATATATGTAATTCTTAAAGGCACAGTAAGACCCAGCAACCCTAGCCTTTGTACTATGTGAACTATTTCTGCTATTAAACATAGGGTCATTTCAGTATTTGGTCTTCATAGAGTAGTTTAATTTTGTAATTATGTAATTTCAACAAATAGACCACTGCATTGAAAATATTTTGTTCTTCTTTGTGGTTTGCGTGCAGTCCCACATATTGGTATTGAAAGTTCTGGAGAGTTTGGGCTCCCCAAGGGGGAGGGTAGTATTGCTCTGTGTGTACCTCAAGGGGAGCTGCAAGCACCGTTTCACTCAGTTGTCTTCTGACTGCTATACAGTAAGAAGCTCTGTGACATTTCTTCTGAAAATTTCTTGATCTACTGCTAGCTTTTTCTTCTTTGCCTTTAACATATTATCCTTCTTCCTTATCCTTGCTTTTATCCATCCTCTATTCCCCCCATTTCCAAAGTCACTCCCTTCTTTCTTTTCCATCACCCTCTCTCCTTGGTAGGCTTATGAGAAGCAGCTTGATCTTAAAAAGTTCCTTGGCTACAGAGGGAAGTTAATGGTAATTGAGATCTTGACCTCTGACTGTACTATATAGTAGAAAACCATAGAGTTGATTCCCACTCCCATTTTGTTAAATCATGAAACTATCTAAAAGGAAATGCACCCCGAGGAACTATTTCAGGAGTGGTTGTCCTAAAAAATGGGTTCAACCAACTCCATTTACAGGGATATGCTGTGCTGAGCTATGTCAGTCTCCATCATCCTCTGCAGCTGGAGCGAGGGCCTGACAAACAGCTTCTATGACTGTAATTCACACTGTATACTGAAAGGCATCTGACTGACAATCAGCATCGCAACCACAGACAAAACAGCAAGCATCACAGGGATCTGACTGAAACAGGAGCTTTATTGCTACTTATGTCTTATGAATATCACCAAAGCAAAACCAAAAAACCCCACCCCAACTGACCTATTTATTTATTTTAAACATGTATTAGCTGCCTTTTTCCCTTGTGGAACTCAAGGTGGCTTACAATGTAAATGAAACATTATAAAAATACAATTAAAACAATAATAAAAACATAAAAGTCACAGCAATAATAAAAGCTAAATCAACCAAAATGTAGTTCTAACTTAAACTGTCTCCAAGTGCCACCTGAAGACTGACAATAAGGGGGCAATGTACACCTCCTTGGGGAGGTTATTCCATAATTTTGGGGCTGCCATGAAAAATCTCCACTCTCATGTACCCACTAAATGAGCATCTTTAATTGGCGGGACAGTCAGGAGGGTCTCTCCCTGTGAACTTAATTCCCAGGCAGGAACATACAGTAGAAGTGGGTCCTTCAGATATCCTGATCCCAAGCCCTGTAGGACTTAAAGGATAAAACCAACAACTTGAATTGGCCTCTGGAGTGGATTGGTAACCAGTGTAATTGCTGTAGTTCTTTCTTTGAAAGGTGCTTTGTTTAGTGTATTTCAGCACTAACACAGTTCTTACTAATGTTTCTTCTTGAGGATAGCATTTGCTTAAAGTTTCTAGATTTCATCCTTCAGATATTATAGCTTTTCACTAACTCCTGAGGTGTCTAATCTTCTCCCCTTTATCACAGACCAGGGTTCTCTTCCAAACCCCTTTCACTGGCAGAAAGCTATTCTCCTTGTCTCTAAGAAGTAATAACTCCTTTTACCAGGTCTTTTATTATAGAAAAAGCCCAGCAGGAACTCATTAGCATAATAGGACACACCCAACAGCAGAAACTCATTAGCATATAAGGCCACACCCCTGGCAGCACAGCTCACTAGCATATTAGGTGGTGGCTGGGAAAGCACAGGGCAGGCATGGAAGCTTGCCTCTTTCCCCCTCCGAACTTCTCCACCCCACTTCAGCATCGCCATTCTAGTCTCTCCCCCCCCTCGAACTAGACAGCAGGGGAAAGGCACTGCTAAAGTGCCTGGAATCTGAAAGATCCCTCAGGGAGGGAAAGAAAGGCATTTTCAATGTGCCTGGGTTCCCTGCCTGCCCTTTTCCATGTGTGCCATGTCAGCTAGAGAAGGGAAGGCAGAGAGAGGCTTTTCCTTGTCAATTTCACTCTCAGCTGACTAGCCGGAGTGAAATTGACAAGAAAATCCCAAGGGGCTCCCCAGAGAGAAAGACAGCATTTTAACATGCCGCTTTTCCCTCTTTGTGTGTAACGTGAAGAGGGCAGCGTGCTCTGTTGCCACGCATGTCAGAGGTTTGGGTTGTAGGCGTGGCCAACTCAGGAGCCAGCTGGAGCTCTGTTCCTGGGCATTCCAGCCCCAAAATAGCTCTGCCTTTTACTATTTGGCTTGTATGGGAGTTCCCTCTAACTACCCAGACCTTCTTCTGCCAAATTCTTCTCAAGTATCCTTTGTCTGTATAAGGCTGTTCTGTAGCTTTCCTGACTGAAAATCTAAGTTCTCCTTCGGAGCACTTTTAATATATTTAAGACAACAGGTTTTCTCTCTGTAGAAGTACTTTTCTGACTATTGCCTGTCAGAAAACAGTGACTCCTAAATGTCTCTTCCCCCAGAAGCCAAACCCTCTGTGGGATACGCTGTTTTCAGACAAAGACCACAAGGCGAAAGACCAAATTGCATAAGATCTCTTTTTCCTCCAGATCAGCTGTTTTTATTTCCTGTCTCAGCTAATATTGGCCAGTCAGAGAGCGAGTCAAGCAGCCAATCACATAAGCTCTTCTCTCCAGGTAATGTTAACTCATCAACTCCCTGATTCTCTGACACAAGCACAATTTTAAAAACCCTGTTTTTCTGTGCAATATGTTACAGCCGCTCTTAACAACTATACCAAACTGGATAGTACAATTCGTGCTCTCAGGGAAGCATTTACTTACCCACTATTTACCCTTACCCACTCAGCCAGTCCCCCTCTGGCAGCTTTTATCAGCCAAGAAGGGCAAGGGTTGAGAACACAGGTAGTAGGTCTCACCTGTTCAGAGATCCTATCCACATCCTCAGAATCCACAAGCCAAAAACATCAATATAAACTGGACAAGCAGATACCAAAAGTACATCATCTGGAAATGCATCTGGCATCTAACCCAGTGTGAATCTGAGTTATTTTGTTTGCCAAGTAAGGGGAAAATTTGATCACAACAGGCCGTCCTGTGGACAGGTCCCAGTCCTTGGAGCTAAGATGTTGAAGTCCCTGACTTGTCTCTGATACAGTGCGTGGAGAACAGAAATGAGTTCTGTGCTGGTGCAGAGCTCCTTCAGAAAGTTCTAGAGCTCCAGTTACAAGAAGGTAGAGAATAACACAGTCTCGACTAAAGTTACATCTTGTTAGGTTCCAATGTCAGTGAAAATATGGTCAGTGTCAGTTTGACCCCAACTTAATTCAGTGTATTCCAACTTTTGTTTAAATTTGATTTCTAAATCTTAAATGCATATAACAATAAACAAAATAATAGTGGTCATGATCTACTTCCTTGTCTTTTACCCCTTCATTTGGAGAAGCTTCACTAAATTGTGTTCTTTGTTGCTGCAGTTATATATTCCTTAATGACAAGTTTCAGTAGCACATATTTAACATTTATGATGAAATACAAGTATTATGCAGTTCTGCAGTCCAGAGAATTTAGGGTTTCAGTGAAGCTATAAAGGCAGTACTAAGTTGTTGTTGTTGAATAAAGATGTATAGTATTTGCTGCACTGCTACAGAGAATCAAGATCAAAGGGATAATTTTCTCTTACAGTAAATACAGCAGGAATTAATGACAGATAAGATCTAATAACAGTGTATTGGAAGTTAGGTTATATATTGACCTGCATACTGTGTATTATGAGTAGGGGTGGGCATGAATCTAAAAAAGGTGGTTCAGGATTTTGGGCAACACATGAACCAGACACCGAACCACATGGCCCCCACACGAACTGAACAGGTCTGGCAAGTTCAGTTCCCCCTTTCTTCCAACAGTAGCTTGCCACAGCCGAGAGAAAAGGGGGGATTGCCCAGGAAACAACTTCCTTCCCAGCTGCAGCTGGGAGAAAGGGGGGTGGGGACTGCCTGGGAAGGGGCTTAATTTCACCCTTCAGTTTTGCTCCCTGCCACTGGGGGGGAGGGAACCGAATTGGCCAAAAGTCCAATAAATGTTTGGGGAATGTGCCTTCCCCAAACATCAGTTCCTGAGCTCTGAACTGGCTCAAGTTCAGCTCTAATTTTGGCTTGGGAGCCAGTTCATGCCCATCCCTAATTATGAGAATCTACACTACAAGGGGCCATGGTGGCTCAGAGGTTAAGAAACTGAGCCACTGACTAGAAGGTTGGTAGCTCGGCAGTTTTTAGTATCAGTCACTTTTATAATAGTCTGTATCACTGAATTTACCTTGTTTTACTGCCTCTGCATGTTGAGTCAATGTTTTCATCTAGCTCTCTACTGTAACCTTGCTAGTCTCTTACCTTGCTAGTCACCACCAGTTTAGATCCTTTCATTATATGCTTAAAGTTAGGATTTTTTTTGCTCCACTGTGCATCACCTTGCACTTACTGAACTTCTTTTGCCATGTTGTCATCCACTGATGTAATTTGGAGAGATCTATTGGAGTCCTTCACAATCTGCTTGGGTTTTCACCATCTTCAATGATTTGGTATCATCCTTATACTTGGTCACAATATTGCTGACTTCCAATTCCAGATTGTTTATGTACAAATAAAATAAGGCTAATCCCAATACTGATGCTTGTAGGATCCCCTGGTTACTTTCTGCCATTTACTGAGTCACTTGCTACTAGTTCACAGTATGTGAGAGCTAGAAAATGCTTTTTCGCTGTTGCTGATTGCAGTCTTACTAGGAGAATCAACTAAGTTGTTTAATTCATGTATAGAACAGTGCTTTGTGTTCCATTTCCTTCTGTTTTATGCCATTCATAGTTTCCTAGTAAGGAATGAGACTGCTTAATTTGTCTGGAATCAGCTGTTTGTTAAAGATGTTACATGTAATTTTTTTTAGATGAGAAAAAAAACACTAAGTTAGTTAATCAGACTTTAATTCATATTAATTTGGTTTAAATGCCACATTTCTATTGACTTGTTTAAAATATTAATAAGGACACAGTTGTGCTTTACAGGTGCAAAGTACTTGTGTGGCAAAGTTCAAAACACTCCAGCAGAGCTCAAGCCAAGAATTGCCTTCTAGAAGCTTGAGAGCTAATAAGAATATATGCTGTTGTTTGAAAATAAAAATACGTTATGTTGTTTTTCTGGACTGGCTCAGTTAGATATATTCATTGACGGTTAGTTAAAAGTAAAGAAATAGTGCCATTATTGTTGTTGATATAGTGCCATCAATATGAATGGTGCTCAGCACAGAATGATTTCATTGAGAATTTCTTAGTTGTTGAATTGCAGTGGTTCAAGAGTATGTATAGCAATTAGTGCAACCCTATTCATGTCTCTTTCAAAAGTCAGTCCTACTATATTCAATGGGACTTTGTCCAAGTTAGTATGTATAGGATTGTATCCTTTTTCATTTAGATATAAAATTCAGTCTGTAGTTATGCTTATTTTATATTTTGTCAAACGTGACACAGTCAAAATATAGTGGTATATACCTGGTAGGGTGTTGTATTAGAGGATTGGAGATGTGAAAATGGTGCAATGAGGGGACAGGAGCCCCCCCCCCCCAATACTGTGATCCCCAGCAGAATCAGGCCTCTGTGGCATTTTGAAGAGTAAAAATCCAGGCTCTAAAATAGCACTGTGTCCCGGTCTTGGGCTCAGTGGTGCAGTATCATCTAGTTTGGCCTTACTCGAAGAATGCTTCCAGGATCCCTCTCAGCCGCAACACTGTTGCTGTTATGGGGCTCATACAGGAACAAAAGTTTTGTTTTTAGTGTTAGTAATTGTCTTTTTATAATTCATTATAGATCATAATTATGTGTGTAATCTTCAAACTTTATAAAATTTGCACGAGTTTGCAAATTTTGGTAGTATTACCGTAGAAAACTACAATGAACCCTTCATATGCCACAACTGAAGCCCAGCTCTCATCTCAGTAGAGGAAGTTACTTCTTTCATTGACATTTTTATTGTCAATTATTGTAACTGACACTGATTCAAAATTGTAGAACTGTATATAGAAATATCACTCTAACAGTGTATTTTAACTGAGGAGTGCCAAGTATTGCTAGTCCAAGTAAAATGTGGTGAGGCAGATTGCTGAGGCTGCAAACTTAAGTGTCAGCTACCCTGGTCATTATGTACTAACTTGTACTTAAAGCAGGGAAATGGAAGTGACCTGAAACTAGACTTTTGCAATTGCACTTGCTTACTGTAACACTTTTAGAATATATTGTTACATCTCCAAGTGACAAGGGAATTAATCTCCAGATTATTTACAGTTTTAGATAATACATAATAATTCCAGCCAGCTGAGAGCAATTTGAAATATAACTTATTTTCAGTTCATGATACATAGGCTGAGGACAGACTGGCAATCTAAAGCGGGGCAGGCACGCTTCGTAAACGGAGGAAAGGAGCACGTTCAGACATGCACATCTGTCCGTCGGCTCCGTTGCGTACTTACCCGTCTCCCAGTCGCTTTCCTTCCGCTTTACCCGGACACCGGTTTTTCCCGGTGTTCAGGGGCCTTCCTCCGCATGCCTCCCGCTTCCAAACAGTGTGAACTGGAAGAAGCGGGAGGCATCCGGAGGAAGTGTGAACGCACCGGCAAAAAGTTTTGCACATATGCGCATGTGTGCATGTGTGCACATGCGAAAAACATCAAAGGAAAACAAAAAAAGTGCAGCGGCGCGCGCGAGCCGCGTGCGCTGGCTATGCGGCAGTCTGAACGCTCTGTGGTAGTCTGAACGCTCCGTATCGCCACTGATCCGCATTGCTCTGGCCAGTGTGAACGGCCAGCTCCGTGGGTTTTTTCCCCTGCTCCAGTTCCCTCCGCTTTGCCTCCGCTTCAGATTGCCAGTCTGTCCTCAGCCATAGCTAATGCAAAATGTTAAATTCTTTTAATTGCATGCTTCAGTACTAAGCAAGAAATAAGATTGCCCATGCGATCCTATGGAGAGTTACTGTAGTGGAGAAACATTGATTTCAGTAGGTTTAGGTTGGAGTAACACTGCACTGGATTAGACTGTTTCAAGGGAGCAGTGTTTCAGAAGAGTATGCTTAGGATAGCAGCAGATGTCTTTTTTTTTATTTCAGGCATTTTTTTGAAAATGTAGTTTACTGATATTCTTACAAGTACAACCATCTTCAGTAGAACTATTGTATACCATGGAAATTTAATGTTTTATTTATGTGCGGATTTTAAAGGCAGTTGATATTTAGAAAAAAAAATGTTTCTTGAAAGATGTTTTCCTAATATAACCCTTAATTACTAGATTGTAGTAATCTTATATAAGGCACATCATTCATTGATAGTGCACTGAATTTGGGGAAACCTTTCATTTAATGGTTAGTGCATGTAACATGTTTTGTTATGGCTCTGTATATTCCAGTTAACACCTCAATCCTAAAAGTATGGGTCTTAAAGCCAAAAGAAAGCAGTACTTGTTTCATTTTCTTAAGTGTGCCGTAATCTGTTTTCCCAAGCACGTTTACTTGGGCCTCGTTCTAGGAAATAATGTGTTTAGGATTGATGTCCTTACCGTTAATGTTTCCTATCAGTAAATACAGTTTGATTATTTATGCACCGGTCAAACATGTCATCGCATGCACTGAGACATACTTGCAAGAAACTCAAAACATAATTGTTTCAGGGAATGTAAATTATTTTCAGAATTTCAGAAATTGAAAAGGGATAAGTGGAAGGAGAAAATGTTGGGCTGGTGCCAAGCGATAGCTCGTAATCCTCACAGACTCCCAAACAGCACAAGAACCCCCGAGGTCTCAGGTGATGCTTCACACATTTCTGCCTTGGTGAGTGAAAGCTCTATTTCGTGATGATGGCATGTACTCTTCCAATATCCTTGAAAGCTGCTTAAGTCAACATGCATAAAACAATACTGCTTGCACCATTTTGTATCTGAATCTGAATCCACTTTGGCTTTCTGCGCTTCTTTTGTGTTTATTTTGAATTAACTGTTCATGTCCAAGTTTTTCAGTTTCTATTGCCCCTTATTGCCCCCCCCCTTTTGTTTTTTGCATGCTGCGGCTGTTCAAATTACTTTTGTTGTTCTGTGAATGGAAAAATATATGACTGCACTCTTAACCTTTAAACAGAATATTTCCCTTCTAACAGCTTCAACAATACTGTCAAGGTAAAAATGTCTTCTCTTACAAACATATATAACCTGGTTATTTTTACTGATCCTTCATGCATGGTATAAACAGTGGGGTCCTATTTAATAGTGGAGTTCTGTTTTGTCAGCTTGACTGTGATATGAACAAAAACCTAGGAGGCGTTATAAAAAGGTGATTCTTTTTTACATCTTCAGTATGGTGGATGGATAGTTGGGTTTCAGAGACTAATTGTACATAGGGTAAGTTTTATTAAATTGTCCATTAAATTCTTTTGAAGAAAATAATTTAGATACATTTTTATAGCAATGTTTTATTTTAAAGGTATTAAACAGATATAATCAAGAAACTGAATAAATACTCCCTGCAGTTTATTGTCCCAGTGGTTGTCCCAGAAGCCAGTTTTGGTGTAGTGGTTAAGAGCAGTGGACTCTAATCTGGAGAACTGGGTTTGATTCCCCACTCCTCCACATAAAGCCAGCTGGGTGTCCTTGGGCTAGTCACAGCTCTCTCAGGGCACTCTCAGCCCCACCTGCCACACAGGGTGTCTGTTATGGGGAGAGGAAGGAAAGGTGATTGTAAGCTGCTCTAAGACTCCTTTGAGTAGTGAAGGGCGAGGTATAAAAACTAACTCTTCTTTTTTTTCTAAATAAATATGTAGTTAATTATCTGCTCTTGACTCTGAAGTTCTCGTAAACTTGTTGACTTGATGGATTGTGGTATCACCATACTCTTAGCAGGTGCACATAGTATGTATGTGTTGGGGTGAAGTAGGAGGAGAGATTTGAAGGCCCAGGAAGAAACTAGGAAAAATTGGGGGGAAATGGGGTTTTTTCTTTTCTTTTTTCCAAGGCCTATGTTTTTCAATTTTTTTTTACAGTGGGCATGCTGTAGTCATATACAGCTCTTAAGTCCAGGATGCATTTCTGCACTAGAAGGATGCTGAATCTTCACAAGGGGAGCATGGAGGAATTTCTTTGCTTCTCAACAGTTGTATGCCTTCTGTTGTCCTTTTGACTGGAGGTGGCTGACCTTTTCATTTCTCCCTCAAACCACTATAAGACATTTACTGACAGACTCCCTTATTTTGCATGAAGGAGAACAAAGATAAGGATGAGGTAGGGCAGAAACTGCACTAAAGCCTCAGAGAATAGCTGAAAGTTTCATTGAAAACTTAGCTCTCTAACCAGATAGCAAAATGAAGGTACATGCACTAAAATAGCATAGGATGCATCAACTTGCAGTTTTCTCTCAAGTAGTGGGTATATTTCCAGTTTTGCTTGTACAAGACTAATAGGTGCAAGATTAGTGTACAGCTCTCTAATAATTGTACTGGAATAAAGAATATCTTTGATGAGAATAATATAAATATTGTAATGCCAGGTTACATGGTAATTGCCACTCCTACCTAGAGATGTACAATTCTGGAAATTTTGAAGCCCCAGAAGAAAGTTGGGTTCCCTTCCCTTTTTTTTTTAAACAAAAAAATCCAACCCAGAAATTTTGGACAAAACTGAAATATATGCAATAGTTACTATCCAATCAAATCTAAACTAATTTTACTGCTTTAACAATATAAAATGCATCATTTAGCCTATAAAATTGCAATATTTGACATATTTATGGAATTTAAAAGTTATTAATGCCTTTATTTCAGCAAATCATTTCTGCAAATTTTGATAATAGAAACTGGTTTGGATCCAGCTAGCTTTTTCCCTCAGTCTAGTTCAATTCTCTTGCTTACTGTGCCCCTCATTCTACATAGCTTCTGTGCAGTTGGATCCCATGATCTCCAGTGTAATTTTTTGTTGTCTGATGGGACCCCTCCTTTTTTCACCTGCAGAAAAGTTGATTTCTGAAGAAGTGCTTGCACACGAAAGCTTATATCCTGAATAAAATTTTGTTGGTCTTAAAGGTGCCACTGGACTCTGTTCTGGTTTTATCAAACCCACTGACTGTGTTTATATTGTTTTTAGCTGTAATCTTGAATCACACATGGTATGGTCTTATTTCGCATATGATTTCATGAGTTTATTCCAAAGAGTCAATTCCAGCTTTCTTCGGCTTGTTGATATAGGTGTTTCTGAAGAGTCCAGGAGGTTTTGCCTTTATACTGGCAGAGATCACACATTTGGAAGCAGTTGCCTCTACCATAGGAAGACACTTGGCTAATGTTGGAAGATTCCAAGGCAAACCTTCCAACATTTCGAGGAACCTTCCAACATTTTATGAAAGGGTTCAACCCCATGGGGGCATTGTTATGGAGCTTCCAGAAAAACATGAATCAGAAAAATTTCCAGTTCTTAAATAGTGTGTAATCTGATTATTTTATTTATTTATTCAAAATATTTATTAGCTGCCTTTTTTCTTTACGGAGCTCACGGCGGTTTACAAAATTAATAAAATACATAAAATAGGTTACATAGAAACATAAAACCAAATTTTTAAAATTACAATTTAGAACTGGTTTAATCAAACACAGTCCTAAATAAAAATGTCTTCTGCTGCCTCATGAGGATTGAAAGTCAAAGTGAGGGGACTAGGTGCACCTCCTTGTGGAGGTGGTTCTTTAATTGTGGGGTTGTCACTGAAAAGGTCCTCTTTCGTATAACCACTAAATAAGCCTTTTTGATTGATGGGACAGTCAGGAGGGCCTCTCCCTGTGATATTAATTTCTGGGCAGGAACATATGGGAAAAGATGGCCCCTCAGACTCCGCAGTCCCAAGCCATATAGAGCTTTAAAGGTCAAAACCAATGCATTGAATTGGGCTTGGCAGCAGATTGGTAGCTAATGTAATTGTTGTAATACAGGGGTCATGTGCTCCCTATAGTTGTCCCCAACCAGCAGTCTAAGTGAAGTGTTTCATTAGCTGTAGCTTCTGGACAGCCTTCAAGGTTAGCCCCAAGTACAGCATACTGCAACAGTCAGGTCTAGATGTGGCATGGGTCATTGTTCCTAACTGATCCAGGAATGGAAGCAGCTGATGCACCAGCCAAATCTGGGCGAAAAGCACTCTGGACCCCCACAGCCACCTGGTGTTCTGTGGTGACTACTGCATGAAGCAGCACTCCAAAGCTACAAACCTGGATTTTCAAGGGGAGTATAACCCTGTCCAAGGCATAAGAGATCTGAAGTCCCTGGTCTGGCTTTCTACTAACCTAGAGGATCTCTGTCTTGTCAGGATTAAATCTCAGTTTCTTCATCCTCATCCATCGCATTACTGTCTCTAGGCACCAGTTCCAAACATCAACAGTGTCCTTGGAATTAGGTGGGAAAGAAAGGTAGAGCTGGGTGTCATCTACATATTGGTAACACCGCTGCTCAAACCTCCTGTTTATGTCTCCCAGTGGCTTCATTTAAATATTAAATAGCATGGGGGTATAAAAGTGAGCCCTATAGAACATCAGTGGCCATGAGATAGAGCTAGAATTCCCCACTATCTTCTGAGATTGTCCTCCCCAGATAGGACTCAAACCACTGTAATATAGTCCCCCTTAATCCCAGTGCTGAGAGGCAATTCAGTAGGATACTGTGGCCGAGGACAGATTAGAGTTCTGCCGCACTACAGGAGCGCGGCAGAACAAGCCGGGGCAAACTGCCCCGCAGTGCGGCGTTCAGACGCTGCTGCAAGGAAGCCGCCCACAGCGTCCACACTGTGGGTGGCTTTCGGCGGCAGCGGCAGAATGCTGTGCAGCTCTGCTCGCCCGTGCGCGTCCACACCCGCCGGAAGTGGGTGGAAGCGCGCTACCGGACGAGTTGCGGGAGGAGCGCGCCACCGGATGAGTTGAGTCTGGGGTGCCTCCTCAAGGCAGATGTGGCAGTCTGGACGCCCGCTCTGCCTCCGCTTTTAAAGCGGTGGCAGAGCGGGCCAGACTACCAGTCTGTCCTCAGCCTATCGTCGATAGTATTGAAGGCCACAGAGAGATCCAGCAGGACTAGCGGGATCACATTCCCCTTGTCTTGTTCTCGGTATAGGTCATCAACAAAAGCGACCAAAGCAGTCTCTGTTCGAAATCCTGCTTGAAGCCAGATTGAAATAGGTCCAGAAAAAGAGTTTCTTCCAAGAACCCCTAGAGCTGAGAAGCAACCCGCTCAAGCACCTTGCCCAAGAATGAAAGATTGGACACTGGCCAGAATTTCTCCAATGTAGTAGGGCTCAGGGACAGACAGCTCAGGGACAGGCCTAATCACTGCTTCTTGGGCATGGGTAGTACAATCCCCATCCTCAAGAAGTGTTTACCACTCCCCTTACCCACTCAGCCAATCCCTCTTTGGCAACTTTTATTAGTCAGGAAGGGCAAGGGTCAAGAGCACAGGTGATAGGTCTCAGCTCTCCAGGGACTTTGTTCACATCCTTTGGCTTCACAAGCTGAAAGGTATCCATATAAATTGGTCATGCTGGTGTCAAAGGTACATCATTTGAACATGCATCCATGACAGCATCTAACCCAGAGTGGATCTGAGCAATTTTGTTTGCAGAGTAAGTAGCAAATTGATCACAGTGGGCCATCATCTGGTCAAAATCCAATTCCTTGGGGCTGTAATGTAAAAGCGCTCTATGATGCCCCTATCCTCTTCCCTCCCTTAAAGGAAAGATTTTTCCTCTTTTTCTTTCCATTTTGTGACTGAGCCATCCTAGTTGTCTGCTTTCTTCTTTCCTGAAGAATTCTGGCTGTCCCACCCTGTCGTAGTATACTATTTTGGCTGTTTCCTCAGCCCAAGAACCTGAGGGAAGGAACGGGAGCCCCCTTTAACTTATATGACTTAAATGGCATTTGAGAAGCTTTTATATTCCATGTTAACAAAATATTTTATTCAACATAGTGGGAAAAGGTCAGGTGAAATCAGGGGTAAAATTTCTCAGGTAAAATCATTACATGCATAGACTTCAGTTCTTACATTTCAGGCTATTGAGATTTCTTAAGCTATTCACAGTTACTTAAAATCTTTATGTTGAGTGGTTTTTGTTCCAGTGTTTCCCCAAACTCTCCAGTACACATTCTTTGAGTATTCTCTGACTCTTTTGGTTTCCAGAGGACTGATGCGCTCTTTCCAGTACCCAAACCCCTTCTCTTGAAACACCAGTACTCGTCTTGAGTTTTTAACTGACTTTTAAGGCCTCCAAGGCAGTTTCTAACAGACCAGGGATTTCTTCACTCTTCAGCGCTAACTCCCTGTTTGACTGGGTAGGGGAATTCTCCTCTCACTAGAAGATCTATCCCTTTCTTTGGCCCAAATGGGAGTCTTTGCCTACTTCCCAAACTTCCTTGCTATCTTTCCCCCAATTCTTCTGTCTGTGTTAAACTGCTTTCAGTCAGGGCTGAATTCTGAAACTGTCAGTACCCGACTCTTCTCAACTAGGGCTGAAATCAGACTGCATCTCTCCTCAGCATCCAGTTCAAAATTCTTTCTCTGCTCAGCAGATGCTAACCAATCAGATCTCTTGGAGCAGCATGTCTTTCAAGTCTCTCTGGCTCTGTGAAGAGTTAACCTTTCACAGTCCTTTATCTGTTTACATAATACTTCTAGACTTTTAAAAGTGCAGTCCATCACACCCCCAGACCACACAGGACAGCTCAGCTGGACGATTATGTGCAGAAGCAATGGTGGTAGAGAAATTGTGTCTTTTCGCCATCTTCACAGATCTATTATGGGCTGTGTGCAGTGCTTGATCAGTTTCATTTGGAATTTTCTGCCTATAGTGCTCTATCTGTTATCCTTTCCGTTTCATCTAGATCAGTTCCCTGGTAAAGCAGGGAGACTGGCTATGTCCAGGTAAAGAGGGCACTTGGGAGCAAGCAATTGTGTCAATAGCCCAGGCTATCTCTCTATTACAGAGAGCAGTCAGAGCCTTGAGACAGTCATCCACAGCTGAGTTGGGGAAATCCCCAAACACCAGTCGGAAACCATTGGGATCCATCAGGCGCAACTAGGTTAACTGAGAGGCAGACATGAAGAAAGAGTGGCCTACCAGCAGCCAGGCCTCCTTTTTCTGGAACAGCCAATCTGCATCCTGCCATTGTATCTTCATCTTCCCAGGACTATGAGAATGACAGCCCTCTACTGGGGCACATACCCCCCCCAGCTATCCCCCCCCCCAGCTGAAGACTAGGCGTCCCACTCCCCTAACCACATAACCAAGCTGTTTGGTCCTTCCGCCACCAATTTATACTGACAGGGTAACAGGTTCTTGTGTCACCCCCCCAATTGCTTCCTCAGTTTAGTATATTTATTTTGACTGCTGTTTAGTAAACAAAATTTAGAAAGTAATTCATGTTAAATGTATTGCTGAATAACAACAAATATTTGAACTGAAATATTTGATTAGGGGAAAAATACGTTAAGGGTTGACTCCTGCCAGCTTTTGCAGTGAATCTCACGAAACTCTCCTCCTTACTGTAGCCCCCACCCTAATGACTTCTGTACATGTCATTATCTACAGCAAAGGCTTTTTGGGTGGTCGAAGTGGACCCATTCCATAACCATGGAAAATTTAAATTTAAATGTAACATTCAAGCAAATTAAAAACTCTATGTAGCTTTTTATACCGAGACAATATACTATGTACTTCTTTTTCACTTAAGCAAAACTGAACAAAGAAAACCAATAACTGGATATTAACACCTCACTTTATCAGTACAAAATAGATTTCAGATCACAATGGCAGGGGAATTTTTTATTACTGAACTAATTAAAATTAAGAGAGATGATTGGGATGTACAAAAGCAAAGTGTTGCAAGCGGTGAACAGCCTCTGTTTCAAAGAATGGTTTTAAAAGTGTTGTAATTTAGCCATTTTGAACCAGCTTAAAAACCCCCAACAGATCTGCCAGATTATGCCCCTCACCAGGTGGCCTCTCTGTGCAAAATTTCAACCTCATTGGACAGCATACCAGGATTTTATGAGGAACAGAACTTTCAAGTGAGATAATGGTAGAATAGTTTTTTTTTTCCTATGGGGCTGAGCTAATGGAGCAGCTCCCACTTCTTCATAAAGGTTATTTATATTTCTGTCATGCTTGTAATTTATTGTTGTTTCAAATAGTTTATAATGGACATTTTAAGGAATGTAACAGACAATATTTGTAGTGCAGGATATGCCAGAGGTGCATTACATTTGAGTATATTACACAAATTTATTTCTTTGCCTCCTCGGTACTTTTGTCTGGGGCATTTTATTTATCTGTAAAGAGAGCCATTTTTCCCCTAAGTGAAATTCTTAGCTGAACTCCTACGTTAAAGTGATGGAGAATTGCTGTTTCAGTCAAAACAAATGGGATGTCAGTTTTCACACTTTGCTTTCCTTTACCTCTAGAAATGTGTTTTACATTTTTAGTGTTTTACATGAGGCAGGCATATCAAGTCAAGCATTACTAAAGAGCTGTCAAGAAGAAACATTGGAACAGGGAATGGGAAAGAAAGGAACAGGCCTTCAGTTGCTGAAATGCAGACCTGACATCAAAACAGAAGAGAAGTGAACAATTGTACAAAATTTCCTACCTAAGGCAAGTTGGTAGTGGGGCCGATAGAGCTCAGCTTCTAGAAGAAGCAAAAGTTGGAAGTTCTGTAGTTGGAATCCACATTTGACAGGTAGACCTTTGCATCCCAGATCAGCTGCTGAGTTGTTAGGAGGTGGGATTTTCAGCCCCCCCCCCCCCCATCTCATTCTCTTTCTTCTTCTCTACATTTGGAATGGGACACATTTGACACATGAAGCCTATATTAGCCTGAGTATGTATCCTTTTGACTTCCAAATACCCTGGAACCTGTATGAGAATAAACTTGCCAACTATGATATGTATAGTACGTGTGAGGAGGGAAGGAAGCAGTGATTAGACCTATTGCTTCATATTGCCTCTCTAGCCCCCCCCCCCCAACATGTTAGTAATTGGTTATCCCACCTGGAATGGTAATTAGGGCCATTGTTAACTCTCCCAAGAAGGCTAACTTTTCTACAGAGATCATGAGTAACCAACTCCATCTTTATTTTGTTCTGTGATAAGACTGGCTCTAAAATCATGATAAGAGTTGTGTTGAAAAACAAGCAACATTAATCCAGTTTGGAACTATGGCAACTATCACAAGGATAGATGCTTAGCTTCTAGTGGGACACCTTTTGACACATTGCAGTTACTGTTCCATTCTGTGGTTTCCTGATGCACATCTCACACAAATCAAAATACTTGTTTTAATTTACAAATCCTTCATCACATTTAGTACTGCGTATCTTCAAAATCATCTTCCCCATCTCTCTTTGTAGCTTAGCTTAGATCAGTTGCATTCTACAAAGCTCCCCCCGCCCCAAGATGTGAATATTAGGACTATGTCAAAAGATGTGGCTTTTCCTTTGCTTTAGAATTTTCTGCCCCCAAATATGTCACCAGGGCCGGTGTCAGGCTTTTTTGCACCCTAGGCAAGGCTAACTACTTGTGCCCCCCCCACACTGCTAACCAGTTATCAAAAACAGATGAATTCTAGGGAAAATTAAAAGCACAAAACTTGACCCTGCTAATTTTTTTTAAAAATGTGCGGGCTTGGGCAGGCAGGGTGCGAAGCAAAGCTGAAGGGAGCTGCTGCTGCTGCAGTTGCCGTGACTTTCTGGAGGAGGAAAAGCATGGGAGAGCCGGGTGAGTGAGTGAGTGTGACAGCCTGTGGCCAGTTGGAGGGGCGCTGATTGTCTGTGTCTGCAGTCCTCTGAGGTCTGCGCCCTAGGCGGTCGCCTAACTTGGCTTAATGGTAGCACCGGCCTTGTATGTCACCAGGGTAGAGATGGCCCAAAGTAGAGGGCAGTTCTGGCTCTGAAAAAAACCTGTGTCTAGTTGCTACCCACCTCACTTTTGCAGGTAGGGCACAGAGAAAAGCACTTGGAAAAAGGAACTGAGTTGGCATGCTGGCCAGCAATACTCCTCTAAGCTGTGGAGTCCTGAGAGCAAAAATTCTACTTTGTGAGCTACCAGCATTAAAGTTGTGAGCAGGTGATTTGGCTACTGCATAAATTTATTTGCTCTAGAGCCATCCTTCCTGAGCTAAGACAAAAATGTGTGATCGGAGGCTAAAAAACTGTGAGCTAGCTCATACTAACTCAGCTTAGAGGGAACACTGCTGGCCAGTACAGGAAGAGGTTGTTTTTCAAGTACCCCAGATTCAAGCCATTTAGGACTTCAAATGTAAGAGCCAACTCTTTTAATTGTGGCCAGAAACAAATAGGCAGCCTGTTCTGTCTATTCAGCAAAGGAGTGATATGATCCCCATAACAGAATTCCTGTAAATACCCTCATTGCTGCAGTTTGGACCAATAGAAGTTTTCAGTCAGTTTAAAGCAGCCCATGTACAGTGGTTTACCGTAATCTATCTTGGATGTGATCAGAGTATAGATCACCATGGCCAAATCATACATTTTGATGAACAGCTGTAGCTGACATATCAGCCAAAGCTGGTAAAAGATGCTATCTACTGTGGAGGAGAAGAGACTTGAGTTGCCAGTTGCAGTCCAGGATCCACCAGCACCAAAACTGTAAACCTGCTTCTTCTGAAGGAGTGCAACTCAGGGAGGCCAGCTCCTCAGTCCTCAAGTGGCTCTGTCATTGACCAACAGCACCTCACTGTCAGCTGCATTGAATGGCAGTCAGCTCTTGAAATTTTTGCAGTGCAGCATCTGCACTCTGTAATGAAAGTATGACAACCCCGTCCACTTCCCTCCCTCAGAGGCAAGATTTTCCCTCCGTTTTTTTCCCTTTACTGACTGAGCCACCCTTGTAATGTGTTTTCTTCTTTGCTGTAGAACAGTGGCTATCCCACCTCGTCACAGTATGATATTTTGGCCATTGGCTCAGCCCTGTAAACTGAGGGAAGGATCAGGAGCTTGCTTTCACTAAAATAACTTAAATGGCACTCAAGGCATTTTGAAATCCAAAATTACAAAATGTTTTATTTAACATAGAAGGGAAAGTTCAGGAGAAATTGAGGGTTGAAATTTCTGAGGTGAAACCAGTACATGCACAGACTTTAGTTCTTATGTTTCAGGTTAATAAGAGTTTCTTCAGTTTTTCACAGTTACTTAAAATCTTTATGTTGTGAGGCTTTTCTTCCAGTGTTTTCCCAAACACTCTAGTACATTTTCTTTGAGGATTCTCTGACTCTTTTTGGTTTCCAGAAGGCTGATGCTCTCTTTCCAGTACCCAACCCCCTTCTCTTGAAACACCAGTACTAATCTTGAGTTTTTAACTGACTCTTAAGGTTTCTACAGGCAGTTTCTAAACACACCAGACCAAGGATCTCCTCACTTTTCAGAGCTAACTCCCTGTTAGACTGGGTAGGGAAACTCTCCTCTCAGTAGAAGATATATCCCCTTTCTTTGGCCTGAATAGGAGTCTTTGCCTACTTCCCAAACTTCCTTGCCAACTTTCCTCCAGTTCTCCTGTCTGTGTTAAACTGCTTTCAATCAGGACTGAATTCCGAAATTATCAGTACTATGGGTGTGCGACGACCCCCCCCCCCCCCAAAAAAAACAAAACAAAACTCCAGTATATTTCGGTTTGAGTCTATTGGACCTGAACAAATGTTGATATTTCTAAAAAAAACCTCTTGATTCAAATACTGGTATGGTATTCAGATCCAGGATTTTCTGGAAATCCCAATCTTTTCCAGGTCCAATAGACCCGAGAAGAAAAATACTGATTAAAAAAAAAAAGCCAGCCTGATGCTGCAGCTGGCTTGGCTTCTCCTGCAGCATGGTTTAAACTGAGCTGTAGGAGAAACTGGCCCCAGGGTCTGCATGTAGCAGGGAGATGAGAGGATCAGCTGGGTGGCAGGAGATGTGAGCTCCTCACTGCCTTGATTGGGGCTGGCTCTCTTTTCAGTGCGGTTTAAACCAAGCTGTAAGAAGAACCAGCCCCAACCAAGACAGTGCAGAGCTCTCAGCTCCTGCCACCCCACCCAGTCTTGGGCTGGCTGCTCTTGCAGCTCGGTTTCAGTTGAACTACAAGAGGAGCCAGCCCCAGCTGAGGCAGCATGGAGCACTCAGCTCCTGCCACCCCAGCTGATCCTGGGCTGGCTCCTCTTGCAGCTTGGTTTAAACCAAGCTGCAAGAGGAGCCCACCAGCCATTTGGTATAGCCGAATAAAAGCCAAAAAATTTTTTTATTTGGGCTCAACTATATCAACTGATTCTATGATCTGTATATGGATTAAATAATACCTGAAAAATACCAGTAAGGGTTTTTTGGGGGTATTTTTTTTCAGCTCGATTTATGCTGAATGCACACCCCCTAGTCAGTAGTCAACTCTTCTCAGCTAGGGCTGAAATCAGGCTGTGTCTCTCCTCATCATCCAGTTCAGAAATATTTCTCTACTCAGCTGATGCTAACCAATCAGATCTCTTGGAACAGCCTGTCACTCAAGGCTCTGGCTCTGTGAACAATTAACCCTTCACAGTCCTTTATCTGTTTACACAGCACTTCTAAGCTTTTAAAAGTGCAGTCTGTCTCAGAAGACCTTGTCATTACATGTAAAAATAAATATTTTTGGTGCTGCACTAATTATTCTCTCATTTACGTAAATGAGTGTGAAGAGTAATTATGTTAAGTAGGCTAGAGAACAAGCTTGTGATTCCTTCATGGTAGTTGATCCACAAATGCCATGAAGGAAAAAAAAAGCTTTTGAGAGCTAACGGAAGTTGTGTTCCAGTTTTGTGCAAGTGTTTATATGTATAACAGTATTGAATTTAACAGCTCAGTAATTCTCTAAAGAGAACAGACCCAAATGCTTTTTGAAACCAGCTCATCAGCTTCCCACATACCTTGCTATTCTTTCTGAATCCCATTTTCACAGTTTTGGCAGGTAAGAAAATAGGAATCTGTATACACTGAACTGACAGACTGTTCCGGAAATCAAACTAAACAGTAGTTTTAATGTCAGTACACAGTTTGTCGATTTGGTTCTTTTTTCTTTTCTAATATATGTGTCTGTGCAGTTAGGCATACTATGTATGTATAAATGCATTTCGCTGCCTTGAGTACTACATTATTCAAGACAGCTGCATGGTGGCCTTACATTTTAAAACACTATTGTTTACTGAATCTGTCAAGAGGAATTTACATCTTGCCTTGTTGTCTTCTTCACTGTAGAACTTTCTACCTTTCAGACTATAGTTACTAGTTTTCAGGTGGGGCCTGTCCCTGTCCTGGAATTACAACTGATCTCTAGACAGAGATCAGTTCTGTTGGAAGAATTGGCAGTTTTGGAGGGTGGACTCATGCCCTTGTCGGGTTCCCTGCCCTCCCTAAATTCCACCATCCAGAGGCACTGCCTGACATCAGATATTTTTACATAGAAAAGCACACACAACAGTGTTGATAGATCATAGATATCATTTATAGAGACTGAATATGTTGATATTTAAATGTTTGTATAAAATTTACATTTCACTTTTAACCAAGGATATTTAGTTTAAAAAGTCAGGTACTTTCATTTAGAAATAATTAATAAAAGTCATTTATTTTTCTCTGCCTCGTGCTGTTTGCCAATAACTACAGCAATCTATCTTATTACTGAAAAATACTAGTGTGAGGGTCAGTTTAAGCAAATGTCCAGTCAGATGGGCTGGAGAAGGGTACGTATAGACAAGGGACATACCTTTTTTTGCTGTAAAGACTCCTCCAGTCTGACTGGTCTTACTGTGCACTCTGAAGACTACTTCAATGGAACAGTTAGCTGCACTCACTCAAAGCCACAGGTCAGTAAACTCTACAGAACCATCAGCACAGATTATCTCAAAAAGAAAATAATAAGGTAGGGATGCAGTATTCAGTGGCATATTAGAAAAGAAACATAACACCTCCTATTATCTTGGTGGTGGAATATTCTGTAGATGAAAGAGAGAATACAGGCACAGTAATGTAAAGGGGATTGCTTGAATTTTACTTCATCTGTAATGCCATCAGAAACTCTAGTCTTTGTAAAGAAACATCCAAATCTTGACGTTTGTAGGAGCAGGGGTCCGTTGGGGCCGGAGCAAGGCGGAGCAAAGCTCCGCCAGCTCAGGACTGCCCAGTAGGGCAGCCACGGGCTGAATCAGATTCTCTAATCTGATTCAGCTCGCTGCCGAATTGCCGCCGAATTTTGGCGGCAACTTTAAAAGCCACTGGAGGGGACAGGGTTTGAGGGAGAGGCTCCAAACTTGCAGGGTAGCTGCTGGGGCCTCTCCTCGAAATGCCCACCAAGTTTCAAGAAGATTGGACCAGGGGGTCCAATTCTAAAGGCCCCCAAACAGGTTGCCCCTATTCCCTCCATTGTTCTCTATGGTAGGAAAAAAGTTAACATTTTCCCCTCCATAGAGAACAATGGAGGGGATGGGACAATCTGTTTGGGGGCCCATAGAATTGGACCCCATGGTCCAATGTTCTTGAAACTACCCTGCAAGTTTGGAGCCTCTCCCTCAAACCTCCTTTCCTCCAGCCCCTCATATACCCTATGAGTTTTTGCCATTGATTTCAATGGCCCATAGGATATAATGGGGCTGAAACTGGCATTCCCTTTCTGACACACTTCTGGTGATGTCAGGGGACGTGGCATATGCTAATGAGTTATGCTAATGCATTATGCTAATGAGCTCCTGCAGCTCTTTTTCTACGAAAGGACCCCTGTGTAGGTCTATTTTGCTTCGAATAGGAAGCCTTGGTTTGTGTGTGTGTGTCAGTAGGGGAGGTACAGTAGATACCCTCACCTAAGAATGTCTGATGAGTGTCAAGCCTTCCTGTTGTTATGATGTTTACATAGATGTCAGTCTGATAGTATTGTTTCTCAAACTATTTCATAATGTGTTTGGTAAAATTCCCAAAGAGACATAGCCAGTCATAGCTGTAGGATTCTCTCTAACATTGCAGAATGGCAACAGATCACAATCTTTCTTTTATTTGTGCAAATCAGTTCCAGAAAATTAGTAAGACAGGCAGGGCCAAGCAATTAACCTGCCTGTTGGAAAAGGTGAAAAGGGTTATTTTCATCATAGCTCGCTGGAACCTTCTCTTACGTTGTACATGCATTTAATCTGAACAGATACATAGTCATCCAGTGTTCCTACACCAAATAATAGTTTCACTTTTCCAAGAATAATTTTAGCATATAAATCTATGCCACATTAGTCTAGCAAAGAGGGAGCTTGTTTCAGTGTGCACACACAGTCAGTCATCTATATATATAAAAGAAAGTCCCTTCACTATAAAATCAACGCCCAGGCCAAACCGCTGGACCTAGAAACACCAAATTCAGGAATAGTGCTCCTACCATGGCATAGGTGCTCACTAAGAAGGGATTTTTAGAAATTCAACCCCTAAGTGGGTCAAAAGGGGGAAAATGTGCTCTCTCCATTGATTCCTATGCAGCTGCCTCCTTGCACCCTCCACACACAGAGCTCAGCATTCTGAGGTAAAAAAAAACCAGTTACAGGAGACTGCAGAGAGCTAACGGCAGTTAAGGATATCAGGAATGGCCAACAACCACCTGTGAGGTGCAGTGATGCTGCTGGCTCAGCCTGATGGCTTCCAACACACTCCCCCTCACCTCCTACACCTAACAGGCGGTTGTCTGTCAGGTGCAGTAGCGGTTGCAGGCTGCTTAAAGCCATGAGGGAGCCCTCCCCAGCAGTAATGCCTTAGTGATCTTGCTGGCCCCACTTCCACAGTGGCTTCTAATACTCCTCCCCCTCCCCCTCCTACACTGGACAGGCAGCTGCCTGTCAGGTGTAGGAGAGGAAGTGGGATTCTTACAGCCGCTGGGGTGGTTTGCTCAGCAGGATTGCCTTAGCCCTGCTGCTGGCCCAGGCTCCCAAATTCCTTTAAACATAATCCCTCCCCCCCACACACACACACACCAGACAGTTGGGTGTCTGTCAGGTGTTGGAGCAGGGCCAGGGTACTTTAACGCTACAAGGAGAAGGCGACTTAGGAATGCAGCAAAGACATTTGTACACAGTACTACTGCAGGGCACTGAGCTGTGCAGGCCAAGTACCAGCAAGATCACCCTGAGGTGCTCAGAACAACAGAGTCTCCATATGAGCAAAACAATCCAGGAATACCAGAAGAAAGGCCATCACTTTCATGGAAGGTGGCAGGAGTTGACTTAACAGACAATTGCTTCTTAAATGGACAGTTCTATGTTGCTTCCTCCAGAGTGAGCTCACCAAGCAGCCTGGAGATCCTAGTATCTGAGGGCAGAACCCCCAATGTTGTCTACAGAGAGGTCCTTCAGCGGGGGTGGGGTGGGGGGACAGTACGTACGTCTCACTTAATTTTTTACACTACAGTCTTCTCTATTAGAATTCCTACAACAAATGCTACATTTCAAACTTCACATCATCAGTATTATAACTGGATTTATGGAACTTAAATACCGTAGCAAAGCACGGGTATCAGGTTAGTTTAGAATATTTTAAGATAGTAATCCAGACTACTAGTTAGTTGCTTGGCCCCACCAGAACATTTTGCAGGCAGAAATCCCTCTACCTGTGGAAATGTTCTGATGAATCCAAGTCACTAACATGACTTCGTGACATCCCCCCTCCCAATATGGCACAAAATGGCACTCTCAATGGATCTAAGCAAGTGATTCCTAAGGACCAATCATCTAGTTAAATGCATTATTGAGAAGCAGGCTGTTAGAATTTAGCAGACTGTATATGTGCTATTTAGTTATACAGTATACAATAGTATTCTGCATGCTGATTAATAATAATAATGGTATGGTAGCATATAATTACATGACAAAGATTTGTATTAAGGAAAATGAAGCTCTTCACTGGCCAGTAATGACCATTCTCCTAATTTTTAAATTGCCAAAGGATTTCAGGTGATTTTCAACTTTATAATGTCACAGAGATAAACAAAGCACTGAAGAAATAAATCGTAAGCTGGAGCTGATTTGGCAAACAATATGGTTGTTTGAATGGGTTGCTGTGAATTACATATGAGAACTTGGAAGCTTGCATGTGGCTTAGGGAGTCATTTTTGCCCATACTTGTCACAAAATAACTAAAAGAATCTGAAAGATGTTTAAGCTTTATTTGAAATGCCCCTGCTGTTTCTCTTTACTAAGGAAATGTAAGCTGATTTGGGTTTTTTTAAAGTTCTATAGTGTACGAAGTGTAGTTCTTCTTCCCGAAAGACCAATATAATTTCGAGAGATGGTCCCAAAGATCTTTTCCTGGTATCCCTGGGGGATAGTTTCAAACCTATTGGTTTCCCTCAGGTTTTATTCTCAGTTGTACTGTGAGGGGCTTTCCTCCACCTTGTTTTTCTTATCTGGCTTTCTAATAGCTTAGACGTAATTACTAACATCTGGTCCCACTGATTTTTACATTTCCACTTCTTGGTTTTTACATTGTTGTCTATCAAGTTCCAGACATTCTGTTTAGAACTTGACTTTTATTACTCATTTAGCAGAGATGAGACAAACCTGAATGCAATTTGCTACCTGAGAACAAAGGGTACCTGCCAACAGCCTTGCAGGCAAAATGAGCATGGTGAGGATACTGTCACAACTATATAATTATTTTGGGATTTGGGGAAAACTTAGATAAAAACTTTTTAGGGTAAAGGGGAGGACTTGTTAGGAGAATACTGGATTTATGGCTCTTTAAAATAATAATTTAGAAGACTAATTTTCTTTTTAAAAGTTCTTTTATCTTACTTCAGAGTCTAAGTGGAATGGTGATTTGCAGAAGAACCATGTCCAGTCTGTTTGAAATCTTATATATGGTTTCTGTACAGAAGGTACTTACTTCCATTCAAGGAAAAAGGCATAACAATAGTGGGCTGGATCCAAACATTTGTGAGTGGGGCTCTGCTCATGGAGTAGATCAGTCTTGTCTTCTGTAGCCTTCCATCCAGGGCTTTTTTTGTAGAAAAAGCTCAGCAGGAACTCATTATCATAATAGGCCACACTCAACAGCAGAAACACATTAGCATATTAGGCCACACCCCTGACTGCACAGCTCCCTCCCAGGATCGGCTTCCCCAGGTGCCCCGCAGCTTGTGGGGTGCCTGAGGAACCCGAGGAGGGGAGGCAGTTTAAACTGCCTTCCCTCCCTGGATCAGCTTGGGTTCCCTAGGCACCTTGCGGCTTGCAAGGTGCCTGGGGAACCCAAGGAAGGAGGAGGCTGTAGGCATGGCCAATGCGGAAGCCAGCTGGAACTCCGCTCCTGTGCGTTCCTGCCCCAAAATAGCCCTGCTTCCATCCATCCTGCCATTCAAAAAGCTGTTTCTGAGGTTTGGGTGACCAATGTGGAATTTGTTTGAGCTCAAAAGGGGACTCTGTGGAAATTGTGCCCCTCCCCTTTATATGTGCAAAAGTGTTCTCTGCTGCAGTCTTTCCTTTGATACATTGCAACATGCTGATCAAGACCGGACCTATTTAGGCAAGGTGCTTTGAAGAGTAGACTTGGGGTACTATTAAAGAGTCACAAACTGTGTCCTCTCATCACCTGAACATTCCAAAGAAAGAACAATTTGCTGTTGCACGGAGATTTAATCATCTCTGGCTCCCCTCCCACTTGACTCTGGTCAGCCTAGGTTAAGGTGGCTTTTCCTGTTGTCTCCACGAATCTACTTCCTTAGCCTCTCTAGAATTTGACACCCCCAACTCTCTGCTCCCTGAATAAAAATGTCAAGTGGAGGCTTGCTGCTTGCCAACCTCCCAGGAGAAAATGTATTTTGTCCCAAAGAAGAAGAAGAGATTGGATTTATATCCCGCCTTTCAGTACCTGAAGGAATCTGAGAGTGGTTTACAATCTCCTTTCCCTTCCCCTCCTCACACCTTGTGAAGTAGCTGGGGCTGAGAGCGTTCTTTGAGAACTACGCTTGAGAGAACAGCTCTGAAATAACTTGTGACTGACCCAAGGTCACACCAGCAGCTGCCTGTGGAGGTGTGGGGAATCAAACCCCAGATTAGAGTCTGTGCTCCTAACCACTACACCAAACTAGCTCTACTAGATCATCCTAGAAGGACAATTTTCATATTGTGAATATACTGTGTACAGATGCAAGGAAGCTGCAACCTAACTTCTTCGAGTGAACACCTGAAATATTTTCCATGCAGGAAAAGCATAATGTTTTGATGCATACTCAAAAGTTTATTAATAAAACCATGGTACAGGTGTTTTTCTGGCATGTGGAAAGTCCACTGTGATTCTCTGTTAACGGAGTATGTTATAATCACAGAGAAAATCTTAGAAACAACCCTTTCTAGCTCTTCCCATGAGTCTTTTGACCTGCCAGAAAATTCTGGGAAAGTGTAATAAGAAATTGACAATGAGGTATTCTATGAAATAAAATATAAATAGCAGCTAAAGCATTCAGGTTCTGCTTCAAGAAGCAATTTTGGGATGTGTTTTTGAAAAAAAATACTTACCTCCTTGGCTCATTATGTTTGACTTCAGATTAAATTTAGATTTATGTGACCTTTCTGAAATGCCCCTATTGTGGAACATCTATTTAGATTGGTTCATGATGAGTGCTGTTGACTCACTTGTATCTCAGAACTCTCTGAGAATTAAACATGAGATCTTGATTATAGTTTCAGGAGTGTAGCCATGTCGGTCAGCAATAGAAGAACAAGATTTGAGTCCAGTAGCACCTTAGAGATCAACTTAGAGTCCGAACCCCAGCAAAGACTGTAAAAAGCCAGGGCGTGACCAGCCCAGCTCGCATTCACCATGCTGCTGTGAAGAGGGGATGAGATTGGGCAAGCAGCAGCTGAATGCTTCATGCCATGATGGGGACTAGCACAGCTGTGTGATGGTCTCTGTTCTGGTGTTAAGGTGACACTCATGGCTAAGATCTTCAGCCCTCCCATCCAGTATCCAAGCCAAATCGAGGTCTTACCCTACCAGGGTAAAGAACTCTTTAGCGACCAAACTGATGATATGCTTGAACACATTAGAAAATATAAGCTGACAGCCAAATCTTTTGGCTTTACTTCCACTGATAATGTACAGGCAAAGCCCAGGTGTTGGTCAAGGCAATTTCACCATTATAATACTAGCAGGCCCTTCTGGTACACCAATTCTCAGTATCAGGTTTCTCCTTACCAGGAGTCCTCTTAAGTCCTCCTATTTTCAATGAGCACTGCTGAGGTGACAGCCAAGAAATAAGGGGGCACAGGCCCCTAAGACAAGGGACCGACCGGTCCGAGTCTCTGACCTCTTCTGACTTTGTTCTGGTGCATTGTTCAAGGACTGCTTGGTTCAGTTTTTTGATGCTTGGTCAAGTATTACTGATGATGCCTGGGAGCTGTTGATAATAAAGAAAGGTCATTTTTTGGGAGTTTCACACCCTTCATGTCATTGCCTTTCTATTCCTGAACTGCCTGACTTGCCTTCCATTTCTCTGGAGACACTTACCCTGATACAGAAGGGTGCCATAGTCGAGGCTGACATACAGAAAGACCTATCTTGTTTTTACTCACCTTTTTTCGTCATAGATAAGAAGGGTGGTGGCAAATGTCCTATACTAGATCTTAGAAACCTGAACAAGTTTTTACATAAACCAAAATTCTGCATGCTTTCTTTGCAAGAAGTCATATTCCTATTGAGGAAAGAGTCTTGGTTCACGAACATTGATCTCAAGGACACATATTTTCATATCCCCATCCACAAGGCTTACAGATAGTATCTCAGATTTCTCCATGGGGGTATGGCTTTTGAATACTCAGTTCTTCCCTTTGGCCTTGCCTCTGCCCCAAGAGTATTCTCCAAATGTACGTCAGTGGTCATATCTTACCTGTGGATAGAGGGCTGCATAGTATACACCTAACTGGATGACTGGCTGTTCATGTCAGACTGTCAGAACATAATTTAGTATTCCTTGTATCATGCACAATGCACATTGCAGTGGTTGGGGCTGACCATCAACGTGGACAAGTCATCCCTTGTACCCACCCGGTCTATTCAATCTATAGGGGTTTACATTAGGTAGAACCTACTTACCTTTGCCGCAAGCCCACCATATTCAGGCACTGGTCCATTCTGTCGCTTCCTGTAGACTACAGACAGTGAGTTTCATCCAGCAATTACTGGGTTATCTGTCCTCAACCATGGTGATAACGTCACATGCTTGGCTATATATGTGGCCATTACAGTCATAGTTTCTCGAGCTTTTCACATCCACACTGACTCCCCTGAACAAGGTTGTCTGGTCATAGATCGGAGGTCCAGCCCCTGGACTGGTGGTCGCATCTACCCAACTGTTATGTTCTGTGATTAAATACACCATTTGCAATATGTCTTGTGTAACATAAATGCCGGCCATGTGCTCAGGTAATGGCGATCACCACATTGTCCAAGCACATAGCCAGGAAAGTGGCCTGAGCTTGAGGCCAGAAAACAATAGCGCCCTAGGATCCTGGGCACCCACCTACCAGAGGCTCAGAATATTCAAATGTACCAACCAGAGTCTCTGGTGGGAAGGGTGTCCTATCACGCTGTATGGGTGAGGTCGGGGGAGCGGCTTCTCTGTGCATAAAAGCAGACCCCCGGCCCGCTATAGGCATCCTTGAGATGAACCATCTAATAAACTGAGCTATGCTTGAAATCACTTCACTGGCCTCCAGTACTTTTCACCAACCATAGGAAAGGGGGAATTTGGTTGCTGCACTTATGACATTCATGTGTTCACTGATACCTCCTTAATGGGCTGGGGGGCCCATTGCAATGCTCACACTTCTCAGGGTCTCTGGTTGAGAAGAGGCTACATATTATCACGTTGGAACTTTGAGCTGCAAGATACGTTCTTTCTTCTTTTTCAGGCATGCTCCAGGGATTCGGTTAGCTATAGACAATACCACTGTAAAGTACTACCTCAACAAACGGGGGGGGGGGGGGGTATGGGGTTCCTGCAGCTATGTGCTGAGGCACAAAGGGTTTGGAAGTGGGCCATCACCCACAATGTACAACACGCCACAGCTATTCATATCACAGGGCATTTGAATGTCCAGGTGGATGCCTTGAGCAGAGGTTTCCTTTCCACTCAAGAGTGGTCTCCTTTGGACTGCTACCTACTACCAGTATTCAGCATCTGGGGGACCCCATGCATAGACATCTTTTCTCCCTGTCACAACAAGAAATATTCCCTCTACTGCTCCCTTGCAGCCATAGGTCAAGGTCTCTTGGGGGTATGCCTTTCAAATTCACTGGACAGGTTCTCTGTTTTATGCCTTCCCTCTGGTTGCCTTGCTCAGCAGGGTTGTCATCAAGATCCACACAGATGACATTTCCTGTATCCTCATAGTGCTGTTCTGGCCAAGGAAGCCATGGTTTTCCCTGCTCTGGAATCTAGTGAAGGTAGTTTCCCACAGGTTTCTGCCCGCAGGTAATCTCTTGCAGCACCGCCTCGTGTTACACCCCAGCATTCAGACACTCCGGTTGATTGCCTTGCTTCTCAGTCCCATCCCTCTCTCTCCACCAGGGCACAAGACATGATTGAAGCTGCCCGTAAGCCTTCCACCAGGCTTTTGTATGATATCAAATAGAAGCGCTTCTCATCATGGGCCACCGATATGGATCTGGGACCGAAGTCTTGCAGTTTGGTTCACATTTTTGAATACTGGTTTTGGTAAAGCTGATCTATAAACCGTTTGAGCCAATGGCTACGTATGATCTGTCTTTCCTCTCATATAAGGTTGCTTTCTTAGTGGCCATAACATCTGCCAGATGTGTTGGGGAACTCAAAGCTCTTTGTTGTGACCCCTTCTTTTTCAAATTTCATCCTGACAAGGTGGTCTTGTGCCATGTGTCAAGTTTCTGCCCAAGGTGGTGTCAAAATTCCATTTAAATCAGGATATCATTTTACCTGTGTTTTTCCCCTCTCCCTCCTTTTAGGCTGAAATCATATTCCATATCTTAGATATCAGGAGGGCCCTCCTTTTTATTTAGGCAAAACACATGCATTCATACAAGACAATTCCATGTTCCTTTGTTTCAGGGGATCTAAAAAGGGTAAGAGGACCTCTGCTCAAACTTGGTGGATCTACACCACCATTAGGATGACATATGCAGCTTCTGGCACGCACTGTCCTCTGCCAGTCTTGGTTCCCTCCACCTGAGCACAGGCATCCTCTGCAGCTTTCACCTCAGGTCTCTCCTTTGAAGACATTTGCAGAGCAGTGACCTGGTCGATGCCATCCACATTTGTTCACCATTATTCAATGGATGTTGATTCCAGTAGAGAGGCAGCTGTGGGGAAAGCAGTTTGACAATCAATGTTTCATTGAGATATTCACACCCTCCTCCACAGTAAGTGAACTTGCTGTTTTCTCATGGGGAATGCACAGAAGCCACAAAGATGAAAGTGGGTTGCACTTACCTGTAACCTTTGTTCATCGAGTGGTCTTCTGTGCAGGCACACATTGCACCCTCCTTCCCCTCTGTGGCTTGTCCAAACGTGTCTTTGTTGGCGGTGGATGGAGAACTAATGGGAGAGTGCTTGCCCCTCCCACATCATGTGACTTTTTGGGCAGGAAGTTCACACTGATGCAGGGAGGGGGAGTACTCTTAGGATACTAGAATATTCTTTTAAGAGCTCGCTAGCTTCTCCCAGTGGTAGGCCTGTGGAAGCGCAGTATCATGTGTGCCTGCACAGAAGCCCACTTGATGAATAAAGGTTACAAGTAAGTGCAACCCCTGTGTTTCCCCCCCCACACACACACAGAATATTGAAAGTATACCAATTTTTCAGTTTGCATTTATCACCATTAAACATAATGGTTAACTGTTACGGTTTTAGGCAACAAAAAGCAAAATGAGAAAATATCTGTACTCTTTTCCTTAATCATAATTACAAGCAAAAAGAGTATCAAGGAAAGGTATTTTTCAGGGTTGGCACACAAATTCCTGTTGATTTTGAATATTAGGCTGTGATGGAAGTAGCAGTAGCACTTATAAGGTATAATTTCTTTGATACCGAGCTAGTGTAAACCTGTTGTGCAGAGATATAGTACTGTTCTTAAATGATACCCCAGTTAACATTACCTGGGCTTTCCTAGAAATACTTTGCTTATTAATCCTAAAATGTGTCAGGTTTGCAATTAGTTCAGTCATTTTCTAGAGCTGTTTTTCAGTCTGAACTGTTCAACAGAGTAATGAGATTCTTGTAGATAAAAACATTAAGAAGATTGAAACCAATTTATGCTTTCATACATGAGAAAATTCAATACAATTTTCCATTTTGTCTGTTTATCACTGGAATATAATTGACTGCAGAGGATGCAGGAAGAGGCATTACATGTATTGGCTCATTCATATTCAGGTTAATAGATATGTATACCTGGTAAACCTGTGAAACTGTGTTTCTTACTAGTGGAGCAGTAGGAGAACATGTGTTCATTCATGTTGGGTCCATGGAGTGAGTTCAATCTAGAGAAATGTTTGTTGAAATATAGAAGAAGAAGAAGAAGAAGAGATTGGATTTATACCCCGCCCTCCACTCCCCAAGGGAGTCTCAGAGCGGCTTACAAACTCCTTTTCCCTTCCCCTCCCCACAACAGACACCCTGTGAGGTAGGTGGGGCTGAGAGAGCTCTTTCCCAAGCTGTCCTTGAGGGAACAGCTGGTACAGAGCTATGGCTTGCCCAAGGTCATCCAGCCAGGTGCAAGTGGAGGAGTGGGGAATCAAACCCAGTTCTCCCAGATTAGACTCCGCACACTTAACCACTACACCAAACTGGCACCAAATAGAGACAAGTGGGAACCCGCAAGAACTTTCAGGGGGCATCTAATTTCCTTCATTCCTCGTTATTTTCTCTTTCCTGAAAGCCCCAGAGCCTCTCTCCTTTTCCTGCTTCCTTCTCTCTTCCCAGGGTTACCAACCTGGAGTTCTCTTGGAAACAAAATGGATCTTCCAATTACAGAGATCAATTCCCCTTAGGGTTGCCAACTCCAAGTTGGGAAGTTCCTGGAGATTTGGAGGTGGAGCCTTGGGAGGGTGAGGTTTGAGGAGGGAAGTGACCTTAGCAGGGTATAATGCCAAGATCCCACCCTCCAAAGCAGTCATTTTCTCCAGGGAAACTGATCTCTATCATTTGGAGAACAGTCATAATTTTGGATGATCTCCAGCCTCACCTGGAGTTTGGCAAATCTAGTTCCAGTTTACTGTAGTGCTTAGGAGCATGGACTCTAATCTGGTGGAACTGGGTTTGATTCCCCACTCCTCCATATGCAGGTGCTGGTGTGACTTTGGGTCAGTCATGGCTCTCAGAACGGTTCTCTCAAGAGCAGTTCTTGAAAGAGCTCTCTCAGCCCTATCTAACTCAAAGGGTGTCTGTTGTGGGAAGGGAAAGGAGATTGTAAACTGCTCTGAGACTCCTTCGGGTTGTGAAGGGTGGGGTATAAACCAATCTCCTCCTCCTCTTCCCTCTCCTCTTCATCTTCCTTCTCCTTCTCTTCCTCCATAGGAAATGGCTGCATTGGAGGGTGGAGTCTATGGCATTATACCCTTCTGAGATTCATCCCCTCCTCAAATCCCACCATCCATTAGTTTATAAAATACAAGTGAGGGATCTTTCCTGCTTGTTCACTCACTGGGCCAGCCACTCACTGGCCTGCCTGCCTAGCTCACACATCAGTGGCACTGCGGGGGGCTGCAGTGGTTCCTGCTCCATGCCTGCTGTCTTGTTTCACTGCTGCTTCCACCCAAATGATTCCTGTGGGAATGGTGGGGAGGCAGCAATGGCCTCTTACATGACCACTTGCAGAGCTGGTGGAGTGGCTGCAATGGTAGCTTCTACTCCTAAACTTCTAGCTTGTCTTACAGAGGCTATTGAGGGAGAGCAAGGGTGGCAGTGACTCCCACTCCTCCTCCTGGCTTTCTGACTTATGGGGCATTAGAAGGCTGCTCTTCCCTTCTCAAAAATGGTGGCCCAGATCTTGCTCTTCTAACAAAAGAATAATATTTGTCTCAAGATTTTTCTGCAAACCGGAGTTTTTCCCTTCTCTGTAGAAAAAAGGTCTAATGTGTGTATCTGGTCCATTCTCTGTTTATTTTTCTCTCTGTACAGGGCCTGTAATTAGATACAGGGGCAAGCAGGGGAACAACAATGAGTTGCTGGGGGTATTTTATATTCCCCTACTCAACTATTACCCCTTTCCCTGCCTTGAGAGTCCTTATATCCTCTCTCCTTTCCTGCTTCCTACTCTTCTTCCCACCCACCAGCAAACTACCTTTATCAGTCCCTTGTCTTCAGCTTTCTCTCCTTCCCTCCTCCTTGCAGCTTCTACCCAGGAAAAGTAAGACCCAGTTACATAGTGCACCCAGTTGCATAGTGCGTTGCAAGATATCCGGCTGTCTTCAACTAGAGCCAGGGCGTTTTCCACCCTGGCTTCAACCTAGTGGAACACTCTGCCAAATAACATCCGTGTCCTGCGGGACCTGGTGCAGTTCCGCAGGGCCTATAAGGCAGAGATGTTCTGCCAGTCATTTGGTTGAGGACAGTGATAGTTCCATCTTTCTGGCCCTCCTACTCCCTTCCTCCCCATGAGGCAGTGGCCCAACTGGAATTTTTAGTGTCGTCTGTTAGGTTGGTTGTTGTGTTTTTACTGTTTTTAACTGCTTTTAATTATGTATTATATGAATTTATTCCATATTGTACACCACCCTGATTCCTGTTCTTACAGAGAAGGGAAGTTTAAAATCCAATTTAATAAAGAAATAATAAATAAAATAAATTAATTGTGGGGGGTAACCCCTCATTATTTATTTATTTTTTAGATTTCATATCTTTCCTGGGACATTTTTCAGGTTGCTTTGACCTGGATAGCCTAGGATAGCCCAGTCTTGTCAGATATCGAAAGCTAAGCAGTGTTGGCTCAGGTTAGTATTTGGATGGGAGATCACCAAGGAATACCAGGGTCACTATATGGAGGCAGGCAATGGCAAACCACCTGTGAATGCCTCTTGCCTTGAAAACCTAATGTGGTTTCCATAAGTCAGTTGCAACTTGACAGCAAACATCCCCTCCCCCAAACGTTCAGGTTTGTAGAAAGCTGCCTTGTCTCCTCTTGGCTCCAATCTCTGGAGTTAAATATCCACAGATTAGGCCATGTTAAGACTTAGATATATTTATGCTGTTCTGCTTTTCTTGTATAGGGTTGTTCAGCAAACTGAATCAATTGAATTAATTCAGACATTGGTAGCAATTGTACCAGAGCTACTCCACCTTCAGCCAAGTCATTACACATTCTATTTTTCTCTTCGTACAACTGACAAAAACTTTTTTTGTCTATTCTAATTTAATAGTAACATAGCAGAACAGAGAGGTTTTAAGTATGAAAGATCATTTGGCCATTTAAAACTGTCCCATTGGACAATGCTTTAGGCAAAACCACTGTCACAATAACAGAGGCAGACTTAAAACATTTGTGACTGTTTACAAATCTGGTATTATGAAGAGCCAGCGTTGTCCAAAGATTTTCTCCATGGTCATGTGGCCGGCATGACTAAATGCTGAGGCACACAGAACACTGTTACCTGCTTTCGAACTGCTAGGTTGGCAGGAGCTGGGGCCAGAGACAGGAGCTTACTTTGTCACATGGGATTCGGGTCTCGAACTGCCGAGCTACTGACCTTCTGGCCTGCAGCTAGGCGACAGCTAATTTTTTGGCATTTGATTAGTATCATAACTCTTTAATGCATATTTTATTTCAATTTTAATTTTTATCATGGCTAAGGACCTCAAAAGCTTCAAGTGTTCCATGCCTTTCTGGACCTCTGAGAAAGACTGCTAGAGTTGCCAGGAACTATGTGGCAGCCAGTGGGGGGATGGGGGGGCACAGAGTCACAGAACATTTTCTTTTTAAAAAATGTAGCCTTATGTACTTAGTGAAAGTTCTTACCAGAAGTGGCAAAAATTAGCTCAAGGAATCGTTGGAGCTCTGATAAAACCATAGAATTTCTGGCGATTCCTAGAGCTACCAACTGTCACATCTGGTAGGAACTACTGGTAAGTAAACAAATCTGTGGGGCTTTTTTAAAAAAAAATGCACACTGTAGCTCAAAGTGGTGCTTAGTGCCTGCACCAGGGGCTTGGCAGCCTAAGGGCCTGGCTATGTCAACTAAATTCACAAGCTGAAAGATCTCCTTCCCACCAACATTCTCAAATACTTCTTATTAGGACCAACTAAAATATAACAAATCAGTGACCAAGTTTCTCAGTTGTCCTGAATTTTTTTTATACTAAATGTTCAGTATAAATTTTTTAACAATGGGATTTTTTTTTCTGGGCATGGTAGAAAAGCCTCAGGGTCTGTAGTTCCCCAGGCCTTAAAATAGAATATATGAGATGGTGGTTCTCGTTGCAAAACAGATTTTAAGTTATACAAAGGGCTACTGTTACACAGAAACAAGAAATAGCTATTCTCCCTTTGAAAAGTTAAAAGCCTGTAATTGTATAGCTCTGTCTCCAGCACTAAATTGGTGTCACTCTTTCCTTTCAATCTCTTAATTAAATATTAAAATCTTTACTGAAAGCACCTTGAGAAGCTATGGATGGTGAAAATGGCATTGAAGAAATAGTTCAATAAATAAACTGAACTGCTTCCCACAGTCATTCCTGTATATAACTGTATGACATCATCAGTATTGTTTATAGCTGCCTGAATCTGGGATATTTCTTGCCTGGAGATGTGGCAGTACATATTGGTGCCCCCAAATTATGGATTCACGAAGTTATCTAAAAGTAGTCCTGAGTGTAATAATACACTCTTTTAAAAATGAAAAATGTTCTCCAATTTCAGAGTTGAGTATACTCGTCTGTCACGAAGAACAGTATAGTACACTGAAAAATAGTCAATTTTCCCACTGTACTTTCCTTGATCTTGTAACAATGCAAATGACTGTGCTTCTTTCAGTATTCTGGAATAATAAAAATGTCATTGCAGTCATTTGCCCCAAGATCAATATCTTCTTCTTCTGAATAATCATGAGTGAATCACCAGTTCACGCTGGCTTTTAACCAGCAGCAGGAGACCATTATGCAGCAAAAATGACCTATTACACTTATATTATCACTTTTTAGCTCTTCCTTAGCTCCTGTAAGCATCATAAATGATGACTGGGCATCTTATGATGGGTTTTATGATGTTCCATCTAACAGTGACATTAAATATCCACTTGAAAGGCCTCTGCAGAAAGACTTTAGAATTCTTGTTTCTTGTACTTGTTAGATGTGTCTTAACATTTGGATAAAACTACAACTTTAAGAACTGTACTTTTTCTAGGATAGTGCCACAGTTTAGAAGATATTTCTCCTTTACCTGTTTCCTTGATTTGAAGAATGCAGAGATCTGTAAGAAGAACTATGAGCATTCATTAGTTTACTTATAATGGAATCCTGTACAGAGTTGAAATCAGTGGGCTTAGACTGCAGTATCTCTGTATAGGATTGCACTGTAGGTGTATGCTTAATCATCATTGCTCTTCATGGCAACTGAGAAAAATATTGCTAAAAGGCAAGAAATATTAATGAAAATTGTGAGCTCTAATCTTGAGTGAGATTTTTGGTAACAGAATTTGCATTGTGATGATTTGTGATATAATAGTGGTACGAAAGATTCTAATACAAATTTTAATATGTCAGTTGGGAAGGGAGGATTACCAGTTTCATATAGGATGAGCTGCAGCTGGGGAAGGGGAATTGTTGCAGAATTTGTCCACCGGTGAGACAGATTGCTGCACCCTTAACATTAGACAGTATGTAAGTGTGAATTAGTTATTTTATTCTATTAGTAGTGGAATCATAAGATCACTTTCCTTGGAATAAGCCCAAGTGAATAGACTTGAATAGGATTCTGGGGAGACCTGCTTAGAATTGTTTCCCTTATTTTCTTACCTGAGAATACCGGAGTTGCAGCTGTATGGAATGTGCTCAATGGCTGCCATATAAACCCAAAAGTGGGGAAGGAAAGGATTGCTGTAATTCAAGAATTCAGCCTAGAAGGTGATTGACAGTGCAGTTGTAGGCAAAACTACACTCTTCTATAGCAATGGATTTAGATGCCTATGGGTTTAGAACTCTCCTCTCTGGGGTGTCTTATACCCCAGAGAGCACTATGGTCGGGATCACAGCATCAGCTAGTGATCCCAGGCCCTAAGGATGCCAGGCTTGCGGTGACTAGGGCCAGGGCCTTTTCGGTGGTGGCTCCTTTCTGGTGGAATGAGCTCCCAGAGGAGATCAGGGCCCTGCAGGACCTTATGCAGTTCCACAGGGCCTGTAAGACGGAGCTCTTCCACCAGGCTTTCAATTAGGAGCTGCCCACCATTACCACCAACTAGCCGACCCTATATGATCAAACCATAGTGCCATGGAAGGCCAGAAGACCACTGAACCGGGATCCTAGTATAATATCGCACCATCTCAATATTTGTGAGTACTTTAATCCATTAATTATTTGTTGTATGTATGATTGTTTTAGCATGTTTTAACTTTTAAATGATTTTAATGTTTTATGGTACTAGGCACAAGGTGCCGATGGTTGTGAGCCGCCCTGAGCCTGTTCGTGGGGAGGGCAGGATAGAAATCTGATTAAATAAATAAATCTAGAATTACAATTTGAGTAATTTCTGGTTTTATTATGGTCATTCTCCAATTCGATGATTATGTGTATTTTTTCTTTTAGGATGAGTAACATGCTTCTTAAGGAAAACCTTTTATGCACACAGAATGTCAAGCATGAAAACGTCTGAGCACTTATTTTTTCCACTTGAAAAAGTAGAGAAATTTTAAGGAGCACTTTAAAAAATCTTATACTACAGAAGTATGTAACAAAAACTTTTGTTTAAATGTAAATAATTTGGCCAACAATTAAATCACATCTCTATAATAATAATAATAATAATAATAATAATAATAATAATACATTAAAGAGTTTAGTGTTATAAAGGTGATCCTTGTCTTATGTAGATTTTTTCCATTGGGTGTTTTAGTACTGAAAATTAGGTTTGAAAAATACCAAAGAGATTTTGAATGCAAATCATTCATGTTAAATCTGAACAACAGAGAAAGCTACTGCAGTTAAATGGGCTCTACAGAATGCTCCAAGTAATAACCTCAAAGCATTTAAGAAATAAATTACTCAATGTACTGTAGAAGCCAAGATATAAAAATAATAAAATAAAATAAACAGTAAACAGAAAAACAAGCCAAAAGTTTGTATGTGAGATTGAGAGTGTAAAGTGCTGTCAAGTCGCAGCCAATTTATGGTAACCCTGTAGAATTTTCAAGGCAAGGGACTTGCGGGGATAGGTTGCCAGTGCCTTCCTTTGCATAGTGACCATGGACTTCTTTGGTGGTCTCCCATCCAATACTAACCAGGGCTGACTCTTCTTTGCTTTTGACATCTGACATGATCAGGCTAGTCTTGGCCATCCAGGTCAGCGTAAGCCAAAAGTACCTAAGACAAAATTAGAAATATTTCAGCTGTTGATCAGTCTTCGATTTTTTTTTTGGCTGAAGTCTGTATAATTTGTACAGTAATTTATATTAGCAGTTAGCTGAAGCATAGACAAAGGGTAATGTCAAAAAAGAAGCTCCAGACCCTAATGTTTCAATGCTACTCCCCTTTGGAATGCAGAGGAGAAGTCCGAGTTACAGAAACGTACAGCTGCTAATGTTATAAACATAGTAAAATAAAAACACTGTATTCTAACTCACTTTGCAGTTCATCAGATATATTATTGGTTCTTCCAACAAGGTTCCAGCACACAAGATTCTGTGTTGTTCAGTGACCTTTTTAGAACAGTAGTTTGCCCTTTGGAGCATAGAGAATAATTATCCTCAGGAGTCATAGTACACATAGTCTGCCCTGATACTGCATAAATCACATCTTTAATTTGCTCCTGTGATGGCAGACTGCAAAATTATATTCTTATACTACCATTCAGCATCTAGTCTAATTTCACAAAGAGCATTTGGTTTGTGCACCAGTCTTTCATGTCCCTGCACCATTATTTTTCAGCAAAAGACTCCATAAGTTGAAATAGTTGGCTATAGAAAATCATGAAAAAAGAAGCAAGGAAGACTGCTGAGATGCTGCTAACATTTCTAGTTCCCTGGTCCAGAATATGAACTTAAGCTGTTCATAATGCTTGCCTTCAGTACAGGCAAGCACTATACCTATTTTTCCTCTCTGGTTTGAGTTCCATATCCAAGTTGGAAAAGAACTTTCTCCTCCCACTCTCTCTTAACTGGCCCCTGTTAACTGCTGAGGTAGACAGCAGATGGGTGAGTGACCAGCCAATGGTTGAGAAGAAAGACACTCTTTCTGTTCCCCTTTCTCTTTATCTCCCCTTCCCTTGGGTCTGGAATGCTTTATAGGCAGTATCTGAGGTGTTAGATGCATCACTGGAAATACAGCCTCCTGCATTAATGTCATGCACCATGGAGAACTGTGTTTCCTTGGATCCTACCCAAACAGTGTTTGAAGCACCAAGGGAGAAGTGGGAGAGGGATGGCAGCAGAGGCAGAGAGAGAGAGGATACCTGACTGGGCACCTGCTGCAGCTGCACCGAATAGAACTTGGTGGTAAATGGAAGAGTTGCTGCAAGGAGAGTATTTGAAAAACCGGTGACATTATTTGTGATGTCATCAGAATTGCAACAGGTTAATATTTACTCGATGGTATTTAACTCCTGGAAAACTTAATTGTATTAATAAGTCAATTTCACCTTTATGCTGGAAACAATGCGGGTCTGTGGGCACACTCTTGCATTGTTGGTGGGACTGTGGGATAATCAAAGCATTCTGGTCTGAAGTACTGAAACAAAATATCTTACAGGTTATGAGGTTCCCTTAACATCAGAGACAGTGTTACTAAACTACTGGCAAGAAATACAAATTCCACAACCAAGCAAAGAGTTGATTATGGTTCTTATAACAGCGGCCAAGACTACAATAGCCGCATGTTGGAAACTTCCTGCGGCCCCTTCACTCAAAAAATGGTATTTTAAAATATGGGACCATCTGTTGATGGACAAAATCTCCGACTCAATCTCTTGTTATGAATCAAACCTAGATTCGTCTAAATATTTATTTATTTATTTATTTATTTATTTATTTTATTTATTTATTTATTTATTTATTTATTTATTTTATTTTTTGTATTTATATCCTGCCCTCCCCGCAAGCGGGCTCAATAAATATATTGCTAGATGGTGGCCAATATTGGAAAAACTAAAGGAAATTATGGAGCTTCAGGATAATATTCAAGACTATCGTTTTAGTAACTTTTTAAAAACTAGCTGGCTTATATAATACACAAAATTACTCTTAAGATGCTACAGACTTGCCAGAAGTCATAATTTACTTTTTGCAATGTTTGAAAGTACCATAAATACAGTTATATGATTGTTTTGGTTGTTATTTTGTTTTGATATAGTTTTGCTATGTTGTATTTGTACAGAAGGCTATAACATTAATAGATCTTTATAAGGAATTTGTTTTATATTTTGGAAAAGTTAATAAAATTCTATTTGAAAAAAAAAGAATTGCAACAGGATTTCTGAAGCTCTGAATTAAGCTTGGGGCGGGGGGAATGAAATATTTGCCACGTTCTCTGGCTAAACAGGTCAGATGATTGATCTCAATTTTGAGTTAAGCCCAGTGGGGTTGATCATATGTATGGACTTCTGAAACAATGAGGCGGAATAAAGCATTGGCTTTTGTGTATGTTTATACAGCATTTATTACTGTTCAATGCTGGGTCCAAGATGATTCCCTGAGATTCAAGCAGTGCTGTTGGAGCTTGGTTTGCTCGCAACATATCTGGCCAAATAAACCCCTTATTTCTCTATTGATACTCTAATGCCACTGTTTGCAGGCATCCCCGTGTTTTCATGGGTAGACTGTGTGCGGGTGGGTGAGTGTGTTCCACACTGAGACAAAAAATGTTGGCTACCCAGGCTGTAAGGTATATCTGACATTGCATGCAGAAGGTGTATCTCGAAAGGAGTGCCAAATTCCTTAATATAATTTTTCACCCTTAGTGGGAATAGTAGTTGAATGTAGCACCAAACCAAAAATTCCATCTCAGTTAGACATGTTAGATTGTTGATGTATTATGCAGTAGGAGCCACTGGGGAGTAAGTTCCTTTGCCTCCTATTTTCTAGTCCTAAAGATAGTTCAGCAATTTGTCTAAATGGGTGAGTTGTGAGATGCACTAGAGACCTCTAAATATAAGCTCTGGTATTGAATATCTGCCCCATGTGTGTAATGCCTCCCATCTTGCTTTTAGCAGAATGTTCATGATTTATTGGTTTTACAGGTACATAGTTTTGTTGTATTTTACTAGTCAGATGAACTCAGTAGTCCTGATCACAAGGTCTCATTTGAATAAATTTCCCCAGACCTATATATTCCTTTGATCCTAGTGCACCTATGTCTACTTGTTGTTTAATTTTAACTCTACTTATTAAAATATTACCAGAAAACTACTAGATGTCATCATCAAGCGACCTTGCCAACAGGCTTCTTCCTCACTGCATGTCAGTGCACGTCCATAGCTATAAATAGAGGTTATGTTAGAGGTAGTGAACTCTTTGAATTCAAAAATGCTATCAAATCAGTTGAATTTTTTAGATTATGTATGCTTTTCTTGGAATTGTTTCCTGCCAATCCAAAAATCAAAACTAATTTTGAAATTGAGTATTTAATGAAGAATTGATATTGTATGGGGGGAAAACATTAAATCTGTGTAGATCCATATAATCTATGGTTAATGGAAAACAAAAAAAACATGACAGCTGAAAAAAAAGCTTTTGTTTGTAAAACTTGAATAAATGGGAGAATCTTTCCATTTCAGTGAAGGTACAGTACTGATTTCATCTTGAATCTGATGGTCATATTGCATTAGCATGCATTACTCTGCTTCAAGCTCCTTAAAATGCAGTGAACAGCAAAGGCAAATTTGTGAACAATGCTCTGAATTTTTGCACACGTCTTTTCTGACAAAGCTACTTAACAATAATCAGATTTAATTTCTGTTAGAAATGCTTTAAAAAATACAGTCTTATCTATATACTTGCCAACAGCCCTCTATGTGTGGATACTTATTTCCATAGATAGGAGACATACTTACCCCAAACAAGTTTTTCTGCAAACTTGGGTGACCCTCTATGTTTGCAAAAAAATCTGAAAACTTAAAAAAAAAATTGTGTGTGTGTGTTAAATTTTCTTAAAACAGGATCATTATCTGTGCATGTGCAGACAACATTTCTCAGTTGGAGCGGCGGGAGGGGGGAGGCAGTTCAGGTAGGCAATGGCTGGTGAGTACAGTGAGGAGGGTGGGAGGGCAGAGCACCAGCCAGGGAGAGCCACATCAATCACATTACTTGGCTGGGAGAGGAGCCATCAAATTCTGCCCCTTCCTACCAAGCACTGTGGCAGGCAGCAGCCACCACAACTCTCCACCTTGCAAGCACAGACAATGCAGGAACAGCAATGGTGAGGGCAAGATAAATGGAGGTGTGAAAGAGGAACACCTACCATGCCATCAGAATCTGTACCCACCATGGAGATTACCCCCTGCTCAGTCTGCCTTGCCTTTGAGGCCTCTTCCTCTTTCCTCAGCTGTTCCGTGATGAGAATGGGGGGGGGGGGAGAGTGGGCAGGTAAGCAGCAAGCTGACAAGGGGAAGGAGGAGCACTGATGATGGGGGGACCAGAACCAAGCGAGCACTGCACTGTCGGGGGGGGGGGGGAGGCAGCAAACTGATGATGGGAGGGCAAGAGGGCAGAGCAAGGAGGAGGAGACAAGCAAGCACTGCACTGACAATGGGAGGGGCAAGCTAGGCAAGGAGCACCTGAGGATGGAAGGGAGGCAAGCAGGTAGAGCTCCATTGATAGGCACAGAAGATGGGGAGAGGTGTGTAGTCAGAGCCGCTCACTTTCCGAATACCAGCATCTTCAGAATTCCAAAGTTCAGAGCACATAAAGTCTAGGGAACCAGATGCATGGGGTAGCAGAGGAAGAAGATGACCTCCTGTATTACATGCAAGTTATTATTTTTAATTATGTACACAGTGATATCAGTATGTACCTCATAGACATTTACATGTAAACATGAAAATAGGCAGGTCTCAGACTGCAAAGCACTTACAGTTCAGCAACAGACAAGGAGGCAAAGAGCGAGTAACTGAGGCTTCTTTTTCTCCCTGGGCACAAAGTGAGGAGGTGAGCTGCACACGGGTCTTTGGGGAGACATGAGCAATCTGCCACCCCTAACTGCTTGTGCAGAGCCTTCCAGGGGAGTGGGGTAGGGGGTCAGTTCAGGGGGTACAATTGAGAGACAGGCAAGGGAGGTGGGGAGGGAGCCCAGCCCAGAGCTGGCACCTCTCACTCTCTATTGTTCCAGGCACTGAGAGGGAGAGAAAGAGGAAGGAAGGGGGGAGAGAGAGATCCTGGGACCTGCCTGGGCTGGGCAGGACTGGGTGGCCTCACCTCCCATCACAGCCTCCCAGGTGCACTCCAGCATTTCTCCAGGGCAAGAGGTTGTCTCTCTCACACTCTGTCTCTCACACACAAACACCTGGGTGTCTTCTATTTGCACCCCTGGGCAGATTGTCCCACCCTTGGTACGATTGGTGAGGAGACCTTTTCCAAAGCTGCTTGATGGGGCAGGGCACATTTGTGGTGGGGCATTGCCCTTGTCAGCCCCCCCCCCCGATTATGGGCCTGCATGGGAGGATGGAGTATCCTGACTCAGAGTAAGAGTGGAGTATACAGAAAGGAGGAGGAATCAGGTGGTGCAACCCCCTTCCCGCTCAAATCTGAAGCCTTTTGGGTTCTCCACTATGGGGAAAGTCTTGGCAGAACAACGACCTCAAGGGGCGGGAGCATCATACATACAGTCTAATTGTCACATGTTGTCTTTGTTTGACTTTGCTTTTTTGGAAAACAGTTTCTAAAAATCTGATGATGTGTAGTGTTGCCAGTCAGAGAGCACTACGGTCGGGGTCCGGACATCGACTATGTGTTCCTGGCCCCAGGGACGCCAAGCTGGCCAGAACAAGGACCAGGGCATTTTCGGTGGCGGCTCCTATCTGGTGGAACGAGCTCCCGGAGGAGATCAGGGCCCTGTGGGACATGATGCAGCTCCGCGGGGCCTGCAAAACGGAGCTCTTCCGCCAGGCTTTTGAATAGGAGCCGCCACCGAAGATACCACCCATCATTTTTAACATCTATGATGACCCTGGTCCTATATGGTCTCGACACAGGGACCGGGGGGGGGGGGCTATGTCACTTACTCAGTCGCCATCAGAAGTAATATTTGGAAGCTTTTATATGTTTTAATTGTATTTATTATGAATGTTTTATTGATTTTATAGGTTTTAATGTTTTTGATTGGCCACTGGCCCATGTAAGCCGCCCTGAGCCTGCTTGCGGGGAGGGCGGGATATAAATCTCAAAATAAATAAATAAATAAAAATAAAAGAAAGCATGGTGTTGCCTAATCTGTGTGATTTGGCCTGCCAAGCTATGGAGTGGAATCTTCCTTTTTCTCTGAACTTAATGAAATGCTAACTGGGTTTCTTCTTGACTTGACTGATCTGTTGTCAGCGCTGTACAGACGGAAGAGTTCTCTCCTTCCGTCTCTTCCCAGATTACTTCTGCTCCTCCTGAAGGAGGGTGCTGTGAAACAAGATAAATTGAAAGCTTAAGAATATAAAGTAGAAACATGCCATTATTTCTTCAGTCTTTGATCTGTCTAATTTGGCATTCTGTCTGAACAAACATGAAAAAACAGCAAATGTTTTTTACTAAGTCACCCTCATTAATGGACTGTGCAGCACTGCTCAGTAGGCCTGTGAGAGTGTCGTACTGTGTGTGTTGTCTGCACAATAGTAGGTTTCTGAACCTGGGCATATTGGCTGTAGGTAGTGTGGTTGTCATTGCAGTCGCAGTGCTCTAGACTGTGCATTGCCTTGAGAGGTATTGTCACATATGACATACATTGTTTGCTTTCAGTATGACATGAGTTATTGACATCTCTACCTGCTTCCTATCATAGCATCGGAAAAAGCTGCAAGATAGCATCCATGACCTTAGAGAATATAGTGTGAGTTCACTGAAAGATACAGATTGAACCAGCCCTGTTGCTTATTTCTAGTGATGAGTGGGCACAGGACTTTTCTACAGCTTTAAATGGCAGCAGGTGATAAGCTATCATGATTATCCTACAGATAGCAGTTGGGTGAAATTAGAGGGTACTTGTGCATCTGTCTGACTGCTGATCAAAAGGTTGCCCCCAGCCACTCCAGGGTATCTAGGTGTTACACATGGAAGTATTTGGTGTGGTGGTGTCAGTCTCTGCCAGACTTGGGACCAAGTCCTGGGCTGGAGAGCCCTCCGGTATTCCCTTATTTTAGATGTTGCCCAGGAAAAGCCTCAGAATATTACCCGGGGGGGGGTCCTTTCACTCCAGCCCTCTCTCTACCACCAGTTGCCTCTTCCAGGATTTCTTGGGATATGTCTGGCCCTTCCTCCTTGGTCTTCCCTGGGCTAGCCTAAAAATGGATTGCCTGGGTGTGGGCTGACCCTGGACTCCCCCAATGCCCTCTTCTCAGGTCCCATGGTGAATGAAGGGAATGTGGGCCAGTGACCTCCCTGGCTGAGCCTTTCCTTCTCCTGTGCTGTCGTCCCCACAGGTTTCAAGAGGCTGCTCTGGCTGCCTGCACAGGCCTCAGCTGCTGCTGGCCTCCTCCTCTGGCATGTTCCCAGGTGCAGTCTGTTGCCCCAACTCCCTTCTGAGGCATGCACTTAACCTGCCAGGCTCTAAGGCTGCTGCTTCTCTAGGCATGGCTGCATTTTTGCTCCCTTCCCACATCCTCTGGTGGAGCTTTCTGCCTCAGCAGTGCTTGGGTGAGGCTATTCCCCACCAGTGTCTCCTTTGCAGCAGGTGACTGTGTGGGTGTAGCCACCCCCCCACACACAGGGGGATTCCACGTTATTGAAATTGTGGCAGAATTTGGGGTTCAGTGAGCCTGGGCCTTTCTGTTTTTCTATGCTATGTAGGTTTTGCTATTACTGACTTTGGTTTCTTGGTTCAGAAATCCCATAAGCCTTTGCTCTTTTGCTGGCAGCCTAGGTGTAAAAACTAAAGCCTTTCCCTGTAGATGTACCTTTGCCTGAATTCACATTTCATGGCCTTCAAAGCCTAAACATATACATCTTTTTGACATCGCAGTTAATAAAATACATCTAGGCAAAAGTTCATCTTAAGATGGGCTGGAATTTGGCAAGTTTGGTATATTTTAATTAACTGCTCCCTTGATTCCTACTGGCTGAAAGGAGTTTAAAAAGGAGGCTTTGGGCTTTGTTCAGGGCTGCTTGGCCAACACCCCATCTAGGCTTGAGTGAGGTCTTGGTCCACAGTCCAGGAATCCCTTGTTCTTTCTTCAGTGTACGCTATATCAGGTATTGGGATTTTTCTATATGTTGTTGGGTATTGATATTGAATAAGTGCTGTTGAGTTTTACTTGTGTATTGTTTTAGAGTTAATAAACACTTTCAGTTTAAGGCAACAGTTCTCGCTGTGTTTCTCGCCCTCTGGAGGCTTGAGTTCTCTAGCCAGGCTCACTCCACCCACCCATAGAAAAGAACTCGAAAGGGGTTGGGGATCCTTGATAGAGGCCTGGAGTCCTAAAATTCCCCTACAGAAATACTGCAGGGAATAACTTTTGCCTGTGGAAGAGTGAGATCACCTAAAATAGAACATTTGGCTTCTCAGTGGAAGTCTGCCCTTGCCCTACATATATGAATCAGTCTTTTAAAATGAAATGGATTCTCCTATAAGGCCAATGGCGCAGCCTGACAAGAACAGCATTTAAAACAGGCAGATTTGCTGAGCATTTCACACAAGATATTTACAAGTCAGGACCCTAAGATCATGACAGGAGACCTGTCCCGTGCCCCCTCCCATTTTCTTGTTTTTAAACAGCCAACCTGGTGAAGGATTCTGGAGAACTTGAAAGGTGGCACATGATTTTGTGTTTTTTATATTGGTCCTAATAAAAGATATTACATCACTTTTGGATCTGTATTTTGCTTTGAACCAATACAGGCAGCTGCACGCAGCCTCTTTCTGTAGAAAAAGGTAAGGATTCATCAGCTGCAATGACTTTATTATAAAAGGCTCCTAGTAGCAATAGAGGCTGTATTTAGTTGAGCAGCAGGATAAAGACCACCATAATGAATGGCATTAAAATGAATATATCATCAGAATTAATAGAAATTAAGTGTCCTGGTATTTAATTGAATTCTTGGTTGCAGCCGTGTTGTTGTTAATGGTAAGCAGACAATAAATAACTAATTTCAGTTTGAAATCTCTCTTTACATTGTGCCAATTGTACAGGAGGAGAATTAACCTTGGACTTTGGTAGTTTTTATTTGTAGAGTGTATAACCTCGTTGCCATGGAAATCAGTATGCAGCTTGCTTGTGTGACTCACATGCTGCGGTAGCTCAGTAAAAGCAGCATCTTAATGGAAAGTCAGGTCAGTGTTTGATTATAATAAATAGTTTTTGTAGGCCATGGAGGGGGAGGAAAGAGTCCTTTTGTTTGCATTTATCCTTCAGACATGTATCGTAGGATAGGGATAGGGAAATATTTTAAAACAGCTTTTCAAATTTCATATGAAAACAAAAGAAAAAGAAGAGTTGTTTAATTTCACCAGATTTTTTGGTCTTTCTTGATATTTCTGTTTTTAACCATTTTTTTAAAAAAGCATCTTTTGGGGGGGTCTTTTGTGGTCTTTTTATTTTTAAAACAGTTTTTAAAAATAGGAGTATGGATAATTTTAATAATACCCCAATCTCTGGGTAGGCCAGACATACAATAGGTCAGCCGTTGGAGAAGTAGTACTGAATATGAACTATAAGGCTCCTTTAGAGTGGAATGTAAATTACAAGGTACTGGCTATGAAGCTATTCCATAAAATATCACACATTGTGAGTATGGATCAGTGGCATTTAAATATGCATGGTTGTTTGGTAGCTAGAAGGATCAGGAACAAGAGCACTGTGGAAATAATAAACTTGCAGCCTGAATGCTGATCTGTTCTAGTATAAGGACTTAATAAAAGACCTGGAAAAATACACCCTTAAGAGTTGTTTAAAACTCTCCATATGTTCCTGTGTAGTTTGACTGAAGTTGTAAACTTCCTCTTCTGATTTTAAATATGGAGTTGACCTACTTCACTGCTAATCTGTAATTATGAACAGAAGGAAAGTTGCAGAGCAGTGTTTTGCATCCCCAGGAAATACTTTCATGGATGTATATGATTTATTCAAATGTGATACATTCTGACATAAGATTCAGGTGTGTGGGCTGCTATTGATACAAAACACTGCATCAAAATTGACTTTAGGAATTTAAGTTTTCAAGTTACTGCTTGTGTTGGGCTAACGTTTGCAAAAATAAATCAAAGCAAGGTGAAAATACTTTTCACTTTATGTTTGGACGTGGGGCTGGTACCGCTATGTTGAAAACAGGAAAACAAACCTCTATATAGTGTTCTTTCCCAGGAGAGAATTCTTTGGACTACAGCTCGACAGTCTGAGTCATCTGCCTGGGGTATATGATGGGTTTATAATCAGGACACCAGGGCAAGATCATTTCTGTCGAAGTAGTGTGCAGGGTAGAACAGGGCAGAACAAAATGGACAGTCCGGCTGCCAGGGACAAGGAACAGGAAGGTTGAGGGCCACTGGGGAGTGATGTGAAGCACTCCATCTGAAAACAGCACCTGGGAGATGCTTCATTGCATAGATGAAATCAGATGGCTGGAAGGTAAGGTTATAGAGGATCAAAGAAAGGCAACAACTTTGGGTGGGTGAATAGAAAGTGAATAGAAGCGAGATGAATGGCTGATGGATTTTAAAGGGTCAGTAGCTTAGGCAGTAAGACTCTGAGAACCTATGCCAATAGTGGTCCCTGACAGTAGTGAACTGCCCTGTACTCAAAATGGGAAGCCAGCCATGAAGACCGCACTGCCTTCCCCAGAGCTTCAGTGAGTGGACCAACAGTCAGGAGAGGCAAGATGGACTACAATCCTGGGCCTGTGTATGCTACAGGAACTGCTTGCACTGAAATGGGTAGTTTACAGAAGGTGATGCTGCACTACATCTGCCCATTATTTATATTGTTCTGTAGCAATTATTTTCAGATAGATTTTCCTTTCTGAACAAAACAATCCTGTTGTGAATGATTGCTATAGCGTGACAATAGCACAGTGACCAGCAGTGTGTGGATGCCGCCCTGGATAAACATTCCTACCATGATAAATTTCCGGTTGTCTTTAGTTGGTGATGTGATTCCATAAACTACATCATAACTGACTACATCTCCAAAGCAAATGCTGTATCTGTTCATTTCGTAGAGAAAGGATGGACATTTTATGGATTATAAATAAAATAATCATGTGAAGTTGTTTCCCAGGTCTACATTAATTGAAGCACCTTTTGTTCTACATACTTAATTAATGCTCTTTCATTTTTGAAATGTTTTTGGCTGTTAGGCAAGTACTTGGCTGGTCTTTCATGCTGGATGTTAATTGATTGTTTTCTGCCAGTTAGTATGACCTGATTGATTTCTTTGTAAGCTACTCTAGCTCCCCAAATAATTAAATTTGTCATCCAAATCAAGGAATCCAAATATTGATATTTTGTAGAGAATAGATAAATGTGTAGCCCTACTGAGAATAGAGAGCTGGGTGAGGAAAAATACATAAAGTGGGTAAATTTTTCCAAAGTTTACAGTGCAGTTAATTTTGATTAATTCATAATTGGGGGGGGGGGGGGAATCTGCCAGTTTACCTTATTAGACAGTGAGGGGTTTTTTTTAGTTTAAAGAAAGCGTGCTGGTCAAAGCTATTGACTGCAATAAGTTCTATATAACTTCCTTATCTCCTTAGACTCAAGGCTCCTAACAAAGAAATGAATTGCAAACATGATATAGCAGTCAACAAGATATCTGTCACTTCTGCATCTTTTTTTGTTGCATGTTCCCTGGAAAACATTTTTTCTAAGCCAGTAGAACTGGTGAAGTTGAACAAGGTTTTGTTTTGATATGCACTGGGACCTTGGTAGAAGCCTGAATGGGATGGTACTTTAGCAGAATTTATTTGTGGTATATAGCGCTATTAAACCAGCTTTTTGTCACAACTGTTCATTTCCCTGGTATCAGTGAAGCACAGTTCATGTTATCTTACAGCATATAGAGGAATTTCAAAGTGCTCTGTAGTATGCTATACTAGAATTAAATGGAGTTGGAGGGCAAATACAGGCTTCGGTCATCAAACATGGGTGAAAGTGTCCCTCAGCCAGCTGTGCAATATATCTATCCAGTCAGGGAAGCAAGGACAGAGAACCTAGGAAATCCTCCGTCTCCAACTGTAGTGGGACACAAACCGGAAGTAACATTGGCATAATGTTCTAGCTGTCAACCGAATCTCTGTGGTTAGATGTAATGGTGTCACTTGTGATTTTGATATCTAACATTGCTCTGATGCTGGTGTGACTATCTCTGCCCAACCAGCATCTCTTGGAAAGTTGCCAACTGCCACTGGTGACCCTGCTCCTGCAACATGTGGGCTGAGAAGATTTTCACTAGAATTAAGGTTTTAAGCCAATAGACTCGTGTGAATTGCTGCATACAGTATAGCAGTTTAATTAGTTTTGAGGCTTCCCAAGCTGGGGGGAAATTAAGGTTGCAGTTTTACAAAAGGTATACTCACCAGCGTTGAGCTCAGGCTTCTGCAGCTGGGTTCTACTGGAGAATGAAAATTGAATCAAATATTGCTGTAGTTGTGCAGGTCACTTATAATTGCCACATAATTTAGACATTAGCAAGGAAGCAGCAGAAGGTGACTGTGGCAAGCAACAATATTTAATGAATTAGAGTGCTACTTACTGTAAAAAGGTGAAATGATTAATGGAATAGGATGCCACAGAGAAATCAAAGAATAGAATAAGATACATATTTAATAGTACACAGAATTTTTCCTATAATTACTGTTTTCCCTAAAGATATGCACATGCTGATATTATATATGCCTTCTTTCACATTTTCTTCTGACATTTCAGGCAGCAATAGCTTTTAGGGTTGTTATAAGCACTGCTAAGAAAATAAATAGTTGATCAATTATTTTATTGTTTGATTTTATTTTATTAGGCTTTTAGCCCTCCCTCCCCCACAAGCAGGCTCAGGGTGGGTTACAACAGCAAGAAAGACTTGTGTAGTTATGCATTATGATTTACTGTCTGCCTTGCTAAGTTCCCAAATGTTAATATTTTAATCTGGTGGTTGGGAGGGTTGAAAAGCAGTCCTGCTACTTACTGTCAGTCACCAATCTTGTTTGCCTACTTAGTGGCCGAGGACAGACTGGCATTTTGGCCCGATATAGGTCTGCTTTTCAAGCGGATTAAGAGAGCCTGTTCAGACAGCCACAGCTGCCCGGCGTTGCCGTGCCTCACTCACCCGGTCCTAAAACGCTTTCAACCTGTGTTAAAAGGGTACCTGGGGAAACCGGTGTCAAGCTGTCTGGGTAAGCGTTCATCCTGCTTCCTGGCAGTGTGGACGTAAATAAGCCATGCATCAAGTTGCGCTGGTAATATGAACCCGCTGATCCAGCTGCTGTGCCTATGTGCATATCCGCAGGTAGGCAAAATGGACCAAAGCTGCACGCCACCGCAACGCGGCCACCAGGGGCCACCCCACAGTGTGAACACTCCGTTCTGCCTCCTCCCTGGTATGGTCTCACATCAGTCTCTGCAGTGTGAATGGAGAGCCCTGTGACAACTCGGCCCAGGGCTTTTTGCCCCGCTTTCCTTGTGCTTCATTTTCCCAGTCTGTCCTCGGACAGTGTGTGTGCATAGCAGCTAGCAAACAGTCAGGTCCCATGGATGGTGAGGAAGCCAGATGGGAAAAGGGGAAGGGGGGTAGAGTAAGAAAGAGAAGAACATTACTCTAGCCCTGTTTATAAGTTACAGTGAATGCATGTACAATCTGTGTACAGCGTTGACTTGATTTTTCATTATACGTGTGTTGAGTAATCCTTATGTTAATTCAACATATGTACAACTGAATGTGTGATTGAAACCTCACATTTCTCCAAGTACTGGCCACGGATTCATTTGTGAAGTGGACACTTGTTGGCTGTTTCTTACAAACACGTTGTACATGCATTTACTGTATCATGTAAACAGGGCTACTGTCAGCTTGGTTCAGATAGGGTCTCTAAACCTTCAGAGAAAGAGATGGAGAACGGATCCTGTCTCAGAGTCTGCGTTGTCCAGATAGGGTTTGAGGTCATGGAGAGTTAGGCTGATAATCGTTTCTCAGGAGACTTTGGATATCTCTCATTCTGACTTTTGTGATAAAGCAGGCTAGCATAGTGAATGCTTGAGGAAGAGAGCTTCCTGTGAGAATCTTGGAAGTGAAGGAAGCCCAGTCTTTATCCCAGGAATAAACACTCCACTGTTCTGTGTGCTCCCAAGAGTTAAAATTGGAATTGTTCTAACTTAATGTGCCCAACAAAAGCTGTGTGTTACCTGTAAATAGTTTTAAGTTTCATTATTATCCTGGTAGTGAATAAAAGTTATTGCATTTTTAATCCTATTTCCCTGATGCATTATGTGTAATAACTGCATTTAGAAGGCTACTGGAGTACATTATGTCAGTAGATGATTTGGAGTAGAGCCCACTCTGGTTGAACTACACAGCATGCTACCTTTGTTTGAATGATATTTAAAGCCCTGACCTTCACAGGGGTTGCTGTGACCTCATAGTAACATACCATGCAGAAGGTATAAAGTCTGTAATGCTGAACTTATTGCTTGTGTCAGCCCAGCTGTGCAGAATATCTCCACCACTGGGCCAGATCTATCCAGAGCATGAGACCCTAGGGATGTTTGTAGCCCTGAACAAATGCAGTCACCAGCTGAACTTTCCTTGACTTTTTGTTTGTGCATGAGTCTGCCTTGTGGATCCCTTGTAGATAACAACAGTGTTCTCCTAAATGTTCCACTTGAACACCATACCAAGCAGCTTTGTAGTTACTATGTAGCTGCTTGTGCTATTAAGGCTCTGGCTCAGTCATGCCTTTCTAGATCAAACTGAATAAAACTTTGTTGGTCTTAAAGGTGCCATTGGACTCAAACTTAAGTCAAATTACATTGCTTCAGTGCAGCAGATGCTTCTGCACTTGAACAACTGGCAAATTCATTCTTCTTGATCATTGGAGAAGACAGCATGTATCCCCCAATGTCATTAGAGTGATTTACTTTTCAAACACCAATCAACTGTACTTTCTTCATCTACTGTAGGATGCATCATTTGAATAACCTACATTGGATACCTGCTGTCTGCATCCATGCAATCGTCCTATCAATCATAAATACAAGATCTATCATGAAGTCAAGATTTGTAACCTAAGTTTGTAGGTTCAGGGAAAATAAATCAGCCCCACACATGTAGAGTTGCATTCTTAAAAAGCTTACTGTAACAATGTGATTGAAAAAGGCATTAACTGTTGGTCTTCAAGTAGCAGAGATGTCTTCAGCATATGCCTAACTTGCAGTGAAAAGTAAGAAGCGGTCAACAAGTTCTGAATAATAAAAAGCAATTACATCTCTCTCTGGAGTTAGAATGGACTAAATACACCCTATATGTTGCAAACTGTTGGCATGCTGTTGCCTCTTAAACAGCACATAGTCTGTGCACCTTTGTGTAGAAAACTTTCCTGAGCAATCCTACAACATGCACAGACACCAGATGGGTAAGTCTCAACACAAAATGTCAAATGGTCCTCCGCCCCCCCCTTTCAACAATTTGCCTTTTAAGCTGGAGTCAGTACCAGTGCCAGACACAGTAGTGAGAAGGCAGCAGCTGTGCAAAAGCAGCATGCAGTCATACGAACATAATCAGACACGTTCAAGCTGTTCAAATACAGATGAATGTTCAGCTCCAATGATCACTACCTGGAAGCAGGATGCTAGCCAAACCAGCAGGTAATTGGACATCCCTGCTTGGAGCAGAGATGTTCCATAAAATGGGACATGGTTTGCTCATAGGATCGGCTCAATAGAAACATCCTATCCTGCTGTCAAGTATTATTATGTGGAAGACTCATGTCTGCTGCTGCTGCTGTGTATATCTGTGAAAGTCCTGTGTATATCTGTGAAAGTCCTACAGAGTCAATCAACAACAAGAGTCCTTAATCAGGAAAGCTTTATTGAGAAAGGTCTGCTATGGTCATCTGCACGTCTTGTGTTAGTAATGGCGGGCACTATTGGACCCAGGACAATAATACAGAATTCAAAGAGAGGACTGGTAGTGTAATGGAACCAATCATTAGGTCAGGAAAAAGGTGCTTAAAATCTGGTTAACAGTTCCCAAGGAATAAGTGGGAAGGCTATAGCCAGACATAAGAAAAGATACATGAGCCAGCACCAACAGTTTATCAAGGTCAAAGGAGAAGGGAGAGTGATAAGCATGCCATGAGAACTATAACATAACATTCCACAGTACTGATGTCACGGGGCCAGCCATCCCACCCCCTGAGCAGGGAATGGCAGCATTAGCTGACAATATCAGAGAATGGTGTTCCATCAAATGCTCCGACTACTTATCTTGTGATTAATTAAATTCTTTCCTACATGACATATAATTTAGTGTACATATGTCAAATAATACTGTGAGCAAGCTTTGTTCTTGGTTTTCTTTTAAACTTACAAATTACTATCCAATTTGTAGTTTCAACAAATACAGACTCTGAATCCACAGGCAACCATTGCTGTAGTGTAAAAAAAAAAAGAGTTTAAGTGGACTGACGTTATGTCGCTGAAAATAAATGCACAGCATTTTCAGATGAGTGCTTTCCTAAAGACCACTCCAGTTTTCAGTGTGATCACCCGAACTGGCCAGAAAGACTTCTGTTCTCTGATCTTGACTAGGGGATCAGCAGGAGATGAACACACTGGATACATCAGACTCCCCCTTTCAATACTTCTTTTCCCTAACAGAAGTAGCCATTGGAGTTTTGCTGCGTGTTGCATGTTTAGTTATATGTATGTATTTTCACTCATAGTATCAGAGTTCTGGGTCAGTAACACCTTTTCACTGCTGGTTGTATTTATGTGGGCATGTGTCTGTGCCCGCACATCAGTGACCTTCCCTATGCAGATACACACCTGTTTGGGGTCAGGTTACATTTGTGTGAGGCAAGTTTTGCATGTAGAGTTCTCTGGCTTGAATGTATTATGCAAAGAAATTTACTGGTGTTCGAAGGCTCATTTTAATGGTATATATTATAATCTGTTTAGAATGAAGCGTGTAACCTTGTATGCCAGTTTAATGAAGAAATAGCAGCTACATTTCTTTAAGATGAAAAAAATCTTTGTAGCTGCTGATGAAGCATTGTCGTATGCCCCTTTTCACTACAATGGACTGTGTTCTGTTTTATTTATTTTAGCCAAGAATGTAATTTTTTCCCTAAACCTCATTTAATGAATAATTAAAAATCAAGAAAATCAGAATCTGCTGATTTAATTTTGTAGATTAATGCGTAATTCTGCAGGTGGATTTCAGAGATGCTATTTGAGGAGTGTGCTGTATTCATTCTCAGCCAAATGATAACTTTCTTCTTTGGTGTTCAGGGTATTACATTGTCATTTGTTACCAGCAAATATGATAAAGATATGGTGTAAAAACTAGCAGCATAAATCAAAATGATGAATTGGGAATTCCTACCATTGCAGCATGATGGATGGGTTCTGCAGCACAGTACTAGAATGTACATTTTCCCAGTTCCTAGGTTCAGCTCACAGCATTTCCTGAGAAGATCCTTGTCTGAGGCCTTGGAAATGCGCTGTGTGCATAGTAAGTAATTTGGGCTAGGTGTACTAGTGGTCTGGCTCAATGTGAGGCAGAATTTTATGCCTTCTGTCACTCTGTCTAACATAGGGTCAGTAGATGTGCAGAATTCTCCCATTGTTGCACTGAGTCATTGTGGGACACAAGCATGAGTAGAGATAGAGCAGAATGGAAGTGGAGCAGGATAATGAAATAAAGAATATTCACTAAGTGTATTCAACCTTTTATTACTTAGGGACCTCTTTCAGATGTAATAATAATTTTAAAAGATAATTAAATAGAATTCACAGAGTTCAGATTTGTGTATTTCTCAGGTTCCGGTAATGTCAATCAGGAATTAATTTCATCTGTGTCTGGAATACAGAAAAAACATATGATCTTCCTCTGAGACTGAAGGATCAGGGTTTCTTCAGGATGCAGCTTTAGCCTCTGTGTGCACTGAATTCTTTCCTATTTTTTATTTGTGTGTGCACCTTTTTATGAGATAATTTTGAACAATGGCAATTCAGTCTGAAGAACAATAAATCAAGAAATCTAAAGAACAAGAAATCCAGAAAACAATTTAAAGAACTACATATCTAGTTCTATTGTACCCAAAGGGAATTCCAATCTGTATTTTTTGAACAGCATTGCCCATGACTTACAGCAAGCCGCTTTTGAAACTGTAATAAGTTCCAAAGCAGTTTATGATTTGGCATGATTATCTGCGGTTCAGAGGGAAGAAACTGCATGATTTTGCACTACCATTAACTTTGTAAGCTTTAGGCAACTGGGGGGAAAGGCCAAAAACCAATGTATGTACATTTCATTATGCTCTACCCCCCAAAACTGAACAATCCTTACAATTCTCTTTGCAGAATGATAAATCTCCAGGTCGCTCAACAAGTCGGTCAAGTAACATTTCAAAGGTAAGTAATAAGTAGAGTTACTTATGCTACTTACGTATGAAGACCAATTGTGATGTGTCTGTACTGTTTATATTGTATTCCGATGGACAGTTATTGAAGATAGTGGGATATATGTCTGGATAAAACATAGGAATGACTGCATATTTATTTGGACTTTCAAACACACTAGTACAATTGCAGTAATTTTTTTTGCAATTCAGTGTTATTTTTTTTTCCAGTTAATAGCATTTGTGATCTTATTAGGCTTTATGTTCAGCACACAGGTTGCTTTAAATGGTTATACCCCACCTCTCCCCTCAATGGACTCATGGTGGTTTACAATGACAGAGCTAAAGACAACAATGAAATTAATGCCTCCCTCCAAAAAACCAAAACACATTCACATTCCTATGCAATTCAGTAAAACCAAAATGTCAGTTAAACATCATTTGATGCTGACTGCAGTTCCATGGTTTTCTTTAAGGTCAGTATTATGTAAGGCACATCATAGAAGTCCATGAAGTTATAAAAGCATGGAGCAGCCTGGCCAGATTGGCTGAATCTGAAAGGACAGAGAGCGATGCACCAGAATATGATAGATTACAGTGTGTTATTCACATTTTAGTGACATAATTTAGAAAGGATTTTACTATCTGCTTCAGATTGGTTCTCAGTTTGTAATACCATAGCTAAGAACCAGATTTTCTGCTTGGCAGGGAAAGGAGTGGGATAAAAGTCAAATAAATAAAAAATCCAGGTTTTACCCAATTTACACATTAGCAGTTTCTGAATGGCTTGCAGTCTATACAAAGCATCCAGGTGATGGGAATATAAAATAAATGAAAATTCTGTTTTTAAAATGTTATACTGACGTGAATACATATAATTTTATGAACAAGAGTAAGCAGGGTTTTGATAAATGAGGTGTCTACTGTTGGAAGAGGGAGATGACATATCCTATGTTGCTTAAATGAGTTTTATGACATGTTTTAATAATATTTCCCTGATAAAGAATGCTAAGCATCTGGCTTAATATTGTTTGCTATCCCAGTGTTTCTGATGATGTATCTACCTGGAGTGTCAACAGATCAACTGAGTCCCATAGTGTCTTACAGACTAAAAAACATTGCTGAGGCATTAATTTTCCTAGACTGGATCTATTGTGTCAGGTGCATAAAGTGATATTTGAGCGGGTAGAGATGAATGAGAAGAGGTAAGCCCATCAGTACTGGCAAGTGGTAGTATGTATTTACCTGGACATCCTCCAGTGTTATCTGTGCCTTCACCTGCCAACAATGCCCTGCAACTGTTCACAGAAGACAAACAGGCCAGTGGAAATATATCTGACACAAAAAGGTATACCACTCTGAAACCAGTGGGACAACTTGTCAGTTTCCCAGAATACCTTGCAGCTGACTTCAAAGTCACCACTGGGGGGGGGGAGATATCAAAAGTGGAATGAAATTAACCAGAAATCATCAGAAAAATTTATCCTGTTGAATTTAGACTAACCTTCTAAGACTGGGGTACCTTCCCAACAAATGTAAATTCTCTCTAGGTTTTAAATTAGCACCATAGGAAGAATGGTATTATTTCCAGGATGTGTATCCATTCGCTCATCAGAAAGGAGACAGACCTTAGATTTTATGGCCTCATAATCCTGCTGCTTCCAATTTTTTCCTGTACCTCTGTTTGTGTGTGTGCGCACAAACACTGCACAAGGTGTATGCCATGTGTCTGATGATGGCTATGAAAGCTTATATCACCATAATATAAGTTTTAAGGTGTCACAGAACTCTTTTTGCTACAACAGACTAATGCTGGGATTTGTAACATAGTATTTTTGTGACATATAGTGATAACAGTATTTGCTGCATGTTGCCTTAAACACTTGCTGTTACAGCAACTGTCTGGATTTAGTCATTATATTAGAACAAACTGCCAGTGATGCGAGACTGTAGTTTGAGCCCCAGTTCCAATTTATCCAACTAAGCTTTAATTCTTTGCATCATAGTGCAAGAAAAAGAGTCGTTTCAGAGTTATGGTAGAGGTTTTGTGAGGCTTAATTAAAGCTTGTAAAATACCCTGAGATGTTGAGATGAAAGAGTACATTGAAGGGCAAAGTATCATTTTTAATAAATGCAAAAAAACCTCTAGGAAATTGGATTGAATTAAAACAGATCCCTTCAGTTCCATCAGCTGAATTCTAATACTTATATCATATGTTGGCTTTAGTCTCTGTCGGGCTTATTAGCCTTTAAATTTTGTGTGCATAGTCACAGGCTTTATTTTCATAAAATTGGAGCTGAATTCTTGAATCTGGCTATGATGTTAAATATAAAATGCCTCTTTTATTTACAAAAAAGCTGAAAACATTTGACAGAATAAACCTTATAAGAAATTAAGAGAAGAAGAAGAAGAAAAGAATAGGAAAGAGCAGAAGAAATATTGAATGGAGGAGCAAGAGGTTATAGTCCAGTATTGTTCCATAAGGGTATTCCCCCCCCCCCAACAGATTTGACAGAGATTCAAAGAGCTACTTTAGGTATACTCAGAGGGACTGGAAATGCCCAGGGGCATTTTGACTTTCTCCCCCTCTTATGTACCATGTCGCAGTTTGCATTTGGGGGGCTTGTCAGTCTTTAGTGGTTTACTCAGTTTCTTGTGGGAGCTGCTGTATGAGAAGGATGAGACCAAGGCCCACCTCCCCCCAGCAAAATTATTTGCTTGGTTCTTTGGATCTTGGCTATTATAGAGATACTGCACTTGAATCTTGCAGGCACCATCCCTTGTAGTACAATGAACTCACAACGAGATAGGATCTAATCAGGGCTTTTGGGAGGGAGGAAGAGGTACTGGAACTCTTAAGAGGGAAATTAAGTTTGCAATCTGCATATTAAAAACTCTCGAACTTTTAAACATTTTAAAGAGAATTTTGTTCTAGAGGTTCCAGAACTCTGTTCCGGCTCATTCCCCCAGAAAAAAAGTCCTAAATCTAATATCTGAGAACAACTTAGCCAGAGGGCAAGAGGTTGGCGATACCTTGATTTAACTCCACATAATCTAGCCATTTTTTAAAAATGTACTTTTATTTATCTTAAAACTTATGCCCATCTCTTGTGACCATCAGCTTGGTAGCTTAGAACATATCAGTATGTGTATAAGTGTGTGTGTGTGTAATAGAAGTGTAAAATAATATAACAATATTTATCACTCTGAGAGAATTCAATGTCCTGTGGGACTGAATGGCAAAATGGATCTGAAAGCTTTGCAAGTGTGCACAAGAACCCCCTCACACAAGGCCCACCCCTCCCTCACCGAGACATGGTGACTTGCTATGTCTCCTCCATTCATTTTGTGAACTCTTGATAAAATAATGCCATATATGTTGAAATATTAAAAGCAGGTTGTATACAGTATGCTCAGGCTCTGGTAATAGATGTGGCGCCAAGGACACAGGAGATTAGGGAAGGAGATTAATATGGTTTGTAAAAATAGTCATTGGGAGCCTGGAAATCAGATGGGATGGGGGGAAACAACAACTTCATTCATTCAGAGAGAAAAAATAATTTCCTGAGTCTGAATGAAAATGAAAAAGTGAGTAAGCAGGGAGGAAATAGCTGCATTTTGGTGCCACAAAACATCCCTGACCAAGCTGCTGAACAAGATATGAAGTTGAGAGCACTACATCAAAGAGTTGCATTACAGCAACTTATACCTGGAGGCATGGCAGCCACTATCTGTCTGTGAAAGCAGGAGTAAACCTATCAGCCTAGCAAACTATTGTAAATCTGTTTCCACATGCACCATGTTTACAGCTTCTCATTTATACAAGGGAAGCACACCTCAAAGGAGGGCACAAACAATGTAGTGCTTTCTTTTGAATTATCTTTCAATTATCTTCCAACAGCAAGTTCACAAAAAAGAGCTTGCTTGGGCACTGTGTGAATCTGCAGCACTGGTGATAGAAGAGTGTCAATCCTCTTCCTGATTATAAAGTACTTGGCATTTTATCATGAGGATGGCTGTTGTTACTAAAATACCACTACGTGCTTATCACTTCCCGAATGGTTACAAGTTCAAGGACAACACTGCTGAGTCCAGTTCCTTTTCGGCTGGAAGAACATTGAAGACTTATGGCATATTTGTAATATTTGCTTTATTTGCGTGCGCACACGCACACACACACACACATGTATATGTGTATATATAAATATATATATAATGAAAGTCTTGCACTTGCAGATCCACCATCCCACATGAGATCCCCAGAAACAGACCTCGTACTCGAAGGTGCTTCATCTTTAGTCAACCGACAATTCTGTTTCATAAAGCCATATCTTGAGTAGATCTCTTTAGGCTTGCTCCCAAGTCCCCAGCGAACAACCACTTACAGTTTTCTTTATGTAAGCAAAAAAGCATCTGGGACATAAGTAATTTTGGGGTAAAATTGATCCAGGGAAGCATTGAAATGAAGTGTTATAGTGGTCAGTAGACTGGCATAAAGAATGGGTTTTCAGTGGAGAACATTTGCTTACCTCACCACATACAGATACATGCTTGGGACAGAAAAATCTCCAAATACCAGCACCATAAATGATTAACAAAGATATATATTTCTCTGACAATGTGAGTTGATTTTCTAACAGTTCAGTTAAAAGTTTGAGTATTGTGAAACGTGTACTTCTTACCACAAAGATGGACTTGCTTTGTGACCATTTGGATTTGGGCTTAGAATAATGAATATACCTCAAATACAATTTTCAAATATTTTTGAAACCAAGCAATCAAGTCAACAAGTAAGAATTAACCAGTAGCAATGCCAGTTTGTGGATTGCCTGTTGCTCTACAATCACCTCCTTTGTTGACGAATATCTTTGAATTCCCTTTTTCTACAATAATTGAAAGGAATGTGCCATTTTGTAAGAAATATATTTTCTTTGTGGAATTTAAAATTTCTATTTATACAGTTTCTGATTAAATTTTATAGGCTTTTTGATACTACATGCTTTATGCTGACTTTCTAATAAATGATGTGGATCAGAAGTAGATGGTCTGATACTTGCTTTTTACATTTTGAGCAGGTGAATCTTTTTATTTTATGGTGGTTCTGAAAAGCAGTCACTGTGTTAGCTTCATTAAGATGTGGAAGAGAGAGTAATGATTGTTTCCTTCAAAGAGCTGTGATGTTCTTCATTGCATGTATTTAAAATTTATCACACAATAAAAAGAACAAATTGTTTTACTTTAACTAGATTCTGTGCCAGTTGGCCATGTCTATCAGCTTGACATTTGGTGAGCTGGTCTTCTTTTAAAAAATAATAAAGAGAGGTGATGGTGTGCCAATAAAATTCTAATTGAAAACTTAGGTTTATAGCTAACTAGGAATAAGGCCCATTGTGGAAATAAATACAACGGGCTCTAGAAAGAGGCTTGGGGAGAGTGCCCCGGCTTTGGGCACTCCGTGTCAATTTGCTGTGGCGACCTCAGCAAGGTATAATGACACAGAGTCCACCATTTTCTTTAGGGGAAGATCTCTATCATCTGAAGAGCAGTTGTAATTCAGCATGATCCCCATCCCTCCCCTGGAGATTGGCAACAATGGTTCCCCATGAGGGAACGGGTGGTTTGAAGGGTGGAGTCTATGGCATTGAACCTGTCTGAGATCCCACCCCTGCAGAAACCTCACCCTCTCCAGTGTCCACCCCTCAAATCTACAGGAATTTCCCAACCTGGAGATGGCAACCCTACCTCCCAGCCAACTGTCAGTGTATTGTTATCTGCCCCCTGGCTTTAGCTTTCTATCTCTTCCCCCCTGCCCCCTAGAGAACAGTTGTAATTCTGAGTGATCTCCAGTCCCCACCTGGAGATTGGCAATAATGGCTCCCCATGAGGGACTCGCTAGCTTGGAGGGTAGAGTCTATGGCATTGTACCTGTCTGAGGTCCCAGCCCTCCTCAAACCTCACCATCTCCAGTCTCCATCCCTCAAATCTCCAGGAATTTTCCACCTGGAGTTGGCAACCCTATCTCCTTCCCAGCAACATCAACCTCACTCTTCAATTTTCCATCTCCCCACCCCCCCGACAGCCTCCACTGTGCTCTGAAGCCCTGACTGCTATGTCACATTGGCTGTCATAAGGGATCCATCTTAGCAGGGTATAAGGACATAGAGTCCACCATTTTCTCCAGGGGAACTGATCTCTGCCATCTGGAGTGCACTTGTAATTCTGAGTGATCTCCAGCCCTCGCCTGGAGATTGACAATCATACTTCCCCTGATGGAAAAGTAGTCTTTCTCTGCAATGGGGACCGAAGCAGCTGACATCATTCTCCTCTCCCCCTTTTGACTTGTACAACAACCCTGTGAGGTAGATTAGGCTTAAAGTCTGTGACTGGCCCCAAATTACCCACTCAGCAGGAACCTGGGTCTAGCAGATCCTGTCCTGAAGCGCTTACTGCTATGCCTAGGGTACCCAACCTCCAGGTTGAGCCTGAAGATCACCAGGTATCATAATTGAACTCCAGACAACAGATTCTCTCCCCCCCCCCCCCCGGAGATAATGACTGCTTTGGAGGGTGGCCTCTATGGCATTCTGTTCAGCTGGCCCCAATGAGTTTTCTCCCAGAGCCCAATGTAGGTGTGTAAAGGGGCTTTCAGAGAAGCAAGCTTGGTTGCCTAGCAACGGGCACTGAGGGGACCATATTAGTGCCGGTTCTCTAACGGAACATATTGGCCCTTTCACACAGAAACGTGCCTCTCCCACTGGGGAAGCGTACCTAAGCTGGTTTACCTTGAAACCTCCTCCCAAGCATTCTTCAGTTCTTTGTACCAGTCCTGAAGCGCTAGGGGGTGCTGTGTGAAATGCCCCCTGTTTCTGACAGTGTATTCTGACAGTTTATTCTGGGCACACTAGCAGTGTGGGGGGGAGGGGTTATGCTGAAAGTCCATTTTCTTTTCACTGACGGAAGCAGGCCACTGAGGGGACAGTTAGACCCACCTGGCAGTGGGAGGAGGAGAAGAGTGGATCCTTCCCCTTCACTGGCTCCCTCCAGACTGAGGCCAGGATGCTGGCCGGTGGCTCTGTGGGTGGGACTGAGGCAAAGCAGGGAGAGAATGCAGCCAATGGCCAGGGTCCCCCTTTTGAGTGGCAGTCCGTCCAGCCTACTGATTTTGGTGCTGCATGGAATCTTGCCCCTTGGAATCTTAAAATGGCTTTATATAATAGGAAAGATAATAAAAAGTAGATAGAACTTATTACCATATATTTGTACACTAAAGAAAAGAAGCTGTTGTAGCCATTCCCATGGCCTCAGCCTTCCAAAACATGTACTCTGCAACAGTAGGTCAACAGTAGCCTCCTTCTGGGGCACTGACACTGTTATTTGAGTCTGTGCAGAGTGTTGATATATGTTTCTTATATTAATCTAGTACTGAATTAACACCGTACTCCTTTCTCGCTACTCTAATAGGAGAGGAGAATACCTCCTTTCCAGTATTGCAAGCAGGGTGGCTATTGCCCATTCTCTAAGCTAATTTGAATAGCTCCCACTTGTTTTTCTCCCTACTTGAATTTCTCCTTTAATCCCCAAATATAGTAGCTGAAAATCTGAGACCAGTTTTGTGACCCCTAAGCCCACTGGCTTCAAGGAGACGAGAAGATTTCAGACATTGTATTTTAAATAAAGATTGTGGTGGTTCACATGTGTTTGACTAAACCGCAGTAGAACATTTTCAATCTAATTCAGAATACACTTGATGTGTTAAAACTTTTGTTCTAATAAAATGGAGACAGGTACTAAAATGGGTATATATATTCCATAGAACATATTTATCATGCTTTGAAATAGCTATATTTGTAACAATGGCCACTAATAAGTGATTCATGAACATATACTTCTGGAAAAGAGCTAGAGATTTTTTTTGGGTGGGGGGGTATTTGTGTGTGTGCACTTTGTCCAGAAACATAGACAAGCAACAGTCACCTCAAGTCTGGATTACTGCAACTCGCTCTATATATGGCTATCCTTGAAGCTAATCCAGAAATTACAGCTTGTCCAGAATGTAGCGGTGTGGGTACTTAAGGTCCCAGTGACATCCCACATTCAACCTATATTTCTCCAGCTGCACTGGCTCCAAGTTGAATACCAGATCCACTTCAAGGTTTTGGTTCTTACCTTTAAGCCCTTAACTGTCTGGGACCAACGTACCTGCAGGACCACTTCCCCTGGTATGCCCTCCAAAGAGCTTTACACTCAGGAGACCAAAATCTACTGGTGATCCCTGGCCTAAAAAACATCCGGCTGTCCTCAATTAGAGCCAGGGCCTTTTCAGTCCTAGCACTGGCCCGGTCGAACTCTCTACCTAATGACATCTGTGCCCTGTAGGACCTAGTTCAGTTCTGCAGGGTGTATAAAACAGAGATGTTTCACCAGGCCTACGATTGACAGCAGAAACAGTTTTTATTCAGATTCTGCTGGGGCCTTCACTATCCCCAGTCTACAATTCGCCTTATGGAGGGAGACAAATTTTTGTATGCCATCAGTTTATCTGGAGAATGCTATTGTTTTATCTATTATTTGTATTTGTATTAATGTTACTATTTATTGTATATCTTCATGCTATTCTATGATTGAAATATGATGTATACCGTCCTTTGGGGGAGGGTGGTCTAATAATAATAATAATAATAATAATAATAATCCACATTTATCTTTCTCCTTTCACTGAGTTTCAAGATAGCTTGAGCTGAGGCACCAGGTGCCTACCTGTGTGGAGCCTCTGTTTCCCTTGCTGCTGCATTAGTCCCAGCATACTCTTGCACTGGGGTGGTAAGCAGCTGGACTCACCTTTGCTGCTGCTAGAGTATGTTCTTGTTGGGCCAGCAGCAAAGAAAAAATGAGGCAGATCCTCTCCTTCCCCAGTCCACTAAATGATTTATCAAAATGGCCCTCAGAACCAGAAGTTTGACTGTCATTGATTTAGGATGAGACACAGCAGCACCTGTGTCTGAACAACTTTACAAAATGTGGATGGTCCCCCCCCCCCCCTCCTTAAATGTAGATAGTTAGGTAACAGATATTAAGGACTGGAATACATGCAGCTAAAGTTCTACAGCACATACACTTTTAACAGCGCTGGTATGACACTGAGCCAGCAGCTTGCTCGTCCCTAAATTGTATATACTGTCTAGCAGATCTGAAATATTAATATTACTGAATCAGTTTCTTGAAAAGAAAATTAATTCCAGCAACGTGTGTGTGTGTAAGCAAGTCTCACTCCTTTTACACAGTTACATTGACCTCTAATGTATTATTTGCCTCTATTTCTTTCATCCATATTTTCAGCTCCAGCATTTTAAACCATTTTTGTGTGTTTTTTGATACACTGTGGACACTCGCATTAGCAAAAGCTGTGCTTAATAATGTCAGTATGTATTTCATGCTGATTAGATTAAACCTAATGTAGTTATCAGTCCTCATCAGTGTATGTGCTGAAGCTGCTAGAAAGGCATAGGGGGTGGGAGTGGGGTTCCTACAACTATTTTGGCTTCTGGCGCTGCTCAAATATGATGGATTTATCTGGACAACGAGAATTCCAAATAGCATATCATCTCAGTGTGTGATGCTGACTGGAGCAGAGCTTGTTACTATGGCAGCCTGGAAGCAAAAGCTGTTCTAGTACTCATAGTATTTGAGGAAACTCATCCCCCTGCTGTCACTGAGGATACAAGAGAAAGCCTTACAAGTTGGGAAGAAAATAGGCTTCATTTCAAATTTGGTAGAGAGGACTAAATGCAATGAAAAATAAAATTGATTGAGAAAACATGAAAAACAATGTAAACTAGTTTTTCAGCTGCATTATGGGTGGACACTACTTGGAGTTTGATTGGTCTTGTTTTTAGATCTCATATATCTTGGCTTGAAATGAAGTATTTTCATGTCCAGTGGTGTATTAGGATCACAGTTTTGCAGAACAATCTGTATAAGTTGCTTCACATCAACAGGTGGAATGCATGTAGTTCCTCTGCTGCCCAGCTGGTGGCACATGGAGGTAGCAACTGTTGTATTGACCTTTCGTTTGTCTTCTTAGAACCAAACTACATGTTACAGTAGATGTGGTTCTTGACACAATTTTAGAGGAAAATTTACCAATTTAAAAGTTGCCATATCGTTTAAAGTGCTGAAACAGCCCCCACTCAGCTGTTTTGGCAGTTGAAAAGGCATCGGGGAGGGGGACAAGGTCACCTCCTGCTGCAGTGAGGACCCAGTCAGGATCAGGCCCTTGCAACAATTTTTAAATGGCTACATTTTCCTCTAAAATGATGTCGGTGGCCATGGGTTGGACCTGTGTCTGCCGTAATATGTAGTTTGGAACCAAGTGATTGGAGCACTTTGCCACCCAGGGGTCAAGTTTAACGGATTGACCTTCCAACCCTGTCCAGTTCCATGGCTGTGCTTGTTTAGGCTTACCAAGCCCCCCGGGAGGGTGGGGGAAACCCCAATTTTAACTCCTCACCCCCGCCTTTTCAAAATTGTCCGGCGGGGGAAAAAATGGCTGCTCAGTCCTCCAGTCTCTTTCTAGTGTGCGCTGGTAAGCAGGGCTCTTTTTCAGAACGCAGGGGGACGCCGTTCCAGCTGGCCTCCGAGCCTGCCCCGCCCCTTCCCAGCCAGGCCTGAACCATTTAAAGGGGAAGTTCCTGCAGAAAGCCTGCAGGAAAAAGCCTTATAGGACGCTTCCCCTTTAACAGCAGAGCCAGCAAGAGAAAGCCCCGCCCAGGCTAGGCCCTTTGTACTGAGAGGCCTGGCTTTGGCTTGCGAGGCTGCGTTGCCCTCCCTGATCAGGCAAGTTGCCTGCCCCAACTCTTTTCCTTCTCTCTCTCCCCCTCCCCCTTTCTTTCTTTCTTTCTTTCTTTCTTTCTTTCTTTCTTTCTTTCTTTCTTTTTTCTGTCTGTCTGTCTGTCTTTTTTCTGTCTGTCTTTCTCTCTCTCTCTGTCCCCATCCAGCAGAGGTCTATCAGTGGCTATTATTAGCCACAAGGTCTACATGGAACCCTTTGTCTGGGGCAGTGATGCTCTGTATTCTTGGTGCTTGGGGGGCAACAGTGGGAGGGCTTCTAGGGTCCTGGACCTTCTGAGGGCACCTGGTATTTTTGGCCACTGTGTGACACAAAGTGTTGGACTGGATGGGCCACTGGCCTGATCCATCCCTGGCTTCTCTTATGTTCTTATGAGTTTTGATTTTCCTTTCTCCAGCTCCAGCGCCAATGTTCCCTCTATGCTGTGGAGTCTTGTGAGCAAAAATTCTACTTTGTGAGCTGCTGGCATTAAAGTTATGAGCGAGCAATTTGGCTGCTGCATCAATTAGGTTTTTTTGGAGCCATCCTTTTTGAGCTAAGAAAAATGTGTGAGCTGGAGGCTAAAAATCTGTGAGCTAGCTCACACTAACTCAGCTTAGAGGGAACACTGTCCAGCTAAGCCAATACAACTATTTGGAATTTTCAGGGTTTGGTGGGGGTGGGAGGTGCCACAACTCTCAAGATGGAAATGGAAGTTTTCAATACGTATACTGAAAAACATGAACTTTATAACATTTTTAAAAGAAACTTGTCGAAGAAAAAAAGCCCTGGGAATTGTCCTTTCCTCATCTAGAAGCAGCCCCTGGGCAGATGTGATTATGCACAATACATGTATTCAAATATAACTTAGCTTTCTGGATTCTAGTCATGATTTTTTAAAAAGACAGTTGTGACTCTGCTGCATGAAGGTGTAGTTCTGGTTTTGGGCAGTGTTCAGCCTTAGGATCTTAGACCTTTCTGTTGTGTATTTTGAAGAGTGTACTGGAAGTGACATCATCTAAAGGGGAAGTGACATCACTTGCCACTTGACCTGGGAGTGACACCACAGAAAGTGGCATCACAGGAAGTGACATCAAAAAGTCTCCTGGCTCCACCCCCAAAGTCTCCTGGCTCCACCCCCAAAGTCCTCAGATATTTCCGGAGTTGGACTTGGCAACTCTATGCTTGTTGCTAGATATAGTATGGGTTTTTCTTGCAGCTAGGTTTATACTGTTGATGTCCAGCTGTTTCTTGTGTGGGATTTTATATAACGTAGTTAGTTTGGACTGCTTTGGGGCTGTTCCCCTAGGTTTCTTCAAGTACCCATTCAGAATTCAGTGACTCCCAAACTAAGTGCCACGTACAACTGACAACACTACAAAATAATTATTAGCAACATCTTTTCTTAATATATATTATTTATATTTATTATTTTCCCTACTATCTCTGTAATTTATTTATTTATTATTCACATTTTTATCCCACCTTTCCAGACAACTGGCTCAAGGGCATGAGACAGGACAGTGGTAGATTATGGCCAACCAAAGACAGGAAGACTGGTGGTAGTAAGAAATTATGCTCAGCAGAAATTTCCTCAGCCATGCACCACTGCAGCAGCAGGAATGGAGCAGAGGGGGAACTGTGGCTTACCCTCCAGTGGGACTCTGTGAGCTTATGCAATTTTATGGCACTCTTGAGTAGCTCCAAGCAATGTGGCCCAGCCTATCAAGTGAAAGAGAAGCTGTCAGGGCAGGTAGGGTTGATGAGCTATCTTCAAGTCCACCCATTCTTCAAGCTTCAGAGGTGTAAAGCTTTATATGCATATTGAGTTATGACTAACCACTTTCAAAAATTCTGAATCAGTTGGAGTTGTCGCTGAGGCCAGTCCTTGCTCCTATAATGAAATAGGCTGCCTTATTTAAAAGAGAGTTGTCATAAAATATAATTTTGAATTATTGTCTTTAATTACAGTACTGAAATAATTTGCTATGATGTAGCGGGCCTCTAGTGTAATTTTCTTTCATTTAAATGGCACACTAAAAATAACGTCTTTTTGAGCAAACATCACATTCCATTTAAAGCACATTCCATTTAAAGTTCATTGTGCCACTTCCCAAATGAAAGAGAAGCCTTTTGTGTTGCCAATCCATGAACAGTCTGCAGTGATGAAGTGTTAAATGGACACTTATGGCAGCAATCAGTTCTGCCTGTTGATCTTACATAGCTGTGCTGCACTGACTTTGTTTATCAAAGACGGTATTAGAATAATGTTTCAAAACTGACAACCTTTCAATTTGGTGTCATTCACACAATGGCCTTTTACAGCATTTTGCTAAACTAGAACTCTGTTACTACGGCTTTTTATGATCATTTATTAAAGATCAGTATCCTGGCTAGAGATAAAATCTGTGGGAGTTCATTAAATGGGACTTTATGGGAGTTTTACATTCTCATGTCAAATCACATTTTTCTCCATAGTAATTTTAATTGATGGTAGGGATTTCTTGCATTTTCTCCTGCAAGTCCCAGCAGCCTTGTGTATTTTCTTATGCTTCATTTGAGTTTTAGTTTAATATGTTCATGTGGCCTGATGGATTTCATTGACATTAAAACTACTGTGACATCTGGAGCATCGTCCCCCCCCCCCCACTGCCTGAGGAAGTTTGTGGCATGACATAGTGTTGTTTCCATGTGGTGCCCCTAATAAAATAGCATCAAATAGTTCTCTAACTTTGTCTGCTGAAAGCAATGAAGTTACATCATACCTAGCCAAAGCATAGGCTTGCAGCACCTTAAGCTTGTTGCTGATACCCGAAGGTGAAAAAAAAATGACTGTTTTGATAAATCACTGATACTTTTTTGGGTGGAGAATGTCACGTTTCAGGTACAGAAACTAATACATCTTAAATATTAAATAGTATATGGATTGTGTATGATATGTAGATTGGAGTTCAGGAGCACACAGTACAATACTACAAGGGGAAGTGCGAAACTCATGGGAAGAATCCCCCCCCCCCCCATGTCCAGGCCACCTTGTTCACCTTGGAATCAAGGTGTCTGGGTGCTGCTTGTGGTGGTGTCTGGGTGCTGCTCCAAGCCTGGAGCAGCTCCCAGTGTCAGCTGCCACTGTGCCTGGGGCCTGAGCAGCCCCTGGCAACCACTGATGCTATGGCTGAGTCTGGAGCGGCTCCCGCTCCAATTCTGCAGCCAGGCCCAAGCAGCTCAAAGGTCTGATGCTGCCAAGCATGGAACAGCTCTTGGCATCTGCCACTGCCAGGCCCAGAACATCTCCTGGCTTCTACAACCAGGGTTGGGCCCAGTGCATTTCCCGGTGTCCAATGCAGCTGGGCCCAAATCAGCTCCTGGCATCCACCACTGGGCTCCATCATAGCGCAGACAACACTTTTTTAAAAACTGAGGAATTTGGGGAAAATTTAAACATTTAAGATTTTTCCGCAAACCTGAGAAGTCCCCCAAGTTTGCTGAAAAATCTATTTAGTGTCCATGTAGCCCTAGTCCACAGATTTAGGTAACCATGATTTAGGTAACCATGATTGGGGGCCACATGCTGCTAAAGGTATATAGACGGATGGAGGATCTGCTAATCATAATGACTTCCCATTGGAATTCTTAGTGGAGAAGCTGTAAAAGCATGTAAGGGACTGCAGAATTTACAATGCTGAAATCTTTTCTCTTTGGAAATATCATGGCTTTTCTTTTTGGAGTAGTTTGCTCAGTGCACATTTTGGCTGTTTGGAATGAGAAGCAGATAATCCTTTCCTTAATAATGAAGCAATAAGTAGTCCAAAAAGCTGCTGGATGCAACATAGGTATTCTGTCTTTATGTAGTCTTGTTTTCTAGGATAAAAATAAAGTAATAAAATGCGGCTATATGAAAAATGTATCTCCCAAATGATTTACCATAACCAATCACAGATATTGAGAAAAGAATGAATGTGCTCTGTATCACACACTATGACACATTTAGTTGACAGTACAGAAATTCTTTGATGTATGTAGAATGACAGTGATAAAAGTAGTAATTTCACTTCTAGTTCTAGTTGGAAACTGGATATAAAATATAGAATCATCTAGGGTCATCTAGTCCAACCCCCTGCACAAATATCTCCCCCTCCACACTGCTGTTCCACATCCAGAAGATGACCAAAAACCTCCAGGATCCCTGGCCAAACCAGCCTGGAGGAAAATTGCTTCCTGACCTCAAAGTGGTGATCAGCATTTCCCTGGGCGTGTAAGAATGGACCACAAGAACTAAGCACTAATGCAACCCTTCACAGGGTTCACAGAATCAGCATTGCTGTCAGATGGCCATCTAGCCTCTGTTTGAAAACCTCCAAAGAAGGAGTTCCCACAACCTCCTGAGGAAGTCTGTTCCACTGAGGAACCGCTTTAACTGTCAGGAAGTTCTTCCTAATGTTTAGCTGAAAACTCCTGATTTAATTTCAACCCATTGGTTCTGGTCCGACCTTCTGGGGCAACAGAGAACAACTCCCTACCATCCTCTACATGACAGCCCTTCAAGTACTTGAAGGTGGTGATCATATCACCTCTCATTCGTCTCCTCTCCAAGCTAAACACACCCAGCTCCTTCAGCCTTTCCTCATAGCACTTGATCTCCAAACCCCTCACCATCTGTTGTCCTCCTCTGGACACGTTCCAGCTTGTCTATATCTTTCTAAAGTTGTGGTGCCCAAAACTGAACACAATACTCTAGATGAGGTCTAACCAGAGCAGAGTAAAGTGGTACCATCACTTTGTGTGATCTGGACTCAATACTTCTGTTGATACAGTCCAAAATCACATTTGCCTTTTTAGCTACTGCATCACACTGCTGACTCATGTTCAGTGTATGGTCTACTAAGACCCCTAGATCCTTCTCGCACATACTACTGCCAAGACAAGTCTCCCCCAATCTATAATTATTCATTTGATTTTTCCTACCTAAATGCAGAACTTTACATTTATACCCATTAAAATTCATTTTATTTGTTTTAGCCCAGTTTTCCAGCCTGTCAAGATCTTGTATCCTGACTCTGTCTTCTGCCATATTTGCTACCCCTCCCAATTTAGTATCATCTACAAATTTAATAAGCATTCCCTCTATCCCTTCATCCAAGTAGTTGATAAAGATGTTGAACAAAACAGGTCCTAGGACAGATATTTGATGCACTCCACTTATCACTGCTCTCCAAGAGGATAAGGAACCATTCACAAGCACTCTTTGGGTGTGATCTGTCAACCAGTTATAGATCCACCTAACAGTCATGGGATCCAAACTACATTTTTCCAATTTGTCAACAAGAATATTATGTGGAACCTTATCAAAATACTTATTGAAATCTAGATAAACTATGTCTACAGCATTCCCCTGGTCCAGCAAGGTAGTAACTTTCTAAAAAAAAAGAGAGATAAGGTTAATCTGACATGACTTGTTCTTGAGAAACCCATGCTGGCTCTTAGTAATCACAGCCATCCTTTCTAGATGCTGAAGGACTGTCTGATGATTTGTTCTAAAACTTTTCCCGGGTATAGATGTCAAGCTGACAGGTCGGTAGTTACCCGGATCCTCTTTTCCGCCCTTCTTAAAGATGGGGACAACATTTGCCCACCTCCAGTCTTCTGGCACCTCACCTGTTCTCCAAGAATTCTCAAAAATAATGGTCAGAGTCTCAGAAATTACATCTGCGAGTTCTTTTAGTACCCTTGGATACAGTTCATCTGGCCCCAAGGACTTAGTTTCATTTAAAGAAACTAGGTGTTTATGTACTACCCCTATGCCGATCCTATGCTGCAACTCCCTTCCTTCATCATATGTTCTGTTTTTTCCATATTGAGCACCATTTCCCTTGCAAGAGAAGACTGAGGAAAAGTAGGAATTTAGCAGTTCTGCCCTCTCTTCATCACCTGTTACAATTTCACTTTCCTGTCGTCACAGTGGGCCTGCCATGTTTTTGCTCTTTTTCTTGCTTTGAACATAAGAAAAGAACCCTTTTTTGGTTGTTTTTAGCATATCTCGCTAGCCTAAGCTCATACTGAGCGTTAGCTTTCCCGGCTCTCTCTCTACACACCCTGGTTATTTGTTTATATTCATCCTTGGTTATAAGGCCCTCCTTCCACTTTCTGAATGAGTCTTTTTTATTTCTCAGGTCTTTAGAAAGCTGTTTATGGAGCCAACCTTGGCTTCTTTAGGCTCCTCCCATTTTTCCTTCTCATAGAAATCATTTGTGATTGTGCCTTCAGTATTTCACTTTTAAGAAACTCCCATCCCTCTTGAACGCCCTTCTCCTTAAGTATTTCTGACCAGGGATTCTAACCAGCATAACTTTAAGTTTGTCAAAATTTGCTTTCTTGAAGTCCAACCTATATGTCTGACTACGTACAGCTTTTACCTTCCCTAAGAATGTCAATTCCAAAATTACATAGTCACTACTACCCAGGGTACTCACTACTTTCACCTCATCAACTAGTTCTTCCCTGGTGGTAAGAATCAAGTCCAAGATAGCAGATCCTCTTGTTTCCCTCTCCACTTTCTAGAAAACGAAGTTGTCAGCAAGGCAAGTCAGGAATTTATTGGACCTTTCATTTTTAGCAGTGTTGGACTTCCAACAGATATCTGGGTAATTGAAATCTCCCATGACCACCGTGTCCTGTCTCTTTGAGAACTTTGTAGTCTGTTCTAGGAGTGTCTCATCCAAATCCACTGCCTGGCTTGGTGGTCTATAGCAGACCTCGACCATAATATCACTATTATTTCTTACTCCTTTTATTTTTACCCAGAGACTCTCAACTGGACTTTCATGCTCAGATTCACATATTTCCTCACAAGTATATACCTCTTTTACATATAAAGTGACTCCTCTGCCCTTCCTTATTTGTCTGTCCCTTTTAAATAAGTTATACCCCTCAGTCCTAATATTCCAATTGTGAGTGTCATCCCACCAAGTTTCAGTAATGCCTATTAGGTCATAGTCCCCTTCCTGTATTAGGACTTCAGGTTCCTCCTGCTTGTTTCCCATGCTCTGTTCCTTAGTGTAGAGACATCAGAATCCATGTTTTATGCACCCTGAGGTTTTTGTTTCTGTACTTACATGTGAGTTAATGTTATCTAGCATATGTGTCACTCCCTGCAAAACTTCTTATCTCCAGTTATTGGCATCATACTGGGCTTTGCATTTTTGTCTCACTCCAGCACAGGATTTAGTTTAAAGCTCTCCTTATTAAGTTGCAAGGCTATTTCCAAACACATTTTTTCCTACCCTCGTGAGGTGCAAACCATCTCCCAATAGAAGAGCTTCATCTCGAAAGTGTAGGCCATCATCCAAAAATCCAAACTTTTCCTGATGACACCATCTATGTAGCCAGCCATTGATCTGCAGCATTCTTCCTTTCCTTCTGAAGCCACAGCCTTTAACAGGAAGTGCAGTCAAGAATACAACCTGTGCTTCCAATTCCTTCACCTTTTTACCCAAACTCACATAGTCTCGTTTAATATGTTCTGGGCTATGCCAAGTGGTATCATTTGTTCCCACCTGGATGAGCAAAAAGAGATAATAATCTGTGGGCTTGATGAGTCTTCCTACCCTTTCTGTCACATCCTGGATATGTGCACCCAGTAGACAGAATACCTCTCAAGACTACAAGTCCAGTTGGCACACTTTAGCTTCTACCCCTCTCTGTAGGGAATCTTCAGTTACTAACACACATCTCCTCCTATACTGGGGAGCAGAGGCTTGAGTCCTCCCATCCACAGAGTTCTGAGAAATTTTCTTCAAGCTTTGTAGAGGCTGGGGGTGGAGCCCTTGTTCCAGTGGTTCAGAATCAATATCTGTGGGGAGATTCAAGAACCAATTGCTTAATAACAGGGGCTCAGAATGTCTCTTGATTTTCCTGCTCTTGTGGGTTACATTTTTCTATGTGCCCTCCTCCTGTGTTGGGTGCTCCTCCAGTTGCTGAGATATCTTTCCCTCCTTCTCCTGTTACCCTCTCATGTGATTCATGAGTTCTGTCCATGAACTCTTCACCTTCCCTTATAAACTGAAGAGTGGACAAGTGTGCCTCAAGCCCCTGTATGTTCTCCTCCAGTAGGGCTACCAACTTACACCTGCTGCAAGTATAATTGCTGTTACCCTCAGAAAGGAATACGAACATGCCAGTCTTTGCGCATCACTGCCTCAGCTCCCTCACCAGCCATGCTGTTGCAATCCACTTCAAAATTAGTGCAGTAATATTGATTGAGAACTTTGAGTTGAGTGGACTTTCCACAAAATAATTTGATTATTTAAAAATAAGGTGCACAAACTGAACATTGAGAAAAAGGCTACAAAAAGAAGTTGAATATTTCCCATTCCTATTTCATACCAGCTTTCCCTTTTTGTACATTTTGTCATTTTAGCTTTAAAAAACAGTGGTAAAGATGCAAAAGAAAAATATTTTTCTTTATTTTAAAATGCAATTTTCAAAAATGATAAAAGTTATCCAGAACTTTAAAATAGACATATCCTAATATATACAGATAAGACTGTAGTAAGGAAATATAGCTGCGGTGTTGACTATTTGATCTTCTATGCCTTGCAGTTCTATATAGCCCTGTTTCTTCCTTTTCTTGAGCCACTTCAGCTTGACAAAATTACTAATTTGTTTTCCTATATACAATCCAGATGTTCACTTTAGCAGTCTCTCTTAACATGTAAGACATCAATGTTATCCAGTACAGCAGTGTATACTAAACTATCTCCAAAACAGTTGGTTTTAATGGTTTTAAAATATGATTTTATTATGTATATTTTAGATGCCTTGGTGGCCTTTGTGAGGGCAGAAAGGTGGGATGTAAATTTTGTAAATTAAAAAGAAATAACACACACATATCATACTGATGAATCACAAGATATGTATCAAGAAGGACTGAAGTCAGTTTCAGAGACTTGTAAGTAATGTGTTCGATGCATAAAAATAAGCATCCAGGCTGTTTTAACTGGTCAGATAATTAGGAACCTTAGCTTGGTTTTTGTAGAAGACAATATTGCCAACAAGTTTCCAGCCAGAACAAAACAGTCTTCATGTTTTCCAATCAAAATATGATTTACACTCAGTTAGTTGGTCTGACAATTGCTGTGACAGTCTTGTGATGGGACTTGCTTACACAGTGAAAGTGTTTTGCTTCAGGTGTTTGAGACCATAATAGACATTGTCGAGCTTCACTGTGAACTTTGGACCTTCTCGGGCTCATCAATTTCACATTCATTCAGTTTCTGGAAGTGAACTTGATTGCTTCAGTGATGCATTTTAAAAATAGGCTTTTAATATTCACTCTGCTTCTGTCTTCCCACACTGTAAAGGTCTGACGACTCTGCCTCAGACCTTACACACTCAGCACAATGTCAGTGCAGTTCACTTTGTTCTGACAAAAAGCCTTGTCATTGTCAAATTTTGCTTAAAACAGAAATGAACTGCTGTTTCCTTCACATTGTTAACAAGCAGGCCCAGCTGCAAAATGAAACCCTAGCTTGTGAAAGTTTGTTCCTTAAAAAAAGAAAAGGCAGTGGTATGTGACATGACAGCTATCATTGCTGGAACATACTTACTTCCTCAAAAAGGTTTTGTTTTTGCAGAAGCTTCCTGTACTGTGTGAGCCTATGAGTATATGAAAGCATCATGAATAGCTGTACAAATTATCTCCATTTTAATCATGTGGAAAAGCAGTAAAATATCTACGCTTTATTTTGTGGATAAAGACTCCAAACTTTCTAACTTCTTTCAACAGGCAAGCAGCCCTACCACAGGGACAGCTCCCAGGAGCCAGTCACGGTTATCGGTCTGCCCTTCTACTCAGGACATCTGTAGGTATGTGCTAAATAAGTCTTCCTAATCTGTTTGATACAGTCTTTCTTAATCTAGCGATCTGGAGCTTTTGCTTTTTTCTAGCCTCTTTCATGGTTTTATGCTTAGATCTAGTTTTCAGTTGCCATTGTGTCATTCCTTTTTCCATTTTCTATTTAAATCATGATTTTGTTTTCATTTCAGAATCTCTTATTTTATTGCTTTCTCTTTCTCTCTTTTATCATTTTCCCATCCATCTCCTGTGCTTGCTGATTTGTTTAGGCCTCCAACCTTGCATGATATTTCAGAAGATAAGTTTGAAATCTCAACCTCAGTCACAGTGCTGACTTCTGCTCATAAGGAGCCTGGTAAGAAACAGTTGAAACGAAGGGTTAGGCGGCGAAAGGAGGCTGAAGAGATCAGTGAACATGCAGAAAAGCAAAGGGAAGAGAAGGACAGCTATGTGCACACCAAAATTACAAATACTAGGTGGAACCATCTGCATAATGTGTCTTCCGATTCATCAACTTCAGATGAGAATGTCTGGGCCCTGGTTAGAAAGAGAGAGAGAGCCAAAATGCCCAAAAGAATGAGAAAAAGGACTAGCTCAAACACTCAACAAAATGGATCTTCCAATAAGAACACCACTGAAGTTGTTGCTATGCGGACCTATGGAGAAGAGAAGCAAGAAACAGCTGAGCCTGAAGACCGTATTTTAAACTGCCAGCGATACAAGCTTTCAAAATGGAAAGGAACCTGCCACTCCCTGTCATCCGTGTCCTCTGCGGAGGCGAGGAAGTCCTCGGGACACTGTGGAAAAAGCAAGTGCAAGGACAACCACAAGGATCCTGAGACTTCAGTTAACATTAGGCAAGACAGAGCAAGCAAAGAGGAAAGTGTTTCAGAGAGAGTCTCAGATGGTGATGCTGTGTTAGTTCCAGGAAATGAAGTACCGGCTGGGACGGGACCTGCTGTGACCGATGCAGTTCAGAAACCTCCTGTGCTGTATTATTACTTGTCTGATGATTTCTCAGTGTGCAGGTTTGTTTCCTAATACAAAAGGAATTGCTAACTGCCATGAATTACGTAGGGGAGTTTTTTTCCCTCCTTGATTCATGCTGCTACTTGGAGTTCAAATATATATGACCGTGTGTGGCAACTTAAAAACAGCAGATAGTTTTGCTGTGGCACAGACTTTGATACTTGTTCTGATTTCATAATTCAGGATGTGTCATTGGGTCATTTTAAAACAGTAGTAGACCAGCAGTAAGATATGCATTCCTTCCTAGGAACACTAATTCTTTTCACCAGAATAGTAGGATGTACTCTGCAGTAAAAGAACACTGTCACATTTAAAGGTTACCAATGTCACATTTAAAGGTTCTGGTGGTTGTGAATTATGAATGATATATGATACCCAGTTTCCCAGGCTTAACTCATCAGTTCTAATTAGTCTGATCTACATATTATTCTTCCAACATATTAAGAAATAACTTCCTTTGCAGCCTTTGGGATGTGTTGCTTAAAAATTCTCTGGGTGTTTTCCCTTGATCAGCATGTACCTCAGTAACTTTTGCTGTATTGTTTGTGTCCCAGTAACCTCTGCAAGATCATTAGATAGGCAGTGGTCTATAACATAGCTTCATTTGGTAGTAATGTTTTGGAATTTCTTTGAATTGGAATGCATGAACTTCAGCTCATTTTTAGTTTCACTATTGTATGAGTTGTTGCATAAAATGAGTTGGATCTAGACTAAATTGGCAATGTCCACGAATTCCCTCTTCCCACTGCAGATTCTTCTCTTGTCATTGCTCATGGTGCCTGATCCCCCAGGAGCAGTGGGCTGCAATGGAAGAAGGCTCCAGTGAATGGGGGGAGGCAGAAAAGTTCCATTCTGAAGCCTCAGTTAGACAAGCTGTTTGATCTGATGTCGCTGCTGTTCCCTTCTGGATTTAAAATGCATGATCAGACCACGTCATATCCCGTTCCCCAGTCATCAGCCTCCTGTTCTCACCCATCTCTGAATCGGGGTTTTTGATACCAGAGAAAGTCCGACGTTTATGGATTGTCTGGTTTCACCCCTCATTTCTCGATGTCTGAATTCTTCATTGTGGTCTCAAGCTGGAAGGGAAGTCTGAACCTTCCCTTCCATTTTTGCTTCTTTTAAAAAGTCAGTTAGCAATATGCGCATAAGCAGGGTCGTGAGGCACCACTTGCGCATTTATGTGCCACAATGTTTTGTTGGGATTGGGAGCTGCTGGGGGGTGTTTTTGAGCAACAGATTCAAGAAAAAAGCCCCTTTCTGCATTTCTTGGGGTGGGACAGCGGTGGAAATAGTCCCTGTTTAGGCTCCCATTTGATGGCCAGGATTCCACCCCTGGAACTTTACTCCAAGCCACTTCATAATATTGCTCAGGAGGGAAAGCTCTACGGGGAGAGGAAAAGGGAAAACTTCCCTATGAAATGAATAGGAAAGGGAGTAAGATCAGGTGGGAAAGGGAGTGATTTCTGGCAGAAAAATACAGTTGTATAGGAACCAATAATCACAGTACTTGGTGGAGGGATTGTGGAGCTGTCAAAAAGGAGCTGGTGTTTCGGCTATGCACTTGCGCGCATGTGTGAAAAACATAAAAAAGGATGCCACCCAACTGACCGTTCCGTGGTTACCGTGTGGCAATAATCTGAACGGTTAACCACGATGTGAGTGCACAGTGCAGCAAGTTACGGTGGGATGTCTGAACAAAACATTCAGTGCAGCAAGTTACGGTGGGATGTCTGAACAAAACATTGTGGGGGAAAAAACCCTGATGAAATTAGAAGCCTGTCAGACCATGCTAAACCTGACCTCAGTCTGACACTGGAAAATCTAGTTTGGATCTAAACCAATGAGTTACTGATGTCTATCCAGAGTCAGGCAGCTATATCACAAAAGTTTTGTCTGTTATTTTGCAGTAATTAATTGTTGATAATCTCAGGAAATGTAATAAGGATTAAGCAGAGATCAAAAGTTATTGTGGCATGTATAGTTTTGGAGTTCTTACAGCTGTACACCATACAAAAGGAGACATTCTTTTAACAGATTCTATTCTGACATCTTTTGTATGACAGGCCTCCTATAAATGTATGGCAGTAAATTAAATATCTGTAGGTATCATTTCTAAAAAAAATTACACTTGGATGAAATGGTGTTCCAAATGTTCTCCTAATGATTAAGGAGGAATGTTCTTCTTGGGGATACATTAAAAAAGAGGATTTCAGTCTAATATCAGAACATTACCTTAATATACAATACATTGGTGGCTGTGTTGGCTTTGGCTGTTTCTATCTCTGAATGCTATCACATTTTTACTTTTTGGGGTCAAAATTAAGACCATTAGAATATTGCTATTGAAATTAATAACATATAGAAAAGGGCCTGCTAAGAATAAAACACTGGACTTTGCAATTGTAATGGCTTTGCTGCCATTTTATCAGAAAATGTCTTTACTTCACTTTAGCAGTGGCCGAGGACAGACTGGCAATCTAAAGCGGGGCAGGCACGCTTCGGAAACGGAAGAAAGGAGCACGTTCAGACATGCGCATCTGTCCGTCGGCTCCGTTTCGTACTTACCCGTCTCCCAGTCGCTTTCCTTCCGCTTTACCAGGACACCGGGAAAAACCGGTGTTCAGGGGCCGTCCTCCGCATGCCTCCTGCTTCCAAACAGTGTGAACCGGAAGAAGCAGGAGGCATCCGGAGGCGGCAGTGTGAAAACAAAAAAAAAAGCGCAGCAGCAGTCTGAACGCTCCGTATCGCTGCTGGTCCGCATTGCTCTGGCCAGTGTGAACGGCCAGCTCCATGGGGTTTTCCTCCCGCACCAGTTCCCTCCGCTTTGCCTCTGCTTTAGATTGCCAGTCTGTCCTCAGCCAGTGTTTAAACATTTTAGAATTAATTAATTCTGTCAGATTTGTGTTAGTGGCCCTTAATGTTTAGCAAGAATTAATATGTTTGTAGTTGAAACATTGGTATATTTTGTGTTGCTGCAAACTGGATACAAACCCACATGAATATTCAAAAGAAAAAAATGAAAGTGAGGGAATGCCCATATGCTATGACAATATATAAGGAGACTTGGAGTAGTTAAAACTTTGTGCTTTACAGCAATCTCTGACATAGCACCACTACTTCAAAGAGAGAAATTTCAACTTTACATTAAAGTACTAAAATTGGCTTGGAAAGACAGAAATTTCATTTTGACAAAATGGGGAAAGGCTGCTTAGAGCTCCTTTATCTGTAGAACATTCATAAAGAGCGAGTTCTGGTTTGTCTGTTTTTTCATCTTCCTTTTCTTGGCAACTTAGTGCAACTGGAAAACCTGTTTAGCACCCAGGAACATCTAAACTAGTAAAGTGCCATCTGTAGTGCATCCTGTTTTCCACTTCAGGACTGCAATTGCAGAATTTGAGCTTTGCCACCACTATTTTCTCTCCTTGCTTCCTTTTTTTTTTTCTGTACTGAACATCCAGCCTGATGATACATTCTGGAGAACTTAAAAGTTTGCATACTGGTTAATGACACATGCTACAATTTTGGTTGATTCTAATACAGTTATACAATATGTTTTTAGAATTTGCTGGCAGACCAACCCAGCTACTCATAACCAGTGTTCCCTCTAAGCTGAGTTAGTGTGAGCTAGCTCAGTTTTTTAGCCTCCAGCTCACACATTTTTGTCTCAGCTCAGGAAGGATGGCTCCAGAGCCAACTAATTTATGCAGTAGCCAAATCGCTCGCTCACAGCTTTAATGCCGGTAGCTCACAAAGTAGCATTTTTGCTCACAAGACTCCACAGCTTAGAGGGAGCATTGCTCATAACCTTTGTTTATATGACGAAAAATCATTTACTTTAAGACAGCACCTTTCCATATCACTAAAGTGACCAGACTGGGATTGGCTTTTCCATCTCCCACAATTGTAAGCCTTTTCTATCTACAGGCTGAGTTGTGTATTCTATACCAGGAGTGTGATCAGATTATGCCATGATGAACATGATTTTATTAAGAAATTGTCATACTTGCAACCTGAGATTTTTAATTGTTATAGCAACTGTTAGTCTGCACACTTTTTCAGGAAATATGTGATTTTGAATTTTGAAAATATCATTTAAATTAATCCACCTTACTGGAATCACAAGCCTGGGAGCTTTGAAAGCCATGGTTTCTAGGATTTCAGCAAGCATCTTTCCTTCAAATTATATATTAAAGATGTAGTCAGTAGGTAAGGCACCACTGCAAGCTTGTTCAAACAGCTCCCATGATGGGAAGGGTTAAGCTTAGAATGTTGAGTGGAGGGCAGTTGGAGAAAAGACTTGTCTGTTGAGAGAGGGTCTGAGAAAAGCAGGGGAGGGACAGTTTTCTCATTTGTTACTTAACTGTATTTTTTAAATAGCTGATATTTACCATGTTGTTGCTAATTTCCCTATGTGATTACAAACAGTTCTGTCTGGCAACCTGTGACTTTGAGCAAGTCAAAAATGATTCAAGTGAATACATATTTTGTATGCAGAACTGTGTTTGCTCATTTTGAAACAGCTATTTCTATGAGGTGGGTTGAATTACATAATTTAGGGAGCGATCCTCAGCAGGTCCAGCCAGAGGAAAGTCCCATTTTATTTAGTGGGACTTATTCCCAGGAAAGTGTTCTTAAGATTGCTGCTTTAGCTACCTTTTCTCCTTCTGTGTTGGTGTAGGAAGGGAGCTACCCAGGACAATGATATATTACTGCATTCATTCCTATATGTATCATCCCAGGAGGTAGTAAGTATCTCAAGTGGAAGTGCTGCAAAATCTGCTGCATGCTAATTTTTTATCACTGTTAAATTATCTTACCTGTAAAACTATCAGGAAACAAATGAGAGAGGAAAAGATTTATGACCCAATAATACTGATTCAGCTAAAACAGGCATACCTATTTCACTGTAGTGAATGCTACGGTTCTGCATTGAGTCAAAAGCCAATTTGTAGTCTGTTTTCTGATAGTCATCATTTCCTTTGAAAAGAAAAATTGCAATAAAATATTCATTGAGGAAAGAGAAGGGGGGTATGCACAACATAGCCTCATTTGAACACTAGACAATTTCACTTGCATACCAAGTCAGAAAAAGTGCATATTTTAAGGACAAAACAAAACAATGAAGGGTCTAGAAATCAAATGAGAAGATTAAAAATAAGAAGTTTCAGAATGGTGCCAGTACTTCTGTATGTTCCTGATCTGCTGTGTTTCAGTGGAACAGGCCAATTAAGTAATTGACTCAGTTATGAAAATGCTGGCTGCAACACTGTCTGTTTGAATACCACATTGCTTAGCTATTGTGCCTTATTAGCAGTTGCATATTACACTGGTAAATGGTGACTGGGGAATAGCCCTGCACATCATTTGCATATTACACTTGTAAGTGGTGACTGGGGAATAGCTCTGCACATCAACGTGGTCTATTTGAATACCACATTGCTTAACTATTGCGCCTCATCAGCCGTTGCATGTTACATTGTTAATTGGTGACTTAACAATGCTCTGCACTACTACAACAAAGGATGAAATAGAAAAACCAGGTTCAGGCTGCTGCAAGTGGCTTGCTTGGACATCCTTGAGATCCAGAAGACCTACAGCAGTTCTCAAACTGTAGATTGGGACCCAAAAGTGGTTCATGACTTTCTCCCAGTTGGATTCAGAGGACAGGAGGAACAGGGTGCATTGTTAGAGGAGGCTCAAGAGTTAATTTGTGTTTGCTTTTGCCTAATGCATTGAAAGACCATGAAATATAACCTATTGCTTTGTTCTTCTGCTTCAGAACAACACAGCTACCCACCTGAATCAACCTATTGCTCAGTAATGCTCTGTGTTTATAAATACTAAATATTAATAATGAATTATAACCTTGTTCAGTGTTAACTGATGCAAAACCCCTGTGTTTTGTGATGGGGAGGGGACAATAGCATGGACTTCACTTTGCAAGTGGGTTCCAGAAGTATATTTCAAAGTGGGTCCCACTTCAGAGTGTGAGAACCACTGCCCTAGAGGCTATAGAGCTGAACTAGAATCTACATCATTTTGCTTAGATAGTTCACACTGGATACATGGCCAGATGTCGGCAAGTCAAGGCAGAGACTGGTTTTGCTTACAGAAGCTATTTGAGTTTTAGAGGCTATGGGATGTATGACCCATGGAGTCTTAAGTTTAATCACTGAAGGGCTAGAGCAGATTCAGGATTCCGCTGAAGTTTTTGTCACCTTAGTTTAAGCTTCTGAGTTTGCCAGTTTGGGCTGATATTGTGCAAACACTGTTCTAGAGTCTCATCAGAGAAGAATGACTTCATATCAGAGTAGCAATTTAGTAGACTTTGGACAGAGCCATGCCTTTTATGTAAGTAGATTGCTTGTGTGTGGATGAATTACTTGGGGGCTCAGTTCAGGCTAAAATGCTACATCAGGGATGGTGGTGGAATATACTGAGAAGGAAGTAGTTTAGGGCTTTACTGTTTTAGAGTCAGTGTGGTATAGTGACTGGACTAGTCAGAATACGGTCTGGAAGTGCCCAGGTTTGAATCTGTGTTCTGCTGGATGACCTTGGGCCAGTCACATACTCACAATCCAACCTACCTCACAGGATTGCTGTGAGGTTAAAATGGAGGAGAAGAAAACTATGAGACCCCCATAAAAGAAGGAAATAACAGTTGGGAGGAAATCACTAATGTTTTGAAACAAACCATTATCTGTCTTTTTTAATATCCTGTTTGAATCTGCTGTTTTATTCTTAAAATTTGTACATCCCAGATTTTTGGCTTTCCTATGTTCACTGGTCAAATACCAGGAATGAAAACTTATGAGGTGTATAAATCTTGTCTGTACATGGGGAAAATTCCAGTGAGGTGATGCTCATGAAGCAAAAACTAAAATAGTATGGTTATTGCTCTGTAGAAACTAGGCCATAGTACCTGGGGAAATAAACTGCTCTTTGTTTTTCTTTATGATGAGGCCAGAAGTTTCCTTTAAAACAACACATACATTGCCATGGTTTTAATGTATACCATAGTTTAAAGATAGATCTTTTCCCATAAAGTCTTGAATGAATACACACATACACATGTAAAAACCATGTATCCAAATATACATAGTTTATGTACATGTCCATTTGTCACAAAAACTGATGAGCCTATGAAACTGTTGGATTCTTACATTTGGTCTATAGTGTTTCAGTGTGATGTTGGACAAAGTTTGAGTCCAGTGACACCTTTAAGACCAACAAAATTTAATTCAAGGTATAAGCTTTCATGTGCAAGCACACTTCTTCAGATGTTTGTTAACAATAATTTTTGTATGTGACCTTGCTTCTTTGTGTTCCCATCCTATTTTCTCAGAACACCCTGTCCCTGCCTTCTAGTAAGTACTATATTTACTCAAATGTAAGTCTTCTTTTTAAGGTACAACACCAAAAAGGGTGCTCTTAAATTCTCTTACAAGTTACAGTTATTCTCAGGGGGGGGGGAGTTATGTATAACATGGGTGGGGCAGCCATCCTACAATCATTGTCATTTTCCTTTTGGATATATGTGGTATGCAGTTATGTTACACTAGGATAGAAGAAGAAAAATAAAAATGTCCTTTTCGTTCTTATTGAGAATCAAGGCATGGTGTTTTCTGGTCTGGGGCTGGTTTTTCTTTAAGGTGTTAGAGCTTACTGGGAAGAGTCAAAGTAATTGTTTTCGCTTAAGACAAGGAGAGATCTGGGTTCACACCTTCACTCTGTCATAAGGTTCACCAGGCACCTTTGGGCCTGTCACTCCCTCAACCTAATCCACCACCTCAGGGGCTGCTGTGAAAATGAAATGGAAGAGGGGAATACTACATATACTGCCATGAGCTGCTTGAAGAAAGGGGTGGGATGAGAATGTGTGAGAGAAATGGCAAGAGCTGATGCCCTTAAGTTTAGTCATTGTAGTCTTAGACAAGAAGTCTGCCTGGGATACTTCCTCCTGAAGGCTCTGTTCCTTTACTAAACTAAGTTTAGTGTTTCCTGTTTTTACAGCTATAAAAGTAACTTTCACTGGGGGATGTGTTTCCTTTCATTGAGTGGAGTAGTTTTGAGACTATATCACAGTATATCTCAGTAAAGTTGCCCTGTGCAACTTGAGGCCACCATGTGCCTCACACAGCTGAAAGACATTTTTTCTTTTTAGCTCATGGGAATTCAGTTAGCTCCTATTATGGACCTACTGCTTCTTTTCCAGCTTGTGTCGAGAAGCAAGGGGCACTATTAAACCTGAGTCTAGTTAATTGTTCCCACTCATACCAGCACAAAGCTCCTTTAGACACAATAGATGCTGGAAAAGACAATAAAATACAGTAATGCTAGGAAAAGTTGAAGGCAACCAGAAAAGAGGAAGATTCAACATGAGATGAATTGACTCAATCAAGACCAGAGCAAGGTTGTTAACGATAGGATGTTTTAGAGGACATTAATTTGTAGGGTCGCCGTGAGTCAGAAGTGATTTTATGACACTTAACACACCATACACACACACACTCACACTGCATGCTTCTATGTTCGCTCTTCTTTTCCCTGCTCTTAAAAAGTTATACCTGTGCTTCTGTCCCTTCTCACAGCACAGGAGGCGGGTATTAGGCTATAAACATACTCACATGTTTGACTGTTGACTGTCTGAGAGGGCATTTATGTGTCTGCTTTTCTGTTACAAATCTGTGGTAATAGCGGGAAAGGACCTAGTCATGTCACACAGGCACAAATCATCAGCTGTAAATCTGCCTCCTCTTCCCCACTGAGCCATGCTCAACCAATCATTTTATGAGTAAATAAATTACAACACAGCTGAAATAAATGGAAGACAAGAACACTTAACATGTTTAAAGTTGTTTCCATAATCATTTCCTCTGGACATTATTTCTGTTGCCAGGGTATTGTGTATTCTCATTACATGTTTTTAATTTATAATTCAGTCAGTGTTTTGTGTTAAGCATTTCTACTGAAAAATTGTTGTGTTCTGTTCAAAGTGGTTGTGTCATTTTATTTACCTGTTCCAATGGACTTTTAGGGTGATATTTGGCTTTTAAAATAATTTAAAACAGTTCTTGCAGTGATTGAAAAGGACTCCTGGGTCCCTAGTTTATTTGTCTAAATTCTAAATGGCTCAAATAGTGAAGCCTTAAAATAAATTATATATGGCCAGAATTAACATGTATTTTCCCTTTGGGAAATGGCTTTAATTTAAAAAGAAAATGATATTCTCTTCACGTAATGTTTTACATTGAGATAAAAGTTTTATCTAAACTGGCAAGGGTACAACTTGGAAATTACCATTGACGCACTGGCAAAATCATAATGACACTCACAAAACTTAATTAGCTGCTAGGAATGTTTGTACTTTGCTAATGGCTATTGTTTTACTTTTTCACTCGGGGCTCATCTCATGTTACAGGTTTCCAACACAGAAAGCACTTTTATGTAGGAAACAGTGAATCAACCAGTTAATAATGTATTATGTTCATGACCAGCAAAATAAAACATATATTGAATTAGGAATAAGGCCTGTTGTGGAAATAAATACAACGGGCTCTAGAAAGAGGCTCTGGGAGAGTGCCCCAGCCTTGGGCACTCAGCATCAATTTGCTGCGGTGACCTCAACAGGGTATAATGACACAGAGTCCACCATTTTCACCAGGGGAAGATCTCTGCCATCTGAAGAGCAGCTGTTATTTAGCGTGATCTCCATCGCTCCCCTGGAGATTGGCAACAATGCGTGTAGCAGATCCTGCTTACCGGCTTGTAATAAACTGGTACAGTGACAGCTGTTTCAGACAGCCCTTCCCCTACCATTTTGGAGCCATCTTCGGAGCGGTTTGCCTTTTCTGACTGCCGGGTTTTTTTCAAGCCTCTTCACCACACACACAGAAACATGCACAGACACAGACACACACACACACACACAAACACAGAGACACAAACACACAGACACAAACTCAAACAAACACACAAACACACACACATTCAAACACCTCGGGTAGCCAACCTCCAGGTGGAGCATGAAGATTGCCAGGTCACAATTGAACTCCAGACAACAGATCCTCCCCCCTCCCTTGGAGAAAATGACTGCTTTGGAGGATGGCCTCTATGGCATTCTGTTCAGCTGGCCCCAATGAGTTTTCTTCCAAAAGCCAACATAGGAGTGGCTAGGGGCTTTCAGAGAAGCAAGCTTGGTTGCCTAGCAATGGGCACTGAGGGGATAGTTGCCGGCTCTGATGATGGAATAGGGTTCCCAACCTCCAGGTGGGGCCTGGGGATCTCCCACTTTTACAATGGATCTCCAACTGACAGAGATCAGCTCCCCTTGAAAATATGGCTGCTTTGGAGGGTGAACTCTATGGCATTGTACCATGCTGAAGCCCCTCCCCTCCCCAAACCCCACCCTCTCCTGGATCTACCCCCAAAGTATCCAGGGATTTTCCAACCTAGACCTGGCAACCCTATGATGGAAATTTGGGGCTGGATCCTTGGTGGGCAGCATTTTTGGGGGGGGGAATGGAAGGACTCAGCAAGCTATAATGCCATAAGGTCTACCTTCCAAAGCAGCCGTTTTCTCCAGGTGAACTGATCTCTGTCATCTGGAGATCAACTGTAATAGCGGGAGATCTCCAGGTCCCAACTAGAGATTGGCAACCCTAGGGGAAAAGTCAGCTGCACTGCAGGGGGATGAAGGGAACGGTTTGATGGTTGCTGGCCCACCTCATTAGCCAGTCAGCCATGGTGGAGCTAAGCAGGAGAAAGAGCCTGAGGAATTTCACACAGCCAATATGTTCCGTTTCAGGAACTCTTCAGTAACGGTTTCTGTCAGGCATTTTACACAGAACCGTATTAGTACCTGTTTCCTAATGGAGCATAGTGGCCCTTTCACACAGAAACATGCCTCTCCCACTGGGGAAGCGTTCCTGAGCCGGTTTACCTTGAAACCTCCTCCCAAGCGTTCTTCAGTTCTTTGTACAGGTCCTGAAGCGCTATGGGGTGCTGTGTGAAATGCCCCATTTCTGACAGTTTATTCTGGGCACACTGGCAGTGTGCAGTGGAGGGGGTTATGCTGATAGTCCATTGTCTTTTCACTGATAGAGGCAGGCCACTGAGGGGACAGTTAGACCCATCTGGCAGTGGGTGGAGGAGAAGAGTGGACCCAGCACCTAGCTGGTCCTTCCCCTTCGCTGGCTCCCTCCAGACTGAGGCCGGGACGCTGGCTGGTGGCTCTGTGGGCGGGACTGAGGCAAAGCAGGGAGAGAATGCAGCCAATGGCCAGGGACCCCCTTTTGAGTGGCAGTCCGTCCAGCCTACTGATTTTGGTGCCCCATGGAATCTTGCCACTTGAAAACTGCTTTATATAATAGGAAAGATAGCTATAAGAAGAGTGAATCTCAGACTAATTTGATTATCTGTTTTTGGACTTCATGCTGCTTCCATCATAGAAGCATAAAGTTGACCTTAAAGGATTGGATATGTTGGAGAAGGCATGATGACGTCAGGCAAACTTTCATATATTTTTTTAGGTATTCATGAAGGACAGGATTTGATTTATTCTTTGGTAATGCCATTTCTTCACATGGTAAAAAGAGCTGATTTTGCTCAGGTCATGTGGAAACTCATTAATTTTCATCTTTGTTCCTCCTTTATTATCAGTTGTTGCTGACTAGTCAGTTCACTGTTATTACAGCTAATGGTAACTGGGTTGTTTCCATGGTTACTTGTACACAGGGCTCATTTCGTAGCAGGAGCTCCTTTGCTTATTAGGCCACACACCCCTAATGTAGCCAATCCTCCAAGAGCTTACAGAGCTCTTCTTACAGGGGCTACTGTAAGCTCTTGGAGGACTGGCTACATCAGGGGTGTGTGGCCTAATATGCAGAGGAGCTCCTGCTACGAAATGAGCCCTGCTTGTACATAAGAACCATAGATTTTATTTGTATATATGTATATCTGAGCAGCATTATATCGTCTCTGTAACTGTAGATCAGAGTTGCCCAAACTTTTAATAGCTGATCCACACTCCCCCCATCAACATTTCATTTATTTAGATCCCACCTTTCTTTCCATTGGGGACCCAGAGCACCTGATGTCATTCTGTTCTCCTCCATTTTATCCTCACAACAACTCTGACATAAGTTAGGCTGTGTGTGACTAGGTCAAGGTCACCCAGCAAGGCTTCCTGGCAGAATAAAGATTTGAACCTGGATCTCTTGGATCCTAATCCAACACTCTAACCACTACACCACACTAGGAGCAACCATTCACTTTGATACTTGTCTTCCTCAGATGACCTCCACTTTAGGTGGGAAATTACTCATAATTCATCCTCAGTCTGTCTCCCTGTATCTTAAAATTATACCTGCTTCTGCTAACCCAGGAAACTCTAGTGAACAATTGTTCACTTTTTTCTGAGAAGAGATCCAGCTAAAATGTTTTAGAAAATGTAAGTACAACCTCAACCAATATTATTTTCCTGCTATTCATGAGTCTTACCAATTGCCTTAATCCAATCTTGACTCTAATTGCCCCTTCCCGGCAACATCCTCCTCACCCACTACCAGTGTTCCTTCTGAGCTTTGTGTGTGTGGCTGCTCATTAACACAGGAAGCCCCGCTCAGCAGCAGTTTGGTGCCACACAGGGTTCTTGCACTGCCCATTGGCCATTTTAAGATTACAGCAGATTTTCTGCTTAGGATATGAACTGCTCCACTCAGTAGGGAAAACAAGTTAGAGGGAACATGGCCCACTACCTATATGTAGTGGTTGGTGACTTTTTTTTTCCAATGTATCTGAAGAAGTGTGTGTGCACACCAAAGCTTTTACCCAGAATAAAACTCTGTTGGTCTTAAAGGTGCCACTGGACTCAAACTTATTTTTAATGTACAGAGTTATTGTTTGTTATGACTGTTAGATTATGTGATATAAGAGACTTTTTAGAAGCAGGCAAAGAGCATAAAAATAATGTGCAAAATCATGAGATAATTAGACAGAGCTGAAATAAAAGTCCACATGTAGAGGAATGCTGGTTTCCATTAACTACTAAGACCAAGTTTGTGATCAGCCTTTTAGAGTGCCTACTGATACTAGTACTAGCCACAAAGTGTCATGTCTTCAAAATGACAAATGCTTACTTCTCCAGATGCACAGGGGCTCGGCTTATGAGGTTGTCCACCATGGTGGGTATCTCCCCCCACCAGCTCTCTCAGTGGAAAAAATAGGGGGGTGACATTGCAGGTGCATGGATGGCTTCAAGAGGGAATTCGATAAACATATGGAGCAGAAGTCCATCAGTGGCTATTAGCCACAAAGTATAGATAGGAACTCTCAGTCTGGGGCAAGAGATGCTCTGTAATCTTGGTGTTGGGGGAGCAACAGTGGGAGGGCTTCCTGCCCCCACTGCTGGACCTTCTGAGGGCACCTGATGTTTTTGGCCACTGTGTGACAGAGTGTTGGACTGGATGGGCCATTGGCCTGATCCAACATTGGCTTCTCTTATGTTGTGTTCTTATGTTAGTCACCACATCCTTGACACTTCAGGAGTTTTCCCAATCTCTATGGGAAAGAGATTGTGGGAGTTCCTGAACTGTTACATGACATGGTGATGTTGCTTCTAGGTCTTCACCCAAAGGTGACATTGCTGAATCATGCAACAGTCCCCCTCTCCCTCCTCCCAAAAGGTCCCAGAATAGCCAGGTGCAGGCCTGGCAACCCTAACAGGAACCACCAGGGCTGTATCTTAAGCCAGTTGTGTCCAGGTTACCAGTTTGCTCCTTTGTACTTTAAAGAGTGTACAGTTTAATTAAGAACAGTGGGAGTGATCCAGTTCTTTTACAAACTTCTGAATGCAATTTGTTTCAAATGGATTTAGAGCCAGTGGGACTTAAATCATGCTCTGTGTGTGTGTATGTGTGTGTGTAAAATAAGTAGTAACGTTGGATAGTACTAAGTTGTGAGAAAAATGGAGTTCACTACCTTTACCATATAGATTGCGGAGAATACTCACACTGCTCCTATTCTTTCCTCTCTGGCTAGTGCTAAAAATGGACACACAGTAAGCCAACTGACATACTGGGGAAAAAGAAGTATAATTCTGGAATCTAATCTAAAAGTTCATATGCTTTCAGCACTTTGAATAGCAGTTCTTAGCATGAAAAGCAGTGCAAATAAGCTTTAAATTTGCTCACTTACTATTGCTGTCCTTCCTGTCAGGATCTGTCACTGTGAGGGAGACGATGAAAACCCCCTCATCACACCATGTCGCTGCACAGGGACCCTACGTTTTGTTCATCAGGCCTGTCTACATCAGTGGATTAAGAGCTCAGACACACGATGCTGTGAACTCTGCAAGTATGACTTTATAATGGAGACCAAGCTTAAACCACTTCGAAAGGTATGGTGCTAAAAATTAAATATATCCAACTGGGGACTGCTGTAGCTAAAGGCACTTTTACTTTTCCTGCTTAGGTTATCCTACTGACTGTAGCTTTTGATACCTACAGGTTGGTTTGCCTGAGCTGATTTACATCTACACACACACACACAAACAAACGTATACGTTTACAAAGTTGGAAATAATCCTGTCTCTGGTTGCCATTCACAGTATTAACCACACACCCCTGATGTAGCCAATCCTCCAAGAGCTTACAGTAGCCCCTGTAAGAAGAGCTCTGTAAGCTCTTGGAGGATTGGCTACATTAGGGGGTGTGGCTTAATATTCAAAGGAGCTCCTGTTACGAAATGAGCCCTGAACTTTTGTATGCAAAGGTGAAAACTTCAGAGTGAATTATGCAAAATTAGAGGAAAAAATCTTGTGAATGTGTACAGGTTTCAAAATTATCCTTTTTCATGTTGTGGAATTTGTATTATCTGATACAGGCTTTTTGCATTTTTTAAGCAGTTTGGTTTACATCTCAGCCAGCCATGGTTATATCATTATCTCAAGTAATACACAATATCTGTCTTGGCTAAAATTGCTCTCTACAGAGCATGTCATAAAATAATGCAAGGTGTTTTGTAAACCAAGTGTTCTGCTTATTATTTTGCAGAGGCAGAACTAGAAGGTTCACACATTAATCAGCCACAAATACTTATATGTATTAATGCCCATGACAGTCACACAAGCTGAAATATCAACCTACACAAAGTTCAGATCTCCCTGATTTATTCCAGTAATCTTTCTAAACTGTGCACTAATCCCACTCAGCAATTTAAACATATCAACTACACAAACCATTCTTCCCCTTTCTCCAACACCAGGCAGTTCAAAACAGGTGCTATCAGTGGTGTTTGCTTCCATTTTCTATAAGAATGAAGACACCTTTTACAGTTATTTCTTATTAAGTCTGATATATCTAATAGGTTTTATTGTATGGGTTTTAAAAAACATATATTTCTGTAATTCGCACATTTGGACAAAAAATTGAAAAGCTATAAAAATAATTGAATGGAGAGTTAAAGAGAAGTGGAACTAGAATAGGAAAAGGGCAGCAGGGATGCCATGGGGGGAATAGAAAAGGTAAAGAATCTGAGGGGTGAAGTGTATGGTGGGAATATGGTGGGAATATGATGGGAAGGGAAGGGAATGAAGAATTCTGTGGGAAAGGGAGTGGTTAGGAGGGAAAGATTAACAGGGTAATAGGAAGGGAGACAAAAAGGGTAGGAAATGAAGTGAAGCTTGAAAAGGGTGGCAGGTGGGGAGATTATCTAGAACTATAGGAAGAAGGGAGCAGAAGAAAAGTGAAGAGAAAGGAGAAGTAGGGTAGGACTAAAGAAATAAAGAGAGGCAAAAATAAGAAATGACGGAAAGCAGAGAAAAAACAAGTGCAAAAGGAATTAATTAGTTAATTATTGTATGGCAGTGAGTATAGTATAACCAGGAGATCCAAAGATTGTCTGGCAGCCTGAAACTAGCTCTTTTTGTGGTGAGCTAGGTTTACTTTTGGGGCTGAGATAACTGTGACTGATCCAAGATCACCCAGCTGACTTCAAGTGGAGGGGTGGGGAATCAAACCCGCTTCTCCAGATAGAGTTTGCCGGTCTTAACCATTGCACCAAACTGCAAAAGGAAGGTTGGAAAGTGCAGAACTGAAAAAGGAAACAGGAATTCTGTCCTACAAGTGGGAATCTGCAACAAAATGTCATAGTTTGTTTTTTAACTCCCCCCCCCTTCCTGTCTCCATAATGCAGAGCTCCATTGGGGCCAGGGTGCGCCGGGGCGCTGCTCCGGGAGGGAGGAGGCTGGGGGGCAGGCACATAACCAAGCCCTGCCCCCCAGCTCGCTCTCCCTGGCCTGCGCTTCAGCATGGAGCCAGAGGAAAGCCTCCCCCCCGCAGCTCGCTCTCCCCAGCCTGCACTTCGGCACGGAGCTGGAGGAAAGCCTTCCCCCCTGGAGCTCGCTGTCCCCGGCCCGCGCTTCGGCGCAGAGCCAGAGGAAAGCCTCCCCCCCCCGGCTAGCTCTCTCCGGCCCACGCTTCGGCATGGAGCCGGAGGAAAGCCTCCCCCCCAGCTTGCTCTCCCCGGCCATGCTTCAGCGCGGAGCCGGAGGAAAGCCTTCCCCCTGCTCACCCTTCCCGGGCCGCAGCAGGCCGCCAGCCCGGGGAGAAGCCCCCATCCCTCCCCGCTCACCATTCCCGGGCAGGAGGGGGGCGGGAGAGAGGGAGGGAAAAGCTGGGCCCCAGTGCCCAAGCAAGAGTGAGGGAAGGGAGGGAAACACCGGGCCAAGTGGCTGACAGCCACTCGGCCTGAGGGGGGGGAGAGAAGCGCCTTGTCTGTCTCTTTCTTTCTTTCTTTCTTTCTTTCTTTCTTTCTTTCTTTCTTTCTTTCTTTCTTTCTTTCTTTCTTTCTTTCACAGGGGTGTGGCATATGCAAATAAGTTATGCTAATGAGCTCCTGCACCTCTTTTTTTATGAAAGGACCCCTGCCATAATGTATGTTCCATACTGCAGTGTTCATGTAGAGCTGAATTTAAGGGTTAAACTGGAGTAAAGAGCATGCCTTTCTTGCTTCAGCCCAAAATATCCTGCAAAATACTGCACTTTAGAAGATGGAGGAGAGAAATTTGCAGTCTGCCAGCAGAAAGCCTTCCATCTACAGAAATGCTCCATTGGCTCCACATTTGTGTGAGGCTCAAGCTAAAAAATAGCAACACTTTGTTGTGAGTCTTCTCTACTTGTGCAATAATAATTTTTTCTTTGTGCATGGGAGAGCATTATATAGATTCTATAGGATAGCTCTATAATGTATAAGGGATTTCCTCCCCTGAATAGTGCCATATCAAACTATATTCCAGAATCTATTATAACTGCATGAATTCTTGCATTCTAGACTGTAAGTCTGTTTTACGATCACACCAAATAGAGCTTGTTGATGTGTTGTGGTTGTGATGACTGACTAGAACAATTTCAGGGAACAGCATCCTTGGTTGATTTTTAGTAACTGAGAATATTTCCTGCTTTGGCTTTTGTCACATGGTGTGAATTTGAAGAGCTATATTACATCTGGTTAACTTCATCCTAAGAAGTGATGGGAATAGATGAAGCCCAGTAAGAAGGCATAGAGAGACTGCTTATAAACTTATCTGCTAGGGAAGGAAGAACAAGACAAAAATGAGGGCTTGTATGAAATCTGTCATGCCATATTCTTTTGTGCTCCCCCACAAGCCTTTTGTCATCCTCAGGATATACATGTGCAATGCAATTTCTTATCAGGGCCTTTTGTACTCTCAGAATTGAGTGTGCTTTGCACCAAGGAAATAAATCAAGATTTGTCACCCAAATTAAGCAACTTATTGATTATTTTTAAAAAATTAATTCCAGTTTTCCATTCAGTTAGGATTCTCAAGACAGCAAATAATTGCAAGGACATTGATTTTTTTTTTAAATAGTGCATACAAGCATGCATGCGCACACATATATCTAAACAATTAAAATTAAATTAAAAACAAGAAGGATGGGTCAGTAATGGAACACCAGTTGAAACAGAATAGACTACCCACTGGCAGACGACAGTGATCAAGGGAGATAGAAGGACCATAATGAAATAAACAGAATTGTGTGCCAAACCACAGAAAATTTGTGACCTGTATAGATTTTGTAGATTTATCTGAGTTTTTTTACTTCTTTGCCGAATTGATTTTGTAGTTTTCAATATGTTCATGTTCCATTTTCTGCACAGCAGGAGTCTTATTCACCAGGTGATCTGGTTCCTGAGATTTCACCAGATATTGGGTTGGGTCCAGTGTTTCCTCTAAGCTGAGTTAGTGTGAGCTAGCTCACAGTTTTTTAGCTTCCAGCTCACACATTTTTGTCTCCGCTCAGGAAGGACGGCTCCAGAGCAAACTAATTTATGCAGCAGCCAAATTGATCGCTCACAACTTTAATGCCAGTAGCTCACAGAGTAGAGTTTTTGCTCACAAGACTCCACAGCTTAGAGGGAGCATTGGTTGGGTCCAACTGTTATGTCCTGGACGCAATTCTACAGACAACCAGGCTGCGATTCTCTATGGGTACACTTGTATGATTCTCTGATGTGACCAAACATGTAATGGTGCCGGCCATGCAGTCTGACCGCATGGCCTAGAAAAGGTACAAGCTTGAGGTAAAAGAACAACAGCACACAGGCTCCTAAAGATCCACCTATCAGGGGCTTAGCATAGTCAAATGAACCAATGCAATCTCTGATGGGAAGATTAACTCCATCCTCACTATGGGAACCATGCCACCAACTTGGCACCAGGCCAATGTTATTCTTTTACCAAAAAAAGGCAGAGACGCCACTGACCCATGGTCTTACCGCCCCATATCCCTTCTGAACTCAGACTACAAACTCTTTGCTTCCATATTGACATCAAGAATTAATCATTTCATAGGAACCTACGTGCATGCTGACCAGTCGGGCTTCTTTCCCACAAGGGACATTACTGACAATGTCAAAAAGACACTCAACCTTATACACCGCGGCTGCAAATGCACAGGCTTGAATTCACTCCTGGTATCATATGACATCGAAAAGGCCTTCGATACCGTTGAGTTCCTATTTCTCAAGAAACTACTACAACAGATGGATTTTAGTGACTCCTTTTTAAAAGCGCTGTCGGCACTATACTCTAAACCACTTGCTACCCTACTCATAAACGGCACTTCATTAAATGAATTCGGGCTCCAACATGGAACAATGCAAGGCTGCCCCCTCTCGCCACTACTGTTCGCACTAATGATGGAATCGCTCACAATTGCTCTGCGCAACAACCCACAAATTACAGGTATAAAGGTTCAAGACAGAGAATTTAAAGTCAGCCTTTTCGCTGATGACCTGATCATCTACTTAACCAACCCTTCTACATCACTAGCATCTGTCCAGCATACTCTCTACGATTTTGGATTAGTCTCGGGCCTTAAAGTTAACCACTCGAAATCGACCCTCTACCCTATACTTTTATCTTCAGATGAATCCATTCACATCAAAGCAAACTTTTCTTTCCAATGGGTGCAATCCCATTGGCTGTATTTAGGAGTAAAGATTCTGGCAAACCTAAAAGATCTGATGAAATACAATCACACGGCAATTGACAGAGAAGTCCAAACCATGCTTAAAAGATGGGACAACAAACAACTTACATGGTTTGAAAGGATACAGACTATTAAATCCTTTGTTCTTCCCGAGTTCTTGTATTGCTTCCGAGCCCTTCCCCTCCTTATTACGCACTCCCCTATCACCAAATGGCAAAGCAATATTAGCAAATTCCTCTGGAACTACTTATGTCCTAGAATAGGCTTCACTACGGCACGATGCCCCCTCAAATCTGGTGGGCTAGCCATTCCAGATCTACATGCATATTACACCGCTGTCAACCTATCTAATTTGACTAGACAATACCACAATGGGGACATGCTTGACTGGGCCTACATTGAAGCCACCTCTCTTCACAACCAAACCTTCAAAGAATCCATGTGGTCAAACAACCCAACTAGGCTATGTAAAGGTCTTCACAATCTGTTTCTACAATTGACGTTGAAGACTTGGTACTCCTACCATTCCAAACTTAACCTATCTCCATCATTACTTTGCTCCTTCACAGGTCAGGATTGGTTCCTGCCTGCTAAAGACCCTCAATCCTTTGCTGCTTGGAAGCGAGCTGGAATCACCAGATTAATAGATGTCTATTTAAAAAAACAAAAAAATGCCACCAAAAATGAGTTAGAAACAAAATATAAAGTACACTTACCATGGTTTGAGTATCTCCAGCTGCTTCACCTGCTGGAACACCCCGACTTGAAAGACAAAACAACCCCTATCAGTTTTTGAACGTATACTCCACACAAATAGCAAGAAAAAGGGTCTCATAGCCTTAGTCTACAAGACTATATTAACCATGGACTGTCACAAGCCAATGAGCTATCAACAAGCCTGGCACAAAGACCTTAACTGCTCTATATCCAATGATCAATGGGCAGAAATTTGGACTACCCATTCTAAAATATTTCCATCACTTACAATCCAAGCTGCGGAGTCAAAAGTTCTTCTTTGGTGGTACCTAACCCCAGCCAAACTAGCACCCATTGCCCCTCATATCTCATCTCACTACTGGAAACATTGTGGCAAAAAGGCCACTTTTTTCCATAATTGGTTGGAGTGTGTGCATATTAGACACTTCTGGATTGGAGTGGCCACATTCATGGAAAACCTAACAAGCCAACCCATGCTGTTGAACCCTGAACTGTTCCTGCTTCATCTTTGGCCTCCACCCTGTCCACCTGCAATGGTCAGAGAGTTAATTGATGTCCTATTAGTAGCTGCCAAAGTTGTTATAGTCCAAAAATGGAGAGATGTTATCTCTTCCCCCCCAGTGGTCAATGGGTCAATAAAATCTGGGATTTCTTTCTACTCGAAAAATGCCTTCTATATTACGACACCAGTTGCAAAGAAAGGGAAATATTCAGTCTTCTGGAAAAATGATATCCCTTCTTGCAAAAACTGGACATAGACAAAACCAAAGGCAAAATTATCATAATAAGTTCCTTAAATGTTTTTTGGCGTAGTAGACCCAATAATAAAATTTTTAAAAATTGGCAAACAAAAAGGTTAATTGGAGGTCATGGGACCTGCATGTAAAAAAACCATGTGGAACAGGAGCTGTAGTAGGAAAGGAATATTGAGTGAAAAGCCTGACTGTATCCAACCCATTGCCCTTAGACTTTCAAACTTTGCAGAAGTGCTGGAAGCTTGCTTTAAAAGGAAATTAAAAATCATGTTCTTAGGAATATTGCATCCTGTCTGCTGGCTTGTGTAAAACTGCAATAAATAGTCATGGATAGACTCTGCCATATAGCTTTAGTTGGTACCTGGAAACAATTTCACATCCTTCTCATATATAGGTCTCCCTTTGTTGTCGAACAGAGCATATCATCTTTAGGGTCAAAGAATAATAGAAAATCCTGGAAATAGTCAATACATCACTGCAGCCATTGATTTGTTTTATATATAAGAGGATTCTATATATCAGGGATCGGTAAAAGGGAGGTTTTAATCTGCCAGTTAATCATGGACTGAACTTGGTCAAGCTAGATCTCAAAGTTTTGGACCGAAGAACTTAAAAAGAGTCCTCGGTGCTCCTTATCTTAGATGGAGCTCTCAAGACAGCCCAGCCTGTTCTTCCAGAGGCTCTCTACAATAGGTAGCTGCTACAAAGGCAAGCAATCTATTTAATTTTCCCCCTCCTTCGTTCTGTCTCCCCCTGACTGGTCACACTGCAGCTGTTCCTTTCTCCTAAAGGTATAAGAATTGTTACACAAATGGCTGTGTAAAACTGTTGAAGAAGGGATAATCAATTCCGTATACCTCATCAGTAAAATGATATGGTTTCTGGATGCCTATATTAGGTCTCTGGGTAGCTGTAAGTTTTGATGTTGGAATCCCTGATTCATAGTAGTTCAATTTTGGATTTGTATGTGTATAATAAGCAGATACCCCAGTTTATCTCAGACATGCAGTGGACAATTGTGAGTGGCTCCCCCCCCCCGCCCCACCCCCAGGGAAAGCCATTTTACAACTTGCTGTAGGTGTCAGACCTCTTATCATCCCTGCTTTCAGTTTAGTTCATAATATCTTGATTTCCAAAAATATCCTCAACCATTTGTTTTAGTAAAAGGCCTGCATATGCTGTGATTTGTAAAAGTGCATTTTTGTTCCAATCCAAAGATTTTTGAGTCAAACAAAGAAGTGTTTTTAATGGCAATATAATCAGCACACAACACATAGAGCAAAACATTACACTACACAATTCACCTACAAAAGTTTACACTGGCAATGCAGATGAATAGGCTGTTGTTGATGTTTAACATAATGGTGCCAGAAATTAATTAGTTAGTTAATTAGTTGTGGCTGAACTTCTTTCCACTTTTGATAGCAATTACAGTTGAGATGAAAAAAGTGTATTGGGGAGGAGTGATGATTTGCTAGGACTTGGTGTGTACACACACACACACACAACTGAAAGCAAAATTTGACTCAGAACTTATAAGGTAAATCTGTGTTTAATAATTATGTAGCAGAGCTGTGTCTGGGTCAAGCTGCTGATGTAAATGAGCATTGTATTTAAGGCCAGTGCCTAGCAACATTTATCACCTGATTGTCACTATGCTGTGATGTATACATGTGGTTTAAGGGACTTATAGTGCATTCCTGGACACTAGTATGGATGAGTGCAGTCCTGTGCATAAGTTGAAGTCAATGGATCACTCTTGCTCATTTTTTAATTATCAAAGTATTACTGAGTCACTTTATCTTTGTTGTTGCATGCTCAGCCCACTGAAAGTTTCAGACTGAAGAATTTAAAAGGAGTCCTCAGTGCTCCTTGTCTTAGATTGTTCATACTAAATGTATTTTTGCTATTTATCAGCACATATGGACAAAGTATACATTGAAATAGCCACAATTGTTTGGAAACAACACTTTGTTCTCTAGTTTTGCATAACTGCTGATATAATCTAGTCTATAGTACTCAGAGATTAGTGCTGGGCACGAAAGTTCTATCTCTTGTCTACTGACAAATCCATCTGGACCCCTCATTGGAACATTGTCTCTAATGTAGAGCAGTTATATTCAAAATCTGATCCAAGGAGTATGGTTTAAGTGAAAGGTGTCAAACTCATTTGTTATGAGGGCCAGATTTGACGTAAATTGGACGTTGTCGGGCTGGGCCATGTGTGTCATAAAATGTAATGCCAGCTAGCAGAGATATAAACTTTATAAAGGACACAAACACAATTAAAGACATTATAGCAGCTATTCTATTGGAGCCCCACATTAGGACAGTGTGTGTGTTAAAACTAATATTCCTCTGTACAACTGAAGTTCCTTGAGTTTTTTGAACTTTACATTTTAACTGTGGTTAGTCCAACCCCCCCTCCCCCCAATATAAACTACAAATATAAATGGCCTGAGCCTAGGACCTCGGGGGAGAACATGAAACAGCTAAGCATTGCAAGCTTCTGAAACCCCCCCCCCCCCAGGTTTACTCAGGGTTTCGGGGGGGGGTATTACAGGGTGGTTTGAGATAATAATTTTGGGTGTCCTCTTCAGCACTTGTTCTGCTTTTATTCTTTTGGAGTTCCACATTAGGAGAGAGTGTGTATTAAAACTAATATTTCTCTGCAAAACTGGAGTTCCTTGAGTTTGCAGAACTCTACATTTTAACCCTAGCTGGTCTCAAACCTTCCCCCCATGCCCTTAAAATGTGCCTGCCTAAATTGGAAAGGTGGGGGAATAGTGGTATTTTGCAAAACAGATTTTAAAATAAAAAGCATAAGGATCACAGCAGAAGGACCCCTCCTTACCTGTGAGGAGCACTATGGAGATGAGGAGCAGTGGCTGGGGAGTTTGGCAGCCCCCTCCTCTGCTTCCCACTCTCAGCCCCGCCCTGTGCTCTCTAGACTCCAAGGCAGCTCAAACTCAGGACAGCAAGGATGGGGAGAGGAGGGGGGAGAGAAAAGAGCCCCACTCTTGGGCCTGATTAAAGGTTTGACACCCCTGCTCTAGGTCTTTGCAGGTGAAACTGGAAAATAATCCATAGCCTTTTGTCTATGTCTTCTGATAGCAACTCTTCTTTATAAATGACTGAAGTTTGTCTCAGCTGTAATTTACTTTATCAAAATATTCTTTTAACATCCCCAGCACTATTCTCTTCCAGTTGGTAATTACATTTAACTTAAGCTCAGATTGTTATCAAGCTGTCTACCTTTGTTATCACAGAGACAGTCTTGCTTTGAAAGAAAATTATTTTAATATGATTCATAGAAAATAAAAAAGTGAATTCTTAGCTTGTATGCCTCAGCCAAGAACACGTACCTGTCAGTTAGTTTCAACACAGTTCAAGGCATCAATCCATTATAAGGTAAATCTGTGTTTAATAATTATGTAGCAGAGCTGTGTCTGGGTCAAGCTGCTGATGTAAATGAGCATTGTATTTAAGGCCAGTGCCTAGCAACATTTATCACCTGATTGTCACTTTGCTGTGATGTATACATGTGGTTTAAGAGACTTATAGTGCAGTCCTAGACACTAGTATGGATGAGTGCAGTCCTATGCATAAATTGAAGTCAATGGTTTTGCACTGGATTAACTCAGTGTAGGATTGCACTGTGAATGGACACATGCAAACAAGGCCCTGTTTCCAGTTTTGATAATTTTCTCTTTAATGCCTTTAATAGTTGCATTTTCATTTCCATCATGTATTTTAAAAATTCATAACTACTTACCTGCTTAGAAGGTTACCTTGCAATGACACGCAGAGAATCAAAATTGCACAGTGATCTTTTGTATTGACCTATATCCATCTGCGTATTTCTCAGCACCCATGACAAATCGATTTGCCCTTTTAAAAAACTAGGTTTTTGACACTGTGAAAGCTATAGTTCATGGATATTTAATCCACCATCTGAAGCATGAACACTCTAAAAACCTGAAGAGGATCAGCATGCCATTTAATCCATATGGAATGCAGGAGAACACCAAATTAAAATAACACTGTGGTTATATGCACATATCTTCAAGCAGACAGTCCCCCACTGTCTCTTGTTCTGACGACATTGCATATGTTCATATTTAACTATTTTACAATGCAGACCTAAACAGAATTGTACCCTTCTAAGCCCATTGACTTCAAAGAGTTTACAAATATGTAACTCTGTTTAAGTTGACACTGTTATTGTTTATTTAAAGATTCGGGTGTTTGTAACTTCTTCCATTTGTCTTTTATTGTTTCTTTGAAGCGATAGTATTTTGAAATGGAGAAAAGATTTTAATCCAGGACTTTCCCTTGTAGAAATCATATGTATTCTTCCTCAGTTATTAAGCTGGATTACCTAAAGGGTGTTGATCACATATGGATATGAAATTACCTTACATGCTTTGTAATGGCTAGGCCTTTTGAACTGAGCGCTGCCTCTTTGACACCTCTGCTGCAGCTAGCAGTCTGGGAATGCCTATACCCTTTCTTTCCCACATTCTTGCATGGCTCATGGCTACCCTCCTGACACCTCCATTTTCTGCTTCTCAGAAGTGTTCATTTGTATTTATAAAGTTACATCCCCTCATAAGGAAGAATGAAGTGTCACCTAAGGTTTTTCTGTGCTTCAGTGAACAGGACGGGTGGTTCATTACGTTTGTCAATCATGACACAAGTTCCCTATATGGACTGGGGCAAAGATAACATTTCCAGTTTCTTAACTAAGACTAGGCAATTGGATATGATTTAGTGTTGCACATTTCTATCTCCTACCCACTCCATTTTGGACCACAAGTTCACAGGGCTGCCAACAGTCCTGAAGAAATGTCCTGCCTCTTTAATAGAGGCTTAATATATTCAAACAGACATCTGAAGCTTTTCATGGAATGGAGGTAAATTACATCTTGTTAAGCCTTTATTAAAGGGAGAGAGCTTTTCCCCTCTATGCATTTAGCAACCTAGGCACTGGATATTAGATTATCATTGGCCATGAGCAGGGCCCATTTCGTAGCAGAAGCTCTGTTGCATATTAGGCTACACACCCCTGAGCCAATCCTCCAAGAGCTTACAGTAGCCCCTGTAAGAAGAGCTCTGTAAGCTCTTGGAGGATTGGCTACATTAGGGGTGTGTGGCCTAATATGCAATGGAGCTCCTGCTACGAAATGAGCCCTGGCCATGAGCAGAGCATTCTCTGTGGTGGTCTTAGCTGTGGAATGCTCTCTCCTGAGTTGTCCAATTGTCTACTTAAATTACCATCTTCTGGAGGTAAGTGAAAACTTTTTGTTATTCTTCTAAGCCTTTGGTAGTCAGATTTATGGACTATTTCTGCTGCTAGTTATTGCTTTAATATGTTTTCCACATTTATGTTTTTGTGCTAATGTTATGCTTTTGAATTCTGTTGTGTAAGCCTCTTTGAGTACTATTTTGTGTAGAAAATCATGAAAGTCATGAATGAGAGTTTTCATATTTTTCTATTGGAAAGCTTCCACCAAAAAAAGTCTAGTTCTGAGCATTCTGTCGCTAAAATTCTGTGTGCTCTATATTTTGGTGTATTGAAACCATGTTTTTAGGAGATAATACCCTGAGGTTACAAATATTGAGGTAGCAGATAAATAAGAATTTTGTTTGCTGTAGATGCTTTAGAATTCAGTATTTCCAGAGCAAACTTTAGTCTTGGTAATTGGGAGCTGCAGGGTAACTGGGCTGTTGAATGGTATTGATGTCTTGTTTTAAAACATAGCTTCACTTTGATCATTCTTATTTACTCTCATTATTTAAAACCATGCCGTGCAGTGTTGGCTCTTGAAAGCATTATTCCCTGCAGGGAGAACTATGGGAGATTCTGCAGAGAAATCAAACTAGAATGCTATTAGAAGCCACTCCTTTTCTCCCAGCACTTCAGATTCCACTTAGAACCTCAAGTGACCTGCACAGTTTCCAAGGATGAAGAGGAAACTTTTGAGCAGCTGGCACCACATTGTATTGTTGCTGTTTCTTTGTTTCTGTTACTTTGAGCTACTGTAAATCACTCAGTTTTCTTACAGGTTTTGTAGCCAGGATCATGGTAACAAGAGATGCCTAATATTGCTTAGGACAGGTAACACTGATTTACTCTAGGACTGGTTTTCTTTTAACCTAATTTGGTCAGTGCTTTATAGTCCTGACCATAGCTGAGAGAGTGGTGTTTCCTTTAATTTTCAGTACAACTATGGTGTGTTGTCAAGGCAACTGGCTGAAGTGTTTTCTTTCCAGTAGTAAATTGTGCCTCCGATATGGCACACCTTAAATCACTGTCATTCCAAGCAATGTGCTAGGCCAAATACTTCACCAGTATGCACAAAGGCACAGAGCTATTATTTTTTCTTTATTGGCTATCATGTCATTATGAAGAACAAATTTGTGCCCTAGAGAAAATGTGTATATTAAAGCTTTTAAAACTGATTCTATAGCATTTGTGTCCAGTTGTGATGCCTTGCAGAAACAAGGGCTTTTCATACTAAGCAGTCAGGTATATATTTTTTAAACAATAAACTGGTGATTAAAGTAGACCCCCCACTATTCATGGATTCATGACTCACAATTTCACTCATTTGCTGTCTGATCATGAGACTGTTTCCATCATGTTTATACTACCACCATCATCATAATTACTACACATAATTACTACACCTCTGAGTATTTTGCCCTTAGCAGTGATATGGGAACAGATACACAAATGGCAAGGGCCTACTGGCTTGCTATGTAACTCATAAATGGCTGTACCAATTGATGGCTGCAGAATCCAAACACAATAGCTAATCATCAGTGCTGGTTTATACTTCTCCCTGAAGGAAAGACCCTGTCTTCCATGGAGCCCACCATGAGTACAGTATCAGGTGTACAACCCTGTCCTACACCATTTAGCTGCCACCAAAAAGGATGGATCAGTTGCAAGGAAACAAATATGTATTTAGGATAGAACAAATTTAGAGTCCAGTGGCACCTTTAAAACCAACAAAGGTTCATTCAAGGTATGAGCTTTCGTGTTAATATTTTTTAAAATTTTATTTAATTTAAACCCTGCCCTCCCTGCGAGCAGGCTCAGGGTGGCTTACAAATCAGTAATCAATACCATAAAAAATATAAACAGAGTTAAAACTTCCATATTAAGACTTCACATTAAAATAATCACAGGTTCTTTAAAGTGCTAGTAATAATCGTTAACTTCCAATTAAATATTGAACAAGTTAAAATATTTTAACAAGTGTACCTTGTGCACGAAAGCTCATACCTTGAATAAACCTTTGTTGGTCTTAAAGGTGCCACTGGACTCTAAATTTGTTCTACTGCATCAGACCAACACAGCTGACCACCTGGATGTATTTAGGATGCAAGTCAACAGTTTTACAGAATAGCCGATGTAGTATAGTGATAGTATTGAACTAGGACTTGGGAGAACCAGGTTCAAATGATCTTGACCTCACAGAGGTTACATGAGGCTGAAATGGAAGAGGGAATAATTGTGTACCCTGAGCTCCCTAAAGAAGGGTGAAATAATATACAGTATGGTATGACAAGCAAAAGATAATAAAAGTGTGCTTCTCTTTATTCAACATAGGAAACTGCCTTATATAGAATCAGGCAATTGGTCTATCAAGGTCAGTACTGTCTAGTCATACTGGCTGCAGCTCTCCAGAGTCTCAAATAAAGGTCTTTCGCATCACTTGTTACCTGATCTTTTTAAGCAGAGACACCAGGGACTGAATCTTGCATCTTTTGCTTGCCAAAGAGATGCTGTACCACTGAGCCATAGCCCCTTCCTGCTGTTAAATTCCCCCATTAAATGGCTACTTTTTGTTGAATTTTTTTCACGGCAGCTTTTTGTAAAGCTTTCTTATTCATACGTTTCCCATTAGTAATGAAGCAAAATTGACATATTTCTTATCTACCATGTCTGGTACTTTCATTGTTACCATGGCTAAGTATTGTGCCATTTGGGGAAGCATTAGGAATATAGAAACATAAATACAGACGGCCACTCTTAAACTCTGCAGAAAACATGTTATCATAAATGGTCAGAAATAAGAACAAAGGCCTTTTGGGTGTTTTAGAAACAATATTACACAATAACTAAGAATTCTGCTTTTATAGCAAAGACCTATAGTTGTGTGTCTATTCTTTTTTTAATCTTGCATTTTGTGACCTATGAAATCAGGGAGAGTATAAATCTTGGCCTCCACCAGAGGGGAAAAGCAATCAGGGCTATGAGGCTGAGGTCCTTTGCTCCCATGCAGTTTCCCTGAGTAGCATGGGTTCTTTCCATGTAGCTTGTGGCTTCTCATTTTACTCAGACTACCCAACAAAGAAATACACTGCAGCACTTCCATTGAGCATAATGTAGTATAATGTAGTAAGAAGGGAGCCAACACAGCTGATAATATAACAAATACTGAGTCTTAAAACCAACAAACAAGATTCTCGATATTGAAAGTTCTAATATAGTCATTTTATACATTCAAATGTAACTTCACCAAATTCTGTACCCTATCATGTCAGTGATAACTTATTTTTGTTTTCTCCTGCTTTCTTTGTAGGTTTTAGCATCCCTTTTCTAAAACTATATGATGGGGTCCTCACTAATTGGGGAGACCGTTTCTCCTTTAAAACACACTCTGTGTACATGAACTTAGTAGATTTCTGCTGTCACCAGGAATTAAAAATTCCAAATCTCTCTATTTTGGTAGAATGACCCAGTGTCTGGGCATTTCAGAGGACTATGTGGCCCTGAGGAAGGACTGTTCTGATTTCTGGGATAAGTTTAAACAAATAATGATTTATTTATAAAAGAACAAAATAGGTTTCTGGGTATTTTTGAACTGTTGTTGAAGAAAGAAAATATAACTGATAAAGCTTGGCATCACACAGTCTCTCAAACACCAAAACTCAACACTGACAGGCTTAGACACCCACTCTAAACTCTCTTTCTCATAGCCACACAGGCTAAACTCTCTTGCTCATAGCCACACAGGCTAAACTGTTTGTCTTAGTCACATAGACTAGACTCAAACTGCTTCTTCTGCCATACAGACTCTCACAAACTCTCCATACTCTTCTCTTCAAGAACACAGAATCACCTCAGAGACATCTCTCCTCCCACATTGTCATCAGCCAATCACACTTGTCTCCCCTATCACTCTCCTTACATTACTGCAGTCAAACATTTAAAGAAACACACACCAAAACATGAAATCATTACATATACCATCCTAGTTTTGCTTATTTAGCAGAGTTCTTAAATGTAAAAAAGGCAGACACACAGAGATGTCTAGACTGTTATGTGCTAATTCACGCCATTCTCCAGCTGTAAATATCTACAGCTAGGTCTTCACTTTCAGTGTTGATCCTATGATGAGGAGACTGAATCCAGCCCTGTTTCCTCAATAGATGATCTGGACTTTGTTGATGCATTTTGAGGCTAGTTGTAATTTGTTGCAAGAGAAACTAATTTAAAAGCCGTTGTTTTAATTTGCAAAAACAATTATTGTTAGGGTTGCCAGGTCCAGGTCGGAAAATACCTGGATACTTTGGGGGTGGAGCCAGGAGAGGGTGGGGGTTGGGGAGAGGAGGGGTCCTCAGCATGGTACAATGCCATAGAGTCCACCCTTCAAAGCAGCCATTTTCTCCGGGGGAGCTGATCTCTGTCAGCTGGAGATTAGTTGTAAAAATGGGGGATCCCCAGGCCCCACCTGAAGGTTGGCAACCGTAATTATTGTATAGCACAGCAGCTTTCACAGTTCCATAAGAAAAAGATGTGACTGCAGCCAAAAATGAAAAAGGCTTCTGGAATTAATTCAGCCAACTTCTGCCATTTCACATAAAGATGTTTGCCCTTTTTCTGTGCAGTCACACAGTGCATTCTCAGAATGTAAAGCCTGGTTCTCTGAGTGGCTTCAGTGACAAACATTCAGAACACTAACTGACCTGGACTTTGAGCTCTCCTTTGCTAGCTGGTAACAGCAGTTGTGTTCTAGGCAATTTTCTTTATTATCTTTATTCCTTTTGTAGTTTACTATAAAAGTTCTCTTCTTTTGTAAGCATTTCTAGAGTGCCAGGTGTACAAAAAATCCTGTATTTTACTTCCAGTTCTAGATTCACTCTCAAGTGTACATGCACACACAAACACACACTAATTGCATCTATAAAAGACAAAATTATCTATGTAAATAGCATATGGCTTGGAAGCTTGTAATTAAAAACAAAACTATAGGAGTAAATTAATGTGAACCAAACCTATTAGTTTAGCTTCAGGTTATAGGAAACTTTGTGATAAAAACAATATGAGCAATGTAGAGGGTTAATATACAAAAGCTGATAAAGATGACCATGTGTAAATGTTGCTCAGACCACCCTTTGCAGTAATGCACAGCATGTTTAGTAAGTGAAAAGTATATCTGTGGTCCTGGGGAATCTTGCTTGACAAATCCAATTACTTACAGCTCACAGGTAGAGCACATGCTTTGGATGTCGAAGATTCAGTCCCTGGTGCTTTCTGTTTAAATTTCAGGTAGCAGGGCTGGGAAAGAACTCTGTCTTAGTCCTCGGAGCCCTGCTAGTTGGATTACACAGTACTAGGCTTGATGGATCAGTGGTCTGAGTCAGTTTAAAGGACTTGCATTTATCTGCATGGTTAACTAATTCAAGAGTTAAAATTTTAAATCAATAGGAATTAAGTGTCTTGAGTCAGAAATAAACCTTATGTCCTTTGGCAGAAGGCGTTTTATTATATCCCCCTACAACTTGTGGGATTGGTTTTGGTTGTACCTGTCTAAAAACATTTTTTATCTTGGATTGGATTAGAATAGTAGGTATAGAAAGAACGAAAGCGAGAATGTATTCCCAAATCAAGCTTACAGCAGGCTTGAACAAGAGCAGCCTCCTAAATTAGGTTCTTCAGCTATCCAGGGTTGAAAAGAACAATGCTTGATGTAAAGCATGTCCATCTTTACAGAGGATTCTGAATGACACTGTATTTTTTCATGATGTAGTGATTAGTCTGTATTGTAAAAAAGACATAAAGGGAAATTTACATGAAATTATGTTTTTGATAGACACTGTGTTATGGTAAGCCATATGGATCCTGTTTTTTCAAATAACTGCAGCATCCAACTGAAATGCCCCAACACCACATGTCTAGCAAGACTGATTTCTGCTCATAATAACGTTTAGCATTTACAGTGCCTTTCCTAAGTGTTCATAATGCTTCAAGTAGATTATCTCAGTAATCCTGATATGACAGCATTGTAAACTGTTTTAGTACTGTTATACCAGTATTACAGATTTGTGACTGAAACTCACAGTAGGTTGTTTAAGGCCACCAGATTTCATAGCTAAGGAGAACTTTTAACTGGAGCATTCTGTTTCTGTTTCAGCCATGTACAAACTTATTTTGTACAGACTACTGTCCTAAAGCAAGGTTTTTGCTAGATGTGTGCATTCCAAGATTCTTGAACTGAAAGTACATATAAAAAATCCCTATTTCAGGTATTTATTGATATTTCTGGAGTGGTAAACATAAATCTGGGATTCTTAGGCATTACAAAAAAACACTCTCTGCGAACAGTCCTTTTTGTGTGAGTTCAAAGTGCTTATTGTCAGCAGCAGCAACAGGCATCTTGTTTTTCTTTGATTCTCATGATTTCCCCAGTAGTCACATTTTCCTTTCTAACTTGATCTTTGCAAGGAATCAGGAGCACTTCCAACCAATAATCATTGGACACAAGCTCTAGAGAAGGAATTTTTAAGGCCTGCAGCTGCTGCTCTGAGCCAGACACCCCACTTACCAGGAACTCCTTAAATTGTAGTAGTAAATGATAAAGATAGCCCTCCAGTGGATGTCCAGAATAAAAATCTATGCCTCATAGCAATTAGATGATTGATTCATCATGTAGAATCAAACAAACACTTCATTTAAAAAAAATCAGCCTGTTTTCAAAGATTTACAGTGATGGTGTTTTGATTTTTGTTGTTGTTGCAAAGGAAGCCTTTTTTATTTTGTGAAAGGAAACAACAAACCACAGCAAGGAATTATGGCAGCTGCACCAGACCCTCAAACTGATTCCCCCAATGAAAATAAAGGTCCTGAAATTCTGAAATCCCATCTCCATAAACACAGAGAGAGACAGGTTTGAATTGATACTATCTTACCTCCAAATCAGGAATAAATGGTAATGATGTCTGCCCCGGATCCAAAATTATAACAAAATATGCTGAGGACCTGCAAGGCTTCCACCCCTACCTACCAGCCACCTTATCTTTATCTGCCCCCTGCTCAGTTTTCTACTTTTTCTTCTTCCCTCCACCTGGCACCCTCTCCCTAGAAAAACTCAGACCAAGTTGTACATTGCTGGCTGCTGGTCTGGGCCAGGCCAACTTGCACAGTGGGGAACGTGCAGGGACGTGAGGCAACTCACTTTCCCCTGTATCCCCCTTCCTACACTATTTCCTCTTCCTCCTGGCATTCTCCCATAGCCTCATATTTTCTTGCTTCCCCACCCACCCACTTACCTTTTATCTGCCCCTGCCAGTTATATTCATGTATACCCTAACACAAGGAGGTCTCAAAGCAGCTTTCATTTTCTCCTGTTCTCTATTATATCCTGTCAACAACACTGTGAGGTAGGTTAGGTGAGGTAGTGTGTAACTGGCCAAAGGTCATCCAGCAAGCTTCCATGGCAGAATGGGGCTTTGAATCTCTATCTCCCAGATCCTAGTCTGAAACTCTAACCACTGTAGTACACTGGCTTTTGTGGGATGGTTGTTGTTGAGCAGTAGCAAGTAGCCATGCCTTGGTGAGTCATGCAAATCACATGGTATCTAGTTGTCCAGTAGTTGCTGCCAGGCTTAGCCCCAATGAACCCTCCTTCAAAAACCAAAGCAGCCCTGGGAAGGACCCCACCCGCCCCCACCTTTGCTGACAGAAACCAAGTCTAGCAATACTGTTGTGGTTGCCTTGCAACCTTCACAACAGTCACATAGGTCATTTGTTTCTTAAAGTTATAGGCACAGCCCCTTGTGTAAAGCTGGGGCTTTTCTCAGGCTTGTAGAAAGATATGGCTTGTCTGTTCATGGTCCCAGTCTCTGGATTTAAATATCTACAGATAGGACTATATTGAGAATTAGATATATTGATTTTTCTCAGAGCACATCCCCTAGTTTTTGTTGTCTAGCATATGGGTTGAAGAGAAGAATGCACTGCAGCTATAGCATTCAAGTGTCCTCTGTAGGGCTGCCAAGTCCAACTTGGGAAATATCTGGGGACTTTGGGGGTGGAGCCAGGAGACTTTGGGGGTGGAGCCAGGAGAAAGGAAGTGACATCATTTTGTGATGTCACATCCTGTGATGTTGCTTCCACATGCTGACACATGAACTCATGAAGTTTCCTAATACCGAATCAGGCCATTGGTCCATCAAGGTCAGTATTGACTTCTCAAACTGGTAGTGGCTCTCCAGGGTCTCAGGCTGAGATCTTTAATGTCACCTATTACCTGATCCTTTTTTAGCTGAAGAAGCTGATACCTCCTGCATGTCAAGCAGATGCTCTATCACTGAGCAATAGCCCTACTGAATCCTTCCTCATCTCGGCAGAATATGAAGCACTAAGTGCTACACAAGTGCTAAATATGATTTTCATATCATAAGAACAGGAGAGAAGCCACAGTGGATCGGCCCATCCAGTACAGCCCATCCAGTACAACACTCTGTGTCACAACAGTGGCCAAAAATACCAGGTGCCCTCAGGAGGTCCAGCAGCGGGGCCAGAACTCCAGAAGCCCTCCCACTGTTGCCCCCCAAGCACCACGAATTCAGAGCATCACTGCCCCAGACAAAGTGTTCCATTTAGACCTTGTGGCTATAATAGCCACTGATAGACCTCTGCTGGATGGGGACAGAGAGAGAGAGACAGACAGACAGACAGAAAAAAGAAGGAGAGAGAGAAGGAAAGGAGCTGGAAGAGAAACTTACCTTGCCAGCCACATGCAAAAGCAGTCCCTTCAGTCCCTCCTTAATCTCTGGGCGGACCTCTCTTGCTGTGGAAGCTCTCTTGCTGACTTCTTAAAGGGGAAATGTCTGGTGAGGCTTTTTACTGCAGGGCAGGCTCTCTGCAGACATTTCCCTTTTAAGGTAGCCATTTTGTCCCCCCGGTGGCCAACTTGGAAAAAGCGGGGGAAAGCACTAAAAATCGGTGTTTCCCCCGCCCTACCGGGGGACTTGGCAGCCCTAGTCCTCTGTTAATTCCAGGGGCCTTTCATAATTGTTCCAGTAATACAGCTTTCTGGAGTCATGTTTTAGAGAAGGGTTGAGTTGGTGATTGTAAAACTGCAGACTTACAAGAACACGAATTCTGAATATCCGGAAGTTACTGAATAGTTTCCTGCATTTAATCAAATTTGGGAGAGAAAGCAAAATCTGGTTCTGAGAACATATGTGTATGACTTGATACTATAATGAGTTGATACTAAGATAACTAATTCAGAATTAGTCTGAAAACTGGCTATTTCACAGAATCAGGTTTTCTTAGAAATGATCACATGTGAGAATGCCAGCAAGCCAGGCTCATACTTCCTGTGAGCAATCCAAGACTTCTCATGGCATTTGACTGTAATCATAGCAAAGTTCTCCTACATGCAAGCTCATGTAGCTACAAACTGAGAAGAACTTGGACATTAACTACTTTTAAAAAGGAGTATAATGTTTAAAATAAAATTAATACAGCTGAATTACTGCATTTTTATTTTTAGAGCAATTCTGTAGAACACAAGACTAGTCAACTGGCCAATTGGAATTTAATAAGGAGGGCCACCTATGAACATAAATTTGAGGTCAAACAATTTAAACATTACTACATAACTGTTCTCTTTGAATAATGCCTTTTCCTGCCGTTTTCCAGGTGTTTTAGTTAGTGGCTATAGTTTGAGTTCTATAAAATGTTATTTTCTGATGTTTCTGTCTTTTGTAATATAACTATGTCATTGTATTACTGGCTTTTATGTGGAATTCAGAAATAAAATAAGGGGAGGAGGGCCTAGGTATGGGCTAATAAAATACACTTCAGCATTATTCTTGTTTTAAATGGTTAAGCTTTTATCAGTCTGTTAGGAACGCAGTTAATTGAACCGGGAAACTTTTTGTGCATAGTCATCTGCTGCCATCTAGTGTACAATTTTTCTTACTGCCAAAATTAAACATTTCAACTATACCGTATTTTGAAATTAGGAAAGCATGAATAATTTACATTTCATGCTGCTGTACTGGAAAATGCAGACTGTAAACAACTAATTATGCTTAAAAGTACTGGGCAGTAAGTAAGTGCTGGACAGGGTGATAATTTTTTTTGGCAGTATTGTTGTTCATCATCCTTGGCAGCTATAGTGCTTTAGTACTGCAAAGACATTTTCTTATATATTGAAAGCAACTAGCCTAATCTTTTGTCTAACTGGCTTTCTCTAACCTGTTCTGTCCTTTGTTCGGTAGGCTCTAACAGGTTTAACAGCACCTGCGCTGCATCTGAGCAGTGGTGCTTTTAGTCCAGCATCCTGTTTCACGTAGTGGCCAACCAGATACTTCCAAAAAGCCTTATAAGGAAGATAAAGCCTGTGGCCTCTCCTGTTATTTGTTTGTTTGTTCTCTCTCTCTCTCACACACACACACACGTCGGGTTTACTGCCTGTGAACATGGAGGTTTCATACAGGCATCATGTTTAATAGTCATTGATGGATCTATGCTCCATCAATTTCTCTGATCCCCTTTTAAAGCTATCTAATTTATTGGCCATTATTGTATCATATAGCAGTGAATTCTACTATTTAAGTGTTTGAGTGAAGTTTTCCTTTTGTCTATCCTTAATCAAATGTACATCAACTTTGTTGGATGCCCTTAAATTTACTTTGTCCCTCTATTCCATGCACAATTTTATAAACTTCTGTCATATCATACCTTAGTTGTCCTTTCTCTCTTCTCTAGCAGTTTGTTTTCCGTTCCCTTCTTAATAATCTCTGCCACAAACTTTACTTTTTTCACTATGGTGTTTTGATGAGCCATCTACTTTGGCCCCAAATTGTCTTTCCTCATCAGTCATTGCCAGTTCAGACTCCATCAATACATAAACACAATTCGGTTTTTAAAACCTAAATTGGAATTACTTTATGTATACTTAGACTGACCCACTGTTGCCATGATGTTGTTCTCAAGAGACCCAGTTTGGCGTAGTGGTTAGCAGTACAGACTCTAATCTTGGGAAACTGGATTTGATCTCCCTCCCACATGCAGCTGTTCTTTCAACAGCAGTTCTCAAAGAGCTCTCTCAGCCCCACTTACCTCACAAGGTATCTGCTCTGGGGAGAGAAAGGGAAGGAAATTGTAAACCACTCTGAGATTCCTTCGGGTAGCAAAGGGTGGGGTATAAATCCAATCTCTTCCTCCTCCTTCTTCCAGCTAGTTTGGAAATAATCCTTGAGCTCTTCACAATCCACCATTTTCCAGTTTACTGAACAACTGTGTGTTGCCTGTAAATCTGGCTGCTTCTGGATCATTTATGAACAAATCTGGTCCTGTTACCAACTTCTTGGGGACCACAATATTTACTTTTCTCCACTGTGAGAATTACCCATGTTCCTACTCCCTGCTTCCTGATGTTTTAACATGTTTCTAATCTACAAGATGAGTCATCTAAAAACTTTTGGGAAGTTCAAGTATGTAATGTCTAGCAGATTGCTAATCTACAGATTGCTGTTATCTACGTCAGGGGTCCTTTCATTAAAAAAAGAGGCGCAGGAGCTCATTAGCATAACTTATTGCATATGCCATGCTCCCTGATGTCACCAGAAGTGTCAGAAGGCCACACACCCCGACGTCACCGGAAGTGTGTCAGAAGAAAGGAAGGAAGGAAAGGAGGGAGGAGGTAAAGAACAGGAAGGAAGGTAGGTAGGTAGGTGGGGGGAGAGAGAGAAGAAAGAAAGGAAGGAAGGAAGGAACAGGAAGGTAGGTAGGTGGGGGAGAGAGAGAGAAGAAAAGAAAGGAAGGAACAGGAAGGAAGGTAGGTAAGTGGGGGGAGAGAGAGAGAAGAAAAGGAAGGAAGGAACAGGAAGGTAGGTAGGTAGGTGGGGGGGAGAGAGAGAAAGGGAGGGAGGGGGGAAGGAAGGAAAGGAACAGGAAGGAAGGAAGGTAGGTAGGTGGGGGAGAGAGAGAAGAAAAAGAAACAAACAGACAGACAGACAAGGTGCTTCTCCCCCCCCCCTTGGGCCGAGTGGCTGCTAGCCCCTCGGCCCGGTGTTTCCCTCCCTTCCCCCCCTCTTGCTTGGGCACTGGGGCCCAGCTTTTCCCTCCCTCCTGCCCCCTCCCGCTCAGGAATGGTGAGCAGGGAGGGACGGGGGCTTCTCCCCAGGCCGGCGGCCTGCCACGGCCCAGGAAGAGAAAGAGGGGGGAGGGATGGGGGCTTCTCCCTGGGACAGCAGCCTGCTGTGGCCCGGGAAGGGTAAGTGGGGCAGGAGGCTTTCCTCTGACTCCATGCCAAAGCGCGGGCCGGGGAGAGCAAGCTGGGGGGGAAAGCTTTCCTCCGGCTCCATGCCGTAGCGCAGGCCGGAGAGAGCGAGCTGTGGGGGGAAGGCTTTCCTCCGGCTCCGCACTGAAGCGTGGGCCAGGGAGAGCAGGGGGGAGGCTTTCCTCCGGCTCCGTGCCGAAGTGCGGGCTGGGGAGAGCAAGCTGCGGTGTGGAGGCTTTCCTCTGGCTCCGTGCCAAAGCGTGGGCTGGGGAAAGTGAGCTGGGGGGCAGGGCTTGGTTATGTGCCCGCCCCCCAGCCTCCTCTCTCCTGGAGCAGCGCTCCGGCGTGCCCCGGCTCCAACGGAGCTCTGATCTATGTGCTTCTGAACACTCTCAAAGAACTCCAAAAGACTAGTGAGGCAGAACCTCTCTTTAGGCCAATTGTTCATGTCAATTAATTGTGCCAGTTCTTCAGGTCTGTTCCTTCATTGCACTTCATTGTTCTGTCTTTAACTTCAGCAGCCATCAGTTTAGCCAAATTAGATGTTAGGGTAACTAGCCTGTAATTTCTTGGCTCTCATCTAGCTCCCTTTTAAAAAGAGATGAAGAGATTGGATTTATATCCCATCCTTTCCTACCCAAAGGAGTCTCAAAGCAGCTTACAATCTGCTTTCCCTTCCCCTCCCCACAACAGACACCCTGTGAGGTAGGTGGGGCTGAGAGAGCTTTTTCTAGAACTTGTGAGAAAACATCTCTGAAAGAACTTGTAACTGACCTGAGGTCACCCCAGCAGCTGCATATGGAGGAGTGGGGAAGCAAACCCGTTTCTCCAAGATTTGAGTCCACACTCCTAACCGCTTACACCAAACTGGCCCTAAAATAAAAAGTTTATGTTCACTACCTTCCAGTCCTTTGAAACAGAGGCTGATTTTAGTGCCAAGCCACACATCTTTGTCTGGAAATCAAATCTGTATTTCATTTGAATTCTTTAAGAATCCTCCAGTGTAAGCCAGCTGGACCTGGTGGCATTAGTTTTTAATGTGTCTATTCCTAGTAGAACTTCATATTTCATTTCCTCTAGTTAACTCAGTTCTTCAGATATCCTTTTTGAAAACAGTCATTCTGGTGTGTGAGTAACCACTCTACTTTTTCCAGGGTGGAAACCAAAACCAACGCCAGAGAGTTTGGTTAGTTCCTCTGCAGCCTCTCTGTCTTCCCTTTCCAGTCCTTTCATTTCTTTGTGTTCAAGGGCCGAGTTGGCTCTCTGAGCAGTTTCCTGCATTCTTTAATACTCTAGCTGTATGCCCCACATAGTCTCTTTTTACCCACTTTGTCACCTTACATTTGTTTTGCCAGTATTTGTGTTCCTTCCTGTTCAGGAAAGACTTCAACTTTAAGATTTCTTATTTTTTATAGCTTCCTTGTCTTTGCTTGTTAATCACTTAAAAATTAGTATTTCAACACTTGGATGCAAAAGAGCATGCAACTCATTTTTTCCAGTAACCATGAGACAAGCCTAACCAGGTGTACTCAGAATTGTACTCGGGTCTATTCAGTGGTGCTTAGTCCCAGGAAGATGTTCCTGGGATTGCACTGCAAGTGGGTTTGTTACATTTAAACAAAAGGAAGTTTTATGTCATTTTTTTTAAAACTGTTCCTTTTTCTGTGACAACTTCTACTTCATCAGCACAAAGGAATCCTGCTGATACATGGGGCTTTAGTTCATGAAATAATGTGCTATAAGTCCGTATTTCAGGTGCCACAAGACTGTGGGGGGTGGTAAAAGTAAAAATTTAGCTAATTTTTGTTAAGCAGTGATACTTTCCTTATAGCTGAGGCTAAGAGACTGTTTAAAAAGCAACAAAATAGCTTCTTTTTTAGTATCCAGAGCAGGGCTGGAAATGATGGGTGTGAGTACATAATAAACTAACCTTTCAATAGTTACTAGAACCGTAATCTCAGACTTTCGTCTCCCATTCAATAATTACAATCATTATATTGGCTTCTCAATTCCCTGTGACTAAGAACATGTAATGGCAGAAGTCCTCTTCAGTTTTTATCTGTATTTGTATTAACTAAAAAGGTCCTGGGACAAATGAATACCAATAGCTCTTACATATGTAGTTAACAGTAATGGAACTACACCACTGCCAGCAGTAAAAATTCACAACAGCCTCACCACTCTTATATATTTTCTTTTAACTGCATCCGGGGGGGGGGGGGGGGGGAGAGTATTTTCACATTTGTGTGTGTGCCCATGCCTGGAAGTCATGGGTACCTCTGGTGTCTCCTACTGGGGCATGGAGGGCATTCAGAGAAGTGGCTTGATGGCCTGCCTCTTGCCTCCCAGCCCTGGTATTCTTAGGAGGTCTCCCATCCAAATATTTGCCAGGGTTGCCCCTCCTTAGCTTCCGAGATCTGACAAGATCAGGCTTGCCTGGGCTATCCAGGTCAGGGCTTTATCTGCATCCTTAATGGACTATTCTGTCCTCCCTCATCCTCAGTCTCATTTTCCTTCATTATAATATATTTTGTCAAAACAATATTTTCCTTATAAAGCTTTAATGACCTAAATTTTCACTTGGCTTGTATTTTCCTCTTAAGGAAATGAGAAGGTCACAGGTCGTACACAACAGTAATAATAATGGTAGTCTGAGAAAAGGAGATAATGATACAGTTATCTAAATTGTTCTCAAGTATCTTAGTCAACCGAATAATTTTTCCTGCTGCCTTCATAAATTATTATGAATATCATTAAAGATTTTTCTTCTCCTGTGTGAATCTTTCAGTAAGATCAATTTCTATGATTAAGAGCGGTTGAAGAATTATAGGAAAAAACCCTTGGGGACATTTTTAAGAACTGTTAGCTTTTCAGCAGGGCTATGAGATCTCATCATTGTCTAAAGGTCATAAATACCTTTTGGATGAAATATTGACTATTAAAAGATCTTTTGAAATAAATGAACTGAGATAGAGAAAAACAAATAAGTCTTGTCATACTGTTGAATAAAAACACTGAAATAGTTTCCAAATCTGTTGAATTCTTTATTGTATCATTGCAGGAGACAGCAAAAGCAGAATCTCAAGGGGGAGTTACCTCTCCCAAGTACATTTATCTCAGATAAGCATGCACATCTAGAACTTAAACTTGGAATTTTCCAGTGAAACTGACCTCTTAGTATTTTTTCTCTGCAGCTGGTCATGGCTTCATGCAGACCAGTTCTAGTTTCAAGGTCCCTTATTTTTTCAGTCACAGCACATCCTACGTAGCCTACATGGCTTCATCATTTTAATATATCTCCACTCTAATTCATTTTAACTCCACGGTACCTTAAAGAACAAGATTTTATTTATCAGAGACTACAATAAAGTAATCTTGCTATGCTGCTGGAGTTATTAAGATATTGAAATGATGTGTATTGGGTGACCACTGTCCAGAAATAACAACCTGAATTTATTCTTACAGTTTACGATAGGGTTGCCAGGTCCCCCCCGGCCACCAGCGGCAGGGGAGGGTTACCAGTTTGGGATGGGTATGAACCAGCTGACAAACTAAAGTTTGTCACAAATTTTGGCTGGCTTGTGGTTTGTGAAGCAATGTTTGCAAACTGAAGAACCAACACAAACTTTCACAAATTCTGAGGCAGTTTGTGGTGGTTAATGAAGAGCACAAAGCAGGGATTTAAACCCCTGCTTTCTGTTCTTCACAAAAAAGCAGCTGAGTGGCAGGGAGCTCCCTGCCACTCAGCTGTTTGGTTTAAATGGCTCCCATTGAAATGAAGAACCAGGGGGACAGAAAGGAGGGGTTTAAATGGCTCTGAGCCTGGGTCTGGCTGCCCAAGAAAGCCCCTTTAAACAGCTGATCCATGTGGAGCAGCTGTTTAAAGTGGCTTTCTTGGGTTGAGCTCCAAGCCATTTAAATCAAACAGCTGAGTGGCAGGGTGTAGAAAGCAGGGGTCATGAAATCATACAAACTGGTTTCAGGCCTGTAGCTACAGTGGGGCTATTTGGGGCCCTTTCTTAAAGGCACAGACCCACAGGAATTTGTCCTGAAAACTCATTTAAAATCATTTTTAAAGGTGCACGCTCCTGCTTCTTGCGCTCACCGAGCCATCTGTCCAGCCCAGCTCCCTCTATCCTCACCTGCAGTTTTTCAGTTTGGGGGCTCTCCTCCAGACTGATGCAGCAAAAGCAGCTTGCTTGGAGCTTCTGCTACCCTTCCTGCCTCCTTTTCTTTCGCAGCCTCCTTAAAAATTTGAAAGCGCCCCCCCCCCCCCCCCCCAAATCCTAGCTACGGGCCTGACTGGTTTGTTTTGTGAACCAGCCTCCTGGTTCATATAGATTTGTGGTTCAGTTCATGATTCAGCCATGAACTAAACCACAAAAATGCCATTTGTGCCCATCCCTAGTTACTAGGTCCAGGTGGGGAAACTCCTAAGGATTTGAGGATGGAATCTGGGGAGAGACGGGGGCCTCAGTGCCCTTTAAAGTGCCCTTTCCACTCTGTTGCTTTCCTCGGCCTTTTGTTCATCTGCCCATCCTATGTTTCTCCTCAGCAAACTCAAAATTTCCACTCTGTGCCCCTTTCTGTATGTTTTGGCTCCACTTCCCTTTGCTTCTGAGCCTATCTTTCCCATCCTGCCTCCCTCTTGGAAAACTCAAAACCTCCTGAAATGTCTTTTTTACTATGTTTTCCATTCCCGTGCTATCCAGAGGTATTGATCAGAGTATTTTCCCAGGAGGTAGCCTAGAGAGAAAGGTGCTGTTCCTGCCTCTACGTCCTCCTCCTTTCTTCTTGTCCTGGGGACCTGGGTCCATTTGAAATGAGATGAAAACCTGGCGATGAATTAAGTGACCACTTTGCAGTTTCAGAACCAAACAGGTATTTTGTGGTAGTTGGAGTAAATGTATTGTAGAATAAAATTTCATGAACTAGAACCTACTTCAGCAGATATGTCTAGGCCACGGAACCTTATGTTATAATAAATATTTATATAAAACATTTTATGCCACCTTTCCACCCAATCAGGGTCCACAAGGTGGCAAACATAAAAATAGTAAAGCATTTAAATAATTAAAATATAGTTTAAAATCTATAATTCCTTTAAAACATGTAAATAAAGAATACATGCAAATAAATCTTCATGTAAATACAAAACCCACATAATAAGAAGTCAATCAGGTTTTCTAGAATTCTTCATCAGGCTATATATTTTTTAAAAAAAATACAGGCTGGGGGAGGGGGAAAAGGGATCATGAGCTAACAGTGTCTTCATAGGCATCCAGCGTAGGAGGACTAGCCAACTTCAGTGACCACCAGGGGTCTGTTGGAGTGGGAGTGCACAGGAGCGCAGCTCCGGGAGTGAGGAGCCCAGGGGGCGGGCACATGACCAAGCCCCGCCCCTTCCTCGGCTTCCCCGAGCAGTGCAGGGGTGCAGTGTCCCGGGGAAAGCCCTGCTAGGGTCTTTATTGTTTGTTTTGTTTTAATATTGATAATTTTATCATAGTTCCTTTTATGACTGTGTGCTGCTTTTCCAGAGACTAGCTCAAGGTGGCATATAAATTTTCTAAGTATACCATTTTTTATCTGGGCACATGGCACATAAGTACTGGAGAAATTTCACCAACCCTTCAGCAGCTTCCACCCCATCAGTTTGGTGTAGTGGTCAGGAGTTGGACTCTAATCTGGGAGAACCGGGTTGGATTCCCCTCTCCTCCACATGCAGCTGCTGATGTGACCTTGGGCCAGTCACAAGTTCTCTCAAAGCTGTTCTTTCATGAGTTCTCAAAAGACCTCTCTCAGCCCCACCTACCTCACAGGGTGTCTTGTTGTGGGGAGGGGATGTGTGGTGCACATGTCCTGGGTATCTCAAGTCTACTTGAAACCTGGTGGTTTCAAGGGAGCAGGAAGAGAATGAGGGTGTGTTCTTTACGCTTATTTTTATTGCACAAAGTATTGGATGGGGAAGGGAATGGAGGAAGAGCAGGTCAGTTTCACTCACCTGTGGAGTGGAGCCCGAGGGGTGGGCGTTGCCTTCTGACACACTTCCGGTATGTTAGGGGGTGTGGCTTATGCAAATGAGTTATGCAAACGAGTTATGCTAATAAGCTCTTGCACCGCTTTTTCTACGAAATGACCCCTGGTGGCCACTGTTTGTCACTGGTACCAAGTGGCATGGTCAACATGTTAGGAACAAGAAGTGAAAAGTGGAAGTCATTTTAGTGTTTTAAAGTATCATGATAATAAAACCAGTGTGAAACCTAGTGTGATAAAGTTAGAGTGTCAGACTAGACTACAGGAGACCCAGGTTCAAATCCCCACTCTGCCATAGACGCTGGCTTCGGTGAGCGTAAATTCACATCAAAAGACTTTTTCACATTTGGTATCTTAAAATAGGACCCAGAGTGCAGAACCCCTTTTCAAAAACTAAAGTTTAGTCTTTCACCAGTCTTCCATCTCCTCTTTATCAAGCAATTGTTCAGCAGAATCTTTTTTTTTAAGGCAAATCTTGCTGGATTGCAGGCACTTGACCAGAGGGGAATAAGTATGTACAATAATGAGAATGTTAAGTAGGATCCCTCAGATCTGTTCCAGTAATGGTGGCCCCTTCCTTCAGTGTAAGCTACCTCACCCTTGCTGCTTTCCATCAGTGGAAAAGGTCAGTGGGATGCAACCCTCTGCCTATGAGATTACGAGCTCCATGAAAATTATGTCTGAAGTACTTGAGGAAGCAGGAAATAAATTCAATGATTCCTGTTATTCATTTGAAATCTTTGGCATAGCTGGCTTTTACAATGTGCTGTCTACTTCTTAATATTACCTATTTGGGGTTATTTTATAAGAAATATGACACACAGTTAAAAATTTCCTCCATTGTGATTTTGAGACTTACAGATTTTGATTCTTGCATTTTAAACTGATTCTTGCATTTTAAACTGATTTGTTTTGTTTTTGTTGAATACTGTTTTTAAATAGTTTTGGGGAAAGGGAATTTGTATAAATGCCTTTAATAAAGATGAATCAACAGCTAGATTTCAGTAGTGCAGTAATTACAAATTGCAGGAAGGTGGCATTGTAGGACTGCATTTCTGAACCATTTTACCACTGTAGCAAATAATGAAACTTCAAACATGAAGGTTTTTCTAGAGTTCAGCTACTTGCCTTTTTATACAGTGCTACATTTAGGATAATTGCAAGAAGAGTCCATTATTGTGAAAGTGAAGTCCATGGAAGTTTAGGGTAGGGGCACACGTTCCTATGTGGTTTCATGTCCTCAAGGATTGTGGGTTGCTTTTATTTTTCCTCCACAACTGTACTATATTTTGTACGGCTGCACTCAGCAGAAAATGACAGTATCATCTAAATGGTGGGAAAAGACTAAAAGGTGGTCAAACAATGTTTGAATGTGCATTTTGCAAGTGTTCAGCAGGAAGAACATAACTACCAATTTATGGAACCAGCACAAACCACACCAAGAAGTAGCAAGAACCTACTAAGTCAGTAATTGCCTTAGTCAACCTAGACTCGGCTGACTCTCCCATTATAGCAAATGCAGTACTCCTGCAGTGAAATAAAATGGTTATTGGCTGCAATCACATGCACAATTAGCCTCAACATAGGTGTGAATGCGGGGCAGATTAAAGGAGCACGATCAGACAACAACATCTGGGAAGCGCCCCGCAGCCATCGGCAACCTGGTTTGCTCCACTGCAGAAGCGGAGTTAAAAGACATCTTGGAAAGTCCGGTTGCAAATGGGTTGCTACAGGCCACAGACGGACTTTCCTGCATCTGATTGCTCCAGTGCGCTTTCATGCCATTGGGATAGTCTGATCAGGCCATCCCGACTCTGTGCTGTTGTTTTTTTCCCTTCTCAGTATGTGCATCATCGCACACTCCATAGGGAGCCCTCAGGGCTGAGGTGTGAGTCATCAATCCCTCATTTAAGTGCATCAGGAACGAACGGCCAAAAAAAAATCTGACTCACCTGCGTCTGATCACACAGTGGCGGGCAGTGCCCGCATCTTCAAAAGACTATGTGATCACGCAACTGTGGGTCACCTTCCACAGGAGGAAATTATTTTATTTTCATTTTATTAATTTAAATTATACCCCGCCCTCCCCGCAAGTGGGCTCAGGACAGCTTACATAGTTGACTGTTAAATATACATAAAACCAGTTTAAAATATCAAATACAATAAAGATCTCCAAAATCAAAGTTCTAGTGCTGATACAATATTACATAAGATGGCGTGGAATTACCCTACCACCAAACAGTTTGCCACTCAGTGGGCACAGTTCCTCCCCCCCCCCCCCGCTTTATCTCGTGCATGTGACTGCAACCATAAATTCACAAACAGGAAAAACTTCCTGCTCTTGTATCTGATTTTGATGGGGGGAGAGGTTGCTGATATTAGATGCTATGTTAAAGCCTTGTAAACCCACCTATTTTTGTTTCCATATTGCAGTGGGAAAAACTACAAATGACAACAAGTGAGAGAAGGAAGATAGTCTGCTCAGTCACATTCCACATAATTGCTATTACCTGCGTAGTTTGGTCATTGTATGTTTTAATAGATCGGACTGCTGAGGAAATTAAGCAAGGCAATGACAATGGTGAGTGAATTTCTTTCTTTGTTGCCATGCTTAGAAGTGATACTTCAGCAACAGACAGAGCAAGACTTAACAGGATCTCAGTTTTTATTCTACCTCTTCTTACCCCTTTCTAGTCTTTAAAGATTCAAGAAGACTGGCTTGTGAACTGATGGACAATGTCTGGTGGAATTCTTTAAGCTTTAAGAGCCAGTTTGGTTGTAGTGGTTAAGTGCACGGACTCTAATCTGGGAGAACCGGGTTTGATTCCCCACTCCTCCACTTGCGCCTGCTGGATGACCTTGGGCAAGCCATAGCTCTGTACCAGCTGTTCTCTCAAGGACAATTGTCTCAGAGTTCTCTCAGCCCCACCTACTTCACAGGGTGTCTGTTGTGGGAAGGGGAAGGGAAAGGAGATTGTAAGCCACTGTGAGACTCCCTCGGGTAGTGAAGGGCGGGGTATAAATCCAATCTCCTCTTCTTCAGGGGAGAAATTTCCCCCTTTCCATAACTGAAGGACAAGCAAAGTATATGAATACAATCACTTCATTTGCATAACTTGTCAGGTCACAAGCTCTGCAACAAAAATTCGGTTTTTTTTTTAAAGCCTTGACTGTAGGAAAAATAAAGCTAGTAAACTATGTGCATGCTGTATTTTGAAGAACGATAATGGAATAGGTATTGCATTCCTTTGTAGATATATATAGTCTTGGGTCCTGTTGATTCGCATGTGCAAGAGGGGGGTGATTTTTGCCAATCCCCACCTCCCCCATCAGCCTTCCAACTGCCTCTTTATGTTGTCCTTGGGGATCCCCCGTGCCCCAGGAACAGCATTTTGGGTATGAGGAGTGAGGTGGAAGGGAACATGGTTCTCTTGACCTTTTCCCTTTTTGGCTGCAACCCCCCACATGCCCCTTTCAGGCATCTAATCAGTTTCCCAGCATCCCCTAGTACTTGATATGAAGGGCAGTTAGCTCAGTGCAATAAGCACATGAGCAGTCTGTTAAGGTGGCTACCGGAGGGTACTGCCTCTTTGTAACCATTGTTCATCAACTTTCACTTCTGGTAGCTATTGGGTTTGTGAAAATAAAGAGCTGGAGAGTGACCAGGTATGAAAGTGCAGAGAGTTTATAAAGGTGAATATATACATATATTTACCAAGTCATCGAACAGCATGCTTGGCCTTAGCTGAACCCCCACATAGCTTACTAAGCAGACAGCTATTATGCTAAACATTAGCCAATCCCTAGTAAACTGATGTAATCCTTAACAAGACTAACAAGACCAGAAAGAGCAACACCTGGTAGAAGCACCTGTCTGTAAATACATCATTACTATTCTGACAGCTAGGTTTGACAGTTAGCAAACAGTTACTATAGTTGTGTTTGATCTATCTCATACATTCTGATCTATATCTCGATACGCCTCCTAGGGAGCAAGAGTTATGCCCAAACCTACTCTGAAGTAGCTAAACTGATCAAAGTACATACATTTGGTCAATACATCAGCCAGATTACAATCAGAAGCACATTTAACAATTTGTACAAAACCATTAGCAACATGTGATAACATATTAAGATGTGGTTGCTCCTGGCTCTTGCATCACAGTCTTCAGTCAAGCTTAGGGCAGCAGAATTGTCACAGGAAACCTGAATTGGAATATTACAGTTTACTTCCAAATCTTTCAACAATTGATACATCCATTCAAGCTGTATAATGGGTTCATGAATAGCGGCATACTCCGCTTCACAAGTACTAGTGGCTATGATAGTTTGCTTTACAGACTTATGCATTACCACAGCATCATTCAACATGACCACCATTCCTGTTGTAGATTTTGCCCCAGAACGATCAGCCCAGCTGGAGTCACAATAAGCATGCAAATTGAGCTGACCCGACACTTTTAAGGTTAAATTGTACTTCAAAGTACCTTTAAAATATCTAAGAACTCTCTTTGCAGCAGTCCAATCTCGTTGATAAGGACAGTGCATTTTCTGGCAAAGTAAATGAACTGTGTAACAGATATCAGGCCTAGTCCATGTGGCTAGATATAAAAGTGAACCCACTAAAGACTGATATCTAGTTACATCATGCCATAAATCATCATCAGGTTCTCTCAGATAATTTGTACACATGGGAGTAGAAACCACCTTAGCATCAGTCATATCAAATGCATCTAGCAATTTGACAATTTTATCCTTTTGACTCAGTTGGTAATGCCCATCAGAATTTTGTGTCACTGTTACACCCAGATAGTTACTAACTGGACCAAGATATTTAATCTTGCAAATACTTTGTGCCACACTTTCAAACCATTGCAATTGTGCAGCAGTGTCATGAATAACCAAAATATCATCAACAAAAATAAGAATTGTGACATCAGAAGTCAACACACGCCTTGTAAATATGCAAGGATCTGCTACACTTTGCTTAAACCCATATTTTTGTAAAGATGAAGATATAAAGAAACCATTGCCTGCTGGATTGTTTCAATCCATACAAAGCTCTGTTTAGTTTAAGCACTAAACCTTTGTCAGTATGCTCGAAACCAAGAACCTGTTTCAATGGTTTCCTCTAGAGTAGCATGTAGAAATGCAGTACTAACATCAAAATGCTGTATCAGTTTCTTCTGCCTGACACAATGCAACCTTAAAAGATTCACTGCGCATCGTGGGTGAAAAAACTGAATCATACTCTAAACCATAGACCTGTGAATAACCTTGCGCTACCAGATGTGCCTTATGTTGCAAAGATCCATCTTGCAATGTTTTCAGTTTATAAAGCCATCTGCAGCCTACTACATTTGAGTTAGAAGGCTTTTGCACCCAGGCATTGTATTCTACTTGCATGGCCTCTAACCAAGGCTTCCTTTTCTCTTTAGGTAGAGATAATACCTCCTTGTATGAACAGGGCTCTTTTGTAGCAACATAATTGATTACTGAGTAAACCCATAACATTTAAGTGCAACCCCTTTTGTAGAGGAACTTGACACACGAACAGGCTGTGGCTCTGTTTTAGAATCTGCCTGTGAAACTTGTCTCTCATGAGAAACACTTTCACTTTTTACTTCTGGCTCAGAGCCTGTGTTAACTGTGTCATTGCTAGTTTATGTGAGAGGTAGCATTACCTGTGGAATTTCCTCATAACCATGTAGCCTCTGCCAATTACCATTTTCACACACACTTGCAGATCTGCTATAACTCATTTTCTGGTGCTCGTCACAGAACCTGTAAGACTTCATGTTAGGCTGATAACCCAGAAACATTAGTTGCTTGGTTCTGGCACTTCCTTTTCTCCTTAATTTACGAGGAATGTGCACCCAAGCTTTCATGCCAAATATCCTAAGAAATCCCAGGCTTGGATCCCTGTTATACAGGACCTTGTAGGGGATATTGTCAATAGCTCTGGTCCACAACCTGTTGGACAAATAACATGCAGCACACATGGCTTCTGCCCAAAACCTCATTTGAAGACCAGCATCAGCTAACATGGCATACATCATGGTTTGGAGAGTAGAATTCTTCCTTTCAGCTAAACCATGTTCTTGAGGAGTAGCTGTATTTGTTACTCTCTTGACCACACCATTTAGCTCTAACCACCTGTCAAATTGATCTGACATAATTCCCCACCTTGATCCACTTGTATAGCTTTAAGTGGAGTAGCCAACTGCTTCTGAACACGCTTAGCCCAACCTTTAAACATGGTAAATGTTTCAGATTTGTGTTTTTTAGGAAAAACCCAGGAAAACCTGATTTTGTCATCTGTTATGATTAGACAAAACCTGTTATGTGAACAACTTTTGGGATATGGTCCCACTAAATCCATGTGCACCAACTCAAGAGGAAATTTTGACACACGACTGCTCACTTTTGCAGCAGGGCAAACGTGTCTTCACCAGTTTGCACACAGTACAATCTAGATATTCAGAACATGGCAACACTTTCTCTTTGGACAAAAGTGTCAGCGTTTTACGCAACCTTTCAAAAGAAGGGTGACACATCCTCCTCTGAAGAAGATGAATACACTTGTCATGCTTACATTTGTTAGTTACTACTTCAGCCTGTAAAGAATGATTATACACAATATATACATTGTTTTGCAGTATTCCAGACACAAAGCAGCCTTGCTCAGTAAAAGAAATAGTAAATCCAGCTTTGGCCAAAGTACTCATGCTTAGTAGATTGTTCTCCAGGGCAGGAACACAAAGTACACCTGAGAAAACATAATTTAAAGCTGGAAAACATAAGTTACCCTGTGATTGAACCACAGCTGAACTACCATCAGCTAAAGAAACATGAGAAAGTTCAGAAGCTTTGATGTGTGAAAGCAAAGCCTCAGACCTACAAAAATGCTGGCTATCCCCAGAGTCTAAAAGCCACTCTGAACCAGCAACACCTGTGGTGACAAGCCTAGCTTGTTGGTTTCCTTTTTGTTGCTTCTCCATCTGTGTCTAGCTACGTCCTTGCTTCTGAGTCTGCCAACGCCTCCTCAGCTCTGGGCAGTTGCTCTTGAGGTGCGAGCAGTCTCCACACGAGTAGCACCAATGAACTCCAGAAGCTGCAGGAACATTGGCTTGCTTGAAACAGTCGCCCCTTGAAACATCCTTTGATGAGACTCCATCTCCTCTCTCCAGTCTGGCATGCTGCCCAACACACGGATGTGAGTCATGCAGCTGCACCTCCTCATCCAGCAGACGTGAAATGAGATAGGCATAGGTTAGATGGGTAGTGTCTAATGTTTCCAGTGAAGAAATCAAAGGGTTATACTCAGAGGTAAGAGAAGAAAGCAAAATAAACACTCTGTCCAGGTCTTCTATGCTTTTTCCTCTAGAGTCAAGCTGAAAATAGCAGTCAGCCAAGGCATTAACATGCTCTTGAACAGAGCTTCCTGGCTGCATGTGAAGGCGTTACAGACGCCTCATTAAGGCAATCAATGTTCCAGCCAACTCCCTTGCATAGACCCCCCACAGGGCATCCCACAAACCTTTTGCAGACTGCTGGGACCAGACAAACACCAGCTGTGAGTCAGACAGACTGAGTATGATGTGTGCCAGTGCTTTCTCATCTGATGCTGCATCAGCTGCAGACATGGGACTTGCAGGAGGGTTGTGCACAAACTGCCAAAGAGCTTCCCTCTTCAAGAACCACTCCATTTTTAAACTCCATAAAGAGTAATTAGAGTCAGTAAGTTTGTCAATGAGGGTTATGGTTGACTGTGCCATACCGCTATCACCATCTATTACAGGAACCACTAGAATTACCTCCGCAGGTCTCCCGTTGTCCTCAGTCTCTGACAAACTGTAGCCAGCCGATGAGTCAGGAATGGCATCCTCCTCTGAACTTGGTGAAGTACTGCTTGTCAACCAGCTCAGAATGCCCTCCTCGAAACTCTCCCACTCAGCATCACTCATTCACCTTTATTCACCGCCCTCAGTAACAACTCTCTGTATAAAGCTTCCACCAGCCAGTACAGTCTACCAGGGCTCGGCTGGGCCCATAACCCTATTGGGTTTGTGGAAATAAAGAGCAGGAGACTGACCAGGTATGAAAGTGCAGAGAGTTTATAAAGGTGAATATATACATATATTTACCAAGTCATCGAACAGCATACTTGACCTTAGTCTCTGAGAGTTGAACTCCCACATAGCTTACTAAGCAGACAGCTATTATGCTAAACATTAGCCAATCCCTAGTAAGCTGATGTAATTCTTAACAAGACTAATAAAACCAGAATGAGCAACACCTGGTAGAAGCACCTGTCTGTAATTACATCATTACTATTCTGACAGCTAGATTTGACAGTTAGATCAAACACATTTATAGTAATTGCTTGCTACTTCATACATTCTGATCTATATCTCAATAGTAGCTGCATCTTATGACGTCCACCTCTTCCAAATGCCTATCTGCTTCTTTGTGTCCCCTCTTGTACTCAGTTTGTTGCTGTTTCTTTTCAGCACTATGACATCACTATCTCGGAATGCCATCCTCATTGCTTTTTCCTTCCCTGCTCCGTATCTCCTGTTTCCTGTAGAATTGCTGCTCTGTCACCAACCGTCCATGATCCTTTGAACTTATGTGCCCTCACCAAACCATGGCTCCCAACACTGTTACCATTGCTGTACTCTTGCTGGGAAGTTTCTACACACCTTCTCTGAAATTCTGCCAGTTTCAATCCTTGTTCACACTGCCATCCCAACCAGTGTTCCCTCTAAGCTGAGTTAGTGTGAGCTCACAGTATTTTAGCCTCCAGATCACACATTTTTGTCTTTGCTCTGGAAGGATGGCTCCAGAGCAAACCAATTTATGCAGTAGCCAAATTGCTCGCTCACAACTTTAATGCCAGTAGCTCACAAAGCAGATTTTTTGCTCACAAGACTCCACAGCTTAGAGGGAGCATTGGTCCCAACTGCTTGTCAGTCTTCAGAATTAGTTCTGTATTAAGTCCTCTTGACTCCTCTTGTTTCATTACCATCCCTCAGCTCCATCTCAAACTTTACTTCAGGTCTTTGTACCTGGTTCCCTTTGTCTTTGATAATATCCCACCACATTCCTTAAGGATGTTGAAAATCCCTTTGACCTCACAGCATAGTGGTATCACTACTTTCTCTAAACTCCTCCATTGACTCTAACCTACACCTCTGATCTTGTCTGCTCTGTCTCAGACCTCTGGCCATCCACCATCTTCATCAGTGCACAAAGTCTGCCTTTCCCACACTCTGTCTCTGGTTCCTTCTGTGACCTGCAATCCATTGATTAACTGCCTTTTTTGGAAGTTATCTTCTGTTGACTTCATAGAATGTGCAGTTTCCACTTTCAGCTTATCCTTACCCTCAGCACTTGAATCCTTTTCCCTAGTCTTCCAGCAAAGCATTCATGCCTGTCATCCCCAGGCCTGGTTAACTCAGTCCACTCAGTATCTTCATTCATGCTGTCAAGCAGCTAAACATGGTTGATTTTATCCACTATAAATTCATCCTCTGTTCCTTCTGATCTGCCTGCCTAAGCAACATTGTCACAGTTCCCTTATCCACACCAGTTCTAGGAATCTTTTGTGCCTCTCGTCCATCCTAGATGACTAAGGCTTATCGTACAGCATCCTTCCCCACCTTGCTCTGTGCTCAACATTGCCTCACTCTTTGAACCTTCTTCATCCCCTCACCACTGTTTTCCAGTTCTCCCTCTTCCTATGCTTCCTTCAGTCCTCTACTCTTCCCCTGGCCTCACTTGATGAATTCAGCATGCTGTTGATTCCAGCCTTCCTTGTCCTATGCCTCTTTGGTCCCATCTTCTCCCTGTTTCTGGTTGCAATTTCCCTTCTCTACACCAAATCAACCAGTTCTTCTTTTCCAGCTTCTTCCCTACTGCATTCAGCAGTACCACTGTTGTCTCCTTTCTCAATATGCTATCCATGAATCCACCTTCTCTCTCCAACATACAAACAATTTTGCTTCTATCCTTTGTCTCCACAGATTTCTTGACCCTCTGTCATCTTGGTTGCACCCTCTGCACTCCACTGAAACTGCTTATTAGCAACTCACTGACAATATTGTTATATATGACTGAAAATCTCTGCTCAGTGTTCTTGATTGCTGTGTTGCTTTGATAGCTGTCAAAGGAATGAGTGATCTCACTTTCACATCCTTGGAGATGGAGGAATCCATCAGCCCCCTCCTCTTGTATCTCCATTAGGTAAACATGACTGAGTTAGTGTGTTAGTGATGCACTCCTGGCACTCAAATCATAAATAATTTAATAGAGAGTAAAAGCGCACACACAGCAAAAAAAAGACTGAAAGAAAATTGGCAAGAATGTTATCCATCTAATCCTGTTCTGAATTTATCCCTAACAGATGATAAAATAAGGATAGGCACTATCTTTGAGGGTACAAGACCTCAGAAAAGTTCCATTACCTGAATTCTCAGACTTAGTACCTCTTCCATTGTCCTTTGGCATTAGGTCAAGATGGAGTCCCTAGGTAAATGCCATTAAAGGAATTGTTTGTTTGTGTGTGTGAGTTCCTAGGTAAAGGCTTAGTCCTTCATAGCTGGAGACAAAATGGCTAAGAGCAACTCATTAATTGCTTTGTGTTCCCAGAATTTATAACCTCAGGTTAGGGGGGCATTCCTTGTTCTTAGTCAGATCCTCTGCCTTTTTCTGTTCTCCAGAGAAAAGTGACACTTCAGCATTTGGTTCTCAAGACTCTACTGCTTGAGGTGTTACTGTCACCATTCTCTTTGTTCCTTTGATACTAAGTTATCCACATAACTAAAGGCTGGATGGCTCTGAAGTGGTGGGATGTGGTGTGTCCCCACCCCTTGTCTCAGAGTACCTTTGAACTTGTAAAAGGACTCTTTCACCTCAAAGCCTGGACCTAGCATAGACCCCTTTATAGCAAACCGCTTGCAGGGAGGGCAGGGTATAAATTTGAAAAATAAATAAATATGAGATTTTTGCGTGGAGGCAGGGTAATTCTTCACAGTATTAACTGAAGTGTCCAAGAGCTTCTGAAATACACAATTACTTATGTTACTTTGGTTCCTTTAAAATTATATACTTCTTTTTCAGATTTTAAGTTGTCTCAGGCAAAAAAACCCCGTTACCAATATATTTAAAATTCTCAAATACCTGGCAAAGCTCTCCTTAGGCAAGTTTGAGTTGTGCATAGCAAGTGATTATGCACCTTTCCACTAGGCAAGTTTCTTAATCTCAGCAGCACAGTAGTATTTTAAATCATATTCTGGACAAAATTAATTCTCTTCTGGCAAGTCTTAACTTGCTCAAAAGAAATTTATTCTGAGTAAAAGGACGCTCTTTTCATTGATAAAATGTTAAAAGGAAAGATTATAAAAGGGTGAATGACCTCGACCAGCCTGTTTAGTTCCAATGACATCAGTTGGACCAAAAGCCAAATCTAATTAAGATGTCAAATGTAGAATGACCCTTACAGGTGTTCTCCATGAATGGATTTCCTTAGCAATCTCATGGAACTGAATCCTTTCACAGAACTATCAGGAAGGAATATGTGTGTGAATAAGCTAGTAACTAAACAGAGTTCATATGTATTCAAGAAAGTAAATCACTTGCTGAATCATCCTGTGTCAGGAAGGTGATAAAAATGAATAAGCCCATTTGACAAAGAATCATGGTGGTGAAGCAGCAACTATTATATTGATAGAAAGTCTGTATACAAGACACTGATTTGTAAATTATACTTTCACAATTCTCTTTTAATTATGGAGAAAGAAATAAAGAAGTTTGGATGCACTTTTCCCTTTACATGGTTTTGACAAAACTATTTTTAATTCACATTATCAAACTTATAAACAACTGTCAGGAAAACAACTAATTAGATAGTTCTGATTATCATGTCTCCAGAAGAATCAAAAGCAGATGCCTCATAATCAGCTTCAGACTGAGAAAAAGTTGTGTAGTTTCCTTAAAGGTGTCAACAGTAAAGGGACTCTAGCCACCTCAAAGTGTGGGCAGCTCACAGCAGCATTCTTGATACACTTGTTTCCAGAAGCTTCTCCAATCAGTTCTGCATACCATAAAAATCACTTAAGCAGCCTATTGCCCATCGGTTTACATCTGGACATTACATTGACCAGCTGGCTCAACCAGCAGCCAACCAGTAATGTCTCTCTCCTATGACTTGTTTACAGCAGAGGTAATAGGAAGAGAACATACCACTTATGTATAGTGAAGATAATTTGCTTCCAGTTTCTGTCACCACAATACCATGATAACTGTGGCATTATTTCAAAAACAATTTTTATTTATTTTTCATAAAACATTAAAAACCGTGAACAAAGCAACTTAGTTATTTCTTAATGCATAAAATACAGGAATATAATAATGAAAGAAAGACAAAAGGAAACTATGGCATTATTAACTCAAGAATGAAAAAGGAATTATTGGTTTTGTCCCCAACACAAAAAGGATTAAGAGTCATGTGACATCTACCAATATACAGGTAGGATAATTTAGGTGTTTGCTTGAATAGAAAGACAAGGGACTATTTTAAAAAATATGTAAAATTCACGAGAGAGAGAAAGATGTAGGAGGTAAACAAAAGGTAAACAAAAGAACACACCATTAAGTTGATTTTCCCAAAACCTAGACTGAGCAAGGAGAGCATGAGTTACAAGCAGAAGTAATAGTCTTAGAAGTAATCCACCCCAAACAGACAGCAACTAATCGTGATACTAATTATACCTTTATTTTTACCTTGAAAGGTGTCCTGGAGTGGCCATTTTGGACAAAACTGGTTGTGGTGGCTATTGGATTCACTGGAGGCCTCGTCTTCATGTACGTACAGTGTAAAGTGTATATTCAGCTGTGGCGAAGGCTGAAGGCTTACAACCGAGTGATATTTGTTCAAAACTGTCCAGACACTGCCAAAAAAATAGACGAGAAAAATTCGTCCTTTGTTCAAAACACTGAAAACAAAGATGCTGTGGTGGTGCCAGTATCACAGACAGCTACAAACTCTCAGCAATCAAGAGATGAAACTGCTTCTGATGTCATGCCAGTTTGATGGAAGCAGCATTTTTCCCTCAATGAAGAATAAGGCAAGCTGCTTTCTCCTGTTCAGCCACAGGAAAGGGCAAAACTGCGAAGTATTTTTTAATGAAGAGGAAGCAGAAAAGTAGCCAGGAAAATTGATCAGAAGAAATTACACGTTACCTCTGGAATGCAATTGTGAAGTAATTTTGCACCTTTCTGGCTAGGCACAGTGAAAGTGGAAATGAAGAAATTATAGCAGAGACCCAGTCTGACAGTGGCCAAAAAGAACTGCACACGGACATATTACAGGTGTTCTGTTTACAAGGAAGAAAACCCTTATGTATTTGCTACTATGGTCTTTTGCTAATTATCATATTCTTGAACACAAACTTTAAAGCAATTTTTAAAAAATTATTAACCCTTTAAAATCGTGTAAGAGACATGCATCATAGCACAAATTATCTAAATCTCATAATGTAATAATTTAATTCTGAGGTAGTTTACCCATAGCATCTATGGTTTGGAAGACGTGTAAAATAAGAATGTTCCTAAAATAATAACTTGGAGCATAAATTTTAAAATGGAGGATTTGCAACTCAAGGTCATTGAAAACATTTTCCTCGGTTCCCCCATATGCAGATGTTTTGCCTCAAGGCTTCTTTGCAGGTTGCTGTATTTCTGTGGAATTGCAGCTTGTCTACAGCTTAAAGTACTAAAATAGTAAAAAACAAAACAAAAACCCACCTCTATTTTTTTTTCTTTTAAAAGGTAATGTGTTCTACAATCAGAGGCAGTTATAGACCAGAGGAGTACTTTAGTTCACTGCAAAAGATTGTAAAGCTGTTTCATTACTTATTTATTAGTGTGTGAAATATGCAAAGGGTGGGAGAATAAAGTGTGTTCTTTTAAGAGATCAGGATAGAACAGAAAGTGAGAAGTCATGAAGGAGTCGATGTAGGCAGCATTACCATGATGCCAGTATTTCTCTTGTCAGTAAAAAGGACCTTGGATACACATGGTGTCTTCTGTACAGGGGGTAATTGAGCCATCAAGGGTTCAGTAGTTCAGTTGAGACTATTGTGTTTTCAGTATTTTTATGTAAAATTGAAGTGTGACTAATTAAAAAAATGCAGCAGATACATACCACTATAATGATGTGCCCCGTAAGAAGAATTTATGCAAAAAAGAAGTATTGGCATCCCCTTTCAGAAATATGTACTTGAAGATGTCTAAATTTAATATCCTAAAAGGGAAAAAAGTCAGTCTTATATACCACTGTTAATGCTTGTTGAATGTATTGTGAGTTGTGCCTACGTAATGTGAATAATACAAGGACAGTGTTACTAGTAATGGAGAGATTTTTGCCGGCAGTGAATGAAACCAAGTTGTTTCAAAGGATTATATTTCATGCTGAAAATTCTAAACCCACAGTAAGTTCTTGATCCTGAAAAGATGTGATGGATCTACTGACAGCTAGTAAAAGGCAAAAAAGTCAATGGGCGTTTTCCTGCATATTTCTGTGGATAGGGTCACCCATTGTCATCTCAGATCCTGTCTCAGGTTAAAAATGTACTAACTAAGTTTAATATTAAGGAAAACTATAAGTTTAATATTAAGGAAGTGTTGGAGATCATCCTTTAGAAGAAGCTGTGCAACTGACCAGTTATGACCAGATAGAAATGATTTTAACAAAATGTAAATGGTTAACTGAATTACCATCACAAGCACAATCTATTTATGGGGTTCAGAACAAAAAGAGTTTAACGAAGTCAGGATAGATCAAACAGAAGTAGGATCACACAGTTCAGGTCACTATTAAATCAGATGGTTTGTTTGTCTCACTAAGGAATATAGTTGTGGCAATAACTGGCTTCCTGGGCGGATATTTCTACCTATGTAAACACTTTGACTAAAACATTGTTTTACTTGGACCATGGCCTGATTGTGGCACCACAAAAAGAGTTTAAAGTAATGACTGGACATCAAAGATGCAGTGCAATTAATCCACAATGTAAAAGTGTATTCAGACAACCAGTTTTCCAGGAGATAAAAATAAAAATTTAGATAGGATAGGATTGTATGAAGGACTGTAAAATGATTTTAGCTTGAGGGGCCCATGTCTTTGGAAAAATTCAAAGCCTGATTTGTCATAAGTTTCCTAATGCCCATTATGTATTGGATTCATTCAAAATAAATCTTGTACCAAGGGGACTCATCTTGTGTTTGCTACAAATCACCGACCACTACAAAAATGAAGTCCTGAAGGAATCAGAAGGGGCTTAGACAATCAATATGCTAACTTTTAATTTCCAGGAAGAAAGAGTTTCACTTAGTTGTTTTAGTGTTAAAAAAGGGACAACACTCAACACAGGTAGCTAAAGTAACTATGAAGGAACTGCAGACATTAAAATATATATATATACCAGTTGTTATGCCAACTGCAGTACTAAGTCTTTTGTAGCCCCAGTTATGGAGATCTAACATTAAACGTGACAGAAGTTACATCAAACAAAGGTGTCAAAAGTATAAACATAGTTCCCCACACATTATAATGAGACCTAGTTAAACACAGAATGTAGTAAAATTATTTTTAGGAAACTCTCTACGAGGCTTCAGGGGCTTTCCCCTCAGGATTATTCTGTTACTTTTATGAGCAGAACTAAAGTAGCCTATTGGTGCTATTGCTATAGCTGGAAAGCAGTAGATAGTGTGGCTCTGAGAAGCATATGTCAATACTCATCCCCGTCATTAAATTAGGTTTCAAATTCTGATTCTTGCACTGCAATGCAATCTATGATGCAAATATTTTACTGTGTGTGATTGTTGGACCTACGAGTTTGTTACTTGTTTTACCTGGTTCTCTTGCAAAAGAGCTTAGATGCTTTTGTGGGTAACATGTATTAAAAGATATTTGGGGTGGGGGGGAAACATAATATAAACTACTAATTGTTGTGGAAAAAATGTATTTGTATTAAACAGATGCCTACAAGGTTGCAGTAATTTATTTGCTTTAAAATGCAAGAGATGCTGACCAAATTGCAAACTGTCAGTAGGTGGTGAAAAGTGACATGTTACCTTGCAAGTTAAATGAAGTCCTGTAGTAGCCTTTTGTTGCATGTTCAGACTACAGTCCCAGCTCTACACACTGAACAATTTTACAGTTTCCATAGACAAGTTTGCCAGTACCAAAGAATATGCTAAAAGTTTGTGCCAAGACCTCCTTAGCCATGGATGCCCAGGTCATGAGCTAAGTGAGAAATGGAGTGAACACCCTTTGCTGAGCAGTGATCCAACACAGTACAAGCCATCTTCTTGTGTTTCATAATCACCCTGCAGCCAAACAATTCTCAAACCTTTAGATAGCTATAATGTACAATCTTTTAAAAAGCCATTTAAAAAAAAATTGAATAACATTTTTATTTTATGTATTTTATTTTTATTCTATATATTATTTTTATTAATTTAAATTTTACTATAACATTTATATACCTCCTTTCCTCTTGGTTCAAGGTAACTTACAATAATATTTAAAACATCACCAGCTAGACTTCCGGTGGAGACACAACACAACTAATTACCAACTAGGAGGGCTCTCCAGCTGGTAAATTCTCCCTAGATTAAAGGGAGATCAAAGAGATAAACCACATGTAACTCTTTAGGTTGCTGTCTGGGTGTTTTTGCTGAATGGCGGCTTTACAGACACCTACCAATTTAGAGCGATCTGAGGTCTTGGAATTTACAATCCTGCTCCCGGCTGTGTTTGGAATCCTGACAAGGACTAAAGCCTGACCTCCTCCACTTCTTAAGATTTATGGACATGATTATCTACAGCTAAAGAGAGATTTTCTTGAAGACAAAAGAGACAACCCCTGCTAAGGTAACCTCTCTCATGGGATTATACGAACTTTTTAAAAACTTTCTGGAACAATAACTCTGGCCAAAAAATGAAATTAAGAGATCAGGAAAGCTAGCAATGAAATTAGGAAAGCTAAGTGAATGAGAGATTATTTTTCCTATTCCTGATTTTTAATCTTTAATTTTATTTTCAATGAAACAGTGCATGCATAAAAGGGTATTTTTGGCTGTGAAGAAAAATCTGCCATGAGACTGTTCTTACATTTACTTTAGAAGACTACCTGTTATTGGGTAATTAATCTCATAAAAGAATATAAAACTCTGAGACATTCTGGGACCATTTGACCTTGGTTGCCATGGTGAAAAGGATACAAACTCCTGATGGCCAAAAGTGAAAGTAGCTGATTTGAAAACATTCTGGAGTATGTTTTTTTTTGGGGGGGAGGGGGGGTTACTTCTGTTGCCATGGTGAAATGACACAAATTGCTGGCAGCTAAAAGTGAAAGTACTTGATTTGAAAACGTTCTCTTGTTTCTATCCTTTTGCATTTTGGATTTTATTTTATAATGAATACCAGAAAGAATTCTGACAGGAAAGGTTCATCAGACCAACTTGTCACATCAGATATGATGCAGAAATTACTCAAACAAATTAGACACAGAATAGAAAATAAAATAGTGAACATTGGAAACAAGACAGAGGCTTTTGGGAAAAGAATGAATGAAAGTCTTGGAAAATCTAAACAAGAAATGACAGATAATGTGAAAGAACCTGAAGGACCAATAGAGCATATTACAGAAGAAGTTAAGCAAATCAATGATAAAAAATAGTTGCTGTAGAACGGAATTCCCCAACCATTTGGCACATGGGGGCCGCATTAGACTGCCCAATGCTTACAGAGGGCCACATATTAAATCAAAATGTAACAAAATTATTAACTTACCTATTTAGATCAAAAGTAAATCTCCAGAGGTCAATGAAGAAATGTTAACTTGGATGCAATCCATTTTGGAACAACATTTTACTGCCGAACCATTTTAACTAGCTATGCACACTTACCTAGTCAGTGCGATTTTTGTGGCTGTTTTCTGTTAGCCAAGGCATTATGTCCAAGTCAAGGTTTGTGACATGTACCCTTAAAATGTCATGCAAATGTTCATCTGTAAGTCTTGACCTACACTTGGATTTCACAGTTTTCATCTTGGAAAATTTTATTCACAGATGTATGTGGTGCCAAAGACTATGAAGATGCCTGCAGCAAATGTCTTTAGTTTGATAAATATAGGCCACAATAGAAATCTAACAGATTATTTTCTTTGTACATGTCTCTGAGATAATCACTGGCTTGCAAATCAATTAGTTCCATCTGAAAAAATTACTTGCATCTTCTGTTGCCACTTCAAATGGATTCTGAAACATTCTTATTTCCTTTCTGTGCTTATGGCAATCAGTGAATCTATTCTGGAATTCCACCTGCAATATGTTTGGTGCTTTGATGTGTCTCTCAACATTGAATTGTAAATTCCCATCCTTCTCAAATTTTAGTTCATTGCAGCATGACAAGTTTGAAAAGTTACTTTCACTAACTTGCTTCAGAAAAATGTTTAGTTTTGCTTCAAAGCTTTCAGTTCAGAATACATGTCACACACAAGCTTTCCTTTTTCTTGCAACCTTAGATTTAGTGTGTTCAGATGCTCTGTAATATCAATCTAAAAAGCCAAATTAAAAATCCATCCAGGGTCAGAAAATACTTCTTGACTTTTTCCTTTCTTCTTGAGAAAGACATCAACTTCTCGATGAAGAGTGAAAAAAAAAGGTTTGAGAACTTTGCCTCTGCTATGCCACTTGACTTCTGCATGGTACAATACATTTCCATATTCTGCATCTATCTCAGAGAAAATTTGGAAACTGATGATGAGTAAGGCCATGATACCTGATGTAATTAATGCTGGATACAACAATATGCATCACACTTTCCACTGAAGAATCTTACTACACAAGGCTTTCCTAACCTCCTGTAGAATGAATGGATGGGCTGGAGTCTATATCAATGGTGCCCTGCCCCTTGGGATGGTCCCTCTTTTCCCGCACTTTTTGGCCTTGGGGCAGCTGGGGACTGTAGGCCAGCAGATGAGGAAGCCCCATTCAACCCAGTGAGTGATACCCCTGTAGGCCCCTCTCTGGAACTACAGCTCAATCGAACCTTATGGGGGAACATTTTAAACAAACAACCACAGACAGCAGCCATCTTACAAACACAGGTAACTGCCATTTTGTTACACCTACCAACAGCCACTGAGGGAACGGTTAGTCCCATGCAGGAGGCAAGCAGGAAAAGCATCTTCATTAAGAGTGAAAACTGTTTGCCAGAAATTCTGACAGGGCACAGTGGCTGGAGAGGGCAGGAAGAGGAGTACACCCAGCACCCAGCCAATGGCACATGAGTACTCAGAGCCAGTGGATAGGGACAGCTTCTGAGTGACACATCAGGGAGCCAACTGATTTGGGAGCATGTGGAATGTTCAGGAGAGTCCATGGTGAAAACAGAATTATATATAAGGAGAATTAAATAGCATGGGTGAGAGAACAGAACCCTGTGGTACTCCACAAGATAAATTCCACCCAGTTGATACTGCCCCTCCACAGGAGACTCTCTGTGTCTGATCAGAGAAAAAAGAGTGAAACCACTGAAGGGCTACACTCTTAATACCGACTCCATATTCAAGCCAATGGATAAGAATGGAGTGGTCAACTGTATCAAAGGTTTCAACTGTATCACCAGGGAAGACTGTCTCCTGTCAACTTTAGATCACCTACCAGTGCAACTAGAACACAAACCCAGGTGTGAAGCTGGATAGAAATCGATCAAGAGCATGCGTGTCATTCAGGAAACCCTGGGGCTTCTCTGCCACCACATGTTCTATCACCTTCCCTAGAAAAGGTAAATTGGAGACTAGCCTGGATTTGGCTTCCTCATCCCTAGCAATGAAGGTTTTTTAAAGCAGAGGTCTAATGACTGCCTCCTTCAAAGACTTAGGAAGAACCCTCTCAATTAGGGAGGAGTTGATGATTTTCACTAATGGCTCCAGTATTTTTTGCCTAGCAAAATTTTAAAAGCTATGATGGGTATGGGTCCAGAACACACATGGTGGCCCTCACACTCCAAGGACTCTTGTCAGCAACCATAGGCAGGGTCAGTCTGAAACTATCCATAACAAAAAGACAGCAAGCACTTCTAGCACCACAGGTACAGAATCTGTACTCAACCTGGCCTCCAAATCAGAACAGATGGGAGAAATTTTGTCAGCAAAGAACCTTGCAAAAACATCATGGCTGGGTGCTAAATTTTTATCACCAGCAGGATCAGACTTTGATGTTACCAAGTCACAAACAACTTTAAACAATTAAACTGGACAAGATTCCGCTAACACAACAGTGGCAACACGGCCACCTCAGTGCCATCTCATAAGCCTGCTAATGATCTTTATGACATGGTCTCTCTCTCTGATTCAACCCGAGTCTTCCATCATCATTGCTCTAGTCCAGGGGCGGCCAACCTTGCTTAACGTAAGAGCCACATAGAATAAACGTAAGAGCCACATAGAGATGTCTGAGAGCCGCAAGACAGGAACAAATATCACACACACGTTTTTATTTTTTAAAATATGCAAATTTGCTTTTTATTAACGTTAAATGGGACTGCCAAAAATAAAAACAAACGAGGAAAACCTGTTATTGATAATGATATTACTTGTTTGCTAATGATATTGAGAGAGAGAGAGAGAGAGAAAAAGAGAGAGAGAGAAAAAGAGAGAGATGGAAAGAAAGAATTAAAGAAGTGGAAAGAAAGAGAGAGAAACTAGGAAAGCAAATAGATGGGAGGGAGGAGGGAAGGAAGGAAGGATGGAAGGGAGAAAGAGAGAAAAAGCATGCCTCCCCTTTGCTTCCCCAGCCGCCCTGCCAGGAGCCGCACAATATGTGTGAAAGAGCCGCATGTGGCTCCCGAGCCACAGGTTGGCCACCCCTGCTCTAGTCATATTCCAGTCCACTTCCTATTGCCCAATTCGCTGGTAAACCAAGGACTAAGGGGTCTAACAGAGTGTGGAAAAGAATGCCAGGGAGCAACTCTGTTTATGGCCCCAGTAAGCCCATCATTCCATACAATTACAGGAACCTTCAGAGGCTGGGGAGGCTCTCAAAATCCTCCACAGCCTGGAAACCAGCCAGGCCTATTAATCTCTGACAACAAATTGGTCCACTGCCCCCAGTAGGGAGGAGGCAACAAGCTCAGCCATGCCTTCAAAAGAGTGATCTGACCATGACATTGGCTGAACCCTCCAACCCCTAATCAGATAGCTGGCAAGCTGCTCATTGCAGAAAAAAGTTCCAGTGTATGTACATTTTCATGTGTTGGGTCCATTACAACCTGAGACAGGCCCATGGTTGTCATGGCAGCCATAAGGTCCTGAGCTTAACCTCAGCATGTATGTTGAAATCCCCAAGGATCATTGTACTATGCACCAAGTGTGATACCATCTTAGCTCAGCTAAAGACCCTGCTGGTAAGCTAGATGGAGGGTAAACCAGCAGGATCCCTAATCTGCCCCTGATGCCAAACACAAGGTTTGTGTAATCGAAGTCAGCCTCTGACTGCAATGAATACCTAGTGATGGGAAAGTATTCATGAAAAAGAAATGCTCTACTCCATCCTCCAGTTCAAGGCTGGTGAATGACTTTATACCCAACCAGTACGAGTTATGTCAAGGTGATCACATCAGAGTCATCCAACCAGGTTTCAGTCAAGTAAGCTAAGATGATCTGTTCCTGACACAACAGGTAAGATATTGTAGATATTTTATTTTTCATTTTTCACAGTTCTGACATTGCACAATACCAAAGCTTAAGTGGAGCCTCCCCACCCATATTTTTAGGGATGGAATGGAGACTAGACATGCTGCAAGCACCATTATGTCTCCCTGCATGAAGTCCAAGTAAACAAGGCTCTAATCCAACAACACAGAGTTAAGTGCCTTTAACCCAACAGTGAAATGTGTCCTATTCTTGGCCCTGAGGTATGCCTAGGGATAGGCACAAACTGAATTACAAACCTAAGTTTGTCAACTTGGCCCAGTTTATGGTTCGCGAACCTCAGTTTGTGCCATTCCACCCTCACGAGTCCCACAAATCTCCCAGGTGGGTTTGTGTCGGCAGACACACTGGGGTTGGGGCTTACCACCCCCACCATGGTGGCGCAACACACAAGTGAACTGAGAAGGTATTTATCACATTTGGGAGGGCATTCTAAATTTCAGCACCATGACCAAGAAGGCCCTTTCAGGTTGTCACCTGTCTAGCCTCAAATGGCTGAAGCAAGGCCTCAAAGATGACCAGAACAGATGGGTATGTTCATATGGGAGAATGCAGTACTTACGGTATGCTGCCCTCAACCTGTATAGGGCCTTAAAGGTCAATTCCAGTATCTTGAATTGGGCCTGGAAGGAAACTGGGATCCAGTGTAGACAAAACAAGACTGACATAATATGGTCCCTATAACTCAGTCTAGTGAATATTCTGACCACAGCATTCTGTACCAATTGTAGCTACTGAACAGTCTTCAAGGGCAGACCCATGTAGAACATTTTGCAGTAATCAACACCTAGAGGTTATCAGGGCATGCACCACAGGGGCAAGATCTTTCCTGCCCAAGAAAGGCTGCAACTGGCTTACCAGCTGAAGCTAGTGAGAAGCACACCTGGCCACTACTGCCACTGCAACAGGAGGTCCAGGTCCAGGAACACCCCCCAATTATAAACCTGTTCCTTTACCAGGAGTGCAACTCCATCCAGAACAGGAGGTCAAACCTTTTTCTTCTTTCATCATTAGCAAAGTTTCATAAGCTTTGCCTGACAAAATAATGGAAGGGAATACAGCTTACTGTTCTGAGTCAAAGGCAACAACAGTCAAGGCCGACTGAAATTTGGCCCTTACCCACTCATTTTTCTTATCAAAATCCAGTTATAGTCACTTTCCCCCTCATTAAGGAGAACTGTTTTTTTTTTCCTTTTTCAAATTTCTAAAACAATATAACCTCCTAGCCATACAATGACCCACTGAAGCAGCTGAGCTAAAAAGATAGTGAAAAATAAAACACTTGGGTGCAGACCACAATTAAAAAGCAAAGATTCAGTCCTGGACACAGTTTAGTTATATAACTCTTAGTTAAGTCAAATGGGATTTAAATACCTTGTCTGCACAATTGTAGCTGAAGACACTAAAGGAGGTTCATTATTAGTAAGTTAACATGTGAGGACAATCTCAGCACAGAAGCAGGCATTTATGTCTCAGTTTCATATGAGAATTAACAAAGCAGCATTTCAAAAACAATTGAATATTTAATTCGGAGCATACACACAAATAAATCTTTTATTTTAGTGCACTAGCTTTAAGGACAGTCATAACTCTGCAAAAATGCTTCAAAATTTAATTTGGATTGTACGCAAATATTTATTATTTTAGTGAAGTTGCTTTAAAGAATAGTCCTTTTCTACCTTGGCTGATATCACCAATTTGGTCTTAGCTGTATTACTCAGATTGTAGCAGTATTTAAATGATGGCTGATATTACAATAGTAACATGACATTTAAAAACAACTTTGCTTGCTGGTGAAATACAGTCTGAAAATCAGAAAACATTTAATTGATGGTGAAAATTAACATTTATGCAGGTACTAAGACAGATTCTGTATTGTAGAAGAGTTGAGAAGAAACATTATAACAACTACTTCAGGTTCCTTCCAGACTTGCTTCCACCCATTCTTGATCCAGTTATTGAAGGCTAATTTCTTGCATTATCCTCCATTCAGGAAGGTGAAAAGCCAAGTATATGAAGCATAATAAAATGTAGTTGACACAAATGGTATAAAAGAGGTAACAGCTAGCCTAGCATTTGTGTGGTACTTGAGGACTAATCAGATGCAACACAGGATGTTCTGGGCTTAAAAAAACCAAGTGGATTTTTTTTAAAAAACCAAACAACTTATACAGGACTTGTAAGCTGGCACCTATATGGTAAACAATAGCTCCACAAGGTTGTTCCAGGTAGGATAAAAGATGCAGTACCAATCTGAATCTGGGTCATGTCCACCTACCATGAAACGTGAATACTTGGGCACTCTATACACACAACACACAAGATGGGTTTAGTGTGTTTGTGTGAGAAAACTATGGCCAAACCAGGCATTACAAGAGGTAGACCTGTCCAGTTAGAATAAAAGGGGTTAGGGCATTAATGGGGGAGCTAACCTATTCTTTAGCCATATATGCCCTCTCACCCTGCTTTTCCACAACTGCCTCTCACTAGAACTCTAAGACTAGAGGTAACAATCTCTGCAGGGGGTGGGAGGAGAAGGTAGAGAGGAGAGTATTGGCAAGGGAAGAATTCAGCTTCCTTCTTCCTCTGCACCAAGCATGTATACATTTGGTAAAATCCAAGTTTAATTAGGAGTATTCTCCATTACCTTTACAAACTGCAACTATATTAAAAACTGAAAGACAGTGACATAACGTCCCAGTGTTTCACACCGTAACTGAAGGTCAAGACCAAATGCTATTTGCATAGGCAAGAGAGCTGGGTCTTTTGGCATTTCACTGAAAACAAGGCTTACTCTTGCTCCTGCTGTTAATTAAAACAGTAGCTCAGCAATCTGCTTCAGCTTTCATCTTCTTGTCAGCAGCTGTTCATCACTGTACATCCTTTGCTGTACACGGTTCCTTCTCAGCTGCAACACATGCTTTCTCCGTCCTAGTAGTAACGGCATCTCTACTGGATAGCTTTCTCATTTTAATGTTTGGCAGCTTCTTCAGATCGCCATCCCAATCTCTTTGTTTTAAGAGAGAGAGAGAGAGAGAACAACAGTTTAGACTATGGACAGTGTAAATTTTTAGATTGCTAATAAAAAGGCTAAGGCTGTATCAAGAAGGACTTCCAGGAGCAAAATTTTACCTTGAAACAAGCCTGGACTACTCAGACTTTTGATAATCAAACACATGCTTCCTAAAAGAACAATCCTGTAGAAACCCAAATGGCAGTATACAACCTACACCATCATTAGCTTTTTAATCATTTAATTGAGGGGGGGGGAGCAAGATCCTCATTGCCCCAGAACTTTAATTCTAAAAAGTTTCCCCTGAAGTAAAGAAACCTCAGCTTAAGAAGGCTGTGCACATAATGTAGTACAAAGAGAAGTCCCTGGTTGCTTTAGAGCCACTGCTCTGGGTACAACTACATGTCACAGCTAGCTATAGGTTGGGGCTGGTTCCACAACCGAACTTTCAGTCAGTCACATGTTAGCTGTGAGCTCAGTTCCCAAACACACAGGGGTCTTATCCGGATGAGGAACCCAGCATGCAGGAAGAAAGGCCATCTGCCTCCATCACATTTTTTTTTCCAACCTGAGACAGCCCAGGGGAGAACAGTAGCCTCCATGTATACCATGGTCTCAAGATGAAATCAGGGTCCTGGGCACTTGAGAACTGGGTTTCCAGAAGGAAACTTGCACCGCTGATGTGTGACTGTCTAAAAGTCAGGTCAGGAAAACCCAAGGAAAACTGCTGATTGGCCTACATGTAGAGATCTAACATTTCTGGAAATTTTGAAGCCCAGGGGTTTTTCCCCCCAAAATTTTGGGAACAACTGAAATATAGGCAGTACGTATTTTCCTTACAAACCTAAACTTTAACTGCTTTAGCAACATAAAAAGTATCATATAAAGCTTAGTTAACATATAAATGATCCTGTCTGGCGTATTTATGGAATGTAACAGCATAAATATCCTTGCTTCCTGCACAAAACACTGCAAGTATACCCAGTAGTTGAAAAAGGGTTGCAGACTCTTGCAGCCTATGCTACCATAGCACATGCAACTTTAATGTTTGCCATCTGGGAGGCAGGAAAAATAAAATTTGGAGACAAAACAATTTCTGGAGTAAACAACAGGAAGTAAACTCTGTCACATAAGCACATCAGTCAGCAAATTAAACTGAACCATGTAACACAGAAAACACTGAACTCTTTAACAATTTATTATGACAAAACACATTGTAACATTAACTGCTGCCAAAACTGCTTACATTTAAACAAATTATTGTCAATACTGTATTTGTCTATAGTATGAGGGTTTTTTTCAGTGCTCCCAAACTTTCTCAATTTTTACACTAGAAATTCTTCAGACTTCTTCATGCTTTTACATTTGAAACGAGTGAAATGGTTTGTAAGATAAGGTTTTTCCTCACACAAATAGAGAATATATTTCATAGGAGGGTTTTTTCCAGGGTTTTCCAAATTTCTTTGCTGGATCTTTTTTTAGAAGTCCGGGGAGGGGGGGTCTGTTTGTTGTTTGTTTGTTTCTTGTTTTGTTCCAGGGCTCATATTTCTACAGATACAGCAGCTTCTTCTTGAACTAATTTAGCACTCCAATGTTAACAGAGGGGAGGGGAGAGAAAGAGAGGTATCTCATTCAAGAATTACCACTCCATGGACTTTGTGTGTTATTGCTCTAGTAACCAATCTTGGTTATGCAAGATCTAGTAACAATCAGCATTTGAAGACCCATCCATCTCAAAGTGGCTTCACACACTATCTAGCTCATACCTCAGCAAACTAAAGCACACAGCAAAGGCACAAACCACTGAGACTTGAAGCTAGGTTTATGTAGGAAATAGCTATTTACTAGTCTCTGCACACACAACTACACATCAGAAGAAACACCCTTTTCTATGGTCAACTTCTTGCCAAGACTGATATTTGCAACTTCTGATTGAGGTGATGCAAATATAGAGAATGTTTATACCATTAAAATGCTCTCTAGATTCAACATTTTGCTAGTTTCTTTTAACACTAATTCACAAAGGAACAAGGGAGGAGGAGACTATATGATTTATATGTTACTGATACAGTAGTCTAGGTCTTCAACTGGCAGACACTTAAAAGGTATCCAAGTATTCAGCACAAATCATATTTTCAAATTAGTAACCTTAAAAGCTACGAACTACTACTAAGGTGAGCAATATTAACAAGGCATCAGGGTTTTCTGCAACCTCTCATTTGACACCAAACTTTGGTGATTAATCTGCCGTATTTTTCGCTCCATAAGACACACCTGACCATAAGACACACCTAGTTTTAGAGGAGGAAAACAGGGGGAAAATATTCTGAACCAAATAGTAGGTAGTGGGGGGGGGAGAGAAGAAAGAAAGAAAGAAAGAAAGAAAGAAAGAAAGAAAGAAAGAAAGAAAGAAAGAAAGAAAGAAAAGAAAGAAAGAAAAGAAAGAAAGAAAAGAAAGAAAGAAAAGGTGTTTCCCTCCCCCCGCCTTGCTTGGGCCCGAGTGGCTTAACGCCACTCAGGCCCAGCTCTTCCCTCCCTACCTCCCCCCCAGCCCAGGAATGGTGAGGGGGGGAGGGAGGGGGTGGGAAAGGTGAGTGGGGGGAGGGAGGGGGCTACTTCCCAGGGCTGGCGGCGCTTGCTGCAGCCCCGGGAGGGGTGAGGGGTGAACAGGGGGGAAGCTTGTGGGGGGGAGGGGGGGAGAGAGCGTCTGCTGGGGGTGGGAGGGAGGGGGGCTTCCTCCCGGGACCGCAGCGCTTGCCACGGCCCCGGGAGCGTCTGCTGGGGGTGGGAGGGAGGAAGGGGCGTCAGCTGGGGGTGGGAGGGAGGGGGGCTTCCTCCCGGGACCGCGGCGCTTGCCGTGGCGCCAGGAGCGTCTGCTGGGGGTGGGAGGGAGGAAGGGGTGTCCGCTGAGGGTGGGAGGGAGGGGGGCTTCCTCCCGGGACCGCAGTGCTTGCCGCGGCCCCGGGAGCGACTGCTTGGGGTGGGAGGGAGAGGGGCTTCCTCCCGGGACCGCGGCGCTTGCCGCGGCGCTGGGAGCTTCAGCTGGGGGTGGGAGGGAGAGGGGCTTCCTCCTGGGACCGTGGCACTTGCCGCAGCCCCGGGAGCTTCACAGTGGAGGGAGGGAAGGCTGCTTGGTCTTGGGGCCGCGGCAAGCGCCGCAGCCCTGGGAGCCTGACTGGGGGGGGAAGGGGGCTTCACTCCATAAGATGCACGCCCTTTTCTCCCCACTTTTTGGGGGAGAAAAAGTGCGTCTTATGGTGCGAAAAATACAGTACTTAAGACAGATGCAATAGGCACATCCTTATTTAAAAAGTGACATACAAACTATTGAAGGCACACAATATACAAGCAATTAACAATTAACAGTAACTCACCTGAAAGTTTTAAGATGTTTGCAGTTCACAATGTCAGGAATATCTATTGGAAATACAATGAAATCCAACTAGATTAGCCACATATAAATTATCAATTTGATATTAGACACTTTTAAATGACTATAATGTCGAAAATCCATGACTGGATCCAAGACACATAATGTAGCTGTAAAGACCAGTTGCCCCTGATGCCACTATAAATATCCACCCCATCCGCTATAATATCACCAGGGGTGGAGGGAAGACAATTATCCATATATTCTGGGCACAGAGTTTCTTATGATAACCAAGCAATGCTGGAAGCAGAGTCCTCTCTCCCCCAATCCACTGGTTTTTAAGATCATCATAGTAAGCTGCACTATCTGTATATGTACTTGTTTGTGATATGAGCATTACACTGTACTGGAGCTGAGAACTTTAGCTGGCTAGCACATGGCAAGTTTTATTTAAACCATTTTTCCAATAAAGCAAAGCTAGTTACACCAAAAAGCCCCCATCATTAACCCTACCAGTAACTAAACAGAAAGTAAACTAATAAAAAGTATTAAATTGTTCCACATCCACACATCCACATGTTGAAAGAAACAAATTTGTTTTTAAAATCTACTCATGTATAAACTGAAATAAATAAAAAAAAACTTCATACTTTGAGTTCCTTTCCAATATTATATCGGTGATAAACACTATCTAAACCTGGACATCCAGGGAAGATAATGAAAACTATATAATGGGGCTTCCCACAGACAGTAAAGGGATCTCTTTCTACTTTAGGGACTCCCCAGAAATAGAGAAAATGAAACACCAGAACCTACCTGAAGGTTTATTCTCTTCAGTGGGGTGAAATCATCCAAACTGGTTAGATCATGCTTCCTCTAGCTCCAAACAGGGCTATGCAAATTCTTGCCAGGGTCTGCTGGATTGGCTTGTAGCTGAATTTCTCATAATATAGCCCAGCTCCTAAATTATTCATCTTTTTTGTAAGGCTGGGAAAGTGGATGACTTTGCCCCATTGAAAAGAAGGAACATTCAGATAGGTTCCAATGTTTCATTCTCCTACAGTGGGGGAAGTCATCCAAACTGGTTATATATCCAAGTTGTTTTCATGGGTGGGAGTGCCCCCCCCTTTAGTTTAACACCTGCTGAAGCACCCTTCTGCCAAACAATGCTTCCACAGTGTCCAACTGATCAATTCTATGCCTGATGAAAGCTGAGAATGTGGACCATGTTACCGCTTTGCAAATCTCCACCACTGGGACTTTCGTAAAGAAGACTGCCATAATAGCAGCTGCTCTGGTGGAGTGAGCTGTAATATTCTTTTGTATCACCAAACCCTGAAGTTCATACGCCTTCTGATCTTGCCTCCAACCGTCATGGAGAAAAAGCACAATGTCCCTGGTATGATGGCTTCAGTGGATCAACTGTTTTGGCGCTTGTGAATGGGAATGTTCAGGTAGGCTTCTCTGAGGTCCTAGGACATCAGAAAATTGTCCTGTTCAATGACCTGTAAATGGAACGAAGAGATTCCATCCTGAACTTCCATTTTTTGACCCAGAGATTCAACTATGAATAGAACTGAATAATCTCTCTTGAACAGTTGACTTGGGGGACCCAGTTCTATCGCTCCAATCTGTAAGAGGTTATTTATAGCTTCCAACAGCACACTTTTGGTATCCCTTCTGGGTACAGAAGACAGTTTAAACCAATGTGGGGGAGGGCAGGTAAATTCTATCTTGTATCCATGAGTGATTATAGAGAGTACCCACTGATCAGTGGTTGCAGTAAAGCATGTGTGGGCAAATGCCTGGAGTCTGCCCCCTATTTGATAGTCAGGCAGAAGATTTCTTATTGGGTTAGTTTCTGTCCTGTCTGTTGATCGAAAACTGTCTTTGTTGGAATCTGGGGCAACAGCCAAAGGAACAGGAACCCCTAAAATCCTTTGTTTCCCTGCCACAAATGGTAGGTTTGTAACCACAAAAGGAACGGAAGGGCTTTAACCTAGAATCCTTATCCTTTTGACGTGATGCCAAGGGCATGGCTTTCTTTTTCTCCTTGGTTTCCACCAGCACTTTATCCAGTGCTCCTTCTTCAAAGAGTAGTCTGCCTGAAAACCTTTCTGCAGACAGATTAGACTTGGACAAAGGGTCTACTTTCCAGTGCTTTAACCATAGATTACTACTAACTACCATGTTAGCTGCTTATGCTCTAGCACAGAACTGCACTGCAACTTGTGATGCATCAGCAGTAAACTCTGCAGCTCTCTTAATTTTTAGTAAGGACCTCTTAAAGATCAGAGGATCCATGTCCATATCCTGTATTAAGTTGTCGGCCCAAACCACAATGGCCCTGGTGACATTAGAGAGAACTGATAGCCAAAGAAGAAGCTTTATGAGATTTTTTAAAGAGTTGCTTCATTTTTTCTGTCTTCTGAGTCCTTTAATGCATTGTCCCCATCCTTTGAAAAAACTGCCCCCAAGTGAAGGGCAGCTAGAGGAGTGTCCACCAAGAGAGCCATAAGATACTCTATGGTGTCATCTAGAAGAGCATAAAACTTTTTTGCTATGCCCATTAATGATTTACCATTACCAGGGATAACCCATTCAGGTTTTAGAACATCGCTGAAAAAAAAATTGGAAAGGGACAGTCTGGCATCCAGCTTAGCAGAAACCGACAATTTAGAAATCTCAGATGTGTCTAATTCGTAATTTAGGGTAGAAATCACCCTTTACAAAATTATCTAGAAATGCTCAGCCTGGAAAAGTCTGGAGAAATTCTCTGTAAAGCCCATCTTCTCCTGACCACCCTCCTTCCTCATCAGAAATTGCATTCACAGACCCTTTTGTACAGAGGAGCTCGTCCAACTCTGAGCCTGAACCAGGTAAGCCTCTAGATGTTCCTCTGGTGTCTCTTTTATGGCAGTCTTTACTCACTCACCTATCTCCCTCCATAGTCGGTGAACAAAATCTCTCATCATCAGAAGCCTCCAATGACTACATTGCAAAGCATCTTGCCCACTTTTGCCTCAGAGAACATCTTTTATGGGGTGGGGTATCTGAATGGTGAGGGTGGAGGATGGCCTCTTTTGGTGCTCAATCTCTGTCCCTCTCTCTCTTGCCCTACTGGCCTCTCTAGCCATCTGACTGGGGTGGGTAACAGGCCAGGTGGAAAAGGGGACTCTTGACTGAAGACCCATGTGGCTGATCAGTGGTGCAAAAATCACAAATGGGAAGGCCCAAGTTGTTCTATAAGTCTGCATCTTCCATTCCTGGGAGGGGAGGCAAAAAAACCTGGGGGGAAATGGCACAGACACCATATTAGATCCTGACTTATTTTCCATTGGCATGGTAGAGAAGGGCAAATAAAAGGGCTGGGGCTGTGCAAAAGGTTCCCCAGTTCTGCCGCCCACCCTGGGATCAAAGGTTTGTCTCTGCCCAGCATTGCTGATCCGATCAGGTGGGAGGGAAAACTTGCTCTCTGATGCTCCCAGTATACATCCTGCAGACCAGGAGGCTTCCAAGTCAAAAGCAGGAAATCCAGCCGATAACACCTCTGCCGGGCTGACCTAGGGCTGAGACCTCTTCCCGAGTACCTCCAATGCTGCCAGTGCATGAGTCTCAAGAAGACCTGAAGCTTCGGGCCTGGTTGGTCTTGTTCTGTCTCATGCCACAAAAGGAAGACTTTCTTGTAGCCGGTCTCTGCTGCCCAAAGCTTCAGATGGCAGGAGCTTGACAGATCCTTCTTTTTGGAATCCAAGGGGTTGCTTTCATCCATGGCTCAGTCAGTAAGTTACTCGTAAATATATTAGCTAGTTATGCATAGAAGGAAGTAGAGCTAGGCTCAAATGTCCTGCTGGAGCTACAGGGCTATCCAAACTGGAAGTTAAACCATGAGCCAATCCAGCAGAGCCTTGCAAAAATTTCCATAGTGCTGCCTGCAGCCAGAGGAGGAATGACCTAACCACTTTGGATTACCTCCCCACTGAAGGAGAAAATATGACTTGCAAATTAGCCAAAAAGGGGGAGGGGCTCTAAAAACAGCCTGGAAAGAACTGAAAAGGCTGCAGAGGAAATCATAGGCTAACAGGAGAAGGGAGGACATAGTCTGCCTGCTGAGAGTTTAGAGAATCCTGGAAAGAGGGACTGTGTAGAGAGATTTCCAAATGGTCATCACCTCCTTACCAGATTAATTAACCTTGTATCTGTTTCAAAAAGAAAACTAGTCACCATTACTAAGACACACTCTAGTACTTTCAGTTCTGATATGTGAATTTTTCCCTCTCAAAACATTTATTTTCAGAGAATGTTGAAATTATTTGTAAGGCTAAAATAGCTTTCTCTGTGAAAACTGCCAATTTTACTTCCACTTAGGGCCCAGAGTTCACAAGCACATTATAATTTAGATAATTAAACATAATCAACTGTGGGTTATTGTATCATTGTTTAATGATAAAACCACAAATATTTCCAAATGCAACGAAGAAACTTAACCAAGAGCAGACAAATTTGTACCATGTAGTCTTAGTACATGAAATGTTGGGGTGGCCACAAGTCCAAAAGAATCCTTGATCCAAATGCTGCAAGTCCAGACCTAAAACAGGATCAGCATGGACACCAGAACTTCTGTTGTTTCAAAGGAGTAAGAATAACCCTAGAACACCCACAGTCTTTCTTTATTTGCTGGCTATTACAAACACTTATTAGAAACAACATGTGGAAACTCTTTAAATACAAGAAAATCTTGTATATTTACTGCATCTGAGTGTCACCTGCATGAACAGTCTGGAATTTTAAAAAATCCTGTTACGATCCAGTATTTTTGATTCCTAAGAATACTGACTGTCACTGCTGTGTACTACCACTGCATCAAGCACTTGCACTTGAATCAGTATTAAGTATTACTTTTTCAGAAAGCAGCCATGTAAGGATCAGAGTAATGAATCAGAATGTATTGCTTCCCTCCCAGCTGCTAAACTCAGGCCCAGGACCCATCCCCTCCCCAAAACTAATTTCCAGCATGCTCCGTGACACACTTGAAGTGTGACAGTTCAGACACTAGCAGGGCAGTATTAGCAATTACATTACCAGAACAACACAGGGGTTGGGGAACCACAAGAGAGATTACATTAAAAGTATTCACTGTGGCAGAATAAAGTGTTAGTTCAGGTCAGAACATTTATATTATCAGACATCAGCATAATAGCTATACCTGTTCTGGGAACATGGTAAAACTTCTTTAAAATATTTCCCATGGAGAATTTACCAATTCAAAACACATAACATGCATGTAATTAATTCTAAGTCACTCTGCAGAATGTTAGTGATGATGAAATATCACCAGTTAGCCCCAGCACGTGGATCAGAAATGTGCACCATGAGCCATGGAGAATTGAGTTGTTATTTCTGTAAATTGGGGGGAAACTCTAGGAGTACAGAAAAATCTAAAGCTTACCAAAAAATTTTACCAAGCTATTTATGAGAGGTTTTTTTAAAGCATGAAATAATTAGTTGAATGGTCAGGCATACAAGTGGTAAAAAATAGTATCTGGAGCAAATCACCCCTACAATGAGGTCTCCTCCTCTCTGTAGAAGTATTTTTCTAACTGGCTCCCAAGTGTCTCTTCCCTCAGAAGCCAAACCCTCTAGCTACTGATTCAGATGTTAGATTTCAAACCAAAACCAAAAGTGACTCAAAAGGCAAACAACTTTTCCCTCCAGATCAGCTGTTTAATTTTCTCTCTAAGCTGATGTTGACCAATCACAGAGCACGTAGAGCAGCCAATCACATAAGCTCTTATCTCCAGGTGTAACCTCCCTGATTCTGTGTCCCAAGCAGCATTTTAAAACCTGCTTAGTCTTGCAATTCTATCACACTCAGGGTGAGTTCAGACGGGCAGCTAATCCCGCCATTGGCCCAGGTGTAATTTGAGCTAGATTTTTTTGATCTTTCATTGCAGGACCAGACAGCCTGCCCATGAAGCGCTTCTCCACGCGTAAGTCCTGTGGTGGACTGTCTAGATGGCATCCACCGTGAGGAGCTGTGCAGTCGGGGTTTTTTTTTAAAAAAAAAAAATCTTGTCTGTGCATGCGCATAGGCGCCTCACCATATACTTGTTTTTCTGCGCATGCACATACTAAAAATGGTAAAAACACCCACAAGATGGCCTCCACCTCAGAGGGAAAACCACTGTTGCCAATCTCCAGGTGAGGGCAGGAGAGCACTCAGAATTACAACTGCTCTTCAGGTAGCAGAGATCAGTTCCCCTAGAGAAAAAGGTGGATTCCGTATCATTATACCCTGCTTAGGTTGCCACAGCAAATTGATACTGAGTGCCCAAAGCCTTGGCACTCTCCCAGAGCCTCTTTCTAGAACCCATTGTATTTATTTCCACAACAGGCCTTATTCTTAGTCATATTGATAAAAGTGAAAATAAGAATTGCCCTATTTCATTAAAATCTGTCAAGCTTAGCTTTCAGATTCCATCAACTTGAAGAAAAATACTTCTGGAAGTTTTTATCTGGACAATAGTATGACAGCCACCCTCCATTTTGTTCCCAGGAATTAGTGCCTAGAGACAGTATATGTAGATTCCATTTAGCTTTCAAGACTAACAGAGATTTAGCATCTATGACTTTGTTCAGTGCTTTCTAGCTGTCATTCATATTAGGGTTCCATGGTTCAATTATGCATGATAAGAGTGTTATCTTTTCTCAGTTCTCAACTTATTGGTAAGCAAGTTCAGTGCGTGGAGAGGGATGGCAACATCTTAATCAATCAAAACACTTTTAATTGATTAACTGCCAAGACATGTTAATGCAACCTTGTTAACTGAGGTTTCTGTCCACAGAGATGACTTTCTACTCTCCCCCTCAGCCCAAAATGCTGCTCCAGGAGAATGACAAATGTTCTGAGGCCTTGCCTCTGTGTCTCCTACTAGCCAGAGTTTGATTACCATGGGGACAGCTTACTACCTTGTGCACCACGAGTGGAGTAGCCACTTGCCAACTGCCTGCCCTCCTCTTCCTCCTGGCGCTCTTTTTAAAATAGCATGTCTAAGACAGTGGAGGTCTACATGGCACAGAGAACCACTACCAGGACCAAAAGTTATAAAGCATTTATTAAAAAGAAAATGTTTATAAGCATACTTTTAGCACAGCACTCAACTGAGCAAAGATTCAAAAGAAAAGGGTAAAACACAACTCCTCTGTCCCTCCCCCTATGCATGCCCTATTTGATGTTAAATATAAGGCAGGCTCCTTATCTTAGAAAGATTCAGATTTTTACAGGCGTTCCATTACCTTCAAGCCTTTTTCAGGTATGTAGGCCAGCACATGGCAATGGCAACCTCCTCTAGACCTCTGTTAAGAGTTCTGTCTGCTTCAAGAGAGCATAAAAGAGACCTTCCTCCTTGCTCCCAGGAGTTTTATCCTCTCTTTCCCTCCCACTGACCAGGAGAGGCCAGGTCAAAGAAACTTTTCCTGAAATCTCCAGAAGTTTCTTTCTGAAGTCTTTCTAGTCTTCATTCCTCCAAATCTCTGTTCCCTGTTTGGAGGGGAGGCTGGACCACCCTATTGTCTCTAGCTAGACCTATTAGCATTTCTTAAGAGGTAGTGAAGGTGAGGCGAGAAAGCCACTGAACTGACTTCCTCCTTCCTGCCTGTTCTCTGCCCAGGAAAGCTAGTTTGGTATAGTGGTTAGGAGTGCGGACTCTAATCTGGGAGAACTGGGTTTGATTCCCCACTCCTCCACATGCAGCTGCTAGTGTGACCTTGGGTTAGTTACCTCAGAGCTGTTCTCCCATGAGCAGTTCTTGAAAGAGCTCTCTCAGCCCCGCCTACCTCACAGGCTGTCTGTTGTGGGGAGGGGAAGGGAAAGGAGATTGTAGGTGCTCTGAGACTCCTTCGGGTACTGAAGGGCGGAGTATAAATCCAATCTCTTCTTCTAAAACTCCTGGTGAAAGTTTTACTCAGTTCAACCTCCACCAAAAATGCATTTTTTCACACTATCGCTTAATACTGAGAGAGAATTTTTGGTCAGAGATGGACCTTCTCAAAGTGGAGTTTATATTGAGACACCTCCCAAAATTGCCCCAATGTATTTAACCTCACAAGATAATGGGTTATGATAAAGAGGCATTAAGATATTAGATGTATTCAATTCTAAAAAAGTGAACACCAGAGAAAGTTCAGAGGCTGGCTGGGAAGAAGTTGAATAATGCCATGGAAATGAGATGGGGGAAGTTAATGAAGTGCCAATTGAGTTAAAGATATGAGTAAGCAAGCATCGGCAGAGAGCTGCTGTGTCCACCAAGCCATCTGTATTAGGTCTGTAAAACATTCAACATTCCCCATACATACCCCAGAGAGCACTGCAGTCAGGCACACAACATTGCCTGGCCCGAGAGAGGCCAGGTTGGTGACAACCAGGAATAGAACCTTCTCAGTGGCGGCCCCCCACTGGTGGAATGAGCTCCCGGAAGACATCAGGGCCCTGCGGGACCTTTTGCAGTTCTGCAAGGCCTGCAAGACGGAGCTCTTCCACCAGGCTTTTGGGGCCACCACTGGGGGAAATGGCCACCAGTAGGTGGCCAGAGAAACATACTGGCCCGGTATAACAGCTGGTGGTAGCCTCCTGGCTGTGGGGAGTAGTTGCTGCCCTAGTGTTGGTATTTGAAATTGTCGTCATTGTACTTGTAAACTGCTGCCAATTGCATTGTATTTTATTGTATTAACTATATTTGTATGTACTGATTTTAGTGTTGTGAGCCACCTAGAGCCGCTTGTGTTGGTCAGGCGGGATATAAATCTAAATTAATTAATTAATTAAAGGATAAGCATTGGTTTACTGTTTATATGTTACTATAAATGTTTAAACGCTATCCAATACTTGAAAACCTGGCAAAGATTTACTTGTGCATTTCAGAATCATCTATGCCTACAGAACATGTGTTTTCTAATGTTGGCTTTACTTAAGTCATTTGCACACCAGACTGACACTGGAGAAAATTAATGTTAGCTTTACTTAACAAAAATCAGTAGCATGTCTGTAGGATACATAGCCTGGGAGCTTGTTAATGTTTAAATGATACAATGATAAAAGTGATAGATTAAATGGCTGCTTTATTAAACAAAATTTACATCCTTGGATTGTGCAATCCTGATGTCTCAGAAACCTAAGCAAACTAGGACAAAGTTCCATACCTATAGTTCCAGAGGGTAGCCGTGCTGGTCTCCAATAGAGCAGCTAGATTCAAGTCCAGTACCCCCTTAGAGACCAACAAGATTTTGAGGGCATGAGCTTTTGAGAGTCAAAGCTCACACCCTCCATGAACAAAAGCTCATACCTTCCCTGAACATTTACCAAATTTTTGTCCAGTTCAACCACTTGGGCCATTTAAACCTAACAGCTAAACAGTGCAGGTCCATCAGTCAGTGGTTAGATTTAAATGGCTGTGAACCATTACACTGGTTGATTTCACACACACACACACCCCGGTGAAATGGCTCACAACCATTTAAACCTAACAGGGGCCAGGTCCACCCATCAGCTGTTAGGTTTAAACGGCTGTGACCCATTAAACCCTTCAATTCCATTCCCCTCTGCTTCCAAGTGAGGAGAAGCAAAACAGACTTGTGAAATGGCTGCCAGCCTTTTCAGCCTAACAGCTGATGGGTGCACACCCATCCCACTGTTAGGCTGAAATGATTGTAAGCCATTAAACCCATCCATTTCACTCCCCCCACTTCCAAGCAGAGGGAAGTGAAACAGACTGGTGAAATGGCTCACAGCCATTTCAGCCTTACAGCTGATGGGCACACCCACTCCGCTTTTGGGCTGAAATGGCTGCGAGCCATTAAATCTGTCCATTTTGCTCCCCCACACTTCCAAGTGGGGAGAAGCAAAATGGACCAGTGAAATTGCTTACAACCATTTCAGCCTAACAGCTGATGGGTGCATCCATCCCACTGTTAGGCTGAAGCAGGGAGGGAGTGAAACAGATGGGTTTAATGGCTGCCAGCCATTTGAACCTAACAGTGGGGAGGGTCTGCCCATCAGCTGTTAGGTTTAAATGGGTGGCAGCCATTCAACACATGTGTTTCCCCCCCCCCCCCCCCCACACACACACACGGATTCAGCACAGTTTTGCCATTTGGGCTCAGTTCGGAGACTGCCCCAAACCGAAATTTTTAGGTTCATGCCCATCCATATTTCTGAGTATGGCAAAAAAAACAAGACAACGCACAGTCTGCAGGCTGCCAAACTATCCTGACAAACCAAGTCAACTGACAGAAGTGGAGACAGAAGGCCCATAGCTGAGACAACACAAGGGAAGTTATGAGAACACAGACTTTGGGAGCAACCCTAAGCAAACATACTAGAAATAAGTCCATTTTATTCAATGGGGCAAACTCCCAGGAAAGCGTTCTTCGGCTTGTAGCTGGTGTCTCCTCCAAAACAAGAATGGGTCTTAAAACAAAACTGAGGAAAATTACATCCACACCTCCGTACCCATCTCTGAACTGGGGGGCCACTTTATGATCAAGAAAAAGGTTGAAAATGTTCAGAGCAGGCTGGGACTAAGGACTTGGAGGAGTAAGTGATCTGAATTTCTTTTGTTTATATAATGGATAAGCAGACAGTCCTTGGATCCTCTGAAAGGTAATTATGAAAGCTGCTTCACAGAGTGTATGAACTATTCTTTAGCAAGAATAGACAAAAGGGCCTATTACAAGGCCTAAAGACTAAAACATTTTAGGCGTAATGGCATATTACCATATAACCATCTGCTACTATTACTGGAGTTTATTTTAAAATATTTCTAATTACTTTGCTTACAAGGCATCAAGTTTATTTTGCAAATGTATCTTAATTGCCTTAACTACTTCCTGTTGCGATGCAAGTCTTGAAAGTTATTTTGTCTTTTTTAATTTTTTCTTTTTATTTAATTCTCTAATAAACCACTAAATTTGTTTCAGCCAAGCCGCTGAGTTTGTGTGTTCCTTATCAGCACTGCATCTGAGGCAATTCAGAGCTTGATCAACAGACTTCTAATATGAACTGGTTACCAAAAGTACTTTTTATAGTTTATTTTTCATCCAGAATCAAAGAAGATAGTTAAAATACAGTCCAAATTAGGCTGAACCATAAGGTTAATGAGTCAAAACTCTGGCTGCACTGTTCTCCCAGAAATACAAGTTTTTAACACAATTGTTCCACCTCTAACAGAACCATTGGACTGATTATGCAGAACACGTATATCAGCCTTCAACAGTAAAAACATATTTCACTACTAAACTATCTAATGACCAATTCACACAACCATTTACCATGCCAGAGATATGGATTGAGACTCTACTACTGAAGGCCTTATAATTACTTCACTATGGTGCTACCATAGCTCAATCCAAAATTACTGCATTAGCAGTCTGCTTCTAAAAACCCTGAGGTAGGCAAGTTTTAATTTTTAACATTTATTTATTAAAATACTTACAACCTGCTTTTCCTCATGGTAGCTTCAAAATCATCAAAATTATCACATTCATGGTTTCAAATCACATGGTTTCAAAGTCACTCTGGGCTAATCTGTCACTGTCACTTGCCAAGGACAAGGATCATGTAATCTGACTGAATTAAAACAGACCCTCAAGCACTTTCCTCCCAAGCCAAACATCTCTCTGGATCTGCCACTGAAGCAAAGACAAGCTTTTCGTGGAAATGGAGCTATGAACACAGCTTTGTAGCCCAGAGCTCGCTTATCCCATACTGACTGGAACAGAAGGCGTGTAACGTGTTCTCCTAAGGGCCAAAGCAGACAAGATGGTGTTCCCTGCGCCTGACAGGAAACTGCCATTTTAAATACTAAAATGAGCAATTAAAAAATGTCACAAGGGCTTGCAGCACAGTGGGGAAGCACTCAGGCACCCCACCCCCTGAAAAGGCTGCAAGGGGGCACGGCTGTTTTGGCATTTGAAAAGGTGCTGGGAGGGAACTAGAGTGCTTTGTATTGCCATGCTGAGGTCCCTCTCAGGATCAGGCCCTCGCAACATTTTTAAATTACCCATTTTAGGCTTTAAAATGGGGGCAGCACCCCCATGTCAAACAGAAAGATGCCATCATGTCTAGTTTGGCCCTAAGGTAACCGTATTCAATTCTTCTGCCTTATCTTTGTCTATCAACACACTGAGGCGGAGGAAGTTGAAACACTGAGGCCATATATGTAAAGGGTTTGGAGGTTATATGCTGCTGTATAGATGAACAGGCAGGAAAGCCTGAAAAATTGCTGAAGAGATTGCACTCTCTTGTCCTAATGAGCCAAGTAGGTGCCTACCATCTACTGAATGCTTTAGCTCTAAAGCTGCAGTGGGTAATATTTGCTGTTTTATTTGAATACCTTATTTGCAACTGAAATATGTTTAAGAACATACTTAAGAATAAAATCAGAGTGCGTTAGCCTTCATGGAGTAAAAGACAATGGAAGACCGCAAAAGGCAATTTTTAAAAAAAACCTGTAGCTATTTTCTCTCCCGATAGAGTGGTAGTCTGTTTTTCCCCCTCCGAAACAAAAAGGAAACTTATCTTCAGCAACAAAAGAATTAAATCATGCCTGCAGTCATTTTTGTTAAGGGAGGGGGAAGGGGAGGGGAAGAGAGACTTCTGGTGACTGACGGATTTTAAGCCCTTGTAATGACACAACCGAGCAGACGTCTGTGTTTTAAATTGCCATCTCTAATTATACCATCCAGAAGCAGCAATTTTCCTTAATTTGAAACTCACTTTAGAGATAATGCTACTGGATGTTTGCATGAACAAGGACAAATGATTGGAGGTTGCCTTTAACAAGGAAAGGGCCACCAATATGAACCACAGAGCCTCAAAAGCTTAACATGAATGTTGCTTTGTTGTAATTTCTGAAGAAGACTCCCCAGAATGTCTTTGACTTTCTTTGTAAAACTAGGACAGGCAGTAGAAAAAGTTAACAGGAGATTCCCCCCCCCCCCCATCACAAACTAGAGATCCTAGAATAGATAACTGGGGGGGAAACCTTCACAAATTAAAAAGCATTTAGCAACAAGCAGCAGCTGACTGTACTATAACCATAATATAGAATTTCAACATTGAAGACAATTTACAGATGATCTCTTACACAGGAACAATAATGTGCCAAGAATGCCATTAGCAGGCTGGAGGTAAGGAAAAGTGGAACTTGGATGTTTAAGAAGAGAACTTCCATTTCCGGCACTTAGGTGTTACAACATACAGGCTGTAATTAAAGAAGGCGGACACACCGGAGTTCTCCCCAGTTACCTATTCAGCTCATACACATGATGCCAAAGTAACCACTTTACTGAAGAGGTGAGAACACAATGTTCAAGCAAAGCAAAACTGTTTTTAAAGTGCATTGGATGAGAAAGCTGGTGGGCTTTTTTAAAGGATCTGTTTACTTCTGTATTTTTAAAAATAGGTTGCAAGCCGGGTGTTTCACTTTCATAATCAGAAACTCAGTGGTAGTAGAATAGTAGAGTAAATGTATTGTATATGGCCATTGTTGTTGTTCAGTCTCACAGTCGAGTCCAACTCTTCGTGACCCCATGGACCACATCACGCCAGGCCCTCCTGTCCTCCGCCGCCCTCTGGAACCTGCTCAACACCATGCTCATCCCATCAATAACATTGTCTAACCATCTCATCCTTTGCTGTCTCCTTCTTCTCTGACCTTCAATCTTTCCCAGCACTGGGGTTTTTGCCAGTGAGTGCTCTCTTCTCATTTGGTGGCCAAAGTATTTGAGCTTCATCTTCAGTATCTGGCCTTCCAGGGAACAGTCAGGTTTGATTTCCTCTAGGATTGACTGATTTGATCTCTTTGCAGTCCAAATCAAGAGTCTTCTCCAGCATCATAATTCAAATGCGTCTGTTCTTTGGTGCTCCGCCTTCCTTAGGGTCCAACTCTCACAGCCATACATTACTACTGAGAATACCATCGCTTTGACTATACTGACTTTTGTTGGCAGAGTGATATCTCTACTTTTTATTATGCTGTCTAGGTTTGCCATAACTTTCCTCCCAAGGAGCAGGCGTCTTTTAATTTCCTGACTGCAATCACCATCTGCAGTGACCTTGGATCCCAGGAAGGTGAAGTCTGTCACTGCTTCCGTGACTTCCCCTTCTATTTGCCAAGGAGTGATGGGGCCGGATGTCATGATCTTAGTTTTTTTTTATGTTGAGCTTCAAGCCAACTTTTGAACTCTCCTCTTTCACCCTCAGCAATAGGCACTTTAGGTCACTTTCTGCCATTAGAGTGGTATTGTCTGTATATCTGAGGTTGCTGATGTTTTTCCCGGCAAATAGGCTTTTACAATCCATAAAATCAGAAATGTACAAATGCAACATAAAATGTACATATTTAAAATTTATACAGCTCTGAAATCTAAGAGTTTCAATTGGTCAGTTATTTATGTGTTTCCTTACCAGATTTGTTCTGATCTTCTTTGCTGCCAGAGCAAAAAGTGCCATCTTGTTAGATATAAAAGGGTCAGTGTCTGATAGCATCTAAGCTAATTTATCGGAGTCAGACAAGGAACAAACGCTAGATAAAATGTTGGCCAGAAATATTTCCCTAGGCTTCAGGTATAAGAAACTCAGGGTAGGAAAGGTTCTGACTGCTGTGAACAGGTGCATTTTGTAGTGCAGAGAGATGGTAGCCCAGACTTACCCAGCCCGTATCCGTCATACAGCTGTCTTTCACGTTCCATAGTCTGGTTGATGACAGTTTCTCGGGAACTGTGTTGCCTTGCCTGTCTGCCCTTAATACTGTTAAGCAGATCGATCTGCTCCAACTCATCGCTGAATCGATGCAAATACCTAAATACACAGCGAAATGCCACTGTCAAGGTTTACTGCTTTGCATTTGCTTTACAACCCCATCGCAATTTCAGAGAAGTGTCAATGACACAGTGTGACAACTTTGGAAGAAGGAAAAAAAAAACTCCTCCAGAGCTGAAATTGTATGTAGCTAGGTTGGCTGCAGCACGGCAGCTATGTTAAAATGCCTGTCTGTACACCATGTACGGTAACAAACTCATAAATTCCTCCTGACAGAATGTGAGAAAGGTGAGAAGGAAATAAAAAGAAGTCAAGAACATCTCACCCATCAGACTAATTAAAAGATTAATGCACTTTAAAAAATCAGATTGCTTTTTACTCATCCCTTGCATGGGCCATGTTAAATCTGCTTCAAACAAACTAAGCTTACATATATTTGCAAAAAATAAACAGGGACAGGAAATATTTAGGTAAAGTCTTACAAAATGCTGTACAAGAGGCACTAGTACATTCATTTAGGATTACTGGTTATAATTACATAAAACTTTATGATTTCTAATATTATGAATATTATTTACAGTGCAATCCTAAGTATGCTTTCCTGGGGGTAAGCCCCATTAAACAGATCTCAGGAGGATTCCGAGTAGACTTGCTTAGGATTGCTCACTTAGTCAGTTAGCTAAGTTATATCCCACTTTTTGGCTCAATGAAGACCCAAAGTGGCTTACAACATTCTCCCCTCCTCCATTTTATACTCACAACCCTGTGAAATAGGTCAGGCTGAGCGTGTGTGACTGGCCCATGGTCACCCAGCACGTTGTCAGGACACAGTGGGAATCTGAACCTGGGTCTCCTAAATCCTAGTCCAACATTCAAACCACACAACTAATTTACTAAATCCAATCCAGTAACATTAAGGATGGAACCTACACACTCTGCCCTAGTTCACACAACAGAAGGTTAGTAGTGTCAGAACGCTGCATAACATCTCAAGAGCACTGGGCACATCTAACTCATCACACTTCATTCCCAAGACATTAAGTCTCTCATCTGACACAAACTTACTTCTCTACTAGTTCACAGGCTTCTTTTTTTGTGTATTCCAGTCTGTTGGGGTCCAGGTGACTCTGAAACCAAAGGAGTTTTTCACCTGCAAAAGTATAAAAACAAATTCAGGGACTTCTTTACCATAACTGCTTGACACATGAAGCTGCCTTATGTTGAATCATCAGACTATTGGTCCATCAAGATCAGTATTGTCTGCTCTGGCTGACAGCAGCTCTCCTTGGTCCCAGGACATTTGCATCGCCTGCTACCTGATCCTTGAAACTGGAGATTCAACCTGGAACACGGCATGCAAAGCAGATTCTCTACCAATGGGCTGTAATGGTTCCCAAGGTCACAAGGGAGTTAAAAGCCTGCCAGCTGCCCTGAAACAAATCAAACATGAAGCACTGACCCACAAAAACAATTCTGTATGAGAGCCAAGAACAGCAGGTCAGATCCAGAGAACTGTGAATATAGTTCTGTTTTAAGAATGGCTATTCCCCCTTCCTGCTGAAACAGGGTCCTCAGGAACACTTAGGAAAGATGTCAATGGAGTTGAAGTGGGAATCCACAGAAATCACAGACCTTCCACCACCACCCCCCACCCACCCCTGAACAAGCAGTGTTTCGGCTCACAGAAGGAGGGAGCACTTGGCTCCAACTGTAAGTCTAGGATCCTGGGTCACAATTCTACTGTCATTCCCCAAAGTGAGCAGCTGGCTACAGCCATCACTCCCCCTAATAATCTCCAGGACTGATCTCTACAGGATAATTGGTAGCTTCCCAGAAAGTCAGATTTAGTTCAGGGTATAAAACTATTTCTAGTCTAAGGAGCACAACACAGCATTAGCCACTGAAAAACCAATAGGATTCATGTCACCAAATTCATTCAATTGCAGTTTGGCCATCACGCAGGCAAACCTCCCCTCCCCACTGAAACCTTCTCTGCAATGAAGGCACAAAAGCCACTTTTTCCCACCTTCTGTTAAACAAAGAACTTCACCTTGAGAAACCGGTTTTACTTGTCCTGGGACTAAGGATGAATCTACAACACACAAGATGCTAGCCGGATGACTCATTAATCCCTTTAGGTGTCTCTGCCACAGTAGCTAGAATTCAATAGTGACCAACCCTTTAGCCCCCTCCCCCTAGACCCTGTTTCAGGTAACATGCTTTTTGGGATGGACCACAAGGAGGGCAGACCAGGAGGAGGCGACCAGCCAAACCCTCCTCCAAAGCCCCTTTATAAAAGGAGCCACCATGCGCGCTCTCTCTCTTTCTCTCTCTCCCTCTTTCTCTCCTGACCTCTAGACTTACCCTACCCTCACGACTCTTGGTTTGCGCAACCAGAGTCTCCACGTGTTCTGCTGGTTCAGTACACAACCCCTAGTTCCCTCTAGTCTCCTTTATTTTTCCAGTGGAAAGCTTCATCACACCAAGGTCAGGTAAATATTGCCTGTCAACTAAACATCCTGCTGATGCAAATGTAGTTATCCCTTTTCTCTCTATCTGATTTCTTAGAAGCTGTGTAACTGTGTGTGTGCTTGTGTATTGTTTGAGTGTAAAGTTCCTGCAGTAAAGAAACCGTTTTATACTGAAGCCAGCCTCCGTGTCTATTTCTGGTTCTTCTGGAAGAAGCGGGACACCTGTATACAAAGGTGTTTGTTCCCTTATTGCCTATTGCTATATTTATAACATCTCAAATTCCCCAATATTAATAATAACTAAAGGCAATCAGGCTAACATATGCAACAATCTTTTTGTTTAAGAAATATCGGCAAATATCCACTGGCTACTAAATGCCACATTCAGATTATTTTAAAAGATGCCAACAAATTCAGACGTCCATAATACAGCAGCTGGTCATGATAGGTGAGGTACTTATTTTTCTATTGTCTTTGCTTGGAAGGGAAAAAGATGTGGAGACAATTGAAATCACCCTACCTGTGTGAGGAGCCTGTCACACAGAGCAGAGCCTATGTGGCCACTGTATAGTGGCTACACTTCTGAACTGGGCCTGATTTAATCAAACCCCTCTACATTACAAAGGCAAGTGAAAAATACCAGCAGAAAAACAAAACAGCAGGAAGGCAAGGAAGAATGAGAATAGTAACTATTTCTTTTATGATTTCAAGCCTTCCTTGACAGTTCCATAATTTGGAGATGCCAGCTGTCTAGCAAGTCAAGCTGTTACCACTGCTCAGAACTGTCATTTTGCAGCAAGACTTTAGGTAAAATTTTATCCCTCCTCCTTGACTTATCCCTGCAGCAAAATCAGCAGCACCTGCAAAATGCCTTGCAAAATAAATTCGCTACCTTGTAGCTGTACTTCAGAACAGGGATGGAAGAAAGGAGAAAAATGATGGTGAGAAGAAAGGAGGAATGATAATGGAAGGAAGCTGGAAAAAACGTCAAAGAGACAAAATGGTGAGGAGTCAGAAGAGCAAATGCATGCCATTTCTCTTCTTAAACGATCTCCTTAAACTACTGAAAAGTAGCTTTCCTTTTGTCAAAATTTAATTTAAGGTTGAGTATGACTGTTGAGATGCAGACTGCTGTTAGATAAAGATAACCAAGTAATTACCAAACTACTTTAAGCAATCAAGAATAGAGTTTCCTCGACATCTTAAGAGAGTTTCCATATTGAAAAGGCAAAATAAGATGCCTAATTTTTTTCTGAACTGTTTCATAATCTGCCAAGAACAGTCTTTAACCAAGGACAAGGTATTTATCTTGCATAAAACCTCGAAGGTGAATGAACCCTGTTTGTTATCAGAAAAGACAAATCTGCATTTCACTTTATACTTGAACACACTTCAATCTTGCTGGCCCCTTTTCTCCATGTATCTATCCCAAATGTTCCTGGATAAGCCAACTGCATGGTTATACAGCATGATGCAGCAGAAGATGGATACATCTGTGATGGACTGTCAAGGGTTAATGCCTGAGAACCTTTGAGTGACAGGTTGTTCTGAGGGAATTCTGTTGAGAGTCAGTTAAAGAATGACAGTTGGGTACTGACAGTTGAAGAAGAGACTGTTAAGCACTGGCTGTGGACTGGGAAGGAGGCTGTAACTCAGAAACCTATGCTTGAGTGCTTAAGCAAAAACTGAAAAAAAAGCCTCTCTCCTCAAAGTTTTAAAGACGTCGAATAGCAGAAACACTTACTTGTTGACAACAAATTATCTGGTGTTAGGGCTGCCAAGTCCAACTTGGGAAATATCTGAGGACTTTGGGGGTGGAGCCAGGAGACTTTGGGGGTGGAGCCAGGAGAAAGGAAGTGACATCATTTTGTGATGTCACATCCTGTGATGTTGCTTCCACATGCTGACACATGAACTCATGAAGTTTCCTAATACCGAATCAGGCCATTGGTCCATCAAGGTCAGTATTGACTACTCAGACTGGTAGTGGCTCTCCAGGGTCTCAGGCTGAGATCTTTAATGTCACCTATTACCTGATCCTTTTTTAGCTGAAGAGGCTGATACCTCCTGCATGTCAAGCAGATGCTCTATCACTGAGCAACGGCCCTACTGAATCCTTCCTCATCTCGGCAGAATATGAAGCCCTAAGTGCTACACAAGTGCTAAATATGATTTTCATATCATAAGAACAGGAGAGAAGCCACAGTGGATCGGGCCAACAGCCCATCCAGTACAACACTCTGTGTCACACAGTGGCCAAAAATACCAGGTGCCCTCAGGAGGTCCAGCAGCGGGGCCAGAACTCCAGAAGCCCTCCCACTGTTGCCCCCCAAGCACCAAGAATGCAGAGCATCACTGCCCCAGACAAAGTGTTCCATTTAGACCTTGTGGCTAATAATAGCCACTGACAGACCTCTGCTGGATGGGGACAGAGAGACAGACAGACAGACAGAAAAAAGAAAGAAAGAAAGGGGGAGGGGGAGAGAGAGAGAGAGAGAGAAGGAAAAGAGCTGGCAGAGGCACTTACCCCAGCAACTTTGCAAGCCATATGCAAAAGCACGCCCTTCAGTACAAAGAGCCTAGTCCCTCCTTAATCTCTGGGCGGGACTTTCTCTTGCTGCCTCTGCTCTTAAAGGGGAAATGTCTGGTGAGGCTTTTTACTGCAGGGCAGGCTCTCTGCAGACATTTCCCTTTTAAGAGTTCAGGCCTGGCAGGGAGAGGGCAGGGCAGGCTCCGACGTTCCCCTGCGTTCCTGCTGGCAGCCATTGCCTCCCCCAGTGGCCAATTTTGAAAAAGCGGGGGTAAGCATTAAAAATCGGTATTTCCCCCGCCCCCCGGGGGGCTTGGCAGCCGTATCTGGTGTTTGTGTAAATACAAAGCTACCTCAGTTTTATCATCTGTTCACCTCATACATCCTACACCTGATTCCACCAGACATTTTCTCCTCCAAATTAAATAAAACATTTCATTCACTTTGAACTTTAGAACGCCATTTCAAACGCAGAATATAAGAAGGTGATTTTGTCCCTTCTCTCAGTTACCTCAGCTGGGCCAGCATAATAAATAATAATAATAAATAGTAATAAAGTGTAATAATAAGGCAACTAGGTGGAACAGCACAAATAAGAAGAAAATAGATAAAGGGGTTACTCAGCAAGAAAGACAGCAGGGCAAATCCTGTGTGTGAGGGACGGAAGACAGCGAGAGCACCACAACATCCAACATAGATTGCTAAAAACAGCCGCAATTGTGGTCATCACTTTCTGACTGCAGTGTGATTCAAACAGAGAGTCAAACCATGGTCTGGCATTTCAACTAAACCAAGATTGGTGAATTCCTGACAAACCAGAATCTGACAACACTACACCTTTGGAGACTGCCTGACCACAGAGTAGGTTAGCAGCTTTCCAGCAGTTCTCACTGGCAGTTCACCAAAGTACAATGTTCTTCCACCTTAATTCCAGCTACCGCCTTGTCCTCACCCACACCCTATTTTTAAAGTTAAACAAAATCACTTTCTGGAGATTCAGTCTGTGGTCCACTACAGTACATACATTTCATAAATGGTCTTTAAAAATAATGCTAAAAGCATTTGTTAAGGTACAGGGTTCTGTGTGTGGGAGAGGAAGGGAAATGTTGCAAAATAAGTTCAGCCAAAGCTACAGTATGTCAGGTTCCACTGAGAGCAGCCCAAAGATCTTGGAAGAAGCTGTGTCCTCTTTGGCTTCTGCCTACTGTTGCATCCAACCAGCAGCAATGATCTAACCCATGACAGCAGTCAGGCAAAGCTGAACAGACAGCAACTACATCCAGGAAATGTAGTGGAAGGTGGCTGAGCAAGCAAGTAATACAGATCATGGCTGGAACATGAGATCTGGAACTCAAGCTATGGTTAACACAAATCATTGCTTGACACTACATCTGCACCAGGCTTGTATCCATTGTCTGCATTATCAAAAGTTACTCTGCTTGACCAATTGCATAAAGAGCACTGTGCTAACAAGACCTAGCTTGCCTCTCTACCACAATAAAGCATAAACCAATCAATTCATTTGTTCAAAGTTTAAAGACCTGGCTCTCCAATGCCAATACATGTGCTAGTATTCAGACAATGAACAGTCCCACAATACAACTGGGCTCCCGGACGCCTGGCCACGCCAATGGCGCCCGGGTGCTGCTTTGCCGCCCTGCAGGAGGGCGGGGCAGCAACAGGAGGGACGCAACGCGTCCTGGAGTCAGCGGGGCAGGGCCAGCCTTTTTAAAGGGCTGAGCCCCGCTCTCGCTCTTCCTCTCGTCCTCGTGCTCGTTGGCGTGCTCGCTCGTCCTCGCACGTGTTCGGTACGGGGAGCAGCGGACCGGAGAAAGCCTCGGCGGTGGCGCCAGCTGAACGGCGGCGACGGGCCTCGCTTGCGGCGTAGCGGCAGCAGCGTTGGGGAGGCACCTAGAGGAGGCACCTAGAGGAGGAGAAGCGGCGGCGTTCAGCAGTGGGGCAGCGGGCTGCTCCGGCAGCGAAGCAGCGCCAGCAGAGAGGGGGCAGCAGCGGCGCCTGGAACAGGAGGAGCGGCGGCAGCGTGCAAAGCCGGGGCGGAGAATTGCTAGCGGCAGCAGCGGGCCTCGGACGGCGACCCCGGCGGCAGAGAAGAGTCGTCGTCATCAAGCCGTGTGGTGGTCTGTTTGGGGTCACAGGGTTTTGACGGGGATCAGGCCCGCCCTGCGAAGGGCTGATTTTGCCGGGGGGGGGTTGCTTGTGGGGGGGCAGCAGCACACTAGGGGGCTCCCCTTTCTTCAGGGCCCCTTTTTACCGTCAGCCCGCTAGCCAGCTCAGGCCTGCTCTCGGAGGGGGGGGGGTGTGCTTGCTGGAATCCCTCTTACCCATCGGCCCACTTGTACGCTCAGCCTTTGCAGGGGTTTGGGTTGCACCCCCCCCCCCTTGCCTACTTCGGTAGGCCGGCGCCGGCTTGTAGGGGCCCACTCACAGGCTCAGGCCTGGCACACCAGGGGTAGTTTGAAATAGCTGCTGGGCCTGAACGTGGCAGCATCTTTTGGATTGTGGCTTTGTTCGGGTTAACAGCCTTTTGCCATTCACAGTCCAGTGGAGAGCCAGTTTGGTGTAGTGGTTTGGTGCGTGGGCTCTGATCTGGGAGGACCGGGTCTGGTTCCACACTCCTCCATTTACGGCTGCTGGGTGGGCTTCGGCAGGCCATAGTTCTGTCGTGTCTTCTTTTCATTCACTGTAAGCCGGGTTGTGTGTGCTTGTTTCTTCTGGTTAACGGTTTATTGCCAATTACATTGCATAGGTTCCATGGCTTCAAAAAAGGGGCAGGGCAAGTCTAAGGGCAAGCAGCCTGCGCCCAAACCCAAGGGAAAGCAGCCAGCTCCAAGACGCCCCCCCCCCCCCGCACGTCCGGCTCCACCAACACCAGACGAGGAGGAGGATGATCCAGTCAATGCGGCTATTCTCCGTCGGCTGGAGGCTTTAGAAAGGAACAGGGGTGCACCGCGGGATGGGGTAGATGCTAAGAAGCCTAGGACGGATTCTAATTCTTCCTTTCAAGCGCAGGTGTTGGCCCACTTGGCGTTCTTGGAGGATGGTGGGGGGCCCGCACCGGTGGATGACATGGAGGACACACGGTCTGACTCACACACTCTTGGCTCAGATGATCAACAGGTTGGGGTGTTCAAGGGGCCATCGAGGCAGGAAGGTAAGGCTGGCAACTGGGGTACACCAGGGTCATACTGGCCTTGGGGCCCTTACCCTCAGGGTGCTCTGGGATCCATCTCACAGCCATCGCCAGTTAGTGGCCCACAAGGTACGCTGATGGCTCCGCCTCAACACCAGGGACATTGGCCGGGGTGGGGTTCTCCCAGTGCTGCCTCTTATGATTCAGTGCACACAGGTGCTATACCAAGTGGGGACGCAGCTCTTCCCCTGGGGGATCACTTGTCCACTGCTACAAAGGAGGAGATCCTGAGGGGCGAGTTTGTAGACGTGTTCTCATTATTGTATAGGGAGTTAGAGAGGAAGGACAAGGAGGACCTTGATGAACGGGAAAAAGAACGTTTAAAAAGGAGGGTGGGGGACAGAACCTGGGCAAATTGGTACCCGGGATTCTTAATATATGCAGCAGTAATAGTGAGGCACCAACCTTGGAGGGCCTCTGCGATGTTCCAGTATATGGACATCATTTATAAAGCATTTACTGATTTCCCGAGCCCATCATGGTCACAGTATGACGAAGAATTTTGTATGCATGCGGCCATGAATCCTGCTATGAGCTGGGATCAGATCCACCCTCAATTGTGGTTGCAGGTAATGTCCTCAGCCAAGCTGTTGGGGGGAGAGAGGACGCATAGCGGACATTCGGTGAGGAGAGCTGCAGTGCAGCCAGGTACCCGCGCCCAGGCGGGGCAGGCGGTTCAACGACGCCCACTTTGCTGGGAGTTCACCTCCCATGGGTCCTGTGGCCGCAAAGCATGTTCTTTTAGACACGAGTGTCCACTGTGCACAGGGCCCCATGCCTTCGCCAACTGCCCCAAGCCGAGGGGTAAGGGGAGTGGTAGGGGTGGTAAACGCGGAGGGGGAGGAAGCGGTCACAACCCCCCGCATGAAAAAGGGGCCCAGCCCAATTAAGTTACTGGTTTTGGAAAACTGGTTGCGGAATTACCCTCATGTCCGCGACCGGGTTTACCTATTGGAAGGGTTTTGGTGTGGCTTCAGAATACCTTACCGAGGACCTAGGGTGTCATATATGGCTCCAAATTTAAAATCTGTGGTCGGTATGGAGCATATAGTTCGAGAAAAGATCGCTAAAGAATGCAGGGAAGGTAGAGTCCTCGGCCCCTTTTCTGCTCCTCCTGTTACAAATTTGAGGGTTTCCCCATTAGGAGTGGTGCCTAAGAAAGCACCTGGAGAGTATCGCCTCATTCACCACTTATCCTGCCCACGGGGGGAATCGGTGAACGACGCGATACCAGACCATTTATGTTCTGTTAGGTACACGTCCTTCGATCAGGCACTATGCGTAGTGCGTCGGTGCGGCAAGGGGGCGGAGCTGGCGAAGTGTGACATCAAATCAGCCTTCCGCCTCCTTCCTGTTCACCCTGATGATTTCGAGCTCTTAGGGTTTGCCTTCGAGGGTAAATTTTACATGGATAGGGCACTTCTCATGGGATGCTCGGTGTCTTGTGCCGCTTTCGAACGGTTTAGTTCCTTTTTGGAATGGGCATTGCGGTGCAGGACCGGCCTCGGCAGTACAGCCCACTATCTGGATGATTTCTTGTTGGTAGGTGGGATGGGGACGGGACAGTGCGGGTTCCTGATGTCCAGCTTTATCACTATGGCGGAGGAACTTGGTGTTCCTCTTGCTCATGAAAAAACAGAGGGCCCCACATCCACCTTGACCTACTTAGGAATAGAAATTGATACGATGGGACAGTGCTGCAGGTTGCCTAGGGACAAACTAGAGGCATTACGGATTCTGGTGGACACGGCGATGGCGCAGTCAAAGGTAACATTGCTGGAATTGCAGCGGTTGGTTGGCCATCTCAACTTTGCCTGTAGAGTCGTGGCACCCGGGAGGGCCTTCGTCAGGAGACTGTGTGAGTCGATGACAGGCCTTCGCCTACCACACCACAGAGCCAGGGTAACCAAGGGGCAGCAATTGTATGGCAGCAATTCTTGCGGTCATACAACAGGGTTTCCTTCTGGCGCGAGGAACTCCTACTGAAGGCTGAGCTGCAGGTTGCTTCAGATGCTGCGGGTTCCTCAGGGTTTGGTGTATATTTTAGGGGGCATTGGTGCGTGAGTGACTGGCCGCAGGACTGGTTCCAGGCGGGATGGGTCAAGGACCTGACCTTCCTGGAATTTTTCCCGATTGTGGCAGCAGTGTGGGTTTGGGCAAGGGAGCTTTCCAATCAAACGGTCCACTTCTGGTGTGACAATATGTCCACCGTACACGTTATCAACTCCCTGACATCAAGGTCACCCAGGGTCATGGCTCTGGTGCGGGCTTTTACACTGCAGTGCTTACGTCATAACATCATGTTTAAGGCCAGGCACGTTCCGGGGGTCAGTAACGGGGTCGCAGACGCTCTCTCTTGCAAACAGATGACGAGATTCCGGCAGCTAGCTCCGGAAGCCGACCAGTTCCCAGTGCGGCTGCCAGAGGAGGTATGGAGGATTGGAGGGTTGAGGCCAACAGGGCCATGCATTTGGCCCTCGCCCCGGCCACACGAAGAGCTTACATGAGGGCGGGTAAGCAGTTCCTGTCCTTCCGGGAGGGGGTTGGTCTGCAGCAAATCTGGCCCATACCAGTGGCACATTTGATGCAGTTTTGTGTAACAATGAGAAGGGAGGGCCTGGCTGCGCACACCATAAGGGGCAGGCTGTCTGCACTTGCCTATGCCAGTAAGGCGGCTGGGTTTGATGATGCAACAGGCGATTTCCGAATTCGGCAGATGCTTGAGGGCTGGTCACGGGAAAGTGGCAGGGTTGCAGACACCAGGATGCCCCTGACCCCAGATGTGCTGCGGGGGCTCAGGGCACAGTGGGTTACCTACTGCAGTGATGGCTATGAGGCCGCCCTGTTTCAGGCAGCATCTTTGGTTGCCTTTTTTGGGGCACTGCGAGTCAGCGAGCTGGTGGCCGGCTCTCGCTGGGACACCTCTGGCACTGCCTTGGAGAGGCGGGACATCTCTTTCCCGGACTCGAAAGTTAGAATTAGGCTGCGCCGATCGAAAACCGATCAGCACGGTAGGGGTTCCGAGATCGAGCTGGACCGCTGTTCTGAGGCAGAGTTATGCCCAGTAATGGCTTTACACCACTATTTAGCTCTGCGGGGGAATGGCCACGGGTACCTATTTCTGCACACGGATGGTACCCCTCTCACCAAATTCCAATTTTGGAGTGTAACGAGGAAGGCACTGGAGCGGTTAGGATTGGGAGGAGTGAGGTTTGGAACACACTCATTTCGAATTGGGGCGGCGTCCACAGCGGCAGCAATGGGGTACCCCAACAGTGTGGTTCAGAGGATTGGGCGATGGAGGTCCCGCTGTTATAAAGGCTATGTTCAGGCTTGCAAGACGTAGGTTGATTGACTGTAGGGATAGGTAGGGATAGGTAGATAACATTACCAACTTAATCCAGTTCTTTTTGCAGAGGCTGCTGATGGTGAGGCAAGACGGCGTGTTCTAATTTGCGCCCACAGCATGATCTTTTGGGCGGCTCATCAGGCCCGGAGGACACCCATAGGGTCTCAACTGGGCCTTAGTGACCGGGCAGTGGTCGAGTGGCTGGGAAGGAGAGGCATGGGGTGGCCGGCGCTCCTTCCCCTGCTATTCGATGAAAGAAGAGGGCTTCCGCCTCAAGTCTTGGTGATACACTTGGGGGGTAATGATTTGGGGCTGATGAAGGGTAAGGCCCTGGTGGTGCAGGCGGAGGCTGACCTTGTGAGGATAAGAGCAAGGTGGCCACGCGTGCAGATTGTTTGGTCAGCCATCCTACCTCGCAAGGTGTGGAGGAACTTGGGCGACCCCAGGTGCATTGACCGTGCTAGGCGAAAGGTCAACAGGCAAATCCGGAAGGCCATGGAATCCAGGTTGGGTGTCTTTTTACAGCACCCCGAGATACGGGTTGAATTGTCAGATCTGTATAGGCCGGACCGGGTGCATTTGTCAGACAAGGGCAATGAAATATTTTTACGGGATTTGCAGCACGGGATACGGTTAATGCTTGGGCACTGAATGGGGAGCAAAGGCCAAAGCAGAGGCTTGGCCTTGGCTATGGCAGGATTGTGCAAGCAAGTAAACGGAACTGGTGAGCACCTCACGGCATATCCCGTTAGGGAACAGGAGGTCGTCGGGAACTGCCCTCGGGTTTTAAGGCCTAAGGCAGGGAATGGCGATCGCCTCTGGGAACCTCTTAGGTCAGGCGCCTCCCTGCAAGTTGTAAGGCTTCAGGGGTAGGCGCTCCAAGGGGGCAACCAGCTTGCCAGGCTGCCGGTCACGAGCCAGATCGATGGCTCAAGACCGGAGCTGGGGTGACCCACCCTACAAGGGCAAGGAGGCAGGTCAGGGAATGACGCCTGCCTTGCCTGTTCCAGGCTTGCTTATGTTTTCCCGTTGCTGCAATGTTTGTAAGTCAATAAAGTGGCCCTTGTTTAATTCCAAGACTGTTGTCTGTCTCGTTATTCCTGCTGGGGTGGCAACTGGGCTCCCGGACGCCCGGCCACGCCAATGGCGCCCGGGTGCTGCTTTGCCGCCCTGCAGGAGGGCGGGGCAGCAACAGGAGGGACGCAACGCGTCCTGGAGTCAGCGGGGCAGGGCCAGCCTTTTTAAAGGGCTGAGCCCCGCTCTCACTCTTCCTCTTGTCCTCGTGCTCGTGCTCGCCCACCTGCCCTGTTCTTAGTGTAGGCTATGGCTTGTCGCCTATGGGGCCAGGTAGGAATTTTTCACCTCTCCCATGATTGGCCATAAGGGGGAGATGTTTTTGCCTACCTTACACTGAGGGCAGCGGATTAAGGGCAACAGGTGGTGGTCGGGGTTTAACTAGGTCACTTGGCAGGATTGTGCAAGCAAGTAAACGGAACTGGTGAGCACCTCACGGCATATCCCATTAGGGAACAGGAGGTCGTCGGGAACTGCCCTCGGGTTTTAAGGCCTAAGGCAGGGAATGGCGATCGCCTCTGGGAACCTCTTAGGTCAGGCGCCTCCCTGCAAGTTGTAAGGCTTCAGGGGTAGGCGCTCCAAGGGGGCAACCAGCTTGCCAGGCTGCCGGTCACGAGCTAGATCGATGGCTCAAGACCGGAGCTGGGGTGACCCGCCCTACAAGGGCAAGGAGGCAGGTCAGGGAATGACGCCTGCCTTGCCTGTTCCAGGCTTCCTTATGTTTTCCCGTTGCTGCAATGTTTGTAAGTCAATAAAGTGGCCCTTGTTTAATTCCAAGACTGTTGTCTGTCTCGTTATTCCTGCTGGGGTGGCAATGAGATGCTTAGGAACGAACAGTATAAGTATGCTTGCCCCACAAACCAGGAATGCAAACCAGAAAATAATTGTGATGTGCAAGCCTGGCTAGCAAGGAAAGCACAAGCCAGAGTTTGCCAGTTCAGCAAACAATATCTTGACAAAAACCACAAAGTCACTAATTTTCTGTGGTACATGAGGAAAAAAACAGAGGAGAGGAACAGAGATGATTGCACAAGTGACCCTGAGTCTTCTCTCTATGTCACACCAAGACAAAGCTTGGTATTATGCCGCAACCATACTCCTTTCCCTTCTGTACACATCCATGAATTCCTTCCAATGCACAGTGCTTTAAAAGCTTAAAAGATAATACTTTTAGCTATCTGCATGCAACCAAATTTCCTCTGCAAGCACAACTTTAAAAGGATGCTAAAATGTATTTTCCCTAAAGGAAGCACTAATACAGAAATCTGTGAGCATTTCAAAAAAGAGAGACATCAAAGTGACACCATCGGCACTGAATGCATTGGCTGAGAATGTTGTTGTTATATTGTTATAAAGCCTGTTGCATTAGAAAGGCAGTCTATTTCCTTAGTAGCTAAAGATAATGCAATGAAATTTACTTCAGCAGAACTTGAGATGTTTAAAGATTTTTGTTTACACTTACCTACAACACTGAGACGAAAGGCCTTTTCATTTTTCAGCCTGTAAAAGGATAACTGCAGTTTAATTATTCTTGAGATTATTTTTTTAACCAACAGAACAGGAAGAAAAATACATTAGGAGCAAACTGATGGCAATGAAGAATTTCCCACATCATTGTACATATAAAGACTTCAGCTACTTTGGCAATTTCCAGCTTTAAACTAAGTTGTGGTTTCAGACTTCATCTATAGAAACAGGCACTTCAGAAACTGGCATTTTGTTACAACAGGTTATCACTGTCAACCAATAAGTAGTTATCTTAGACTTACTTCAGAATCAGCAGATGTTTAACAATTAAGACATTTTTTAAAAAGTTAGAATTTAGACCTTAGCATTAAGCACATGATCAGTAGGAAGCGCTTCTAACAGTGGACATAAGCCATTGTATCAGGATTGCTCACAAAATCGCCCGGTTCTCCCAGGGCCGAGGGAGGCCCGGTTGGCGGCTACAAGGGCCAGGGCTTTTTCGGTGGCAGCCCCGCACTGGTGGAATGAGCTCCCAGGTGACATCAGGGCCCTGCGGGACCTTTTGCAGTTCCGCAGGGTCTGCAAGCTGGAGCTCTTCCACCAGGCTTTCAAGTAGGGGCTGCCTCGATTCTCCATAGCCCTGGCCCCACCATCGGAAGTTGCCAATCTGAACCACCCTGCACCGATTGGAACTGGATACCATCTTTGACGCTGCTCAGATAAGGGGGAAAAAGGTGTGCCATCTTGTAGCTGTTGGGTATAATCGCTTACTGTGTATTGCATATTGTGTATTGTATATTTTATGGATAATGCTTTAGTGACTTTAGTGTTTTTATTGTATGACAAATCTGTTGGTAGCCGCCTTGAGCCGGCCGTAAGGCGGAGAGGGCGGGATAGAAATCACAAAAATAAATAAAATAACTAAACTGCCACCACCAACAGAAGCAAAATGAGAGACAACTCCTCAAAAGTCAAAGTCACATTCAGAGGGCTTTTTGTTGTAGAGTTCTCATAAATTTAGGCATTAAATGTTTCTTATTTGAAAAGGTAGGTAAACATGTACATTGGATCAGATGAAATCAATCATGCAAGTAAACCCTCTCAGACTCCAGCACCCGCTTAGATGTTGGCAGCAAGAAGACAATGAAAAAACAAAATATATGAACACAAAATGTTTTAAATTTTTAACTGAATTATAAAATTCATTTCATCCTGTGAACTAGCCCTTCTCAGTCTGTGAGGTTGGGTCACTGCACTGAATTTCTTCTTCACTGAACTTTTCTCCACAAACTTCTTTCTAGGAACTGGTTACGCTACAGCAAAATAGAACCCAGAAAGTGTGGCTGCATGTCAACCTTGGGCCACGAAATGTCAGAAAGAGAGACAACATTGGAAACAGACACCACTAGAAAATACTATCGAATCTGAAAGTGTGACACACTTCAAACATTTACAGTTTTACCTTCAAAGTGAAATAATTATTTTAAATAGTTATTGTGTGGGAAGCAAATTTTTCCATTTATTCATCCTCTGCTAAAAGTTGCTATTATTCACCTTGAATGTTTTATGACAGCACAGACAAAGCACAGTATAGCTGCAAAGTACTGCTGTGGAGAGCATTAAAATGTCTAATGTAACACAACCTCAGTTAGATTGCATTTCTCAGATTCTCATCACCTTTCATACCAGTTTAACCGGTACTATACTTGCATTCAAAAATGGTTCTAAGAATTGAGTGAAATTCAGATTGAGTGCTTATTTTGAACAAATTTAGGGCAGGGGATTTTTCTGAGTGCACAAATGCAGTAAACACAGTTTTTATCACTTCTTAAAATATCAAAACCAGAAGAAGGCTGGAAGAGCAGAGCAAATCCAAAATGGCAAAAAGAATGGTCAGTCAGTTTTTACCAAATCAGTGACATCACTGGATCAACAGATGGCCTAGAAATACTGGTTAGGAATCAGGCTAATTCTAGAAGTGAGCAAATAAGTCTCAGGAAATTAAAAACTCAGTTCCTATTAACAAAAGATTATAGAAGATAAAGTGAGAAAAATGGTTACTAATAAACAAGTTCAATATAAGGTATATTTCAAAGGCACAAGACTAAGTACCACTAGAACCATGTAATTTACCCTCCCAAAAATAAACCTGAAAGTATGACAGCTAAAATTTTGTTATGTATACAAGCACTTGTTTTTTTAATATATGGGAAGTACTCCAATACAATACTTCAATAATACATGGGAAGTACTACAAGATTAAAGGTGCCTAGAAAACATGAAATGCACTCCTAAAGCCAAATAGTTATTCCATGATTTATCAAGATGCACATGTTCTAATGTTCAACCAGCAAAATTCTGCTTTGAGTGAGGAAATAGCCTCTAACCTTCTAGAAAAAAATGGCAAGGTGTAAGACGATTTAAAAAAAAAAAAAATCCGTTCTCAAAATGCAATTATTTATTTATTTATTTATTAAATTTCTAGGCTGCCCTCCCTTGAAATTATTTATTTTATTAAATTAAATTTCTAGGCCACCCTCCCCTGTTTTTTACCAAATCAGTGCCATCACTGGATCAACAGATGTTCAGGAATATTACTCAAAGGATTTATTTATAATCCACAATGAAATGCTATTTGGCATCTCCCCCACACCTTCAACACACAAAAGCAGAAATTGGTGGCCAATAGTGATAATATTTGCTCATTAATTACTTTAACTTGCAAGCGGCTTCTTCCCTATATTATTCTGCATTTTGACTATCTTCTGAGCAACTGCTAGGCAACTCTGTTAGTCAACCAACAAACAGTTTGGCTCTTATACATATGCTGCTGTCCCCTGGCAACAAATTAATTTCACAATGTGCCTTGCACACAGTAATAGATCCCCAAAGATCCTTTTCTATCAGTTCAAGGTCTTCTGCTTTTTAGCTTTCCTTATCTTGCTTTTCCGCACAAGGAGGAGACATGTTTACAACAGAAACACATGCATTAAAAACCCTTGCAAATGCCATAAATACTTTCCCACATGACAGGCAATGGAGCCAATCATGACTCTGAATAATAAGATGTATGCTTTGAAACAACTGCCTGATTTGGAAGGCTGCACAGATCAGTGAGAGGGAGGATATTTCTAGGACATAAACACAGCTAGAAGTGGCATTTGAAATATTGCTAACTTAAGAATTAGAGTAATGTTTCATCCCGCCAAAGTATGTGCAAAAAAAAAAAATTAATGGACTATACCTTACTCAAGATCAAAGCTTTCAGAAGTCACAGGCTCCTTGTCTAGTCTGTCTCCTGCCTGCCCACCCCAAACAACACTCCACCTATCTGATAAACACAGTTGCACTGACAGATCTTCTGGGGGCCTGACCACCTGTAGACGATAAACACTTTTGTGTCAGCTTCTGCCTCTGCAGACTTCCATTACATTATCAAGTTCTCATTCTTCTCTCCTTCCTTGAGAAAGACCTGTTTCACTAAAAGCAAATGCTCAGAGGGCGGGTCTGTGCAGACGTCTGCAATCAATTTTGAAAACAGAAAAATTAAGGAGGGAAAAGCCTATTTTCCCAAGGACTTTCACCATTTTTCTAATGGAAAAACTGGGAAGCATTAAAAAGGGACTCATAGACTCATGAAATATTTTATAACTTGGAGTGAGTGATATGCTTTTTAATATGTTTTACTCACTCTCTGTAGTAGAAAAATGTTTTTGTTAGACAAACTGCAGCATCAGACAATTGTGTATTATAAACCAATTTGGATTCCCACTGGGACGAAAAGTGGAATGTAAACGATTAAATAAAAAATCCTGTGTTTATAGTAGACAGTACAACATAATTTTCAAGGAGACAGATTCAGGTGGGTAGTTATACTAGCCTGCAGTAGAACAAAATTCATGTCCAGTTGCACCTTAAAGACCAACACCCTGGAAAATTTTGTCAGTCTTTAACATGTTACTGGATTGAAATATCTTCAAATACATATTTATTGTTCCAACATGGCTAATTTTGGCCACAAATTGTATGCCGTTAATGTGTATGATAATACACTATAGTGCATCAACTATTTGGCTAACAGTGCTTTCAATGAATGTCTCCCAACTTCATGCCCCAGTAGAACAGAAGTCATGAGTACCGGGGGGGGGGGGGGAATAATGCAGTAGCCTGCCAAAATGAGAAGCCAAAAATATTCTAATGAAGTAGACTTTAGAAACGGTCTGGAAGGAAAAGAGCTCTTTTCTGTGTGGCTCCAAATCTGAGTCAGCATAAATCATCATGGTCTCTTTTCTGACCCTGACAGCAAACATTCCACCAGAATCTGGATTCTCTGAAGCCACCTCTGTGTTGCAGTCAAATCCATGTTACATCTACACAACAAAAATTATGTTACGATGTACAGATTTTGAACTGGACAGACAACACAATGTGAACTGCCCAACAAACATACTGAAAGTCTACATTTACAAGGCACCTAAGCACTGCTGATATAGTTTTAGGTAATTTTACTGACACTATAGCGATAAAACTATATTTCATTAAAAAAATTTTAGAAATGCATTCTTGACTTGCGATGTCAGCTGAACAGTATCTGGAAGGACAAGACTGATAACCATAACTTAAAAATTAAGTGAAATAATGAAGAGCAACTGATTTGCTCAGACAGCCAAGGAATATATGTGATATAAACTGAATTTATTAGTGACTAGGAATAAGGCCTGTTGTGGAAATAAATACAACGGGCTTTAGAAAGAGATTTTGGGAGAGTGCCCCAGCCTTGGGCACTCAGTGTCATTTTGCTGTGGCGACCTCAGCAGGGTATAATGACACAGAGTCCACCATTTTCTCCAGGGGAAGATCTCTGCCATCTGAAGAGCAGCTGTAATTCAGCGTGATCTCCATCCCTCTCCTGGAGATTGGCAACAATGGTTCCCCATGAGGGAATGGGTGGTTTGGAGGGTGGAGTCTATGGCATTGAACCTGTTTAAGGTCCCACCCCTGCTGAAACCTCACCCTCTCCAGAGACCATTCAAATCTCCAGGAATTCCCCAACCTGGAGTTGGCAACCCTATCTCCCTCCCAGCCAACCGCCAACGTATTGTTATCTGCCCCCTGGCTTCAGCTTCTCATCTCCTCCCCCCTCCCTCCTAGAGAACAGTTATAATTCTGAGTGATCTCCAGCCCTCATCTGGAGGTTGGCAACAATGGTTCTCCATGAGGGAATGGCTGACTTGGAGGGTGAAGACTATGGCATTGTACCTGTCTGAGGTCCCACCCCTCCTCCAACCTCACCGTCTCCAGGCTCCATCCCTCAAATCTTCAGGAATTTTCCACCTGGAGTTGGCAACCCTATCTCCTTCCCAGCCAATCATCAACCTCACACTCCAACTTTCCATCTTCCCCCCTTGCAGCCTCCACTGTGCTCTGAAGCCCTGACTGCTATGTCACATTGGCTGTCATAAGGGGTCCATCTCAGCAGGGTACAAGGACACAGAGTCCACCATTTTCTCCAGGGGAACTGATCTCTGCCATCTGAAGAGCATTTGTAATTCTGAGTGATCTCCAGCCCTCGCCTGGAGATTGGCAACCATACTACCCCTGGAGGAAAAATTAGTTTTTCTCAGCAATAGGGACCAAAGCAGCTTACATCATTCTCCTCTCCCCCTTTTGACTTGCACAACAACCCTGTGAGGTAGGTTAGGCTGAAAGTCTGTGACTGGCCCAAAATCACCCACTCAGCAAGAACCTGGGTCTAGCAGATCCTGCTCTTAAGAGCTAACTGCTATGCCTAGGGTACCCAACCTCCAGGTGGAGCCTGAAGATCACCAGGTATCACAACTGAACTCCAGACAACAGATCTCCCACCCCCCAGAGAAAATGACTGCTTTGGAGGGTGGCCTCTATGGCATTCTTTTCAGCTGAGGCCTGTCCCCTAGTCAGGATGGGCCCCAATGAGTTTTCTTCCAAAGGCCAACATAGGTGTGGAAAGGGGCTTTCAGAGAAGCAAGCTTGGTTGCCTAACAACAGGCACTGAGGAGAAAGTTGCCAGCTTTGATTAGGGAAATACCTGGAGATTTGGGGGGTGGATTCTGTGGAGGGCAGCATTTTTTGGGGGGGGGGGGGGATGGAAGGACTCAGCAGGGTATAATGCCATAGGGTCTACCCTCCAAAGCTGCCATTTTCTCCAGGGGAACTGATCTCTGTCATCTGGAGATCAACTGTAACAGTGAGAGAGCTCTAGGTCCCACCTGGAGATTGGCAACCCTAGGGGAAAAGTCAGCCACACAGCAGGGGGTTGAAGAGAATTGTTTGATGGTTGCTGGCTCACCTCATTAGCCAGCCAGCCGTGGTGGAGCTAAGCAGGAGAAGAAGCAGTTTTCACAGTTTATTCTGACAGGAAAATGGCCAAGCTTGCAGTAGGTGGGGGAGGGGGTTATGCTGAAAGTCCATTGTCTTTTTACTGACAGAAGCAAGCCACTGAGGGGACAGTTAGACCCACCTGGCAGTGGGTGGAGAAGAAAAGTGGACCCAGCCCCCAGTCCGTCCCCTTCACCGGCTCCCTCCAGACTGAGGCTGAGACACTGGCCTGCGGCTCTGTGGGTGGGACTGAGGCAACGCAGCGAAGGAATGCAGCCAGTGGCCAGGGACCCCTTTTGAGTGGCAGTTCTTGCAGCCAACTGATTTTGGCACCCCATGGAATCTTGCCACTTGAAAACAGCTTTATGATATAGGATAGGTATTGCACAATGGGATATGGAAGGGAAAGGAATAGCTTGATTCTTTTTCCAGATCATCCCCCATTTCCCACCAGATTAAAGATAACATACTTGCTAAAAAATTAGTTTTATTATTTTAATCTGACAAAGCTCACCAGTAGCTATTAATTTGGGGTGAGGGAAATCATGCTAACTACACTATTCTTCTGCTCCAGAAATTATCTAAAAATTAGAATGTTCAGTACTAAAAGCCAGGGTACCATGTTGCAATAGCTGCCTCTAGGAAATGGATTAAGAAACATGATGACTGAGCCCAATTGCACAGAATAACTGAGAAAAGGAGTTGCTAGAATAAAGAAAGTGGGCAACAGGAGACGAGAGCTTTGAGGTTATAAGGCTACAAATGGGTTGCCATATTTAGTTAATAAAATATAATAAAATTAGTTTTATTATTTTAATCTGACAAAGCTCACCAGTAGCTATTAATTTGGGGTGAGGGAAATCATGCTAACTACACTATTCTTCTGCTCCAGAAATTATCTAAAAATTAGAATGTTCAGTACTAAAAGCCAGGGTACCATGTTGCAATAGCTGCCTCTAGGAAATGGATTAAGAAACATGATGACTGAGCCCAATTGCACAGAATAACTGAGAAAAGGAGTTGCTAGAATAAAGAAAGTGGGCAACAGGAGACGAGAGCTTTGAGGTTATAAGGCTACAAATGGGTTGCCATATTTATATGCCTAATTCTGTTAAACAAATACAACAGAAATTGATTTTAGTCTACCTATGAGCAAACTGAATATTTTCTCATTACCTATCATACCCTCTGGCCCTTAAGAAAGCTACAAAGCAGATGCCTCCAACAAGACTTGGACTGCAAATGTATTCCCTTGAAGTCTCAAATGGATCAGTTATTTTTTCTATGGATGGGCATGAACCAGCATACAAACTAAAGTTCATGATGAATTTTGGCTGGTTTGTGGTTCACGAACTGAAGTTCGTGGCAATCAACTGGCACAAACTTTCCACAAACTTTCAAGCGGTTTGTGGCGGTTCATGAATGGATTCAGCTGTTAAAAGACGCTAGAACAACTATTTTTTACAGTTTTAAGAGAATTACTTTTACTTGTAACTTTGTATTTCAAATACAAAGAACCCTATTAACATATAGCTTATCACTGCATGTGTATTACAATTACAAAGATCCTATTAACATATAACTTATCACTACAATATACAAAGAAAGTAATCCTGCTTACTCATTCAAAATAGCCGGCAAAGAAACCTTATACAACCTACTAATTCTAACCTAATTAGCTACTATTAGTTTGCAGATATCTTCCCAGTCACACGTAGAAACAAGCTGAAAATAGCACAGTCCAACTTAAAAAATAACTAAAGATAGCTGGATGCTGGAAAAATAGCTGAAGATGGCTGATTGCTGAGAAAGCTGATAGCTGAACGAAGTCTTCTGGACTTGTCCTCTGTTTCGTTTTGTAAACTTCCTCAATAGCTGACACATCAAACACAAAACAATATCAGATACAATACTATACAGTCAATGTAATTAAAATCAAATTATTTTTATTATTTACCATGTACTGCATGTGCTCACTTCCTGCTGAAATTTATATTGTGGCTATATTTAGTTGCTACAAAACAAAAATATTTATAATACCTAGTTAGTATTTTTATTTATATTCACATTCTTAATCCTAAAAAAACCCAAAATGTACCAATTTACCCTATTTAACCTATTGAATCATTCATTTATACAGGCATCAACTTCAGTAACTTAATACTCCACTCTTCGATTGCCTTTAGTTACCTATCCTCAGCAAGTCCTAAACAGTAAAGGCTGCTCAAGTTTAGCAAAATTTAAAGTGACATGGTCCAATTCTATAAGTAACAGGAAAAATCCATTTCCATATTCAATCCTCCTGAGTATAGTGTTTTAAGATGATGAATCCAAAAGGTCTCCCTTTTATATAGTAACTGCTGCACATTCACTTTATTATATTTCGTTGTGTTGATCATTTCTAACACTATAAATTTAAAATCACTGCACGAGTGGTCTGCTTCTACAAAGTGGGAAACAAGAGGGGAATCCATATTTTTCTGTCTGATACCGGACCGATGTTCAATAATAGGAGTATGGACTGATCTCACTGTTGCCCCACATAATAATAGGGACATAAACATTTGACCAAATATAGCACTCTTTTTGAAGAACAATCTGTATATCTGGTAAGTTCCACATTAAAATCCGGGAGATTAATAACATTAGTTGTCCAAACTTGAGGACATACACAACATCTTCCACAGCGAAAATGACCTCTCGCTGTTATCATGAGTCTAGTTAATGTTGCTATATCAGTATGGACTAGCTGATCCTTAAAACTTTTAGTTTGTCTCCACCCAATAAGAGCTTGTTATTCAGAGCCAGACAGCAACTACAGCAACTACACAGCTGTTTGTTTCTCTTCTCTATTGTAAATTGGTTCATGAATGGATACATTTCCAAACTGTCTCCGCTCAATCAAAATGTTTATCATACTTCAAAGCAACAGGGGAGCAGAACTTGGAGGGCATGTACAAGAGGAGCATTAGGGGAGGTCCTTTGTGAGTCTGATGTCTCTATCTTGCACTTGGTCCATTCTGGACACTCCTGAACCTGCAACTGTCATTTCCCCAGAAAGCACTTTCCTGGGGGCACCTTCTTTGGGGGGCTGTAACTCAAGGCTCTGTAAATCCAATCCTCACCAAACTTAGGAGGACAGGTAGAGGAAAGTCAGCTAAAGATCTCCTGCAAGTTTGGTGTCTCCAGCAGTGTTTCCTCTAAGCTGAGTTATATTTTTTTAGCCTCCGGTTCACACATTTTTGTCTTAGCTCAGGAAGGATGGCTCCAGAGCAAACTCATTTATGCAGTAGTCAAATCGCTTGCTCACAACTTTAATGCCAGTAGCTCACAAGTAGAATTTTTGCTCACAAGACTCCACAGCTTAGAGGGAGCATTGGTCTCTAGCATGCCAGGGGAAGCGTTCTATCATGTCATGAACCAAAACAGTTCATTTAGCACCTAAAAGTTCATGACAGGTCATGGCTCAAGAACCAAGCATGCCATGAACCGAACCACATTTTCAAGGTTTGTGCCCATCACTAGTTATTTCTCCATAATCTAGTCAAAACTAGTGTGCAGTGGCTCCATTCCTCACCAGGCCAAAAATCACATCCTTGTGAAATATATGAAACTAAGATCAAGTATAACAGGAATGAAATCACAATGCATACTTTCCATGATTTATGCTAAGTGAGCAAAGGGGAACTAAAGACCAATTTCTGTTGTACCTGTTCCTAGGTAGCACAGCTACATGCTGCTGAAAAGAAAGCTTTACATATCAGCCCACTACTGTTTCACAAAAGAAAAAGAATCACTAAAAGGCCACTATCATTTTAATCACAGAAAATCAGAAGTGCATATATTAACAAATAAATTAATGAAGCTATTAATGATACACACTGCGGGTATATTATATCTGAAAAACCATAGACAGTGAAATAGTGAACAAAGTAACTTTCACTGATGATATGGAAAAGCTGCTATTCTGGTGAACATTTGTGAAGTAAGTAAATCGTTAAAATGTTAACTAGTTTAACAGAATATCTTTCATCAATTTGAGATTTTCTAACAAGGCCACTTTATGTGAGGACCTCTATGAGATCGCAAGAAAGAGCGTTCAGGATCTTAATGGCAATTGCTTGTCAGCAAGATACATACCTGTAAATCTAACCCACTTAGGAAAAGAGCTTGGCAAACTCAGTATTTCCTGACATTTCTAGGTCAAGAAAACTCTCTTAAAAACACAGCAGGTAAGTATTTCCTTTTCCCTGCTGCAGAAAAACAAGTATAAAGGAACTCACTTTTCCTTTTTTTCTTGTTTGTGTGCTTCTTTTGTAAGTTGAGCGGCTTTTCTGCTGTAAGGATGGATGACTTTTTTTTCCTGCCCCCCTCCTTTGCTCTTTGCTGCTTTTGGCTGAAAGAATGGAAGAGAGAGAAAAAAAAGATACAGGCATTTTCAAGGACGATCCTGCATATAAGCTACAAGATTCAGACAGCTCAGAGGACTGCAAGGAGGACTTGGTGAAAGAAACTGCAGTGAAGACATATCCTGTGGTTTTTCAAAAGTCCCTCGTTCACAAAAGAACGTGTCCCTGACATAATGAAAACACTAATCGAAGTAATACAAAGGTTAAATAGGAGAGGTTAATTTAAGCTTCCCATACAGAATGCATACACACACACATACACACACACACAAAGGACAATCCTGACCAGAGTTACACTCTTCTACATCCACTGAAGTCAATGGGCTTAGAACAGCGTAACCATGCTTAGGGCATTACTGATCAACGTAGTACCAAACAAGAACAGCCACCACCAACCCATACTAATGATACTTTCTGCAAGTAAGGTTCATAAGATATTAGATTTATGGCCACATACTGAAATGCATGAGCAAAATTCCATAGCAAGGCATTTTTCCATCATTAAGAATGGGAAAAAAATAGTTTTAGAAAAGTCCATGTTACAAGACTTAGTCACTTGCCTTCAGAACTCTGAATTAAAATTCATAGCAAGTGTCACTTTAAAAACTGAAGATAATCTCAAAACAGACCAGACTAAAGGGCTTGCTTCCCCAGTCCTTCCCGGTTAGCCAAAAGACTAAATTGGTTATGGAGCACTTTATTACAGTGGGTGAAAGTTGCATCTGTAGATTGACAATGCTGTCCTGTTGAATGTGGCTTGTTATAAAAGGACAATATTTCTGTTTGTATGTCTTGACTGTATACTAGAAGAACATAATGTATGACTTTTACAAAATAAAAATAACAGCAAGTTAGTCCCTGAGATTATCTTTACCAGCACCAATGATCTTGAAAGTTTCTGTAAAGTTAACCACATACATGAAGCACATACATGGAGCTCCCCTTACTTTTAAGCCACACTGGATCATTATTATTGGGCCGGGGGGGGGGGGGGGGGCATTGTGTAGACATTTGCTATAACTGTGGGATATAGCATGCATTTGTTGAGCTGCGCTCCAGTGGCTTCCCTCGGTATTTACGGAAAACTCTGAAAAAATGACAATAATGAGTAACTATGTGTCATATAACCGTTTCATTTCTTGCAGAGCCCTGTGAAATTAACTTTTTTCTCCCTCTTGTTGTGCACATAGAAGAGAGCATAGAAGATCATATGCAACACAGTTTTTCATGATGGCATACAGCTCTGCCTCTCCTTTGCTGCTTGATGCTGACCCTGAGTCTTGGTGTCTGTTCACAGATAGGGACTGGAGGTGGGTGAGTACACAGAATCCATACAAGAATAAATTAATAATGCCAGATCCCATGACACAGGAATCACAGGATTTGTCATTACTGACTAACTATAGCTTTTCTTTGTCACATAAGCTCACAGTATTCCTGTAATGTAAGATGACACCAGAAATCAACCACACAGCAGAGGCTTCTCAACAACTTCAGCCAAGCAATAGACTCAGATATGATGATTTGTACTAGAAAAGCCATCTCTCCCTATTTCAACCTGTTCAACAGCTATGATTCACCCAGCAACTTTTGTTAGATCTTCATATAGACTAGTAAGATCAGCTTCATCCATGTCACAGGCTGTCTCTGTAGCAGCTGCTGTACTTTGGAAAGGCCTCCCTGAGGCGGTTAGAAGCGCCTCATTAATATTTTAGGAGATTGCACCAGGCAGAACTTTTCAGGCAAATGTCTAGTTGGTAACCTAAGTGGATTTTATTGTTCCTTTGCTATAAACGTGTGTTTTTTAACTGTGTGAAACCTGTTGATAATTTATTACATTATACTGCTATATTTTTGTGAGCTGCCTCGAGTAGCATGTAGGATATTTACATTTTAAAAACCCTAGCTACTATAATTCTGTCTCTTTAAGCTCAAGGCTACCTTACATTCATAGGCTCTACAAGAATTAGTCTAAATCAATCCTGGCAACAGCCCAGAACTACTTGACAACAGTCCTTCAGCATTTGCACTGACATAATTTCCAAAGGCCACTTCAATGACCCATGAAAGTCAAAATATCTCTAACTCAATGGACCACAGCTGTCCTAAAAGTGTCCTGTCCAATAGCAAAAGCATGGGACAAAAGCATGGGAAGGTTCCCAGAGTAGCTGTCAGTAAGGTGAAGAGTTTTCACTCCCTGAATGCTCAACAAAACTGACCACCTTTTTGAAGCAGCGTAGCATTTATTTTATCTGGATGCTGGTGGCCAAAAACTAAGCTACAGGTGCAAAGCTCTCACCTGGTATAGACAAGTTTACAATTCCAGTAAATAAATATTTCAATGCCAGAAAATTATTCTACCCAAGAGAGACTAGAATATTACAAAAACTGCCACACACACAAAAAACAAAGTAATACTAAACAGTGGCTGTGGTACAAACAAGGAATATGGGAACAGTAATAGTATACTATTCCTGGAACTGTGATAAAATAATCCGTTTTCGCCTAGTAGCTCTCTAGATAATATGGAAAAGTTTTAATTGAAAAAGGGGAGGGAGCAGAAACAGTTTGAGAGGGAGATTCAGCCAAAGGCAAAAATTATACATCCAACATCAGCAGTTTCATTAACAGTCTTTTTTTAATCATTAAATTTCAAAGCGATATTGTAAAGTACTTTCATCACTTTGGCTAAAGGACATGTTTTTTTAGGGTTTTTTTAAAAAGAACAGTATGAGACTTTCAATATAGCAAGTTATTACTATGCCGGCCTCTTCAAAATACACTATGCTGGGGGGGGGGGGGGTCTGTGCTAGGAACTCTTAGGAAAGTGATTGAAAATAAGACGGCCAAGATTATAATGCCCCTGTATAGATCTATCATGCAGCTTCATTTGGAATACGGTGTGCAATTTTAGCCACTACCTCTCTAAAAGAACATTGCAGAGCTGGAAGAAGTACAGAAGAGGATCTCTCAGCAGAATTCAGAGCAGTATCTCTCCCCGCCCCCCGCCCCCCCCCCCAGGACAGGAGGTGAAAGGTGGTGCTCAGAGACTCTTCCTCCTCCCTGCAACCTTGCAGTGTGGGGTTCTATGTGAAACTGCTAGAAGATATCAGATGCTAGGTGGTGCCGTGACCAGGGCACCCAGGTCAACCTTTCTCGGTCAACAGCTTCTGTGAATTAGTCCGTACACCAATTGAAGTTTCATCCCAACAGGATTAACATGAATTGTTACAATCAGTTTTCATTGTGGAAATGTGGGCCAATTATTCTGAAGTCACAGTCTGGCCGAAGTGTACCAAAAACCCCTGAATCAAATAGCAGTGGTGAAAGAAATCCTAAGACTGACATTTTTTTAAAAAAAGTTAGAGTTATATTTTTATATTAATATTAGCCTAATGTCTATTATGGACAGATTGGTTGAAACTGCTAATAATGACAGAATTATTGAGCATACAGAAGAACTCCTCCTAGGAACTCAGTAACAATCAGTAGTAAGTTCTGTCTCAACCATGTTTTACAGTTTTTGAGAGGATTAAAAGGCAGATTTGGTAGACATTATTCTGGAAATTATAGGGTTTAAATCCCTTTGAAGACCAAAACATGTAGTTTGAGCGTCCTTCTAGACTTGGCCTTGCTCCTCTAAGGTCAATTTTACATCTGACTTTCCTGCTAGAATCATTCTAGTTTCCAAAAAAACCTGTCTATACCTGTTTCTAGTTTCAAGCCATACTTGTTCTAGTTTATAAATTATTGTTTACATTCGTTAATTGCCCTCCTGTGATCAAGCTAGCATTATACTGCTTTAAACAACTGCTGTTGCTTAGTACTCTTCAGACCCCCTGGAGTGAAATTTGAAACCAGCGTGAAATGAGCTTGGGAAAAGACAGCAGTCAAACTACTTCAGAGGGGAGTTGTAAATTGGGCCTAAAATCAGTAGCCTCTGTGCTAGAAGTGTCTTTTACCATCTTAAGCTGATAAAGGTCTAGTTACAATTATTCATGTACTGATGTAGTCCAGACTGAATTTCTGTAACGAACTCTCCATAAGTCAGCATCTGACAAGTTCTCATAAACTTTAAAGGTGTCCAAAGTGCAGCACCCCATCCAGGCCCGTAGCCAGGATTTTTAAATTAATCAGAATGCCTCTCTTTAAAGGTGAAGGCTCCGAGCCTATTTCTAGCCCTTCCTTTCAAGGGACAGGGAAGAGAATCCGGGAAACAGCTCAGAGGGCATTTTCTAGGGAAAAACAGGGGAAAAATTGCCTTCAGAAGACATTTAAATGCCTTTTGAGTTTCCTTCCACAGGGCAAGAAAGCTTAGAAGGGCACTCAAGAGTGGCACCTTCAGTACATCTCCAACAATCCCCACTATCTGCTACCCCAGTCCTGCCGCATACCACCCAGGTCATGGTGAGTCTTTCAAAAGCATTCCCCGTGAGCCTTTGGGAAACATGCAAAAATAAGATTTCTGGCATGGTATTTGTGGGGCAGGGCTTTTAATTAAGGGGGTGGGGCCCCAAAATGCCCTACTGTAGCTACAGGACTGATCCCATCTGTTAATAGAGGCTGGCCGATTTGAATACATTACAACCATTAAGCCTACAATGGCTTCCCATTTGTTTCCAGGTCCAATTGAAAAGGTTAGCAATGACCCCTACACTGTTTATAATCAAGGCCTCAAGAATTGCCTGCTCATACACTGGGATCACTTGGGGAGGCCCTTCTTCATAAGCCTTCATGGAGAGGGGAAGCAACCCTTCACCCTCCAAAAAAATAAAAGTCACTTCTGGCAACCAGCATGCCCTTTTGTTTTCCTTGGTACAATAGCAATGGAATCTTGAAAACCCTAGACACAGATTTTCTGACTAGGCCAGAATAGGTAACTTCAAATCTATAGAGGCAAAAAAGGTGCCTGTATGCTTATAAATCTCTAATACCAGAATCACCTAACACAATTAGGTGGACATCCCATCCCCCAAAAGTTTGAAGACTACTGTGTTACCCATTACCCCCTATTAATTATCATGAAATATCCTGCTTTGTAACTGAATTCCAACAAACCAGACCATGGTGTGTTTAAGCTAAGTAAAACACTAAATCACTGTGTAATGGAAGTTTTGCCATTTGAAATGCATTGTAGACACAGTCACATCATAATTTATATTGGCAATTCCCAGTCATCAGAAATTAAACGCAATAGCATGTCACAAATAGAGTATACAAGAAGTGGGGATCCACGATACTCGTGGGGGGGGGGGAAGCTCCACATAGAGAAGAAAGCCGCCACAGGTGAGCCTTCTTCCCTGCCTGACCCCTGCCAAGCTCTCTCCCCCACCCCCCCAGCAGCAACGGCAAGGCCCATGCAGCACCCAGCCACCAGGCCCGCCAAGCTCTCTTCCCTGCCCTCTGACAGTGATGGCAAGGCCCACACGGCTCCCAGCCGCCAGGCCCGCCAAGCTCTCTCCCTCCCCCCACAACGGATGCGAAGCATTGTTCCAACTGTGTTCCCTGAACATGCGCAGGGGACACTTTTTACTTTGGGGGGGATTTAAGTATCCCCTGAATTTTTTTTTTTTACTTTTCAGATTTTTCCGCACACCTGGGGAGTCCCACAAGTGTGCAGGAAAATCTCCTTGCCCCCTAGGTGCCCCCGATGTGCAGATTTAGATATCCGCACGCAGGGGGCACCTTCGCTATTAGATATATAGATGAAATAGTTCTAAGAATCTTGAAACATTGCCTTCAGTACTTCAAGATGTGGTACATCTACAGCAACAGACAAATCTGATCAAGAGTACGCAAACGGAATGATTACTAGAACGCCATTGTTTCTCTTTGTTTTTCCTCTTTGTAACAAGTGTATTACATTAGAACCTTGAGTCTAAGATAAGACTTCACTATTGGCTGTAAATATCACTATAGGAGTTACATCATTCTGAATGTACTGTTGAGCTTCATGGTTAATGCTTAAGTTGTATTCTTGTTAATTACTTAAAAACTACTCTAAAAATTTATACTGAGCATATGTAAAAAAAGATATAAATATTGTAAAATTATACAGTGATTTAGTGTTTTACTTAACTGAATTGAATTCGGCATAACATCTCAATAGAGAGGTTTTGTGGCAGCAAAGATATGTCTGAATATGGATTCCATACATTGAAATCCCAAAGCTTGAGAATTTGTGCCATTTTAAGGATTCCAGTATTCAGAAAGTGAAACTTTGACACTCCTTACTCTTTCCCATTTATAGCAGAAGTTAGTTATGCAAAATACTGCCATAAAAAGCATAAAAGTTTATAAAATTCATGCAGAACACAGAATTCTTCTGTTCTTGTAGATCCTAAGCTACCAGAGCACAGAATAAACACTAAGCATCATCATATGGGAGCAGACCACATTCAAGAAAAAATTATACAAATGCATAAACCAGTATTCACTCCATGACTAGCGGAGAACCAGGTTTGTAATTACTACCAACCAGAAGAGCCACATATCTACTTGTGCCCTCTGCACCACCCCACCAAACATACAGACTATTAATATTAAAACTATAACTATAATATCTTTAATTAGCAGAGGACCTCTGCACACATAGGGTGGTATTTCTCCACTACTGTTGAAGGAAAGGGCTTTCCTCTCTACATTCCCATTCTCTCATCAGCATGAAGCACAGCAGCTCAGCAGGGATGGTGAGATCACCAAAACTGTCCAAGGCAAGAGCAAGCTTGTTGTGGAGAAAGGGGAGCAAAACTATCACCACTCTCCTGTACCCAGCTTACGCTGTTCCCATGGTGGTCTCTCCACAGCCAGCTTGCTTTCCTTTTGGCAGCTGCCAGGTTGTTGACATGAGAGTTCAGAGGCTACTGAAAAGGTGGTGGATTGTTAAAAAGAAAGGGCCCTTTACTTCCACAGTTTAGGGAAGCTCACAGCTTACCCATCCACCACCAGCAGTTGTTTTAAGGTGTGAATGGTGGGGCCTAGAAATTTTCCATAATTACAACTGACCTCCACACTACAGAGATCACTTACCCTGGAGAAAATGACTGTTTTGGAGGGTGGCTATTATACCCCACTGATGTGCCCCCCCTCCTATTCTCCCCAGGCTCCACCCCCAAATCTCCAGGAATTTGCCAACCACAAGTTTGCAACCCTAGGTGTGGACCACCTGCCAATCACAAGCTCTGCTGGCCAATGGCCTTGCCCACTTTCCTGGAACAACATGTGGCTCCAAAGCCAGTAAATACTACTGATCTAAACAAAGGTCCTTAAAGTAATAGAGCACCCCTAAACCCACCATTTTTCAGCAAGTCCTTACAAAGAATTCATAGAAAGGCAGTAACATACCACAGTGTGCAAATAACCACTTACACACATAAGAAAAACACAGCACAGTAATAATATATTTTGGTGGGTAGCTGTGTTGGTATGAAGCAGCAGAACAAAGCCATAAACTTCTTAATTGTGGAATATTAAGAGTAATTAACTGAGACCTTGCAATTATTCTCCATCCATCTCTTATCAAGCATGGAGGCAGCCTTACAGCATTCTCTTCTCTGAAGTGGGGTGATTGGCTGTGTGGAATATCTCCCCTGTCCCCAGATCAGAGAAATACATTCCAATCTACCATTCCAAATTACATTACATTCTACTATTGATTACAGTATACTATTCTAATCTACAATTCCAAATAAGAAATATAGGGGATATATAGCCCTTCTGGGGCATTAGTGAGAATACAGATGTAAGGACTGAAGGTTAGCATATGTAGTGAAATAAGAAACCAATATCCCTGTTAAAGTCCTGGGAATTCCATCTGCTCATCAATCTCCAACGTTGATATATTTATGTTTCCCCCTGGAATTAAATCCAAACAAATGGCAAGAGTATCAGCTAAGATTGTTATTCCTGTTTAGTCCTTAAATCTGTTAAACATCACCATTATGCTGTCAGCTAATTTACTGCTTGCCCTCTACCTTTATGTATGGACTGGTAACTTCCATTTCATTGTATCTGAAGAAATATGCGTGCGGACGAAAGCTTATATCTTGAATAAAACTTTGTTGATCTTAAAGGACTGGACTCAAACTTTGTTCTGCACAGTAATGAGTCAGATCACTGGCCCGTTTAGTTTAGTACTATCTATGACTAGCAGTGGTTCTCTGGGGCCTCAAAGAGTTCCCGAAACCTGCTACTTGAAATCCTTTAGAAGGACGGACCTAGGACCTCCTAAAGATTATAGCATGAGCCACAATCCATTCAACTCGGTCAACTGCAATAACGTTGGTAAAACCATTACCGACGACCTACATTCCAAACATTTGCACCCTGTGCTCCTTTGTCGCCTGCCGTCCAAATCTAAAGCAGTCACGTACTGATACCAGCAACTATTCTTTCCAGGCAGTTTCCGCCCCAAACCTTCTCCACACATCTAACTCCCTGTTTCTTAGTCTTCAAAAGAAACACGCTCCCCTCCCATAAAGATAGTCGCACCACCCTCCCATTTTATCCGCCTTCCCGCTCCCCGACCACAAACGCACCATCTTCCCTACGGTGAAACCTAGTTCAAGGGTCCTCACGCGCGATTCGGTAACACGCGTCTTCGAGCCCGACGCAAAAAAAGGAAACTAGTCCGTCCCGTAAACCGCCCGACTAGACACCGCCGCTCGCGAACACTCAGTTCCGCCTCTTCCGGTCGGTAGGAAGTATTTTGAAGGCGCCGTCCCAGGCTCAGTTTTCGTCCCTGTCCGGAGCCGTATTCAGAAGGGAGGACGAGCTCGGGCCTGATCTGTGCGGGCGTGGAGGGAACCTCTGCAGTTCCTGAGAGCACACGTGCAAATAGCTGTCCAGTAGGTCGAGGACAGAAACTGCCGCTATTTCCTACCGGCGCGTAAAGGTTCAAAAGAACCCGTTTCGAAAATATATCGAAATTATCAGTACTTATTAAGTCAAAGATAATGTGGGAAAACTTTTGGTTTCGTCTGTTGCTTTGCTTTAGTTGTATTTTCAAGAAAAAAGGTTGCATTTGACATGCAACCCTTTAAATTTGTAAAGTGATAACATATGGTAGTTTAGGCAGGGGGGCTCTATGGTGTTCCTCCCTTCCCCAAACTCCATTCTCCCCAATCTCCACTCCCAAAAATCTCCAGGTATTTTTCCAATCCAGAGTTGGCAACCCGTACAGTGGCTCTTCGGTAGCAGCATAAACATGCAGCATTGAATGATACTGTCTATAAATAAATATTCAGAAAACTATTCCTATAGACATGGGGCTGTTTCATGTGAAAGTCAAGGAATATTAAATGGCAGCCTGAACATTTAAGTAAAGCACATGTGGCACTATGTTATATTTCTGCATTTACTATGAAAGGAACTTCCAATTAATGATCTTTGTAATATGCTAAACATACTTTTCAGAACTGAGATCCTTCACGCCTCTCTAAAAAATTTTTCCTTGAATATAGACACCCCATTTCTTTTTCCCACAATAAACTTCCCCACACTCTATGTCTTACCATATCTGTATTGTGTTCTGCAATCAGATACTTTCATCCAGTGTGGGTATATTGTGAGAGAACTGAGTTTGTATAGTTATGTGAATTTTCCCAGCAAGTGCCATTTGGAAAAAATGCTTAGCATCAGAACATTTTAGGAGAGCCTCTACCAAATATTTATTTATTTATTAATTTCATTTATATCCCACCTTGCCAGTTTTTCACCGGCTCATAGTTGTTCCAAAGCAAACACCATATCATAAGACTTTTGTTAGGACTAACTAAAATAACACAAAACAGTGTGCAAGCTTTTTAAATTCTCCTGAACTCTTCCTAAGCTAGATGTTTTCCAAAAAAAAAAAAATTAAAAGGGGGAAGAGGCAAAATGGTACGCACCACAATTTTAAGGCCTCTCTAAGCACGCTGTGTGGAAAGCGGAGCAAATAAGCAGAAATAAAGTGGCATCAGTGTCCGCTTAAACCTTTGACCTTTCGATAAGAAGCAGCAAAATACTGAAATATCCAGCGTTCCCTGTAAGCTAAGTTAGTGTGAGCTAACTCACAGTTTTTTAGCTTCCAGCTCATACATTTTTGTCTCAGCTCAGGATGGATGGCTCCAGAGCAAACTCATTTATAAAGTAGCCACTTTACAAAAGAAAAATGAGCGCACACAAAATTAAGTCACAAAAAGTTAAAAACAAAAAGAATTAAATACAGCTTTTAAAAAAAACAAACCCTCAGAATTAAAAAAAAAAAAAAAAGAACACTGCCAATCTGCCAAAACTCTGCCAGTTCACTCTCTAACAATGCTCTCTGGAATAAAACTTGCATACTTTCTTCCAGGCTATTTTTGGGCAGGAATGCACAGGAACGGAGTTCTGGCTGGCTCCTGAGTTGGCCACGCCTACAACCAAAACCTCTGCGCATGCGTGGCTACAAAGCACACTTTACTCCCGACATTACACACAAGAGGAACAGGTGGCATGTTAAAATCCCCTCTTTCCCCCTGGATAGCCCATGGGATTCCTTGTCAATTTCACTCCCCAGGAGTCAGCTGAGAGTGAAATTGACAAGGAAAAGCCTCTCTCTGCCTTCCTTTCTCTAGTTGACATATCACAGCCGGAAAGGGGCAGGTAGGGAACCCAGGCACGTTGAAAATGCAAATCAGAGAGGCTCAGGGAAGGAATGGGGCATGTTTGCCTGGCTGCCCTTGGTCTCCCCAGACTGCGTGCCTTAGCGGGCTGGCTGGGGAGACCGAGGGCAGCCAGACAAACATGCCTGTTTCCCTTCCCAATCTTTCAGGGGGGGGGGGGTAGGAGACTAGAAAGGCAATGCTGAAGTTCCTTGGATCTTTCAGATCCCAGGCACTTCAGCAGCACCTTTCCGCGGCTTTCTGGTTTGAAGCGGGGGGGGGAAGACTAGAAAGGTGATGCTGAAATGGGGCGGAGAAGCGGGGGGAGAGGCAAGCTTCCATGCCTGCCCTGTGCTTTCCCAGCCCCCACCTAATATGCTAATGAGCTGCGCTGTCAGGGGTGTGGCCTAATATGCTAATGAGTTTTTGCTGTTGGGTGTGGCCTATTATGCTAATACATTCCTGCTGGGTTTTTTCTACAAAAAAAAGCCCTGCTTTCCTCAATGTAGGAAGTGAAGGCATGCCACCCTCCACACCCATTTTGGTAGGTCACTCCACAGGAATGGACCCACCACGGGGAAAGTTCATGCTCTGGATATTGCCATATGGACAGTCATTGAGGGGAAGGCTGTCTGAAGAACATAGGTGGTACATGAGAGTAGACTATGGGATACTTTTTGGTAAGTATGGAGGTCCATCCACCTACATGTTAATATCCAACCCTAAAAGGAGTTGTAGCAAAAACTCAAAACTTGCACAATATGTTGTGTTAATGGTATGACATGGATTTTATTTTTGGATGGTGTTATATATTGTGTGCCGTACTGGACTTTGATGTGGGGAATAGGGATGTGCACCCCAAAAAAAATATTATTATACTTTCACATCCAGGGTTCAGGGGAATTTCCCCCCATAGATGTTTTTGTTCATGTAGGACATTACTGGCTCAGGGTTCAGTTGTCATGCATTTCACCGTACCATGTGATCTGGGCCTCAGTTATGAACCTCACTGGATAGCCTTAGGCAAGTCACCATATCTCACTCTAATATATCTCACAAGTGTTATGGGGATTAAATGCTGTTCTGAGTTCCTTGCTGCAAAGGTGGGGTAGACTGATGATGTGCAGAGCCAGCAGTGCACAGCAGTAAATGTCCATAACACAAATTCCCAAAAGATAGTTGTTCAAGGTCTGAGGCAAAGTTGGGATCCAGAGCATGGCTGGAAAGTACAATTCCACAGGCTTACTAAAGATAAGCAGGGAGGGGCTGTGGCTAAGGGTATCTTTGCATGCAGAATGTCCCAGGTTCAATCCCTGCCAGTTAAAAAGTAGTAGGTGATGTGAAAAGTAGTAGGTGATATGACACCTTTGCCTGGAGGACCACTGCCAGTCACAGCAGACCATACTGGCTTTGATTGACCAATGGTCTGATTCAGTCTAAGGCATCTTTTTGTATTCTTATTACAGGGAGGGACATGGCCCAGGGGCATCTGCTTTGCATGGAGGAAGCTCCAAGTCCAGTTCCTGTCATTTCCACTTGTCAGGTAGTAGGTCATGTGAAAGAACTCTACCTGAGACTAGGGAGAGCCTGCATCAGTCTCAGCAGGCACTACTGAGTTTGAGAGAGCAATGGTTCCAGTCTGGGTTTGTGCAGGACTTCAATGAGAGGCCTGTTGGGAACCTTATCTATTAGTTCTATGAGCTAAGAAAGGGAGGATATAAATCTAACTGTTAATAATAACTCTCATTTCTATTGGAACTCACCACTATACTTTCTCCACTACTTTGGGTTTAGTGCTAAATCACATAACTAGTAGTAGGGGAAACTGCTACATGTATTTAAATCTAAATAAATGTATGTTCATGTGACTTCTTGTTTCCTTTCTACAAAAGAAAATGTTTTAATAAAATAAAAAATAGGGTCCAAGTGAGGGTTCTAGTCTGCCAATGAAATTTTAAACCCTTTCTAATATTCTAGAATAGCAAATGTCCAAATTGGTACATTGTAACACATATTCAATCGATTGTATAAATGTGGTTGGTACTCTTGAATTCTTTCTCACTTAAGAAATTAAAAAGTTCCCATTTGCAATTCACTTATTCTGGAACAGTCTCATTTGGTTTAATAGAACTATTCCGATAAAGACTGAAAATTACTTTGCAAACTTAAAATGCGGTATAAATTATTATTAGTAAGAGTAATTATAAATGTGCTGCGGATTTGCTGCTTGGATGTAAAATGAAAAATTACAGGTGATCCAAATCTATTGTCATTTGTTATTTTATATCATAATCCACTTTATTATGTTTATAAATTGCTCAATTTATTCTATAAAATAAGTTTATGGACCCTTAATCCTCACTGCTATGCTACTAGATAATTTAAGAAGTTATTATCACAGGGGGAAATGAGATAAGTCAACACTAAAAAAATCTCATTATCAACTATAACTGGGGATTAAACAACAGAACATAATCATTGGTTTATTAGAACAGCAAGATTAGCATACATTATTCTCTGTTACGTGCTGTGAACAAATGTTGTTTACTAACCTGAGACAAGACAGCCTACATTTCCATAAATTCAAAGATCCTAAATCCTCACCCTAACATTATGCATTCTCCCTCCATTCACCCACCTGGCTGCTACAATAAAGATTTATGGGGCACATCCCATGTCCAGTGCTACTATTTGTGCAGTGATCCTTCAATTAACAGAATACTGCTAAGTTGTAGATAAATTCTGCCGACTTTTTTAAAAAATAAAGAATTATTTGGTGTTTTTATAATGCCTGATTGTTATGCAACTACTCATTTTTACAAAGCCCAACAAAGCATCAAAATACTAATAAGACTACAGGCATTGGTAAGTGAGAAAGCAGATAATTATTACTGTAATTTCTGACTTTTTAAATATACAATCACTCTCCACTTTTTAAGTACTGCTGCTTTGGGGCATAAACAATGTCTGGTTCTAATCCATAGTGCTCTTTGACCTATTGTATCCTCTTTGGTCCCTTTGCTTGTAGCTTGTAGCTAGCAGGAATTGAGTTGGATCCAGAGATGTGTGAATGGAAAGGAAAATATACTTAGCACAGTTCCATTTAAGCAAGCCATCAAATATCATTTCTGTTATGTATTGACCATGCGGTCGCCATGTGCTCCCTTAATTGCGACCGCATGGCCAGAGCACATGGCCAGAGCACATGGCCAAGAAACTACCTGAGCTTCAGCCAGGTAGAACAAAAGCCAGGTGGATTCAAACCGGCCACCAATCCTGTACCTAGGTTTCTCCCAGGGAACCTATGAAATGTAAATAGACTGATAATAGCCTATCAGGCCAGTTGGGTGAGGTCAGGGGATTGTCCCTGACCAGCATAAAAGGAGGGCTTCGAGCCCTGGGTTGTATGCTTCATCCGGACCAGCAATAAAGATCATGCTGTTTCACTGTTCCACGGACTCCCAACTCCAATACTTATCAATTTCTAAAGATGGAACAATGTGCATGTCAAGTGGTGGAAAGCAAAACAGATAACATAGGTTCATTTGCCATATTACCTGAAAAGAAGACAACCCTGAATGTCAGACAACCCTGCTAAAAAAAAAAAGATTATACACAACATTTTTTATTATTATTGCACTTAACCTATGACTTGTATGTGAATCTGAGACAGCCTTCTCTTTATCTTAATGACATACATAGGAAAAAGACTCATCTCCCTTTCAGGTACATAAATAGTTTTGAAATTGTATCAGGAGAAATACCTTATGCTGTGTCTTGTGCATGGGGAAAAGATAACGGGAATACAATTGCTTTCTTTTAGCACAAGCAGAGAGTGAGGAGCAATTTCAGCACTTCTGCTCGCACAAGGATTGTCATACACTATAGCACCCTCTGGGGTCAGGGGAACATTGGACCCAGAGTCCATGAGGTCTTGAAATAAATAACCCAGTCACTATTTCCTAGTGTAGGTTGCTTTATTTATCACGCACCTGAAGATGTGGTTAATGTCAGATGTTTCTAGGTTGCGCTGTGTTACATAGGAGAACCATAATGCTACAAGCCGCCTCCTTCTTCCCCCTCCTCCTCCCATCAGCCTCCTCCCATTTCCCCTTCCTCTATTTTTATAGCCCCAGGTTGAGCTGAGCTCCAGCCTCTTCTCCTCTGTTCGCTGCTGTCCATGGCCATGCCTTGCCTTTTCACACCTGGACCAGGGAGAACTGTTGTTCTCCTGTCCAGGCTTGCTCACTGCCTCCACACCTTTAGAGTTTCAGTGGGGCAGACTGCCAAGGCTATGTAGCAATGCATTTACTGGGGATGTGGAATGGTATAGTATAGCCTGATCTTGTCAGTTATTGGAAACTAAGTAGGGTTAGTAGTTGGATGGGATCTACAGAGTAAGGTGATCACAAACCACCTCTGCTTAATCACTTGTCTTGAAAACCCTGTTGGGATGTTGTAAGTCAGCTGTGAATTGACAGCACTTTACACACACATATACATTTACTGAGTTCCTTGGGCCACTCTCTCTCTCTCTCTCTCTCTCTCTCTCTCTCACACACACACACACTGTTTCGTGGGGTTATTGTAAGGACAAACTGAGGATTTGTGCACGTACATTATTCTGAGATGTGGAATAAATAATTTTAAAGTTAACATCTTTTTTTCCTTAGGTACTTAGATTGAAAATACTAGTAGATACCTTAAACACTGATAGACAAGCAGAAATGATCATGTAATCAAGAAATGTTGCAGTCAAATGTAAAATCATTGTTAACAGTCTCAAAGATTAGATTTCTAATAGTCTGACCTCTGAGGTATTTCAAAGGTGGTGGTGAAAAATCACCAGACAAGACACTAGCTACACACAGTATTTTATTTTTTCTGGAAATCTATAACATACTTATTTGAACATGGTTTCTTCTGATCTAGAGATCTCTTTATCCATTTTACAGGTTTTTAACCTCACCATATTAGAGAAGAATGCATATTCACACTGCTAACCAGGCCAATGTTTTGGATTCACCTGAAGAGAGACAGAAAGCTGTGTCTTCTCTGTAAACTACCTTGAGTCCTTTCATGAGGAAAAATGTGTGGGAATTGGAACAATTTTTTTAAAAATAAATAGACGTGATGTTAATTTCCAGATAAGGCCCTTGCTGCATGTCCACCCTTGTAAGATGTGTGGAAGAAAGGGGAAGGTTTTTGAAATCCATTGGTTCAGCAGTGCCTAGGCATCAGTAGTCTAAAATGGCAGGCCAAGTTGCTTGAGTGGTATGCAGTACAGCTTAGGTGAGCGCTCTGAGACATAATTTGGAGGGTGAAAGGGTAATCCTCAGATCAGGCCGAGCCTTGATGCTTTCATGCAATTGTGACTGGAACTCCTTGAGGGGTGCCATTATCCTTGACCCACAGACCCAGCAGCTGGGGGTGAAGATACGACATACTTCCCTTGGGCATTATGAAGGCTTGCCAAAGAGGACCCTGAGCCATACACTTGTGAAGGCTCAAAGTCTGGGTGTCCTTGCCCATGGAAACAGGGATGCACAAACAGAAGACTCTTGACTCTTCTGCATCCCACCAACAGCTTGCACTACACCTAGGTTAGGAATCCCCCTTGCACATCCCCCTTGACCAATTCAAATAAATAAAAGTGACCCTTCCCAGCTAAACATGTCAGCTCTCCTTATTCCATATCTGTTTGCAGTGATGTGAATCCAACCCCAAATTTCTTTCCATAAGAAGACTTACAAAAATCATGATGTCATTATTTCTTTAACTGGAGATACCTCAGCTTATATAAATGGAATCTAAAATGTCATCATGACGTCCTATAATCCCATATTCTATGCCTACTCATTACCATCCAAGGGATATTCGGATTCATTCTTGGAGCCTTATATCCATATCTATTATAGATATAGATATTTATTTATGTAATTCATTTGTATCCCACCTTTCTCCCCAACTGGGATCCAAAGCAGCTTACATTGTTCTCCTCTCCTCCATTTTACCCTCACAACAACACTGTGGGGTTGAAGTATAGGCTGAAGTATATACACACAAGCACACACACACACACCTTATTTTTAACTTCTATCAATTTAGTCCCAGTCCTCTGCCATGATACTGTCAGAGACTGTTTCATAATGTATAAGTCATTCCTTGGTCAACTGCATGTTACTGATCTTTGCTTCAGACATCGTAATAAAAATTCTTTCCATCCTTCCAGAGAAGGCAGAAAAAAATACAAGACTCAGTGTGGTTATGAGTAGGCATTAATGAGGGAAAATGAATGTAGACCGTGTATGATCTTAGACACTTTTCATGGTAGCCATTATAGAAGTGATTCTGTATTGTAACATTTTCCCATAAATGATAATAATTTATTTGTGATACTAAACTCTCTTTATTGTGGATTACAACTCTTTGAGATGCATCCTAGTAAAAAGTTAAGTAAACTTATGTTCAATCTGGGGAAATCCTGCCCCCAGTGCTTCCAGAAAAAGAACTTCCATGAATTTTCATGGATAAATGTACACTGTAAAACTTAATTGGTTATGAATCAATTAATTGAATTTCTTTCTCTAGACCATAAATTCATTATTGTGGCTGTCTGAGCAGTGCCTGGGGATAGGGAAGAAGGCTGGGCCATCTGGGATATTGAAACACTGGCAGAAGATGGGGCCCACTCCGACTGCCTGTGCCATCAGAAGACTGCTACAGGCACAAAGGAGGAGGCTGGTGGTCAGTGAAGGAGGCAGGGAAGCCATGGGAAGAAGGCAAAAGTGGTGCTGGTCATAGGCTTGCCAGGTGGCTGCTTATGGTGGGCAACCTCCTGGGAATTTTGGCTGCTGCCCGCTGACTCTCAGCTGGTGGACAGGTGGAAACTGGCCAGCAAAATGGGTGGGCAGGAATTGTCCCCACATGATGATGACACTTCCAGCACAACCCTGAAGTGCCAGCATTACACTGGAGTGATGCTCCAGCAATCACCCCAAGCCTGTATGGTTTCCATAGGGTTTTGGAACAAGTGCTAGAGAGGTGCTTGGTGTGATGCTGGCACTTCTGGGCATGGCAGACATGTCATCACGGGATGACAGTCATGCCTGCCCGTGTAAGTGCCTGCCTCCCCTCCCATGTTTCACCTGGCAACCCTAGTGCACACCATGCCAGCCAAATGCGGCTCAGCCCACAAAATAGCCCCTGGAGGCCTTGAGATGGAAGGAAGTGGCAAGGGCTGGGAGAAATCCCTAAGGAGCTTCTGGGCCAGAGGCTTTGGGGGCCAATAGGGAGGTAGCTCCAACATGGATGGGCCATTCAACCAGGGAAGAGTCAAGGCCAGGTGACAGGCAACAGAAGGAAGAAAGGCCTCCAAGCTGTAGCACAGAGAAGGTATGCCAGAAACAGGGTCTGCAGCCTGGAGGCAGCCTCAGGGCAAACAGCTCTACTGGCAGGACTGGGCAACTTTGGGTCAGAGAAGGCATGGAAGGAGAACACTGCAGGTGAGAGACATGAAGAAGGGGAGCGACACTTGCTTAGCAACACCATGTGGGCCAAGGGGAAACTCCAGGGGACCCAGCTATGGTCAGGTCCCAGGGGCCATGGTCTGATGCCATGGGTATCTGTGACAACCACAAAAGCCAGATTATTTCACCAGTACTCCCATCATGCTACCAAACTGGGAAATTTGGTAATGAGAAATAGGGATAGAAAATAACATGGATTATTAATGTGAAAATGTGAGAAATTAATTACATCTGACACAAACTATGTTACTACTCCAGTAAGCTGGCCAACCATTATTTATGCATTTTAGATCTAAAATAAATGGTTTAATCAGCAGAGACTGTGAAATTAATTTGACAAAGGAGATGTGATACAGTGATCTTCTTCAAAGAAGTTTAGCTTTTGCAAAGAGAACCATATCCCTTGAAGTCCCATTGGACACATTATTCCATTACCACTGCCATCTCCGGTTTGCTTGTTAGTATCTGTTGGTGAATGCAAACTGTGCTTGTTTAATTCATGTGTGGCATTCCTACAGAGTGATCTAGTTCTGTCTTGTTTTTAAAAAAAATAAAAGTGAGATGGAAGAGCAGAGCATGGGAGGAGGGCAGAAGTGGAATCCTAGACAAGACGGGATCTTGCTGTTAAATATTTTGGCGTAATAATTTGCTGCTGGGTTGGGATGAAGGGAAAACAAATTGGTTATACCATAGATGGGGCTTTGCTGATAGTTCTTTGAACCATGGGGAAGGTGGCTGAAAATAATCAATATTCATTATACTGTGCTTTTGAACTTCTTTACTGCTGCACAGATAACATCAGACATCATCATCCTTTGGGAAAACCAGCAGAGATGAGAGGCACAAAGAAAATATTTTATTTATCTTCTGTCTATCTGATTGAACAAGGTATAACAGTAGCAAACTCAAACTGCATTTCTCTTGGTGTATTGTGATTCTTGGAATCTGGGCAGGGTATCCTCTAGGATGTGATAGGCTTTTCAAGCTGTGTTTGCTCATTTGTTACCTGCCTGACATACTCCAGCAGGTGCAAGGGTCTTATCACAACACTTCCAGAGACAAGTAATTTTACACTTCGGTGGGGAGTGCCTTATCAAAGGAATTGTTATCGATCTTCATTCTGTTTCCTGCACAGATTAATTTCTATCTTTACAGCTGGGGAACTCCATCAAATCACCCAAAGTGTTTACCAGAATAAGCACTCAGGCTTGCAAAATCATTTGTGGCCAATGCTGCAAATGGAACAAAAATTATTGGGGAATTACTAACATATGTCAGAATTTTAAGGAATGTATCATGTTTGAGCTCATGACATAAAATATTTGTAAACCAAACCTTTCTAAAAAAAACAAAACAAAACACAGGCATCCACGACACCTTAAAGGCTACCAGAACCATCCTAAATAGAGTTACACCCTTCTAAGCCCATTGATTTCAATGGACCTAGAAGGCTATAATTGCTCAAGATGGCACTGCACCACACTTGTATTGTAGTATACGGTTAGGCTGACTACAGCCCACTTTGTCAAATTCAGGAGATGGCAGAAATATCTATATACAAAGTTATGAAGAAGCAGGGACAAAGAGCCATGAAACAAAGTAAGTACAGTGTGGAAGACATCCTGTAAAATTTGGATGTGGTCAAGAAGAGTATACAGACCATTCTTAACAGCTTGCTTAAGGGTTTTTCACATGCTTAACTTTTTCCTGGTTTTCTTAGCAGTCAATCTGTAAGTAATCATGTTGAGCATGGGGGTTCCGCATGTCTGCCCTCCCTCTGCATTTTCCAGTTGTTGAGTTGGTTTATTGTCTTACAGACATGCCTTACAAATGAGAATTTTGGTGTGCAGGTATTGTCATCATCAGTGGCATAATGGTGCTAACCCCCCCCCCTTTGTGCATGAGCTATATTAATATATTGATATATACTGCCAGAGGAGAGCTATAGCCTTTCCCCCTTGCTGACTGGACAGTGGCCTTACTGCTGTGTCAATCTGGAATGTAGTGAAGAGGACATTAGCTAGGATGGTTGTTTTTTTTTTTTTTTAAGTGTAAACTGCTAGATGATTCTTTGCTTTGGTGAGACCAGCACTACAGAATTTCTGATTTGGTGATCTAAAGTCTCCCTTTCACAACAGGACATTAGGCTTGTTCTGCGCCAATATTTTTCAGCCACTTGATCAGAAGGAAAAAAAACTGAGATTCTTGTCACCATGCTTAAAGTGCTTTTTCTGTGTTCAAAGTTACCACTCACAATGTGAAGTGCTTTGGTTGGCTAGTACAGTTCACGCTTGCTAATGATTGGTTAAAGGACTGCCGTGATGATGATTCTCTGATCATTTGTGGAACTGAAAAATGTGCGTGTATGAGGATTGCCTTTTGTCTCCCACTGAAAACTGAAAGTGATACAAAGTGCTAGACCGCGATAAGTGTGCATGCATAAGAAACGGCATCTGACCACACAAAATAGAAAGTGAAAGCAATTCCCAAATGATTAACAATAAGCATAAAATGTTTAAGAGGGGAGGGAGGGTTATTAACAGGCCTTTAGGAACATCTTTGATTGATATATGACTGTCAGGTGTATGCTAATTAAAAACAACAACTTGACTATGCCTATTAAAAAGAAACGTGTGTTCATAGGAGGAGGGAGTCGTGGTGAGAGACCTGAAAGAGCAATGATCATGCCTGTGCCATCCTTTTATAGCAACATATCTACATAATGCTATATCTATGTAAAGAGAGGGTTTTTGAAATAAAAAAAAATGATTTAAAAAATATAATAGAAACCATACTTTTTAAGGGGGGAGCGTACAGGTGTGGTTTGAAAACAATCTAGTTGTTGAAAAGTGGGTGTGAGTGGGTGAAACAAACAAAACCAAAGGGAACGTTACATACAGGGAGCAAGTGCGATTCAAAGTCAGTTTCAGGAAAAGATCAAGGTAAAAGTGATCCCAAAAGAACCAGAAAAAACTGGGGGAAATGAAAGGTGAAAACTAAAGATTCAAGAAAATGTGTGGAACTTAGGACATAAACTGAAGTAGGAAAAAGCCAGAACCGACTCAATAATGCTGTGTGGAAAATCCCTTATAAGGCTAATATGTCTCAAATTAGATTCCAGTTTCAAATACAGCCTCTCAATCAATCAGAGCAGCAACATAAATTTCCTCCAGTATAATCTCCATACAATGCCTTCTCCCATATGAAGCTACCCTTCTACTCTGGTCATCTTTCGAGGCCCTACTTTGGTGCTCCCTCTATTTTAGGCTAAACGAGTGTCAACCTGAGAAAGGGCTTTCTCCATTGTGATGCCAAAAATTCAGAACCCCCCCCCCCCCACAAGAAGAAATGCCCTGCTCAAAAATAACTGGTGAGTTTGTGGTGGGGGTGGGATTTGAGCCAGAGATCTCCCAGATCACAGGTTCTTATCATCCACTGTGTCACTCATTCAGACACTTGCTGAAGCAGGATGAGGCACTGTCTAGTGGAATGCATTACTTTATTTCAGTTTCTCAGAGAAACAGGTCTATGTTAAACTTTCCCGTTGCTATGCACATATGCTGTTAAAAACATGAATGTAAATGGTAAAATAATGTTAATTTTCATCTAGATGGGTTTTTATAAATAATGTCACACAGTGAAACTCACTTGGATGTTGATTTATCAATATCTTTCTTGGAAGTGCTAGACATTACCAAAATGTCTAATTTAATGAATTTATCAGGACATTTACACTCTGCTCATTGCTGTTGCATCTGGCTGCTCTCAAAGGTCAATTTCATTTTTCAGTGAGACCTGGGACCAACTGCTGGTTTCTGTGTTGATATTTCGTATTTGCCAGGATTAACTTCATATTGAAGGATGTAGAGAAAATTAAGCCCCCACTGCGCACTTAAGGTGAGCTGCTGCATTGATCTGTTCTTATGCACCGGTTCACCAGACTCTGTAAAGATGCGGCTAGTTTTCTTCTCTGCTGCATAATGGTAGCAGAGTTGTGAATTCCAGAGATGGATGGTAGGGGTACCATATCGCTGTGCAAGTTCTGTCTGGGGGTGGGGTGGGGAATGCTTGTGCTGGAGTATTGAGAGCCATCAAAGGCACCACCAAAAGGCAGTGAGGCAGATGAGTTAGGAACCCTTCTATAGTAGTACAAAATCCCAAGAACCATAAAACTGAATCAGAACAGAATAAAAATGTTTCTAGATGAAACCAGTCAGCAACTAGCTCAGCATCTTCAGCATCCTGTTTTGCATGGTGGCCCACGAGAAGGCCCACAGCAGGGGTGCCGAAGCTGAAGACTCTTCCTGTTGTTATCCCCCAGTAACTTGCAACTGATATTGAGAGGAACCTCTGAACAAAGGTGATCCACATGAACACCTGAAGCTGCCTTATACTGAATCAGACCACTTGTCCATCAAGGGCCATATTGTATACCCTGACTGGCAGAGTCTCTCCACAATCTTAGGTAGAGGTTTTTCACATCACCTACCAGATGGAGATTCCAAGGATTGAACCTGGGTCCTTCCGCATGCCAGCCAGATGCTTTGCCACCGAGACACAGCTTATTCTCTCCTCCCACTGCATATCCCTGCTTTGCCCCCTTATCCTGTTTCTGAGATTCTGCTCACCCCCGGAACAAAATATCAGGGTGCTCAGTGGACTGCAGAGGGAACCAGAGAAGTCCTGCTCATTATATTTGTATAATCCCATTTTGTTTGTTTGTTTGTTTGCTTGCTTGCTTTATTCACCCCTGCCTTTCTCCCCAATGGGTACCCCTTGTTCTGCTCTCCTCCATTTTGTCCTCACAACCACACCATGAGATAGGCTGAGAGATTATGTGACTGGCCCAACATCACCCAGGAAGATTCTATGGCAGAGTGGAGATTCCAGCCTGGGTGTCCCAGATATTAGGTGAACACTCTTACTAGTATATTGCACTGATGTTAAAAGGGAAGAAAAAACTCCAAGATGATTGTCATCCTGCAGTTCTTAAAGGAGGTTCCCCCGCTTTGTGAGGTTCTGATCCACTGCCAGCAAGCTGACCATCAAGGAAGCTCCACCTCCTAAAAGGGACATTATCAGGCGACGCCCCAGATGTGATGACATCACCCGGAAGTGACATCATCATGTCAGGGACATTGGGGGGTGATGATCTAGTTTTGGGCAAACTCTATAGTTTTGAAGGCAAAAAAATTGCCAGAAGATCCCAGAGAAGAGGCCGGCAGCCAGGTAGGACCTGGCGAAACTATGATCCCTGGACATGATTGCCAGAAATCCACTCCCCTAAAATTCACAGTCAGTGGCAATTGCATATAGCAAGGATGTGCCGGGGGTGGGGGGGGGGAGGTTATATAGGAAAGAAGGGCAGATGTGTTCCCATTGCATCACATAAAATGACTGGAATAGCTGTTGCAACACAAACAGAGGATTGGGCTGAAAACAATACAGCAGGATCTATGACCAGGTTCCACAATCATAGGTGAAGAAAATAGTAATTGGCAATTTAACTTCTCTTTTCAGAAGAGATTTAGCTCAATGGTGAGCTAAACCTTTGCTTTAAAGTACAACAGTGCAGATAAACCAAACTCATAGGATTTGTCAGTATAATTCCACTGAAGTCCACACTGGTATATCAAGCTGCTTGTTCCAGAGAAAAATGTATAGATTATTGAGGATTTGTCCTGCTTCCTCTTTTGGACACTGCTCATATCCTGTAAATAAGTAGAAATGGTCATGAACCGGGAAAATGTGGTTCAGTACAGCTCATGGTTTTTGGCATGCCTGGTTCATGAGCCATGAACCAGCACAAACTTTTAGGCACCAAATGAACTGGTTCAGTTTGTGATGCAGTAGAACACACACACACACTGCCTGCTAGAGACACCAAACTCACAGGGGATTTCCAGCTGTCTCTATAGCCTGCCCTACAAGTTTGGTGAGGACTGGATTGATGGGCTCTAAGTTACAGCCCCCAAAAGAAGGTGCCCCCAGGAAAGTGTTTTCTGTGGAAATGACAGGCACAATTTCAGGAGGTTCAGTACAGAATGGACCGCGTGCAAGCTAGAAACACCAGACTCATAGGGGACCTCCCCATGATGCTCTACATATCCTCCAATTTATGTACACATTGGACTTAGGGGGTCTGAGTTATGGACCCCCAAAGAAGGTGCCCCCAGGAAAATGCTCTTGGGGGAAATATCAGGTGCAGGTTCAAAAGTGTATAGAATGGACCCTCAGAATGGACCTTCAGAGAGACACCAGCATAACTGGCACAGTGCCCCATCACCACTCTGCCACTCTTGGCTGCCCTTGCAGCCCTGTGACATCTGCCCATTGGCAGGCCAGTGGCGTATACCCCTGCACTGGTGTGGAAGTAGCCACCAGGCCAGGGGGCATGGTGGAGGACAGTCAGTTCCCTAAGCTATTTCAGCTGGGAATGCCCTGTCAATGGCAGAAAGTTACACCAGCAAAAAGCAAGGTGTAGCCCAGGGGTGGCCAAACTTGCCTAACGTAACAGCCACACAGAATAAACGTCAGATATTTGAGAGCTGCAGGACATGAACAAATACCACACTCAACGTTTTTATTGGAAAATATGCAAATTTGCTTTTTATTAACATTAAATTAGACTGTGTGAAAGAGCCGCATGCGGCTCCCGAACTGCAGTTTGGCCACCCTTGGAAGCCCATAGGCACCCATGCAAGTTAAAAACTTGAGTGCCACCCCCTGCTGTGGCCGTGCCCCAAAGGATGCCAACTACAGGTGCAACCAATCACCTCTGACATCTGTGGTGGCCAAACCCCCTCCCCAGCACCCAATTGCTGCCCCCCAGCCCTACAGAAGACCCTGCCAGGACACCCCAGGTAGGGCGTATGGTGCAGGACTCCATCTCAGAGGTCCCTGTGATGCAGACTTCAGGAGAGTGGCATGGCACGTTGTCAGTGGGAAAAGCACAGAGAGGGCACTTAGCAATACCAGGCAAGGACTTAGCACTAACACCTAAGAGAGAGAGCAAATCCACACTGTGCAGCTAACACTGTGTTTGTGTGGGGGTGGCATGAGCCATGGCCTCGTAGCACCATGGCCCACCATGGAACTGGGAAAGATCCTAGGAAAGTTTCCTAGGCAAACTGCTGGGGAGGGGATGTTTTCAGCCCCACAGTGGACTGTCAGCTTGTTCTTTTGCCTGGTACCCCACCCCACCCACCGCAGAAGACAGGGCTCATTGGTGGTTTGGGAACTCTGGCAGCTGCCCCACTCTACTCGGTGGAGCAGCTTGCTGTTCAACCCTTGCACTCATTCCCCTGCAAGATCAGAGACTCATGCAACAGCCGCAGGTGCTGCAGTGGATGGATCATTAGCAGTCACTGACACTGTTCCCTCTAAACGGAGTTAGTGTGAGCTAGCTCACAGTTTTTTAGCCTCTGGCTCACTCATTTTTGTCTGAGCTCAGGAAGGATGGCTCCAGAGCAAACTAATTTATGCAGCAGCCAAATCCTTCGCTCACAACTTTAATGCCATAGCTCACAAAGTAAAATTTTTGCTCACAAGACTCCACAGCTTAGAGGGAGCATTGGTCACTGATCACTTCAACCCAGGATGGGTGAGTGTAGGTGGATGGCACCATCTGCCTCAAAGGGGGGAGGTGAGGCAAAGTTCTTCCCCATGGGTTTGGGATTATGGACCCTGCTAGGACACCACATTCATGGCTGAGCCCAGCATGAAGCTTGTACCTGTTTGCCATCCCTGTGCTTACTTTCCTGTAGAACAGGGAGACCTCTGGATGTGACCAGTATTGTCCCCCTGCTCAGTCTGCAATCCCAGCCTGCCTCGCATTGCAGCCAGCCAGCCCTTCCAAGTTCCACCTGCAACTCCATCCCACTTAGATGTAAGCCACACTAGGGAAGGCTCAGTCTGCCTCCCTATGGCAGCTTGAGTTATCAGACCTTGCCATGCTTTACAGTTCAGTAAAGTCTGGGTCACACCACAGCCACATCTCTCTGTGTTTGGTTCCAATGGCATGACAAGAACTCTATGCCCCTCCCTTCCACACTCCCTCTTCACCCCATTTGTGATTCCCCCTTAGAGCTGCCCAATGACACATTCAAGAGGGAGGGCTCTCATCCAGGAATGCCCGTGCTTGGGTGGCTGTGGGTTGATTGCGCAGGTGTCGCTGATACCCTATCATGGTCATCTGTCAAACATAGCAGGGGTCCAGCAGCACCTACAAGGCTGACCTCACACCTGGGGCCCCCCACTCACCTCACTGGCTGCTGTGTGAAAGGGGGATGGGCCAGTGGGTGGTCCAGATGAATGAGCCAATGTGGTATAGTGGTTAAAGTGTCTGACTAAGATCTGGGAGAACCAGGTTCAAATCCCAACTCTTCCATGGAGCCAATGCAATGGACAAACTTGATATCTTTGGAGGGGGATGAGGAGGGTACTGGCAGGGAAGGCAGGCAGCTGCCTCAGGTCCTGGGTGCTGTAGTGAGGGATTAAGAACCTTCCTGGGACCCTGGGCATAGGGCCTGCAGCCACCAAATCTCACCTCCCCCAACCTTGCCTCCATGTGGGTGACGACTGAGTGGAAGCAGGTGGAGACCTGCCATGAGAGAGTTATGGGGTCTTTCTCCTGGGGTCACCAGTGCATGGAGGGGCTGGCACTATCTATGGCAGCAGCTGTCAGGCACCTGCAGGGGCTGGTGGCTGTCACAAGAAACATCTGGAACAGCCAGGTGTACATCAAGAGGGAATGTACTAAAATGAATGACAGGAATGGCCATTAGGCACAATGGGATAGGATAGAATGCCCATTGGATATAATGGGAGCTAGGAATGCCAAATTGACTTGCATGGGTTCCATTGAAATATATTACTATGCACAGAAGTCACAATGAATGCAGAATGGATTTAGATTGACAGTCTCTGGTCATGAACAAATTGCTCTAGCACTGGAATGACGGGGCCCAGAGTGGAATGATGGTCATTCCAGTCCCAGAATGCTTCCCGTTCCATTGAAGAGGCTATTGGGGGATCTGTTGGTGGCACTGCATATCTCCACCCCAGAATCTACCTTAGTTTGCCCCCCATTCCTGTTCCACCACTAGCAAGGTGACAGCCCAAAGGTGCCCTTGTCAGTATGGCTGGTCTGCCAGGAGATGCCCCCACCTGTGAGCAGTGCAGCCCATTGGTTGGGTGCATTCTACTTGTCATCTCCCAGTGCCCCTTTCTTGATGACTTCAGCCATGGACCCATTCATGGTCACTGCTAGTGATTGCTGCAGCCCTTGCCTATTCTGCCAATTGTTCTGCTGCTATTAGGCACACTCTGTTCCTTTATGGAGATGCGGGGGTGGGGGGTGATAGGCAAGGCCCCACAGTCTATGTCCTCGCCCCTTCTCGTCCCTTAGCTATGACCTGCACAGGCCTGGCTCTCTGCTGCCCCATGATTGGTTCCAAACACCCCATCCATCATGGCCCCACTGTCACACCTTGTGAACTGTAGCGACCGTGATGGCGCAGTTGCTATGGCCACTGGCATGGTTGCAGCCTGTGCAGCACCAGTTCTCCATCTTTTTCTGCCTCCTTGTCTCTGATGGAACCCTTAAGAGAGGGGACTAGAGGCTCCATGAGTACACCAGCACCTGGCTGGTGTGGCACAGGCGGTGATTAGGACTGCACTGCCCAAGGGAGCAGGCAAATGTATATGTGGGGAAAGTACATACATATGGAGGATGCAATCACCAACGTGTCTGATGACTTCTCCATTGAAATTTCCAGGGCTAGTGTTTACTGGAGTGTGAGGAATGCCTGACATGGATTCATAGCCTGCCTTGGTAGGGAGAGAGGGGTATAAATCAAAATAAATAAATAGATAGATAGCTTCATACCTGAGTAGAGGATAACCACCAGTCCAGTAATATTGATCTTAAAAACAGGAACCACTAGACAAGGCCTTGGATCAAGTGATACGTGAACAGAAAGGAAAATGTACTTAGCACCGTTCTGCTCCTGCAAGTAATAGTGCAAGAGCTGAAGCAACACACAGCACCTCAATATCATTTTTAACAACATAACAATGTGCATGCAGAACAGTGGATGATTTGCATTATTTTATTTTAGCCTGTTTTTGAAATCGTAGCAGAAGAAACACCTTGCACTCACAGAGAACATAACAGAGATACAATCACTTTCACTTCGTGCAAGTAGACAGCAAGGAATAACTTTAGCACTTCAACTCACTCAAGGGCTTTTCTGCACATGGACATCTTCTGTGGGATCCAACCCATTGTTTTTCTACATTATGTTGGAAATACACATTTCCCCACAGAAATACTTGCTACAGTCAGGGCAACTTCAGAGGCCTGTGCAACATTTGCACCTTTTACAGTTGTCTGAAAATGTAACACTAGAAAATCAGATGTTATGATTTAGGGTTGGATCCAGCCAACCTTTTTTCAGCCAGTTCCATCCAATTTCACTGCTTGCTACCTCATCCCATGTGGTGTTTTTACATGCAGGTCCCATGACCCACAGCAGAGCCTGTATTGGTAGTCACCATCTTCCTTTTTCACCAACAGAAAAATGTCTTGGATCCAACTCTTACCATTCTACAGTCTGGGTACATGCTAAAAATGCAGCATTTGTTTCCTGCTACTCTTGAACCTTCTCCCCTCCATCTTCTTTATGTGGTCTCCTTCCCTGTTGAAATTTAAAACTGTGTGGGAAGAGACTTGCTCTCTTACTGTGTAATTCTATAAAGTACTAAGTACATGTATCGTTCTGTATTGTGTTAGTATTGTAATTAACAATATGGAATTGGTTGCCATTTCTATGTAGGCTTTTCAGTACAGTTTACCTACAGTTTAAACCATATTAAAATGGAAATCCTTTATTTCTGAACAGCCAAGAGAATGCCCTATACACAAAGAAGTCAAAATTTTATTTAAAGGGATTCATTTAAACAATGCTTATTAGCAAAACATTTAATAATCTGTCAATTGCCTAATTACAATGTATCATTTTATTATTTGCTAGAAAGGTTTGCAATCTGCAACTCTTGAAATACTGCTGAATCAACTTTGCCCGGAATGTATTGAACTGTGTTATGAGCTTGCATTTCTGCATATAGTGAGACTACAGAAATGTATTTTGATGTGCCAAAGAAATTATGAAAGTAAATTGCAACATTAACCTAAAACTTGAATTTGGTGACTGGGCTATAAGGTGGGGAAGATGAGGAGAACCTATATTAACAAGTCAAACTTTGGCCTGAACAAGAAAAAAATGCAGGAAATTCACTAGATTCCGAGTTAACCATTATCCGTTAAAGGGCCAACTATTATGAACCAGAGTGCATTCACACAAACAGCCATATGAGATGGTGGACATGTGGGCATTTGTTTTGCATCTTAATGTTAATTCATGATATCTGTAGACATGGAATAAGAGCCATCAAATCAGCTTTTATGCCATTGTTAAGGAACCCATATAATATGGGATTTAAACAACAGGACACCATACCCAGCAAATGACAAATACAGTACACCAATTTAAAGTGCCTGTTTGAGATGATGTTGCCATTAAAATCTGTTACAACATGGAAAATGTGAAGGGGCAACCAACTGACTGCAAATACTATGATCAGCACTGTCAATCGGCAGAAAACCTTCCGAGACCTCTTCTTAATCCGAGTGGTGGGTTGAGCTGCTGCAATCCCATCCTGTGCTTCTGAATTCTCCTCCGGTTTTACCTCAAAGCAGATGGGTACTCCTGGTATGAATTTGGTGGATGAAGAAAGCTGACTCCTTTCTGTTCCAGATATTTCTGGGAAATCACTACAGATATTATCCTGATGGTGCCTTAAAATTGCGGGCATCACACTAGCAGTTTTCTTACTGTACCTCCTCCGGTGTTTCCTGACAAAAGTATAACTCCACCTCTCGGAGGTAGAGAGCTGCAGCTGGTCCCCTCTGTTCTTGGGCACATTGAGGGTTAAGTTGATCATCTCATTCTCTTCCAATTTGTTTTCTTTTCTTGACAATCTGGAATTTACAGACCTGCAGACTCTGGTGTGGCTTACAGTTAAACAAACCAAAGGCAAAATGTACTGCATGAGTAATAAGGAGATAGTGAAAGCAATTCTGTATGAAGCAGATGGCCATGACTCGACACACAAGTGCTTGCTTCGCAGGGCTTCCAGATGAAGGGCTTCGCGAAGATCAACAGTCTTGTGGAAAACAAGCAGAGGGGAGCAAATGACTAGACCGAGAAACCAGATGGCCAAAATGAGGTAACAGCCATGTTTTGGTGTGAGACTGCTTGAAAGAGGGTGTCGTATCATTAAGTATCTGACCACAGCGATCAGAATTAACATCCAAGTAGAAACTAGGACAGACACACACTGGACGAAGGGTATGACGTGACACATGACCTTTCCGAACATCCACTGATCAAGCAGGACAGATGTCAGGGTAAAAGGAGAGCAAAAGACAACCACCAAAATGTCCGAAAAGGCTAAGTTTCCAATGAGGAAGTTTATTATAGTTTTTTGCTTGCATTTCATTAATGCTACAACAATTAGCAGGTTTCCCATAAAGCCAGCAAGACTTATCAGGCTGTAAACCCCAATCAGAAAGTACTGTATGTCATCTACACTGTTCTTATAGTCTTCCCAGGTAGGAAAACCTGAGTCTATTGAAAGGGCAGAGCTGTTCTCCTTGGCAAGCGTCCTGTTGCTGTAGGCTTTGAGATCCATTTCCATACTGAAGTCCTGTACAGGGACAGAAACAGAATAATTATCAACTGCAATAATAATGGCCATGTTGTAAATTAACTTTTAAAAGTTCATTTGGTGTAGGGCTCAGAGGTTCAAGACCCTAGGGCCATGTGACAGAGTGAGCTCCCGTCTCTGGCCCCAGCTCCCACCAACCTAACAGTTCGAAAGCAAGAAATTGCAAGTAGATAAATAGGTACCGCTTTGGTGGGAAGGTAACAGCATTCCATGCACCTCAGCATTTCATCATGCCGGCCACATGACCATGGAAATGTCTTCGGACAGCGCTGGCTCTTTGGCTTGGAAACAGAGATGAGCACTACCCCCTAGATTCGGATTTGACTGGCTTTCGAGCAAGGGAAACCTTTACCTTTTGGTGCTGATAAATGTGATTTGTCTCATGCAAAGGGAAAAATACAAATTTATTCTTAAAGGGTATTTTGGCTAAAACAATTTCATCTGATCTGTTTTCCAAAGCTTTAAAGTAATCTTTGAGAAATTATGACCGCTTTCCCCTCTACCCCTTTTTCTGGGATTCTGAACTAGTCATAATGGAATGAAAAAAGGAACACTTTCTCTTTGACGTACGTTGTTCCCAGTTGAGGCCGATGGAATTATATCAATCACATCCAGTTTCTGAGACTTTACATTACAGCAAGCCACAGAGGAAGTGTTAAAATATACACTGGATAATGTTATTGATTACCACTTCAAACAGGGTGATGCACAAGTTACTAGCACTTACAGTAATCATACCCCTTAAACCTGCTTTTTTTTCTTTTCCTCCATGCATAGCTTTGCTGAGAAGAGTAGTTTGAAGAATCAGATTTGTTGTGGTCATAACCACAAAATTCAATAAAATTACATCACTAGTTTTGCCCCATTAGGTTCTCAGCACTACTATGATAACTTTGAAATGGTGATAAGAAAAGGGGTTGGAAAATGGCCATAGGGTAAACAGAAACACTTATGGCCAAACTACATGCTGTGGGAGAATAAACTGAAAATTAACCCAGACCTGATAGAGACACTGTGGGTCAGGAATAATCTGATACAAGAATGGTTCTACAACCTGTTCTGAAATAGGGTTATACCACCTACAAGGAACAGGTTCACTGTCTCTGGGTGGGTAAGCTGCAACTTAGGAACCTTTTTCTAGGTTATGTTGGTGCACTAGCCACAGCATTTCCTGGAAAAAGTGGGCATGGCTACTTCTGGATAAACATAGTAATGTCCAAATTAAACTACTGTTACAACATTCCACTTGAGGCTGGCTTTGAAGATGGTTCAGAAATTTCAACTGGTACAATATAGCTCATGAAGTTCTGACTGGGACTTGCCAAAAGGAACATATAAAATCAATATCCCACTATTTACAGCACTTATAGTCTGCCTGTTACTGGCTTCCATTTTATTTCTAGGCCCAATTCAAGGTGCTCCCCTCACCCCTTAGAGCCCTGAATGAGTTGGAACCAGATACCTAAAGGACCACTTCCACCCTCATTAGCCTGCCTGAACTTTGTCGTTAGAAGAGGGCTTTCTGAGGGAGCCTGCCCTGTCAGAGATTAGCAGGGACCTGCAGGAAGCCCTTCTCAGTTGCTATTCTTAATCAGTGGAACTCCCACTCTACAAGGTGAGATTGTTGCTATCTCTTCAAGCCTTCTGGTGTAGTTTAAGAACCTTCTAATTCCAGAATGCCTTCAAACTAATGTAACTGCTGCATGTTTTACTGTTCCCTTGTGCCATTTTAGTAGTTGGTAGTATGATTTTATGATAGTACAAGCAGGGAACCTGCAAGGATTTGTGGTGGTATCTCATTTTTCCAGTTGCCCTGTATTTTCTTTCCCTTCCCTGGGAGCCCTATGGCCTCTCCCAGCTCACCCACCTGTGAAAGTATGGTTGCCAGCCTCCAGGTGGGCTTGGAGATGTCCTGAAATTACATCTCTAGATGACAGAGATCAGCTCTCCTGGAGAAAACAGCTGCTTTGGAAGGTGGACCTTATGGCATCACATCCCTGCTGAGTTCCCTCTCCTCCTCAAACCTGCCCTCCCCAAGCTCCACCCTCAGATATCCAGGAACTTCCCAAGCTGGCAACCCAATGTGAAACCTACCTTTATCTCCCCTCTGTCTTCAGCTTTCCCTCCTCCCCCGCCTGGCAGCCTCCACCTGGGAAAACTATGGTGCCAGCCACTGGGCTAGACATAGGCCGTGGTCACATGGTTGTTTAAATCCAGGAGCCCTCCCGGATTTAAAGCAACCAGGGTTTTTCCCCCCGGGTTGGGATGATTACACATCCCAACCCCCGGCAGTGAAGGAGGCAGCATGCGGTGGCGGTGGCAGCCGGGAGAGGCTTCCCCAAGCCCCGGCGGTGGTGGGAGGCAGTGGCGTGCGGCGGCAGCAGCGGTGTGCAGCTGCGGTGGTGGTGGCCGGGGGAGGCACCCTTCCTCGAGCCCCGCCGGTCACCTGGTAAGTTTGGGGAGAATGGGGGAAGGCAGCGGCGGTAGGTGGGGAGCGGATTGGACCGGTTTTTCTTTTCCTCCCCTTTTTGTACTTGAGCGCTTGAGTGCCCAAGTGCCAAAGGGGGGGGGGCGGAACCCCGGGAGGGCCGATCTGGACAGCCCTGTCTCGCAATCATTGCGAGAGAGGGATGTCCAGATCGGCCCATTGTGGAACCCGCTTCACCTCGGGAGTAGCTGCGGCCGGTCTGATCAGCCCCTTTAAATGCGGGAGGAAACAGCAGTTCCTCCCTCTTTAAAGGGCCATGTGACTGCAGCCATACTTTCAAGATAGAGAATCCATAAGGACTTGTAGGGGGCAGCTCACTTTCCCCTTTATCTGCCTTCTCAAACTATTTCCTCTTTCCCTCCTCCTGGCAACACACACATCTTGTCCCCTTTCCCTATCTCATTCTCTCTTAGGCATTCACCAACCTTCCTTTTATCTGCCTCCCATCATCAGTTATATTTATTATTAACTTCATTTATACCTGACCTTTCTCGGCAGTGAGTACCGAAGTAGCCTACATCATTCTCCTCCCCTTTTTCTCTTTACAACAACCCTGTGAGATACCTTATGCTGAAAGTATATGTCTGGGCCAAAATCACTTAGTGAGCTTCCATGGTGATTTTAACCTGGATTTCCCAGACCCTAGTCTGAAGCTGTAACCCCTACACCACACTGGCTTTAGTGGGGGGGCTGCTATTGAGCAGTAGCAAGTAGCCAGGCATAGGTGAATCATGCTAGTTGGGTGGTAGCAAGTTGCCTGATGGTTGCTGCCAGGCCTGGCCCCCTGAGTCTTCTCTCAAAAGCCAAAACAGTCCTGGAAAGGCCTCTTCCATCCCCCCTAACTTTTACTGACAGAAACCAAGCCTGGAATGTTGGCAAAACTGTTTTTGTTGTCTAGTAATGACCATTGTGGGCATCTTTTTCTTAAAACTACCCCTTCACACTGTGTTTTTTTAAGATGTCAGATTTTTCTGCAAACCCAGAGCATTTGTCAGGTTTGTAGGAAAAAAAATCTGTCTTGTCTGTTCATGGTCTAGCCTCCAGATTTAAGTATCCTCAGATCTGACTTAAGTTGACAATTAGAATATAGAATTTTATGACAACTACCTTGAGTGCCTCAATTTGCAAAAGTTAGGCAGCATGCAACCCCCCCCCCCCCCCCACACACACACACTGCAGCACAGGAGTGCATAATTTCCCTGGTCATTCTTCTACCCTCTACTTCATTTCTCCAATCAAAATTATTCCCACCAATGCTAAACAGGCACCCTCCCTTTGCCAAATGGGACAACAAGCAATTGGGGGGGGGGGGATTGCTGACCAAGCAAATTATGCAGGGAAAGAATTGTAACACCCTTCCCAGTACCATGGCCCAGCTCCACACTGGGAGTCTACTGTGACACTCTTTAAGGATAAAGTACATGTCCGGAGTTCTGAACATGGATCTCCAATAAAATGGGTATAGTTTGGTCCTCACTCTTCTGATTAGGTTAACCTGAATGATTTTGTGTGCCATTGACATTCTGGGTTTGTGATCCATATTGTACTCAGTGTTTCCCCTGAATGTGATTGACTCTAAAATCCATTTTTTTTTTTTTTTGTATTTAAAGGATTTTGCACATTCCCTCAAGATTATAATTCCATGCCACTCTTGAAAACACAAATGCAGATACATGAGCATATGTCCTAGTAGCTTAATTCTTAGCAGGAAGATTTATTTTTATGGTGTGAGAGCAGCTATTGATTGCTTAAATTATAGAGTTTACTACTTCTCTGCCCGCTGTGAAATAAACCAGATTTGCTACATACTTATTTTTTCTGGCGTCTTTGTGTCTGAGAAGTGGACAGTAAACACCTTAGATGACCATGTCCTTTTAAAACGAATGAGGCAAACAGGGATAGTACTGACAGCTGCACGAGCTTTCAGCAAACCCGTATTTGACCCATATACCTCACACTCTTCTTGGCTGTACTTACAGAGACACAAAAAGGCAGGCACTCTTCCACTGTGCCACTCAATCAATATCTGATACATGCCACAGTGCAGAAAACCTGGTCACTCTGGATCTCACGCTGAGCCAGTCTTTACACTGGACAATGACAGGGAATGTAGCTTTTGCTTTCTTGCCAAGTGATTTAAGTAACAGCCACTATGTGCTGAAATATAAGAGTAGGGGGTCTATTCTCACAACCATTTTGCCCTGTGGTGGCGATTTAAATTACCTATGCCAGCTCCTACTAATTGGTATGCCATTGTGTGCATTCTGTCTCCGTCAAGCGAGTTTCTAGCACTTCTTACACATGACAACAGTTGCACGTGGCCAGTTTGCCATAGGCTGTTGGAGTGGCTGCAAGCCAACAGTGTGAGTTACACAGGGCCTTCCCACAACTACTGTGCAGCAAGAAGACACAGTCAAAATAGGCTAGGAGTTCAGTCCTGTCATGAGCAGGAGGAAACCAGTGGTCCATTTACACAGCCTCCCTTCAGGCTTATCTGAGCAGGGGAGGCTTATGCCACCTCCTGGCAAAGTTCAAATTAAATCTAGTGGTTAGACAAAAGGGTTTTCTGGACAGAAGTTAAGACAAGCCTTGCTGGATCAGACCATCCACTCCAGCATCCTGCTTCCAACAAAGACCATCCACAGGTCTCTAGGAAGCCCACTAGCAGGAAGGGAACAGGGTTTCCTTGTTGTTTGGGCCCTGGCAAATGGCTCTGCCTCTCTTTATTGGGTACTACAACACCAAGAGTGGCATGCACCACTGCTTGAGCCATGGTAACCCCAGTTCCATATAATCAGGTGCATTGGACTTGGAACAACACAGACCATAAAAGCTGCTAGGTGGTCTCTGCCAATGTTATTTTGCTGTCTCATAGTGAGACTAATCTAAGTGTAAAAAAGGGTTTCTCTTTATGCTACTGTTTTCTTCCAGCAACTACATATGAATGAATCAGGTGTTTGTTATGCATTCCTCTAAGTTTCTCTCTTGAATTGCAATACTTGTACAATATATTATTCCTTGTGATGAGTAACAGTGATTAAATAGGCAGCCTTTATATCAACTGACGTCCCTGATACTTTCTCCCAGCACATTACACGGCCACAACTAGTCTTATGGGCCAACATGGGCACTTATCTTGCACGTGCCTATGTTACATAGGCCTACTTTGCCAGGGAGGCTCTGCTTTGTTCCTGTGATCCAGAGAAGTGACTGCATCATCCACTGCAGCAAGAATAAGACAGCTCCACTTATGAACAGCCTGATGCCTCTTACACTTTCTTGCTTCTCAAAAGGGGATTTGGTCCTTTATTTACCCACAATAAGTTAGTGTTAACAAAGACAACATTGCCATGTTCTCTGGCTCCCAGAACAAGCTAGAAACTGGGGTTCATGATTTTTCAGCTGGAATTGTAACATTAATATTGCAACTCCTGTTCAATGTGACCCCAATGATGAGAAACTTGAGAGGTAAACTTTAAAACACGGGTGTCAAACATACAGCCCAGGGGCCAGAACCAGCCCATCCAAGGCTCTTATTCAGCCTGCAAGCAACTGATGCAGGGGAGGGAAAGCAGGAGGCTGCTCTGGTGGGGGGGGGGGCAAGCGGGCGAATGTGGTGGCGTATGGTTGAAGCTGTCAACAAAAAGAAAGGAAATGGCTCGGGTGGGGCTAAGAGGCTGAGGTACAATAGCGTAGGGGGAATGGCAGCAAAGGCAGAGAAAGAGGAGGCATGTTTTTCCCCCCTTGCTTCCTCTGGCCACAGCTAAGCAAGGATTGGCGAAAACACTACATTTGGGGGGGGGGGCAAAGCTGAGTGGCCAGCACTGCTACCACACCAACTGGCCCCCCATTTTTTTCAGGCAGTGACCATGAGGGGAGCTGGCGAGACCAGGCATGTGGAGCAGCAGTTTGCCAACAAAGGGACAGGGCCAGCAGGGGAGGAGGACACTGGGAGGCAACTGGGCAGTCTTGTGTGTGCCACTCTGAGGGGAAAGACATCCCAGCCTCAGAAGCGAGCGAAGGAACGAAGGGAAAAAGGGGTGCTGATGTTGCCACTGCACATCTGGACAGCCCTGGAGCTATGAGGCAGACTGAGAATCAGGTCAGGTGGGGGACGGCAACCACTCTTCTCCCCACCCACCTGTTCTCAGCTTGTGAGGGAAAAGGGGTCGCAAGAGCCAGGTTCAGACCCTCCCTCCTCCTGAGCCAGGACCCTGTCATCTGGGTCACCCAGGGCCAGTCACTCAGCCTGGCCCACCTCACAGGGTTGTTGTTGTTGTTGGGGATGGGATGGTGGAGGGAGGAGTCCAGTGTGCCTCTTTGAGATCCTCGGAGGTAGGATGGGGGAAAAGGAAACAAAAAGCAAGAGACGGACCGTAGCTGTGCTCGGCTGCTGAGGCTGGGCATATGGGAGGAGGGGTACTGAAAAACTACCTTATTTACTTGCAAGGAAGATGACTTGTCTCTTAAAAGCGCTATATATACAAAAAGTAACTAATTTGTATCGGAATGTAAGATACACCCCTTTTCTCTTGGAAAAAAAACTAGTTTTGCATGTGATTAAATACATTTATTGGGGCTTTTGTGGGTTCCGCCACTGGGGGGAAGGGGCCCTTGGCTAGCACCAAAACAATCTATGGGTGCAAGTCCATTGGTCATGGGCCTGGAATTGCTGGGCTTTGTTTTGGTAGCAATGCTGGCCGCCATATCTGGAGGAATTCCAGATAGTTAATTGGGTTTGCCTGTGTCCTTTATTAAGTTTATCTCTAGTACCTGGCATTACATTTTATGGCACACATGGCCCGGTCTGACAAAGTGACATTCATGTCAGATCCAGCCCTCGTAACAAATAAATTTGATACCTCTGTGTTTTAAAAAATACACTCAACGTGCAATCCTAAACAGAGCTACTCCCTTCTAAGTCCATTGAAGTCACTGGGCTTGGAGTGGTGTAATTGTGCTAAGAACTGCACTCTGCTACTTTTTAAACTTTATTCACACTAGGCCAGTTCTCTGTTTATGTAACTCCACAGCATTTTCCTCCACAGAAACAGCCTCATTGCCAGATAGTTTGTATGTTACATCTTGGATCCAGTTACCCACCATGAGGAAGTTATATTGTTTTCGTCTGTGGCGCATGGTGAACAAAATGGACAAAGAAGCATTCCTTTATTCAGGACTCAGATCCCCTCCCCACTTTTCCTGCATGTCTGAGCACATCTCTAATGTTTTTTGTTGCTACGGGATGATCTGTTAATCCTACTGCAGGAGACAATTGCTATATTAGCCTCCATGCTAAGCTACTAGAATCATTTTAGTGTGCTTTGAAAGTTACTTAAAATGACAGTTGTTGGCAGAAACTGGGTAAATATGAGCTCTGTGAATTTTAAATTGAAGAAGAAAAAGGGAAATGTCTCATATAACAGGATTTTTATCTCTGCCAGATGTAATCAACTGAGAATTGCTTGCAGAATATTTCTCTTTCTCATGACAAGGTGAACAGAGACTGAATTGACTCTTTTTCTTTCCCACTGGGGATTTCCTTGTAATCTTGCCACCTTTGTAACTGCTAATTAACTCACCTCATCTACATGTATGTAACACTGCATTTAATTTTCTGTTTGGCTATGAAAAAAGGAACGATGTACAGATTAGAGACTGCTGAAAAACAGCTCTGCTCATGGTGCAGCTTCGCATGGAGCTGCAATATATAATGCCACGCACCACAAGTCTTCGGAGAGTGTTCTTGCCAGTGTGAGAAACCTATGGGAAGGGTCAGCATTAGCACAGAAACCTTCCACGCCAGATGGAAGAATCTCACAACCAGCCGCATGATTCCTTGCAGAAGCATAATGGTAACATGACTGCCAGGAGGCTGTTTTGAGCGGCCTCTGCTTCAGAGATGTTAGACTACTCCTGATCTGGCTCTAAGAAGACCCTGAAAGCCCACTTGTGAATTCCAACAACAAAAAGCTCCAGCTCTCATTATGGGGCACGAACATGAGCCCCTCAGTGACATGTGTGTGGATGGATGGATGGATGGATGGATGGACAGATGGATAAACAGATGTGATTCCACTTTCTGACTCCAAAACATCTGATATTTAGGGAGATGCAGTCCTGTGGATGAGAAAAGTCTAATTTGACTATACAGAATACATACATTAAAAAGTAATATTGTTCATACTTATAATAATCAAAACTCATTAGGAAACATATTAAGCACTGCCATTCTTCCCCCGTCACCACAGACAGACTTCCTAGAATTACAAAGATACTTGTGGCACCCTGGAGGTGAAATGAATGCATGGTGGCATATGCTTTTGTGAGCCAGAATCTGATTCATCCTAAATGGCAGTTTCCATATTCTACTAAAGAATAAGACTTTACACTGGCTTTAGAGACAACTTTTAAAAATGCAGAATAAATGAGAATCTGAATTCCCTGGAACTGAAAGCCAGGTCACAAGTGAAGTAATTCGTAAAGGTTTGTTGCTCTAAGCATTTCTTGGTGTACACCCACTTTCATTTCAAGCCAGCCTGCATAGCGCACAGAATATTCATACTTTGGAAGGAAAAAGAAGTCCCTCACTGCATAAGGCTTGCCCACGATACGTTTTCCACGCAGTTGATCCTCACAAGCACAATAGAAGACAGGAGGGCTGCTTCTCCGCATATTGGCTACAGAGAGGGTTGTATCCAGTGTTCCCTCTAAGCTGAATTAGTGTGAGCTAGTTCACAGCCTTTTAGCCTCTGGCTCACACATTTTTGTCTTAGCTCAGGAAGGATGGTTCCAGAGCAAACTAATTTATGCAGTAGCCAAATCACCTGCTCACAGCTTTAATGCCAGTAGCTCAGCAAGTAAAATTTCTGCTCACAAGACTCCACAGTTTAGAGAGAGCATTGTATCAGCGTGGCACAGCGGTTGCGTGGGGAAAGGGCAGGCTAGCTGAACTGCTGCACACTTACTTGGAACTAGCGCTGAAACTAGCAGGCAGGCCTTGCTTCCGGGGGACTTCACAGAGGACCGGGCTTCTCGCCCACTTCCACGGCCGGTGCCTTTGCATTCATCTGCGCGCATCCACCGCGGGGCAGCGAGGCCCCCTGGTCTGGACTCGGGGCAAGCTCTGGTCTCCCCCCCCCCCCCCCAATATTCCTTCCAACCTGCAGCAGGAGGGAGGCAAACCCAGCCCTTCTGCAGCTCCGGGGAGCGCCGGCGTTCAAAAGCCGCTCAGCGGAAGCAGGTCCTGGAAAGGGAGCCCGGCACTCGCACGAGGCAAGCCCGCCTATTCCAACGGATAGCGGGCAGTGCCCGCGCAAGTCTGGATTCTCAAACGATTACCCCCGAAACGCTGCTTTTCTTTTCGCACCACATGCGGCTTCCTTGTCCCGAAGGTTGTTCCCTTTCTCGCCATTCACCTCGCTGGGTTCAGGCAAAGGATCGCGCGCTGTTCAGCTCCAGTTGTACTTGCGCTGAATCCAGTGATCCCGCCATCCCTCCCGCAGCGCCCTCTGCAGTCCCCGGACGCCCCCCGCCACCGCCGCTTCGTGCTCCGGCTTACCTCTCTGCCCGGCCCCCTGGTCCCGGCCCTCCGGGGCGAATCCTGGGTTGTCTGTGTCGGAGCCGCCCGGCGGCAAGTGAGCCACTGAGCAGCTGAGACGCCCGCCGGCACCCGCCCGATCCCAAGCTCGCCCGCCCCGCTCCGGAGCCGCAGCTGCACAAGGAGGCGCGCGTTCCAGCGCCAGCCCCGAAGCCACGGCGGCGCCCCGGGTAACTTGCCTTCCGCTCCACCACTGTCAGCTTCGCTTCTTCCTAGCCGCCGTCTCGGTAAGGTGGTCGGGGCCCTTAATGGATCCCGACGGGCTGCCGGGCTGCCTCCTCCCGTCACCCCCCAGCCCAGACACGTGGACCATCCACAGGGTGGGAGTCCCGCGGCCGAGCCGACTTCGCACGCCGGGCGTCGTTTCAGAGGGTCCGACGGTGGGACCGGGGTGGACACCGACGCCTTCCGAGGAGAAGTGTGTCTGTCCACGGCACGATCAGCACTTCCGGAGGCAAATCTTCCACGAGAGGGTCGCCAGCTCTGGGATGGAAAATTCCTGGAGGGTTTTTTTTTTGGGGGGGGGGGGGGGGGAGTGGGGTTTGAGGAAGGGACGGACCTCCGTGGGATATAATGCCATAGAGTTCACCTTCCGAAGCGGCCATTTTCTCCAGGGGAGCTGATCTCCTTAACCTGGAGACCAGTTGTTGTAATTCTGGGAGCTCTCCAGCCACCACCTGGAGACTGGCAACTGGATCTGTTATATGCAGAAATGTGCCGGATCCTTCGAACATTACAGTGCTTATTATGTATTAAAGCAGTATATGAATGAGAGTTTTGATAAAGCAGATTGTATCACTTCAGGATGCAGGCAGGGATGTGATTTTTAGTGTCTTTGTTTTGTTTTTTTAAACAATCTGCCTGCAAGTAAAAAAAAAAAGTGTGTGTGTGGGGGGGGGGGGGGGGAACAGAGTCTAATACAGACAGCTCCTTGCTGTAGTCCTCCTGCTTAGCAAGCACTGGTTTTTACACAGAGGAGCACTTTAAATGTGTGATCCCTCAGCAACAGTATGAAATGATATAGTTCATATAACCAGCTCCAGACTCTACAGTCTCATTCCCATTTATCTTGATATATGTGTAGGTTGAGGCTAAGAACAAGCTATAAACTATGGAAGGACATTTTAAATTGCATTTCATTTGTGCACTGGCTTTGGTCAGGATGATCACATCTTCAATCAGCCATCATCAGCATATGTATGTACATGCCATCAAGTCACAACCAATTCACACTGACCCCAGCAAGGGGCTTTCAAGATAAGTGAGAAGCAGAGTGGTTTGCCAATGCCTTCCTCTGCAGTCTTCCTTGGTAGTCTCCCATCCAAGTACCAACCCTGCTTAGCTTTCAAGATCTGATAAGATCGGGCTATACCATACCATTCCACATTCATCCCATTTTCAGTGCCTCACAGGACTGCTGTAAGGATTTCTGAGATTATGTCTATGAAGCACTTTGAAAATAAATCAGTGCATAAATGCTAAGTGGTAGTAACAAACAGCAGGGATAGCCGAAATACTTTCAGATGGGAAACAGCACTTGGACCACTTTGTACATTCAACCATAGATGTGTAAAGAAAAGAAATCCTAACATTACACATGTGAAAAGATTATTTAAGGGGTGTGTGACATGACAGAGGTTTACAGAATTATTTATGCATGTTGTTGAGAAAGTGGTCCAAGAGAAATATTTTTCCATCTTCCATGATATTTTAATCCGTGGTCACCCTAACTGGCAGTAAATTCCAAAGAGACAAAGTTAAGAAGCACTTCTTCACACAATGCATGATTAACTAACAGAACTGACTTCCATATGTAATGAATCCCATTGCTTTAGATGGTATAAAAGGGATTATACAGATTTGTAGAGGACAGTCCTATCAACAGCTACTCACTATGATGGCTAAATAAAACCTCCATGTTCAGAGACAGTAGGCCATGGAATAGTAGGGGCCAGCGACAACAGTGGGGGCAGACTGTTGCCACTATCTGTTGCTGGTTAAAAGCATAAGAGCAGCTAAAATGGGTTAGATCCTCCTCCTCAAGAGTAGGGAGCAAATAAGGACACAAGCCAAATCAGGGTCCCACACTCTTCTTCTGATATCAAGATATTATTTGATGTGCAGTGAGGTGTAGTAACTAGCAGACAGGAGAATGCAGTGTGCACATGTTTAGAAGTCCTCTCTAGACTATTATTTCTGCTATCCAGAGTCGTGTCCTGACAGTGAAGGCAAGTAAAGCCACGTGTTAAGAGTGAATGGTCAAGAATGAAAAGGGACCCTCTTAACCCGTTTTTGCCAGGATTTTTGTCATGAGCCAAGGGCTAAGAGCCACGTGTCCAAGGGCTCATTCCTCTGTCTTTGCGTAGCCTTTTAGTACCTACAACAGGAGGGAGACACATGTTCAGCCTGAATCTTACAAACAGCTGGCAGCCATCTTCCCACAGTTCCTCTCCCACCCCAGCATAATTGTGGGCCATTCTCACTGATGGAGCAACTAAACCTGGCTACTGTTCACAACATCCAAACTGGAATACTTTTAACATGATCAACATGTGATTATTCTTAAAAACTGGTCAGCAGTTTCAGTTGGTACCAAATATGGTGGGCATGCTTTTTAACTGGACCCTACTGGAATGCTTTGCAGCCAGTCATCACAGGACCTTTTCTGGTGTTGGCCCCAGGTTGTAGAATACCCTGCCATCCAAGGTGCATCGAGCTCCCTCTTTTTTTTTGGCGCAACTTGAAAACAGATTTATTTTGAAGGAATTCTGTTCCATTGCTGTTCTGATCAGTTGTTCCTTGCACTGAGTTTTCTAGAGGTTTTTAGAACTGTGAGTTCCATTGAGTGGAAGGGATGAATCTAAATTACCTAAAATACATTTGAGGGGGGGAAACCCAAATATTAGGTTATGATCAAACTCTCCCCACAGTTTTTCTAAAAGTAAAAAGCAACTGCCGGAGGCCTGACTCACATTTGGGGGGGGGGGGGTTAATCCATCCACCCCTGCTGTTCCTTACCTCCAACTGCTATTTGTCCTGTGGGAGAAAACCTCCTGATGTGACAGTGGGCTTTATTCAATTTTATCTGTACATTTCGAAAACAGACTAATATTACTGAGCTGTTCTCTTTCTAAATTAGGCTTCTTTAATGGTACAATGAGGAAGGAAAATAATTTATTGGAAACAGCATAAACAGTGGGTTTAAAATGCTCTGACGTTTAGCCTTTGTAGGTCACTTGCACCCGCAATCCTTACAATAGTCCTGTAAAGGAACTCCAATACTGCGGACTGAGAGTATGCCTTGCCTAAGGAGAGTTGCACGCTTCTGAGCCCATTTACTTCAATGGATTTAGAAGGGTTGGCCCAGACTCATCAGATCTCAGAAGCCAGGCAGGGTTGGCTCCAGTTAGGGTCAAGCTAACAAAAGAATTATTGTGAAAAATATAGACATTTATGAGGGTGTACACATAAATAAAACAAAATAAAATTAAAAAAGACAGTCCCAAGTATCAGACATTTAAAACTAGGTTCATTAAGAACTAATTGCAGTGCATATCAAACTGATGGATAATACTTTTGACCTAAGTTTTATCCATCAGTTTGATATGCACTGCAATTAGTTCTTAATGAACCTAGTTTTAAATGTCTGATACTTGGACTGTCTCTTTTAATTTAATTTTGTTTTATTTATGTGTACACCCTCATAAATGTCTATATTTTTCACAATAATTCTTTTGTTAGCTTGACCCTCTCGGTTCGCAGCTATTTGTTGGGGTGAGTTCTTCCCCCTTTTTTTCACCTTTTGGCTCCAGTTAGTACATGGATGGGAGACCACCAAGGAAGACCAGGGTAGCTACACCTCTGAGTGTCTCTTGCCTTGAAAACCCCAGGGGGTCACTATAAGTCAGCTGCAACTTGATGGCACCTTACCATCCTTAGGACTGTAGTACCAGAGAGTTCCATGTACAGAGGAGATTTGAACCAGAGATCTCTCAGAACACAGCTCAGCCACAATGACACAAGAAATAGAGTATTTTTAGCAGAAGCAAATCCTGGGGACTGTGGAGCTGCAGGATTGTGACAATGGGCTTTATTCAGTTGTCCCCCACCTGCACAAACCATCAAAGATGAGCCTTTTCTAAATTCTGCCAAAACAAAAAATCAGAACATTACCACAAGTGCCATCCAGGCAGGAGTATGAAAAATCTTTTTTCTCAAAGGGCATCTCTCCAAAAAGTAGTAGTACAAAAATGCTCCCTTACACCCTCCTTTCAAATGGCCACTTGTGGGACTTCTGAATATTTCATCCTGAACTGAATCTGAACTTTAGATTATATTTTGCGTGACAGCCATACAGTTTCTGCCAAAGCAGAACATTTGTGACTGAACATTTTACTCCCCAGCCAGCGGAGTATAAGCAGGAGGGGTTTTCTATAGTTGAGATTGGATTATACAACTGCTTCAATCCAATCTCAGCTAGATTTATCACCCAGTTACTTATGCATCTTGACTCTAAGTAGCCCTTCCTGGCAACTACGCCCCCCCCCCCCATCTTCTCTCTACATATATGTAAGGTTTGAGGGAAATTGTTTCAATGTATCTGAAGAAGTGTACATGCACACAAAAGCTCATACCCAGAATTAAACTTTGGTCTTAAAGGTGCCACTGGTCTTTCTTCGCTTTCATATAGTTGTTGGAACATGGTATACAGGAAACAACATTTATAGGTCTTCATGAAAGAAATGAAGGAGGGACTATAGGCTGAAGCCCTTAAGCACTGTATGAATCAACATCCACATTTTTACTCATGCTCAGAAGATAATAGGGAACCAGTTCTGGTTGGGGCGCACCTGTAACTTGTACTACCTACCTTGTGCCATGGCTCTGGCATTGATCTATGCTAGTTCTGTCTGGCTAGGCAATGAATGAGGTGTGGATCATTTAAGTTTTACTGCTTCCGAGTGGAGCATTGCCAAGGAGAAGACATGGGACGGCAGTTCCTACATTGGTCCTAAACATTTGCTTTATTGGTTATTTATTGGGTATTTTACAACAAAATTGTTCCGAATAAGCTGGGTTATCAGTGATTTCACATGTAGCAGCCACATGTGGAGGTATTCCCACAATGTGTAATGGAGCCCTGTGTCTTATCTCCATACACAGATCTCCATGCTGCCCCATCTCCATGCACAGATAAAAGCCACATCAAGCCACCAAGGGCAATGGGAAACCCACATGCCCTCCTTCAGCCTATCTCTTCTATTTGACCAAGAACAAAAGGTGGGAGGGTTTGATAGGGATGTGAGTCATATGTGCAGGCATGCCACTCACGGCCCAGTATGCTGAATGTTCGTGCACATATATTGAGGAGGGAAAGGGATGACACTGGGCCTGCTGGGATTCCTCTGTGTGCATGGTTCATTACATACAGACTACCAGTGTTCCCTCTAAGATGAGTTAGTGTGAGCTAGCTCACAGTTTTTTTATCCTCTGGCTCACACATTTTTGTCTTAGCTCAGGAAGGAGGGCTCCAGGGCAAACTGATTTATACAGCAGCCAAATTGCTTGCTCACAACTTTAATGCCAGTAGCTCACAAAGTAGAATTTTTGCTCACAAGACTCCACAGCTTAGAAGGAGCATTGCAGACTATAGCTCAAAATTCTTTCAATACAGAAATGATTTTTTAAACACCCCCTACAAATAATAATACTTATACTTGTTCTCAACGGGCATGAATAAAATTAATCCTCATTATCCGTATTCACTCAAAACGAAGATGACCCTGAATGTAAGATGACCTCTCATTAAAAAAGCTGTAAGCAAAACGTTTTGTTGTTGCTGTTGTTGGACATAACTTTTACTAAGTAACTGTAACCCACTCTTTTTCCCCTGATGGCATACCTGAAAAAAAGTCTTGCATTTGTGTAAATATTGTAAATTAAAGCAGTCTTAAATTGCCAGATATCTCTTGATGTTATGGCCTTGTTTAGCAAAAGGTAACAGAATTCCATGGCTTGATGTAACCAGGAAAGCTAGATTGCTTCCAGTGGGGTCAGTATGGCTGCCAGAGTAGGCTGGGGAGAGGATGTCATTCCGTAGTGGCAAGGTTTGGGGGTAAGGACCACATAAGAGATCATCCAGGTGCAGCAGCTGTCCTAACCATGTGGTAACAATAACAGAGGCTGCAGCAGGGGGAAGGAGTTGTGCCACTCTCCACCCTCTGCCTATCCCAGGTGATTCCTGATGGCCCCTTTTAAGTCCTGCTTGGGTGTAAACCATTAACCTACTCCAGCACTGTGCCTGCCCACTGTATGCCTAGTCTCAGCAGTATCCAGCTGTGTGTATTAGAGGCTACACTTGGCAGATCTCCCAGTGTTATCTAGTCCTTTCTTAGCCTGCTGCTACAGTGCCACATATGCCTGAGAGGCTTCCCTCTGTGCTGTCTGTGCTTTCCCCTTCTCTCCTGTTCCTGGATCATCAGCTGCTCTTGCTCTGATTCTTGCAGGCACATAGCAGACCAGGTTAGTTTGCCAGACCAGGTTAGAGAAATCAAGAACAAGGTGTTGGAGAGCAGGGGTCATTTTGCAGGAAAAGAGGTGCAGGATCTCATTAGCATAACTTATTTGCATATGCCACACTTCCTGAGACCACCGGAAATGTGTCACAAGGCAACACCCACTGCTCAGGCTCCACCCCAAAAATCTCCAGGTATTTCCCAACTCAGAGATGGTGAGCCAGCTTTACACTTTGACTAAAGACCCGTTAAGTTTCCTTTGCTCTTGCAGGGAAGCTACCCTACAACAAGCATGAAAATACAGATCATGTTAGCATGTTTTTATTTTTTTCCACAGCGCATCACCATCTGTGCCCGCTCCTGGGCTTGTTACTCCTGGAACAGCGCTCCTGTGCGCTCCTACTCGAAATGATCCCTCTTGGAGAGTATTCCTAGGCCTTACTGCCATTTCTCAGTATACCATAAACTCATTACAATTTATACGTGTTTCATCCCACACACTTTCAGAGTCTTCAAAAAAGAGAGAACTCTTCATACATATGTAGTTACTACTGAAGTATCTCCAACCCTGAAGCTATTTAGTCACACATTATAAAACCTCTTGTTTCCAAGAAAAAGAGCTTCAGCCCCCTTGCTGTTGAATCAGTTTGGTGACTGTTTGCTTCAGGGGTTGTGGTGTGGAAGATTGGAACGTCTGAACATCATATGGTAAAAAGGAGGGGGTATATATGCCCTGACCTGGATGGCCCAGGCTAGCCCAAACTCATCAGATCTCAGAAGCTAAGCAGGGACAACCCTGGTTAGTATTTGGGTGGAGACCAAAGAATTCTAGGGTCACTATGCAGAGGCAGGCAATAACAAACCACCTGCTTGGAATTCCTCTGAGAATCAGTTTGGTGTAGTGGTTAAGAGCAGCGGATTTAATCTGGAGAAGCGGGTTTGATTCCCCATTCCTCCACATGCAGCCAGCTGGGTGACCTTGGGCTAGTCAGTTTTCTCAGTCACAGTTCTCTCAGAGCTGTTCTCTCAAGAGCGGGGTATAAACCCAACTCCACTTCTTTCTTCTTCTGTTAGTCTCTGGCCTGGAAAACCCTACAGCGTTGCCATATATTGGCTGCCATTTGCGGCACTTTACACACACATATGTGTTACCAGGTGGCTGGATAGGAGAGCGATAGATTAGTATTCTGTACAGCTTTGGATACTTGCTGCTGTTTTCCCATTCTTCCTCCCTGCTATGTACCTAAATGCCTTTTTACTCACTTCCCTGATTGACTTTAGTCTTTGTTAAAAAAATGCTTCTTTTTAAAAAGGATACACTTTTACCATTGTCTGTTCTGCGCACAGTAGGTCTGGGAAGGAATAATTAGTACTGATCCACGCTCTGTGCTGGGAACCGGAGGTGAAATGTTCTGCAAGTGCTATGGAAAGAACATGGCTTCTGTTGCAGTAGGATGCAGCCCAGGGCCTAATGGTTAGAATCAGGTTTTGTAGGCCTTCCCATCACATACTCTTGCAGCCTTCAATTCTTTTCTTTTCTAAAAACTAATAAAATATATCTTTTTTTAAAAAAAGGGAAAAAAAGAAGTCATTCCAGAAGGCCCAACTTATGTTCAGCTGGTTATCGGTGTGACCGGCACACAGACAGTACTCTCAGCAATATAGAGTGTCCCCTGTTCTACTATGATGCAATGCACTTGTTGTGTATTAATGGTTATTGCTTTGCATGGTCAGGGCTCAGGTATCATGACTCCCTCCTTCCCATTGGCTGCATAATAAAGACTCCCATTGGTCCTGAAGCCACTCGAGGGAACAAATCACAGAGCTTTGCTTAGGTCCAATCATATTGCTTGTACATAGTTACTTCGTTTATAGTTAGCTGACAGAACCACATAAATTAGAGTGCCGCTCTTCCTGAGCTGTCTTTTGAGCTGAACGATGTTATGAATAAAAGCCTGTTTGTTGGATTCTCCTGACTCAATACTTAATAGCACTTGTTTCCCTTATACAGGCTGTAGAGTGCATTGTTCACAGCATCAACTACAGAAATGCTTTGAAAACTGAAAGCCTCTTGACTTAAGTTTTGAACTGTTTTCTTGTTAAACCCCACAATTTGTCTTAAGTGTTTCAGAGAATTCAGCAAGAGATATTGTACTTGCTTGGTAAAATGCTAAAATATATTCCCCCCCCCCCCCCGGAAACTGGCAAATCAGTAGACTGATGCCTGATGGAGTAGGATGGGGGAGTTTTAGAAGTACAAAATACTTTGCTAAGGAATTTTTTTTTATGCATGAAAGACAATCATTGCAGAGCTAGCTCAATGTTCTTTAATGCCTAGGGAAGAGCAGTATTTCCTTGATCCATTTGGTCTTTCTAATTATATATTCCTGTGTGGTTGTTTTATTACTTACCTGACACATTTCAGCAGGGTTTTCAAAGCCCAGTTTAATTAAGAACGCTATTTTGTGTGCCCTTACTTGGGAATGAGTTCCTTGGAAGTCAATGAAATTTACTTTGTAGTAAACAGGCATAGAATTAGGCTGCAACCCCATTGCTTGGGAGGATAAGGGAGTGGGAAAAACTCAGTCCGTCAGCAAGTAATACTTGAAAATGGAATAAAGATAATGCAGTTTCTCACACTGATCAGTTCAAGTGAATATTAAGCATAACCTGCTAAGTGCCAGTACATGACTACAGTTACTCCTATCTACTTTCTGAAGTGAGGGCAATGGGATAAGTAGCCTAAAACTCATCACAAAGACTCTGGTGACTCCAGCAGCTGCATAGAGGAATTTTTGTAGGTGCAGCTTCTCATGCAGGGGTGAGAAAAGCTGAATCTGCTAAAATCTGAGAGGGGATTCCTATTCACATCCCTACAATGTCATCCTTTCTGTCTGAACACCTGAATCAATTCACTGGTAAATGCAGGGGTTGTACTTAAATATTCTTCATGTGCTGCTGGGGTTAACACTGCAGTCAATTTGACATTTTCTTTCCTTGTTGGGGAATTGTTCTATCAATACTCTTCCCCAAAGATCCTGCATCTCTGTCAGTTTAGTAGTCCCTGGATCAATGGTTAGGGCTGATTATTATTAATGACCTTCATTAGGCAATTTACTATGAGCCCTTGGCTCAGGTTGACTATATCAGACACCAAGCAAGGTGTGTTCATGTTAGATTTTTTAAAAGTAATTTACTGTTGCTTCAGTCTTGTAGCTCTGAAATAAGAGCCTGCAACAATGAGGCTTTTTGCTGCATGCATCAGAACTGAGGTTTTGCATCTGTATTTTCAGGCAGCACCTAAAATTACTGCCATATTAATCTTTGTAACGAAATATCACTTTTCCATTAAGGTCACTGAGTGTTTAACTCTGGGGGTTCTTCTTTGATTTGCCTCGAAATTAAGGGACTGTACACTCTGCTGCTAGATTTCCTTTGCATAACTCCACAACACCAGCACACAACATTGTTTGAAAGCTCAGCATTAACTGGGCTGTACAAGTGGTGAGCCAGCAGCCCTCATGGGTGTACTTTTCCCAGAAGCCACCATGAGAGAAAATGGCTACTTGTTCCCTGACTCTACCGCTCAGTCCAGTTAATGCTAACTTTTCTCCATGAAGCAATATGTACACCACCACGTGGAGGACCTTAGCAGTGTGAATCCCAAGAAGGAGAAGCTGAAAGCTGCATTCCCCTATACTGAGTAAGGAAAGAGGCATAATAGCAATTATGAATATTCTGTAGCATCTGCAGTTAAAAGGGGATCCGGAGGCAGTCTTGTCCAGGGCCTTGAAAAGTTGTTGCCAGTTAAGACTAGACAATAATCTAGATGTATCAGTAATCTGTTTCTGTATAAGGCAGATTTATGTTCAATTCATCAGACATACAAACATACCTCTTAGCTTAAAATCAGTCTCAGCCCCTGTGCAACTAGAATGAGGTCAAATAATATTTTCACAATAAACAAAAATAGGTTAGTGGGTTTAGTACAGTTCATTACCAAATCCAGTAAGAGATTAACTGATTTTCTCAGGTCAAGTAAGAAGAAGATGACAACATTGGATTTGTACCCCACCCTTTACTACCCGAAGGAGTCTCAGAGTGGTTTACAATCCCTTTCCCTCCCACAACAGACACCCTGTGAGATAGGTGGGACTGAGAGAGCTCTTTCGAGAACTGCTGGTGAGAGAACAGCTCTGAAAGAACTTATGACTGACCCAAGGACACACCAGCAGCTGCATGCGGAGGAGTGGGGAATCAAACCTAGTTCTTCTAGATTAGACTCCTTGCTCTTAACCACTATACCAAACTGGCTCTCAGCAACTAATCGTAGTCCACAGTGGGCAAGAGCACCCCCTTGGGAGCTGGGTCTAGGGAGAAGAGACCAATAAAAGTTGCAGTGTAGCCCTCTCCACATTCACAATATAATGGACAGAATTTTGAGGTCTCTCATAGCCTGGAAGGAGTTCTGTAATAGTTATCTGATTTGGCTGGGATTGGAAACACATTAATGTCTGCCAAAATAAGGTGAGGGCCAAGTTCAGCAGTTGCTCCTTCTAGCTAGATGCGCTGGTCTTTTAGATGGATGAACTGGGTAAGACCTCTAGGGGTGCAGTCACACGGGCATTTACAGCAGGTTTTGCCACTGTTCCCCATTGCATTTAAAAGGGATGACCAGACGACCACATCTGTCTCCCGTTTTGAATCCCGCGATCTACTGCGTTTGATCTCGGATTTTCAAACACTAGCAAAATCAAGTACTTTACGGTTTCTCCTGGCGAGAACCCACAGTTGCGCCTTTCTGGGCTTCCGCTCGCAATGATCCTGACTTCTCTCTTGCTGAGTTTTTTTTTAAAAAAAAGATCGCCATTGTGCGCATGTCTGCTTTTACGTCTGAGGTAATGGGTGACCAATGGTGGACCAACAGTGCGTTCTATGGAAGCAGAGATTTGTACACACGTTTTCGCGATGCTCAAAGAACTAAAAAAAAAAATCCCTGCACCGCCGCTTGGGCAGTGCACCAGTCTGGACAGTCCGCGCAGCCTAGTTGCGTGACTGAGGCGGTTTGTCGAGGGATGTGTGGGCATCCCAAACCGCCATTTCGATCATCCCGCTGAAAACTGCAGCGGTGGACAGCCGTGTTTAAATGCCCGTGTGACCACACCCTAGATCTTGCGCTGAAAAGCCTTGGTGATATAAGAGCCTAAGGCTTCCTTTTCTACAGCTAAGAAGATCCTTTTGGAAGTGCATAGGGTCACTGAAATGACTAGCCCTACAATCAGGCATTTCTGGAGGGGCTGAGAACTGAGGAATACTAGCAGCTGAGATCCATCGGGGCTCAGTTTATCTTCCTCTGCTTACAGGTACTCAAAATGAGACCAGGTCTGTGAGCCAAAGAGCACCGTGGCCTTGGGCAAGCTGGCCAATTGGATTCAGTTCAGCTCAAAATGTAGTTGGTCTTTTTTTTTTTTTTTTGAATTAAAGTGTATTTTCTATAGTATTTAGATTTTTTTAAAAAGTTATTGTTGTAAACTGCTTACAGCCCCTGTGGGGAGAAAAACAGCCAATACAGATGCTTACAAAAATCAGGACAGTCAAAAGCCATGCAATACAGCTGCAAAATGTACATATGAGAATGGAGGGGAAAGATAAAAGAGTTTATGGATGACTAATTAAATGAATTATCTGAAGAAGTGTGCTTGCAAATGAAAGCTTATACCTTGAATTAAAATTTTGTTGGTCTTAAAGGTGCCCCCGGACTCAAACTTTGTAAATGTCCACATATAAGACATATTTGCCACTTAGTAGTTAAGAGAGCTAGAAGTAATTCACATACATTATCTTGCAATCTTTACAACTAGTGTGCAAGGTGGGTTATGATTAGATTTCCAGGAGGGCTGCCACCGAATCCTCTGAAATCAGTGAACAGAAACAACAGACAATGCAGTCAGGGCAAAAGAGAGTGACAGCCACACCCACTCCCCTTGTTGAGAAAGGTGGAGCAGAAATGCTGTAAAATAAGTAAATATGTACAGCTCACGTACACAAAATGATTTTTAAAACCGATTTTTCCCCAGATGGGGCTCTGAGACTGGAAGTAATCGCTGTGAAAAGAAAAGTAGCTTCAAAAAATTGCTTGTGGCAGAAAAAAGTAGTGTGAGGGTAGGGTCCGCTTCCCCCTCCCTCCCTCAAGCTAGGCTTAAACTCTCTCCCAGCCCCGCTTTCCAAGGAATTCGCAGGGGCCAGACTGGTATTTCCTGTCACACCTTTATTATCCCTGTATTACAGATGTGAGCTGAGGCTGAAGGCGGATGGCTTCCTTGAAGCCACCTCGTGTATATGTGGAAGAGGGGACACTCACACTGGGGAGAGGGAATCCTGAATCCTAGCGCTGTCTTTTCCGTTTGGATTTCTCATTGCCTTGGTGTGTGTTTGTTTTTAAAGTCAGCTGAAATGGGGGGCCGCCCTGTCTGCATGTGAACCAAGATCAGAAAACCAGACCCTTAGGCACCCCTTCCAGTACTAACTGAAGTTACCATTACCAACCTCGCCTAAGCACTCTGGTAATGACCGTTTTACATAACGGCATGTCACTAAGGATAGCCGGGCAGTGATGCCTTTTGGCCACGAGGTGGCACTGACTTGCAAATCACCGAGCCGCTAAACCCAGATTGCAAAAAAGCATTTGGGAACTGTCTCCCACTCCTGAGAGATTAACTCAGTGCGTTCTCCTCTCTCTCCGGCAGTTTCAACACTTAATTACATTTATTTCAGAATTACTAGGCAACCCACCTCCAGATGTGTAGTTTAAAGGTGATGTGCGTGCGCCTGGATCTTCATATTCTGCACAGCGCATCATGTGATATTGGATAAGGTGGAGTTCAGCTTTAAGGGGGACGCCTCTTTCCCAATCTCCTAGATCAGTGGTGGGTAAATGCCAACGGATCTGCCCTCTTTTGCCTGGCTCCCCGTCAGCGACCTGTCCTTCTGCTTCAACCTCTGCTATGATTTCGGGAACTGAACCAAAGCACTATCCAGGTGAGAATATGTCACGGTTGTCTTATGTTCTTGTGCTTCACTTAATTTGTAAAAGGTATCGCATGTTCTAGCACATCGGTTGCATGGTAGTACTGACAGATGGCTAGCAAAGAGCGTGCCGCGAAATCTGGCACGTGTCGCTCCGTGTTTCATAAGTCTGGGGAGAAGAAGCTTCGACAGTAGTTTTCTCGTGGATTTTAGCCAGCGGCGGTCGCTGTAGTTTCACACCTTTGAACATCCTCAAACTTCTGAACAAATCCTTGGAGAGAACGGAGGTGGGGAAAGGGAACTCGGAGTGATCCGGAGCAACTGTCTCGTGAATCCCGAACCTTTCTCCCCCTTTCTGATCTCCGGGAACCAGCAGATCAAACGCCGTTTGGCTGTCCCTCTTCTGGGATCCGCCGCAAGCTGTCACGCGAAGGTCGATGGGCAGGAGCATCTTCGCCGGCCGGAAAGCTGTCGGGTGGGAGCCGGGCTGGATGGCATGTCAATTTCACCCGCAGCCGGGAATGGAGAACCCTGCGGGAGAGGCGGGCGGGCGGGCGGGGAGAGGGGGCCCAGGAAGCGGGGGTCGCAGCACAGTTCCTCGCGATCAGATCCTCCGTCGGGGCAGCCCCGCTACGGGCGGGAGGTTGGAGGCGGGGGGGGGGGGGGCGGGGTAGGGTCTGAAGCAACCCCTCCAGCCCGCGGAGAGTCTGGTGCAATTTTTCCGCCGACACTTTCTTTCGGGAGGAGGAGCCACCCGCCCCCTCCCGCTGAACCTTGACCAACAAGAGGCCAGCCAGGGTTTTGGGCCGCCAGGACCCTCCCCGTGGTTAATGTTTGCAGGCGATCTGCTCCCGAGTTTTGTTTACCGCGCGTGTGTGTGTGTGTATTTGGCAAGGTCCCCTGCGGGAGAGCCCCCACACGAGGCGCCCCGAGGAGAAATGGCCCTGCTGGCTGGACTACAGAGGGGCGGGGGGGGGGGGGGAGGACGTCTTCGTCCCAGTTTGGCATTTGCTTGGCCGCTTTAGATGCCGAAAAGAAGCCTGACACGACAAGCAAGGTCGGGCGCTGTTTTGTTCCCCGGAGAAAAGGGCTGAGGGGTGGGGAATACAGGAGGAGCGAGAACTTCCGAAGCGGACCAGGAGAGGTGAACCGCAACCGGGGCCGCTTCGAAGGAGGTCGTGCCTGCAAGGTGGGCTGCTAGGCTGCCGAACCTGGCAGGACTAGCCTCTGTGGCCCATTCTGCATTTAGCATTCGCTTCCTTGTTCTACCAAACCTACACTGGAACAGAAAAAAAAATGGCTCAAAACCACATTCGAATACTTTGGGCCAATGCAGTCACCCCTGAATGTCCATAAAACAAGCCATAAATCTATGCAGACAGTACCAATAAAACCAAGGGATCAAACAAAGTGAAAGGGCATGCAGTCTGGAGGCTGCCATAAAATCCGACAATCAATCAAAGTGACAGTGGCATGCAATGTAGAGGGGAATTTCTGTTCCAGCGTGGGCTTGGTAGAACAGTGGAGCGAGTGCTAGATGCAGAATGGGCCTCTGTGCCTGTGGCCTCGGAAGGCAGCCCCACTTTTATGATTCCACAGGCTCATTTCCCGGTGAGTGTGGCCTGAGGGCGGCACCTGGAGATGCCCGCATCCAGCCCCAAGGAACTACCCTGCTACAAGTGCTGTCCATGCGAACATTTACTCCCACGGGTTTCAGTGTTCTGACTCTGACATCAGTGGGCGTCATATCTCACATGCATGTGAAAGAGGTCTTACAATGGAAGAAAGGAAAGCCTCAGAGGTCCTTGCTCCAAACTAACAGGGGGCCCCTGCTTCCAAGGGTTGACCCCTCCATGGGCAGCTGTGCAGTCTGATCCTATTAGTTGTTTGCTCAGAAGCCAGGGAGTCCAGAAGGTCTTATGGGTGAACAGGGCAATTTTTCCTTGCAGATTCAGCCTCGCAGCCTTGGCCGCCCTTGCAGGCATTCTGGTTTGACCAGTTTAGGGATCGGAGCTTTACTCCATTTATGACTCCACTCTTGCACCTTTAAGAAAAGCCGAATCGTTTGGGAGCTTGGTCAAGATCCGACTGCTATCTGATTTTTCCAGGCTGCTGTGTTTGAGATGGGACTTGAAAAGAGGCCATTGTTGCCAGTGACAATGGCCAAGGTTTCCTTCCAGAAATGGTGACGCCTTGTAAGCCTGGTCATCTGGGCCCAGCTGGAGAACCTTGGTGGGTGGAGGCAAGCCAGACATTTTGTCAGATAGGCAAGAAAGTAGAATGGGCACACACACACACACACACACACACACACACACTTCTGCAATATAGACAGAGAGGTCCTGGTACTCTCCAGTTGTGGGATTGTGGCCTAACTGTGCCATGCTAAACAAGCCTACTCAGAATCCTACTGAAGCTTTATTCACTGTAAATCCCTACAAAATGAGAAGCTGTGGAGCTTGGCCATCCTCTTTCCAGGAACCCTGGCTTTTAACTCCGGAGCCTTTAGAGAGGCAGCTGTTGAATGAAAAGCCACACATGCTCAGAGGCCCTCTTTTCTGTCCAGGTCAAAAACCAGTTGGTCCTTGGTTGAAAGGGCACTTTGTGTGAGGAAAGCTTTCTGTTATGCATAAGGGGGAGGAGGATCCTTGTTTGTGACTGGTATTCCTTTCCAAATTGCCCATCCCAAGCCAATCCCAAAGGAATCTTGGGTTTTGTTGGGGTAAAGTGCATGCAACAGAGCTATTCCCGGGGCAGCTGTCCAGCTGCAAAGACCACTGGAACCAGTTTCGGGTTTAAACTGATTAGAAGCAAGTACTCTTGTTGAAAAGGATCATGTCTGGCACTGATAAACTCACCAATTAAGTGTTGTGGAAGCAGGGAAAATTCCAGACAATGTCTGACCACTTGCAGGTTGAAGGAAATCTAGGTTATAATATTGCTGGGTTGTTTTGCTTTGATTCTCAGTTTCCTCCTACAGCCTCATCATAAACTGTGTTTAGCATAAAAGGAGGCTGCTCAGTTGTATCTGTTTGAAGTCCACATATATTGATTTGCTCTCTCTTAAAAATCTCTTTAATTTCCCAACCTGTCCTTTTTGTGCCTCTCTTTGTAAGGTTGCCCTTTCTCTGCTAGACTTCCATTCTGACTGAGATTAAAGCGATCAGGAGGCCTCATTTGGCTTTAGCCCCCTACCGCTCCTTCGGGGGCCGCAGGAATATTAACTAGGAAGGAGTCTGCTTGCAGGAAGAAGCCTTTGGAACATCTTTGCTCCAATGTGTCTTTGCTTGTCCTTTGTATGGTTGAAAAGTTTTGCCCCAAAGAGGATCGGGAGATTCAAAAACAAGCTGTCAAAGGAAATCACCAGTCTCTACAAAAGTGGAGTTTGCAATTATATCTCCACAAAGCAGTTAAGTTTCTTAATACAGGCCTTCACAGTTACCAGTTTGAATGTTAGGAGGTACACATGTTTGGTCTGAGGTCCGCACCTGGTGTGTAAATAGTTGTAGATTCTCCTCAGTTCCCATGTGCACAATGCCCCATTCAGATCACACTTTTGATGTGGTCAGAAAAAGAGCTTAAACCTCCCCCTCCCAAGCACACCATTTTCTTGACCTGAAATAGGCCAAGGGTGTGCTCTTTGGCCCATTTGGGAAACCCACACCTACCTGAGAAGGTCCCTGTTCCACACCTGCCATAATTCAATCCAAATCAAGCACTGCATATGTGGGAATTGAAGGGAACTCTCACACGACGTCTGACAGTGACAGTGACAGAGTTCTTACAGCAGAAGCAGTGACTGAGAGAAAATTGCCTTGAAGATGGCATGACTGTGCATATTTCTACAGCAATAATTTTTGCTGTCTTTTCCGAAATGATGCTCCACTTTCTCTAGCAAGTCTTCTCCTCAGGTGCTGAGGGAAGTCACCTGTAAAATCGAAGTAGCCATATCCAGTGCATCCAGGGTCTTTGAGTGGATCTTATTAGGTGGCACCATGTTAAGAGACATTTCTCCGGTACTCCTCCTTCAGGAATACCCGACTAGCAGTAAAACCCAAATAGAATTATGCCATTCCAAGCCCACCCTGCTTCAATGGACTTAGGAGGGTATACCTCTGCTTAAGATAGTACTTGACTAGTTTTGGGGGAAAAAAGATGGCAGAAATGTTAAGGCCCAAATAAATAACTCCTATCAGCAATGGAAATGTGTTTTTTTTTGTCACCAAGCTAGCTATGTATTGATTTCTTCTTCCTTTCTACTTGATGAAGAATTCTGTGAAACATAAACGCTTGCCTTGCCACATCCTCCCCAGGTGGTTCAACAAAACATCTTCCTTCACTCAGGGGTATTCCTGCAGCTTAATTACTGCAGTGTCAAGAAGCCAGTTCAAGAGAACTGCTGAATTTTGTACATTCTTAAAAACAATACAGACATTACTAACATTCTTATAAACAACAACAAGCAACACAGGGCCCCATTCCTTGCCTAATAATGAACAACAAGAACAACATCAAAACATAATTCCAGATGGGCAGATATGTTAGTCTGTAGCAGCAAAATACTTAACAACGAGTTAAAAACATTCAAGCCTATCTTGGTTCCTCAAAAGACTAGAAACTGACAGCCCAATCCTGTGTGTTAAATAATTAACTGCAACTGAGATCAGTGGAGTTTACACCCAAGTGAGTGTGCCCAAGATTGCAGGCTAAACGTTTTACAGGTAAGGTGAAGTGCTCCGTGTCCTGCAAGACCAGTCATACCACACGCAACACTTTCTTTGATCTGATTGCAGAATCGTAGATGGCATATTGATCATGTTCTCTGAATTCTGGTAACATGCAAACAAATCACTTTGCCAACAGTAGGACAGATCTCTCCCAGAGCTCTTGTCTGCCTGTTTGATAAGTGGCTGATTCTTCATGGACTCTCCTTTTGATTTCTTTGATTTTTTTTGATGGTGGGTCCTCATATGGCAAATTGCATTACCATTTCAGCAGTGAGTGGCATGGATGCTTTCTTGCTGTGTAGCTGCACTGTGCTATTTCTGAACAAATAACAGGATGATCCTAAGCAGAGATATGCCCTTCCAGATCCAGTAGATTTAGAAGGATGTAACTCTACTAAGGTAAACAGCACTGATTTTGTTTTGTTGGTTTTCAATGAATACTCGGTTTGACCATTAGATTTTGCCTGCTGCTAAGATCTTGTATGGGAGGGAAGGTGGCATAGGATAGCCTGATTTCATCAGATCTTGGAAGCGAAGCAGGGTTGGTACTTGGAAGTGAGACCACCGAGGAAGATTCTGCAGAGGAAGGCAATGGCAAAACACCTCTGCTTCTCATTTGCCTTGAAAGCCCCTTGCTGGGGTCACCACAAATCGGCTGTGATTTGACAGCACTTTACTTACACACTTACACACACACACTCTCTCTCTCTCTTGTATACTCTCAATTTTTTTTTTTTTGTTATGCTGTTTTGTGATTTGTGCCATCAGGACTTTAGTGGATACCCTAGTGTTGTTAGAACAGCATAACAAAAATCCTGTAATTTCCTCGTTCTCAACCCAGTGTATTTGTATACACTTTAATGGACCACTGGAGAGGAGATGACTGAGAGGTGATATGATCACCATCTTCAAGTACTTGAAGGGCTGTCATATAGAGGATAGTTGGAGTTGTTTTCTGACCAGAATCAACGGATTGAAATTAAATCAAAAGAATTTTCAGCTAAACGTTAGGAAGAACTTCCTGACAGTTAAAGCAATTCCTCAGTGGAACAGGCTTCCTTGGGAGGTGGTGGGCGCTCCTTCTTTGGAGGTTTTTAAACAGAGGCTAGATGGCCATCTGACAGCAATGCTGATTGTGTGAACTTAGGCTGAGGACAGACTGGCAATCTAAAGCGGGGCAGGCACGCTTCGCAAACGGAGGAAAGGAGCACGTTCAGACATGCGCATCTGTCTGTTGGCTCCGTTGCGTACTTACCTGTCTCCCAGTCGCTTTCCTTCCGCTTTACCCGGACACCGGTTTTTCCCGGTGTTCAGGGGCCTTCCTCCGCATGCCTCCCGCTTCCAAACAGTGTGAACTGGAAGAAACGGGAGGCATCCGGAGGAAGTGTGAACGCACCGGCAAAAAGTTTTGCGCATATGCGCATGTGCGCACATGCGAAAAACATCAAAGGAAAACAAAAAAAAAGTGCAGCGGCGCACGCGAGCCGCTCCGTGGCAGTCTGAACGCTCTGTGGCAGTCTGAACGCTCCGTATCGCCGCTGATCCGCATTGCTCTGGCCAGTGTGAACGGCCAGCTCTGTGGGTTTTTTCCCCCGCTCCAGTTCCCTCCACTTTGCCTCCGCTTCAGATTGCCAGTCTGTCCTCAGCCTTAGGCAGAACATGAGAGGGAGGGCAGGAAGAGTTGCATCAGTGCTTAGTTCTTGTAGCCCTTTCTTACACACCCAGGAAAATGCTGATAGCCACTTTGAGGTCAGGAAGCAATTTTTCTACAGGCCAGTTTGGTTGGAGATTCTGGAGGTTTTTTGTTATCTTCTGGGCATGGAACAGCAGTCACTATGATTCTATGATTCTAACCCACTTGCAACTTCATTTGCAATTCCAAATCCCATTTGCCATGCTAAAATACACTAAAGCTCTGATCCTGTATGCTTGAAAGTAAGTCCAGTTTGAACATATCAGGATTTCTTAATAAACTAACCCTTACCATCTTTCTTAAGTAATTGTTCCAAAGTTCTTGGACTCCATGGGAAGGGAATTTGCTTCTATGCCTGTGATGCAGTCAGATACCTCTCGCTAGTTTTGTGTACCATGTGTTGTAATTGAATGGAGTACAAAAGGTAAGATGTAAACCTTTTCTCTGGAGGTTTCAGAAAAAGCAAAATGGGTAGTAGGAATATTTTAGATCTGATAAATACTCCCTCTACGCAAGAGCTAGGAGGTGAGCTCTGGATGCTCCTAGTTATCCTCCTTAGTATTTTTTCGTTCTGCGCTCAGAGATAGATACAGTGCACCCACCATATATTTTAATCTGCAAGTGGTAATCTGTGTCACAGAAACCCTTCCATAATTGAGAATAATGGCATATTGCTGACAGGAAGTGGAAGGATAGCTTTGAAGGCTATGATTTAGAAGTCCCCTGGGTTTAACACCCGAAAATGCCTTCTGCCATATCTTAACAGCCAGAGAAATAAATGTGTGCCTTCTTTATTTTACTTTCGCAGATGGTGCAAGCCTATCAATGGCATGAACATTTCTGCGGCAGCTTTTGCTGAGAGCCTGTTGTTTGGATAATGAGAAAAATCTGACCTCTTGAATGTGTTTCTGAGAAACCCATTGCTGTTTCAGACTACAGCTCAGTGTGGTCCGTGAGCGGGAGCAACCCACCATGAATAAATCACTTCTCTCCTTGACTGGAAACTATTCTATTCAGAATGTCTCAGAAGAGAGTTCCAGACTCTCTCACTTTGAGGATGAAGACTGTCATGTGCCATTGGCAATGGTGTTCACCTTGGCCCTGGCTTATGGGGCTGTTATCCTTCTTGGCATTTCTGGAAACCTGGCCTTGATCATCATCATCTTAAAACAGAAGGAGATGCGCAATGTTACCAACATCCTCATAGTCAACCTTTCCTTTTCAGACCTCCTCATTACCATCATGTGTCTTCCCTTCACATTTGTATACACTTTAATGGACCACTGGGTTTTTGGGGAGGCCATGTGCAAGCTGAATCCTTTTGTGCAGTGTGTCTCCATCACAGTCTCTGTTTTCTCTTTGGTCCTCATTGCTGTTGAGCGCCATCAACTGATTATCAACCCCCGTGGCTGGAGACCAAACAACAGACATGCCTATGTAGGAATTGCTGCCATCTGGATTCTTGCACTGGCCTCATCTTTGCCTTTCTTAATATATCATGTACTCACTGATGAACCATTCAAAAATATAACCATAGAGGAATACAAGGGCAAATATGTGTGCTTGGATTCATTTCCTTCAGAGAGTATCAGGCTGTCATACACCACAGCCCTCTTGATCATACAGTACTTCGGACCTCTTTGTTTTATATTTATTTGCTACTTAAAGGTAAGTGAGAATTTTTTTGTGATGTGTCTTCTCTGTCTGGTTTCTCTCTCTCTTCTTTCCAAATAAAATACTGGTAGGTGACACAGTTCTAGGTCACACTGTTGTTCAATTTTTTTGTTTCCCCACAGATATACATACGCCTAAAAAGAAGGAGCAACATGATGGACAAGATGAGAGACAATAAGTACCGATCCACTGAAACTAAAAGGATCAACATCATGCTTATGTCTATTGTGGTTGCATTTGCAGTCTGCTGGCTCCCCCTGACTGTCTTTAATACAGTCTTTGACTGGAATCATGAAATTCTACCAGGTGCAACTTGCAGCCATAACTTGTTGTTTTTAATCTGCCACCTCACAGCAATGATCTCGACCTGTGTGAACCCCATATTTTATGGGTTCCTCAACAAAAACTTCCAAAGGGACTTGCAGGTTTTATTTCGCTTCTGTGATTTTCATGTAAGGGATGATGATTACGAGACGATAGCCATGTCCACAATGCACACAGACATTTCCAAAACCTCACTGAAGCAATCCAGCCCCATCGCCTTTAAAAAAATCAGTGACAATGATGATGAAAAAATATAATGGAACTTTGATCGAGTTCAAAGGACAAGCACAAACTTGTAAGAAAGTGGATCTCTTTCTCTCTTTTCCTATTATAAGGAACTATAAAATTCACTGTCATATAGTTACTGGTTCTTTTTCTTTTTGCTGTTGGTAAAAACCAAAATAGTTTTAACTAATTTATAATATAAGGAAAATTGGACCTCTTTCTGCTTCAGTTTCCATCAAGTGTTTTTCAGTCTGTTGCCCTGCACATTGATACATTTCTGCACTTAGATTTATTCTGTATTTATTTAAAAAAAGCACTGTCATTTGGAATGTTTAAATCCACCCAGAGGGGAAAAAAAGAATCTCTAATGCCTCACTAAAGCCTACAACATAAAGTCGCTTCTCGTACAAAATTAGGTCGGTGTTATCTGGCCAGCTGTTTTTGCGTTGAAAAAGTACTATATGCCAGGAGCAACAGATTGTCTAGAAGCACAGATTAAAACAAATAGCTATGTACAGTTGAATTATTTAAAGGTATAAGTAATATAGAATGTAGAACATCAGGATAAAAATAAAATAAATGACGAATTCTGGACACCGTCCAGCTGAATTTCTGCACTAAATCTGGAAGCCTAAGCACACTTCTAAGGGGGCAAGTTGCACAATTCAGTGGAACTGATTTCTGAAATAAGCATGGTTATGATCACACTGCATGTTACATGGATTTTAGTGGGGTTGTTATCCACATGTTTAACAGTTTCCCATTTAATTTAATTGGAGTTCCAGTGCAATCCTAAATAAAATCACAGCCTTCTAGGCCAGTGGACTTAGAAGGGTATATCTTTGCTTAGGATTGCATTATTAGTGTGTAACTTTGTCTGACATAACCCTTTGAAACTAGTTATATTACAGCAACTTTGCTGACAGAAGTATCCATAAACATATCTGATGGACTTTTAGGATAGAAACTAAGTACAGTTCAACTGCAGTGATCATATCACCGTAGGGCTGCCAAGTCCCCGCGTAGGGCGGGGGAAGCACCGATTTTTAAAGCTTTCCCCCGCTTTTTCAGAATTGGCCACCAGGGGAGGCAATGGCTGCCAGCAGGGAAACGTCGGAGCCTGCCCTGGCCTCTTAAAAGGGAAATGTCTGCAGAGAGCCTGCCCTTCAGTAAAAAGCCTCAACAGACATTTCCCCTTTAAGAAAGAGCAAGAGAGGCTCTTTCTGCTGAAGGGCCTGCTTTTGCATGTGGCCTGCTGCTAGAGTAAGCTGCTTGGGGTAAGCTGCTGGGGTCTGCCTGCTCTTTTCCTTCTCTTTCTCTCCCCCTCCCCCTTTCTTTCTTTTTTCTGTCTGTCTGTCTGTCTCTCTCTCTCTCTCTCTGTCCCCATCCAGCAGAGGTCTATCAGTGGCTATTATAGCCACAAGGTCTAAATGGAGCCCTTTGTCTGGGGCAGTGATGCTCTGCATTCTTGGTGCTTGGGGGGCAACAGTGGGAGGGCTTCTGGAGTTCTGGCCCCGCTGCTGGACCTCCTGAGGGCACCTGGTATTTTTGGCCACTGTGTGACACAGAGTGTTGTACTGGATGGGCTGTTGGCCTGATCCACTGTGGCTTCTCTCCTGTTCTTATGATATGAAAATCATATTTAGCACTTGTGCAGAACTTAGTGCTTCATATTCTGCCGAGATGAGGAAGGATTCAGTAGGGCCATTGCTCAGTGATAGAGCATCTGCTTGACATGCAGGAGGTATCAGCCTCTTCAGCTAAAAAAGGATCAGGTCATAGGTGACATTAAAGATCTCAGCCTGAGACCCTGGAGAGCCACTACCAGTCTGAGTAGTCAATACTGACCTTGATGGACCAATGGCCTGATTCAGTATTAAATAAAATGATTCCATGGCACTGCAGGATTTTGAGCCAGGCTCTCCCAGATCCCAGCCAAACAAACTGACTGCTACATAACACTGACTCTTGTTCAGCGACAAAAAACAGTGGCATAAAAGTCACAGTCTGGGTAATGCTGCTTGCAAGCCTATAAAGCTCAAGGCAGCAGCAGAAGCTCAGTATTAGGAAACTTCATGAGTTCATGTGTCAGCATGTGGAAGCAACATCACAGGATGTGACATCACAAAATGATGTCACTTCCTTTCTCCTGGCTCCACCCCCAAAGTCTCCTGGCTCCACCCCCAAAGTCCTCAGATATTTCCCAAGTTGGACTTGGCAGCCCTATATCACCGCACTAAAAGCTGAGTGAGCATAAGACCAAAATATGACTGATTGTCAAGTAATGCTCACCAGAGCCCTAATTTCTGAGGTACAACATTGGACATGGTCAAGGCACGCTGGGTAGTCAAAATGGCCACAGAGCCTGCATTGCATGACTACTATGCCACATGTCATGGCTGCATCATGTGATGCATCATGTCAGTTCAGTGTTGTAATCCTGCCAAGCCACAGTGGCAGATCAAGGAGGCAAGGAGGTGGCAGCAGTCCCTGAACCTTTCCCATGGCTGCCACTTCTTCTTGGCAGAGACTGTCATTGCCTCCTTGCCAGCCATTGTGTCCTTATGTAGAGCTTATGAAAGCTCCTGTAGTTGTCCTGACCACCCTTGTGAGGGAAAAGAGGTATACTCATTGTAAAGACAGGTGTGAGCACAGCAGCTGCCCCCCACCCTTCTCAGACTTGTCCCTCATCTTCAGATCCAACTAGTGGTGTAGTGGTGAATACAACAGATTCATTCATGGATTCCTCCCACATCACTGCCAGCCATGGTCATGCCGAGGCCCAGTGGCCCTGTCAAACATGTACCGGGCCCCACTGTCCAGAGCAGCAGACCACCAGGAGGTTGTTTGGGAAGTTAAATTTTCAATCTATCCCTGGGATGGGTGCACAGGTTGAGTCTCAGCCTGATGGGCATATGGTTACAAAGGCGATAACAGGTTTTTGAATAAATTATGTTCTTGATGACCTGATATTGTTCATATCCATTCATTCACTAGCATAATTACATCATCAGGTCATGGACTATATTCAGACTTCATGGTATACAAACCCTAATGTAATACGGTAGCCCAACCTATGCTCCTAGTGGATCCATTAAGAATTCTGATTGAAGCTTAATTAAATTGTTTGCGGCTCCTTGTTATCCAGAAACTCTGGTTCATGCACAGAGGCTCCATTGTGCACCCAGGAGTTTGCGTAAGGGGGGGATGTCCATTTTACATAAAATTCAGGGATGTTCCATGCATACAATGGGAATGCTATGTGAAGCATTTCCTAAATACTGAAATGAATGTGGCACTCCCTTCTTACATAATACTCTGTGTACACTTGGGGTCCTGCAGAGCCTTGGATTGCAGTGTAGAAGTCTACTGCACAGTCTTGTATATAACAGTCGTGTATCTATTATATTAAAAGGCTTTCCAGCATTTGGTATCTCAAGTTACAAAACTAGATCCATCCTATATCAAAGTTAATTTGTGGAAGCAACCAGAGAGGCTCTGCTTCCATATAGCATTAGGCATCATATCAATGCCATTAAGACAAGCTTCCATATAACTTAGTGCCGCCAGTAAAATAAACACTTAGGACACACTGGCCAGCCCTGAGGCTTGTTTACATGGATTTCCTTAGTTTTCATTCACCCTGTTGTGTCAAAGGTGCTTAGTGCAAGAAACAACCAGCCTTCATATTGGTAACAAATTTTATATACTGTAGATTTGACAAGAACTAAGGTTACGGAGATGGAAATATTTAGCCTTTTCCCATGGTTTTGAAAACTAAATTGTGCCTTGTGCAGTATTTTAAATAACGCGATACACAGTGTGTGATAATAGTATGCCCTTTATACTAACGTCAACTGAGGTATCACTTTATTTTTGGCATATTTTCCTACTTGTTTTTAAAGGCATCAAGACAATTACTGTACATAAAATGTATACAACTGTGCATGCTGGTTTCAGCCCTACTTGTTTGAAATTTACTTTCTGCTTTGTGGTAACCTGATCATTGTTAAGGACATTCATATATATTTGCTCTCAATCCTGCATCCTGCCCAGTGTACCCAAGGCATTCATTCTGAACAATGTATATTCTGGCTCTTCACTCACTCAGTGCTGAAGTCCAAATAACAGTCTGGGCATGAGCCAGTCCAATGTGAGACCCACCCTTGGCCATTATATTCAGAAGAAAGAACCACCAATTCTAACGGGTCTTTTTTCCAAGTAAGTGTGCATAAAACTACAGCTTCACAATCATTTAAATTTTGTTAATTCACAGTGCAATTCTAAACAGAGTTCCACCCTTCTAAGCCCACTGAGTATAAATCTGCTAAGGATTACATTATTAATTTTTCCTGTTGTGATCAATGGAGTTCAGAATGGTTTGCTTTAGACTAAATATGCTGCTACTGAAATGGGGAAAAGTATTTTCAGTGCAAGCAATCAATACTCAGTGTGGGCTAAATTCTTGTGAGATTATTGCAGTAGTACAATTTTGAACTGTTACACTACTTTGAAGGAGTTGCTATATTACTAATAAAGTGTGGAAGTTCCTACAGCAGGAAGGCATGCAACAGCTATAGCAATCTTCTTTTTTCTACTTGCTTGGTGTAGAACTGTTCTAGGAGGCACATCAGTTTTATAGTCACTGAGAATTACTACGTTAGCCTCCAAGGGAGAGGCACTGATTTGATAGAAGGGATAGAGTAGCCTGCAAAATTGGTATGGGCTGAAGTACCAGTAACCTTATTTCTCCTCATAGAAGAAGTTCATGCCTGATGCCTGTGCTGGAGTATTCCACTGTATAGCTTGGATGGATCCAATGAGCAATTGACAGTCATGGCCAGAGACTTGCTTACCTCCCCACCCACTAGTATAACACAGATTGTTTTTGACATTCTCAGCTGTTTGCCATAGAGTGTGAATGTGTGTCAGAATCCTGACAGAAAGGGCGGGAGGAACCCCACTAAAGCTACCTTCAGTTCATAGGCCTAGCTTCACATCCTCCCCCCCCCCCCCACTCCAATCTTGGCTTGGGTTTTTTCAGAAGCAATGTCTATTAACATGGTAAAAATGTTTGTATTGTGCTGCTTAAAATGGCACCGAGGAATTCTTTTAAGGGAACATGAACTAGTGTCAGCACTTTTCCTGGAAAATTAGCAGCATTGACTTGACTGCAGCTAGACAAGATGGCAGCAGATGTCTGTGTTAGAACCACCAGTCTGTCACATGCTTGTAAAGCTGGGCAGGGAATGAGGTTTAAAAGGGGAGGAATGGCAGATGGGCACTGAATCTTTCCCATGGCTTCCTTTTTTGCCTCCCTGAATCTCATCCTTCAAGCCAAGCCCAGGCAAACTGGCAAGATCCCAGGAGCCTCTTCTACAGCTTGGGAAAGGAAAGCCACTGCTAAGATGCAGATGGAGGTGGCTAGACTAAGCAGTGAATTAGCTGGGTGATATTTCCTTCAATCCAGGGTCTATGGAGAAGAGCCTTCTAATCTCACAGGGGGGATGATTCTGAAACAGAGTAAGATACTGGTATATATCCAGTTCACTTCAGTCTTCAGAAGAGCAGGCTGCGATTTCCACTGATTTTCCCCTCCCACTTCAAATCGCCACTTGCCCCCCTGTAATGTTCCTGAGGGTCTGTGGACCCCCAAAAACAAAACTGAGGGAGGGAGATTCAGTGAACTGCATGTGGGAGGGGGATGCAGGAAGACTGCGCTCTGCAAAATCTGCAGATGGTAGGATAAGAACATGAGAACATAAGAAAAGCCAACGCTGGATCAGGCCAATGGCCCATCCAGTCCAACACTCTGTCACACAGTGGCCAAAAACACCAGGTGCCCTCAGAAGGTCCAGCAGTGGGGGCAGGAAGCCCTCCCACTGTTGCCCCCCCCCCCAAACACCAAGATTACAGAGCATCACTTGCCCCAGACTGAGAGTTCCTATCTATACTTTGTGGCTAATAGCCACTGATGGACTTCTGCTCCATATGTTTATCTAATTCCCTCTTGAAGCCATCCATGCTTGTAGCCACCACCACCTCCTGTGGCAGTGAATTCCACGTGTTAATCACTCTTTGGGTGAAGAAGTACTTCCTTTTATCTGTTCTAACCCGACTGCTCAGCCATTTCATGGAGTGCCCACGAGTTCTTGTATTGTGAGAAAGGGAGATAAGGACTTCTTTCTCTACCTGCTCTATCCCATGCATAATCTTATAAACCTTGATCGTATCACCCCTCAGCCGTCATTTCTCCAAGCTAAAGAGCTCCAAGCGCTTCAGCCTTTCTTCATAGGAAAAGTGTTCCAACCCTTTTAGAAGAAGGAGAGAAGAGATTGGATTTATACCCCGCCCTCCACTCCCCAAGGGAGTCTCAGAGCGGCTTACAAACTCCTTTTCCCTTCCCCTCCCCACAACAGACACCCTGTGAGGTAGGTGGGGCTGAGAGAGCTCTTTCCCAAGCTGTCCTTGAGGGAACAGCTGGTACAGAGCTATGGCTTGCCCAAGGTCATCCAGCCAGGTGCAAGTGGTGGAGTGGGGAATCAAACCTGGTTCTCCCAGATTAGAGTCCGCGCACTTAACCACTACACCAAACTGGCTCTCAGTTGCCCTTTTCTGCACTTTTTCCAATGCTATAATATCTTTCTTGAGGTGTGGTGACCAGAACTGTACACAGTACTCCAAATGAGGTCACATCATTGATTTATACAGGGGCTTTATGATACTGGCTGATTTGTTATCTATTCGCTTCCTAAGAACCTCCAGCATAGCATTGGCCTTTTTCATTGCAGTCGCACACTGTCTCGACATTTTCATTGAGTTATCTACTATGACTCCAAGATCTCTCTCTTGGTCAGTCTCTGCCAGTTCGGACCCCATCAACATGTATTTATAGTTGGGATTTTTGGCTCCAATGTGCATAACTTTGCACTTGGCCACATTAAACCCCATTTGCCATGTTGATGCCCACTCGCCCATCCTCGACAGATCCCTTTGGAGTGTCTCACAATCCTCCCTGGTTCTCACTACCCTGAACAACTTTGTGTCATCTGCAGATTTAGCCACTTCACTGCTTACTCCCAATCCTAAATCATTAATAAACAAGTTAAAAAGCATCGGACCGAGTACTGATCCCTGCGGTACCCCACTGCTCACCTCCCTCCACTGAGAAAATGTCCCATTTACACTCACTCTCTGTTTCCTTTTAATTAGCCAGTTTTTGATCCATAAAAGGACTTGTCCTTTTATCCCATGACTATTGAGCTTACTTAGGAGCCTTTGATGAGGAACTTCATCAAAAGCTTTCTGGATAAAGTGCAATAGGATTACAGTCAGCTCTTGCTCGTGTGATGGGCTGTTTCAGCAGACAAGAAGTTATAGTTGGTGGGTGGGATGGCTCAGAAACATTTTAATTCACTCGAGGAAGCAAGAAAGCTTGAGCCAGCTCGGTCCTGGCTGTGTTTCTCTTGACCAGGCTCAGAGACTGTACATCCAATTGGGGAAAACATGGCTGAGATACTGGTTTTAAAGGATCAGTGTAGCAGCCTTCATCTATGTTATGTAGGCCTCTACCCACCCTCCTATATAGCCGTGTAGCAGACCCATATTCTAATACACTGGCCAGCTGCCATTTTAAGTAATCACATCCTCAACAGAAGAGGTTGTCTGGATGTAGTCTTAAGAGTTACTGTGATCAATAAGACAATAAGATCAATAAGACAAATATCTTTAGTCCTCAGCCCTTGCAGGAGGGTATAGCCTCTGAGAGCTCACCACGTAGTCTGAGGGTCAAACTACACTTTCAGGTTTTTTTTAAAGAGTTGGGATTGTGCTCCCTTCAGCCACTGAGGAGTTACATGGAATGGCTTTTAAAAACTAAGAGACCCCAAGTGGGCTCAGAGTGCCAATGCAGGGGGAGGAATGGCTCCTGCTTTTCTCCCCAAGCTGTCTTCCATGCTGAAACAGTGCTGGGAAGAGTTATTTCCCTATTATTTTGCTGCTGCATGTGCACAGTGGCTTTCCCAGTGCAGTTTTGATGTGGGAAAATGGCTTGGGAGGGAAGGCAGGAGGCATTCCTCCCATGGTGGTAACATTCGGAGCCCATTTGGGCTCTCCTTTATTTTCTAAAAGTCATCCCAGACCCCACTCTTTAAAAACCCAAATGTATAGTTTGGCCCTCAGTCATAGAAGATTAGACTCTGAGATGAACAACCTTGTGTTCTTGTTTTTTTACTGGAAAGGCATTTGCTAGCTTGTTTTCTGAGGGAAGGACCCATTACAATGAATAGAGGACATCACATCATACTTTCCCTTAATGGCTCATCCCTAATTAGTTAAGTTATTTTAGGTATTTAAAAAACAAGCAGAACAAGACAGGTGCAATTCCTCTGCAATTGCATTGTTTTTTAGCAAGTAATAAATCCAGGGAAAGAAAGATGCATGCAATATCCATTCCAACAATATTACTTTTTCAAATACTTTGGAGCCATCCCCAAATAAATTCAGGCAATTGGATATTGTCTCTGATTTTACAGCATGTGTCACAGTATGATAATGTTCTTGTACAATAGAGATTATTCCTGCAGCTAAAAGGAATTTAGTGCAGGGGAATGATAAGGAAGGGGTGCTGAATTATAGTCATAAAGATAAATTGCACTGAAAGTTTTTTCCCCTCATCCCTGATCTAGATCAAAATAACAAGAGGTGGCTCCCTGGTGTGTGTCTCACTTCTGTATTACATTGTGTTTGTTTTTAGATTAAAAAAAATAAACATCTGATCAGTCTTTAGATTGTGTTTAAAGGAGCCTTTTTTTGCTGAAGTTTTGAGAAGTCAAGAGACAGTTAACAACAGATAGATGGGGCCAACTTGTATTTCTTTTGGTTAAACCAGAATGATAAATGAATTATAAGAAAGGGATGGTCTTTTTTTGAAAGACATTGGTGAGAATAATTTAAAATCTTATAATCAAGATATCTTCATCTGTCATTTAGGCCCTAAAGTAACCAGGAGGTGATAACTGAGATCTCACCACTTGTCTGCTGCAGCAAATGAACCTTGTCCATGCAAATACTGTGGTATGGAAAATGTTAGCTGCTGAAGTGCTATACAGGAACCCTGCCAGAATGTGGGAAAAGCGGCCTCATTTTACCCACGTTTTTTGAAAAAAAAGAGATGGGTTTAGGAGGTGATGCTCATTGCCTCTAGCACTGCCACTGGCCACAAGGAAGCTCATGGTGCGTCAGCTCCCTCTTCATTGTGCTATTTTGGTGGAGTGGTTAGGAGTGTGGACTCTAATCTGGGAGAACCAGGTTTGATTCCCTACTCCTCCACATGCAGCTACTGGTGTGACCTTGGGTCAATCACAGCTCTCTCAGAGCTATTCTTGAAAGAGCAGTTCTTGAAAGAGCTCTCTCAGCCCCACCTACCTCACAGGTTGTCTGTTGTGGGGAGGGGAAGGGAAAGGAGTTTGTAAGCTGCTCTGAGACTCCTTCGGGTAGTGAAGGGCAGGGTGTAAATCCAGTCTCCTCCTCCTCCTCCTCTTCTTCTTCCTCTATCTTAAACAGTTGCTTCAGACTTCTCACTTTCATAGGTCAAGAGCCTAGGGGTTAGGCCCATAGCCAGCAGTGGGTGCTGCAGGTGGCACCCCTATTGAATCTTCAACGCCCCCACCCCAATCTTCCCCTTTAAGTTGCTGCTGCTTCCAGAAACAAGCAAGCCTGCTTCCAGCCAGAAAGATGAGTACAGATAGAGCAACCTCTTCATCTGGAAATCAATCTCAAAGGGTCATGAGTACTTTTTCACCCCCAAGTGGAGAATTATCTAATGTGAAACTAACTCAGCATAATTTCAAATGGTGGCTGGGGTGTCTTACAATAAAATTAGAAGCCCATGATGCAGAAAATATGTTGACTGAAGACCCCCCAACAAATGTATCTCTAAAGAGAGAGTTTAAAATGAAAGATGGTTTTGCAAAAGGGCTAATTGTTGGAAGTGTAAACTCACTAGAAGTCCCATCCTTACACTCAATTAAGACTGCAAAGTTAATGGTTGAATACCTAAGGGGGAAATATGAGAAGCAAACCAAAAGTAAGATTTACTCCTTGAAGGATCAGATCTTTGATTTTAAAGTGAAGGAAGGAGACTGTTTGCCAAAAGAACTTAACAAGCTGATGGGCATTCACAATCAGTTAAAAGAATTGGGCAAGATGCCTGAAGAGATCGATATGATCTCTACAATTTTTAAAGCATTACCAGTCTCTTATAAGTCGTTGGTTATGGTTTTGAGACAACAAGAGGATTTGACGCTAGATGGTTTGTTGTCAGCCTTGAAAGAGGAGTTTGATTCCAGAGGTGGAAAAGATGCTTTGTCAGATGAAATGTCTGTTTTGAGCCTAAAGCATGGACAGAAATTTAAAAGAAAAATAGATTGTTTTATATGTGGGAAAAATCATCTTGCAAAATTCTGCCCTTCTAAGTATGTGTCTAATGATGAACCCCAAGGACAAAGAGCCACGGGTACACATGGTCAGGCTAACAAAGAACCAGCAAGTGGAGGGGAAACCCATTATGGGAGGGGCAGAGGTCACGCTTCACACACACAGCACAGAGGAGGAAAGTTTGCTGCAAAGACACAGAGCAGAGGTCATGCTTTTAGAATCACTGATGATTTTAACAAAGACAATAAGAAAGTATTTTTGGTTGATTCTGGCACCTCCATCCATATCTGTAAAGAAAAAGACTGGTTTTGTAACATGGATGTTGAGAACAAACCAAAGATTTTTCAAGCTAACAGAGAATTGCTAGATGTGAAAGGTGTTGGGACTGTGCAATTGAGATTGTGTACCACAGATGGTGAATTAATAAATGTGGAATTGCAAAATACTGCTTACGTGCCTGAAACTGTAGACAATTTAATTTCAACAAAAAGGCTTATGGACACTGGACATACTGTCCTGCTCAAAAGAAAACAGGGGAGTAAGGTTACTACTGAGAATGGGGAGCTTGAATTTAAATTGGAAGAGAGAAATGGGTTTCATTACCTTGTAGCCTGTGATGAGGAAACAGAGACTTTTGATGTTGATCCTGCTGTTGATAAGGAACAGATTTGCCAGACTAGTGATATTGTTTGTGACCATGAGAAATGTTTATTTTCATGGCATATTAAATTTGGACATAGAAATCTGAAATCTGTTGAGAAGTTGTTAAAGGAATGTGGAATACCTGTCATGAATTGTGAAAAGAGTGAAACTAGATGTGAAACATGTCTCAGAGCGAAAGGGGAAAGCCCATGTTATGCTGGCAAACATACAGCACAGAATTGGGAATTTCTGGAAACTGTATACAGTGATCTTGTTGGGCCATTGCCTGCATCCCTGGGTGGGAGCAAATATTTTGTTATTTTCACAGAGAATAAAACAAAATACACTTATGTGTATCTACTAAAAAGTAAGGATGAAACACTGCTTAGATTTAAAAATTATGTGGCTATAGTTAAAAATAAATTTGGCAAAGCACCTCAAAGCTTACTCACAGATGGAGGTGGTGAATATTGTAATGCTGGTCTCAAACAATTTCTACAAGAGCAAGGAATTCAACATAAAGTGTCCATTGCATATTCACCCCAGCAGAATGGATCCTCTGAGAGATTAAACAGAATGCTGCAAGGGATGTGCAGAGCTATGCTGATGCATTCTGGACTGCCAAACAGTTTATGGGCAGAAGCTCTGAACACAGCAGTATACTTACACAACAGAATACCTTCAAAGATTACAGGAACTTCTCCTTTTCAGGCCTGGTTTGGGAAACAGCCTGGTCTAAAGCATATCAAAGCTTTTGGTGCAAAAGGGTATGCACACATACCAAAGGAGAAAAGGGGAAAGCTTGATTCCAGAACTGAAACTGGACTTATTGTAGGCTATCCTGTTGGAGGAAAGGATACAGGATACACGACCCCCATACCCACACAGTTGAGGAATGCAATGATGTTTTTGTTGATAAGACTATATTGCCTAGTGTTTCCACTGCAGCTGATCCAAAGATGCCTGGGTCTGCACCTGATCAGTTCGTTGCTTGGCTACCTGTAGAGGCTGCTGGTGAACTGGCTGGGGAACTGGCAAGTGAAGCAGCAGGTCCACCTTCTGAGGAAACTACTGAAACAGAAGGGGAAGCAGAGGAAGTGGCTAAACCCACAGCAGAACCCACACCCAGTGTGAGGCAATCAGAAAGGAGCACTAAGGGACAACCTGCAAAGAAGTATGGATTTTGTGAACTTGTGCAACCTGCAAAGGAACCCAAGAACTGGAAGGAAGTTTGCAATTTACCTGTGAGTGAAAGAGGCAGATGGCTTGAAGCAATGGAACAGGAGCTGCTGTCCATTAGCAAAAAGGAGGCCTGGACTCTCACTCAACTACCTCAAGGCAGAAAGCTTGTTGGATGTAAATGGGTCTTCAAAATAAAGCACAAGGAAGACGGAACTGTGGAGCTATAAAAAGCATGTTTAGTAGCTAAAGGCTACTCACAGCAATATGGGACTGACTATTTTGAAACTTTTGCTCCAGTTACTGACCAAGCAACATTCAGAACACTTCTAAGTGTTGCAGCATCTAGGAACATGATAGTAGAGCATCTTGATGTAAAGACTGCTTTTCTCAACAGAGAACTATCTGAGGAAATCTACATGGAACAACCTGAAGGTTTCAAGGTCAAAGGTCAAGAAAATTTTGTCTACAAACTCAATAAGGGACTCTACGGCCTAAAGCAAGGCGCAAAGGCCTGATATGACAAACTTACTGAACTTTTAACGAAGCAAGGCTTCAGGCAAGGCAAAGCTGAACCTTGTCTCTACACTAGAATCAGAAATGGACAATACCAGTATGTTCTTGTTTATGTTGACAACTTGATCGTGGCTTGCCAAAACAGAGGAGACATCAAAGCAATAGCTGATGGATTTAATAAGGAAGTGGAAGTCAAACAGCTAGGAGATGTTCAACAATACCTCGGGATGCAAATTGAGGGACTCGAGGATGTAACTTTTCTTTTATGCCAGAAAAGAAAGATTATGGACTTTATTGAATCTGTTGGCATGAAAAACTGCAAAGCATCATCAATCCCACTTGAACCTGGATATCTAAAGGAAAATGATGGCACACCACTAAAGGACATAGGAGGATACAGAGAGGCTGTCGGAAAGCTCTTGTACCTGAGCAAATCAACACGTCCAGATATTACAGGAGCAATTGGATTTCCAAGCAGAAAAGTAAGTTCACCAAATCACCATAATTGGAGAGCAATAAAGAAGATGGCACATTATCTAAGAGGAACAATGGACTTAAAACTGAAAATTGCACCAACTGAACAACCGAGACTAGTTGGCTACATGGATGCCAGTTGGGGAGAAGAACAACTACAGTTGGGGAGAAGAACAACTACAAGTCTACCAGTGGATACCTATTCTTTTATGGAGATGGACTGATAGACTGGACTAGTAGAAAGCAGACTGTTGTAGCGCAATCCACAGCAGAAGCTGAGAGCATTTCAGCAGCAAGTGCCTGCAGCAGACTTGAATGGATCTTTAATATGTTGAAAGATTTTGGGATAAATGAACCTGTACCTATACTCATGTTAGAGGATAATCAAGCTTGTATAACAATATGTAAGGAAGAGAGCACGACTGCTAGAAGTAGATCTATTGGTATTAAATGTGCATTAGTTAAAGATTTGTACCAGAAAAAGCTGATAGAGATTAAGATAGAGAAGAGATGGTGGCTGATATCCTGACTAAGCCACTGACCAAAGACAAGTTTGAAAGACTTCGTGAAATGTTGAATATGCTTGATGCTAATGCTGAATAATGTTTTGTTTATGCATGTATAATGACTTGCATGTTAGGTCTTGAGAAGGGGTGTTGGAAAAATGAGTATGTAAGACAAGACCTGACCATTTTAGTCATTATAGGGTTAACCTATGTAACTTGTTGTTTCTCAGGCTAACCTGGAAGAAGTACCTGGCAGCTGGCCAATTAAGTGCAAGCCCTGGAAACCTAGAGGGGTATTGTACTGATTGGTGACTGATATCAGGTGTTTCCTTTCAGGGGTCAAGAAGAAGGAGAGATCCTCCATTATAATCTCTCACTTTGTTGTAGGATGGCTTAGTGTGCAGACGGAGCACAATGCTGCTCTTAATAAAGCACGTTTTGTTTCTTTTGTAGCTAATCCCATTTCCCTTTATCCTTTAGTAATAAATATTTTAAACTAGAGGAAGCAGCCTCTTCTTTCCAGAAAGCAAGATCCATAACTCTAAATTATCACTAATATTGGACAAAAAGTCCTAACAGTGGTGAGGGGAAGGGAAAGGAGTTTGTGAGCTGCTCTGAGACTCCTTCGGGTAGTGAAGGGCAGGATATAAATCCAGTCTCCTCCTCCTCCTCTTCCTCTATCTTAAACAGTTGCTTTGGACTTCTCACTTTCATTGGTCAAGAGCGGTGGGTGCTGCAGGTGGCACCCCTATTGAATCTTCAATGCCCCCACCCCACCCCTTTAAGTTGCCGCTGCCACCCTTTTTTCACGGATCAGTGTTCCTCCCGCTACCTTTGGAATAAGGTTTGAAGCTGGACTTGTCCTCATTGGGTGGCTCCCCCAGGTGCTTGAGGGCACTGGAGGTGGTGCAGCTACCCACTTCCTTGTCCAAGCTGGGGAGGCCAGCAGTGTCCATCACATGGCTCACCGCTACTGTCCCGCGCTTGCAGCTGCTGCCACCAGAGTGTAGCTGGCCCCCACCATGGATGCAGGCTGGTGCCATGGGGCTGTCAGGCTCACCAGGTCCCTTTAAAATGCACCGAGGAAGAGGGGAGTTGCCATGAAGTCCAAATGGATTCTGGAACTTCTTTAAGATTTGCAAGCACTCACCAGGATTTCTTTTACGAACCTGAGCCTTTAACAGGTAAATATCAGAAAAGATGGGGCAGTAGTTCCCACTACCACCTTTTCTGGGTATAACAGTTAACTCCCAACCATGAAATCTTGTGATCTTATTTAATTTTATTAGTGCCCCCGGTGGGCCCCCCCTGAAAAATTCCTGGCTATGGGGCTGCTAGGGGTTATACTGGACCCAGCATTATTGCTGGGAAAGCAATTAATACAGCTGTAAAAAACACTTTCTACCAACTCAGTTTAGCCTGGAAGATGGCCCCCTACTTTGCCTTGGCTGATCTGGCCACCTGGATCCATGCCATGGTAACATCAAGACTAGACTACTGTAATGCACTCTGCACAGGTGCCCCCTCAAAGTCCACTTGGAGACTCCAGTTGGTACAGAACACCGCAGGAGCTGTTTGGGAGCTAGGCAGGGCATGCATATCACTTCCAATCTACATTCACTCCATTGGCTGCCCATCAGTTACTGGGTTCAATTCAATGTATTGGCTATTTTACAAAGCCCTTCATGACCTTGGACCCTCATATCAGTGAGACTGTCTGTCCTCCTATGCTCAGTTGCAACGACTTCACTCATCTGAGCAGGGCCTTTTGCAGGTGCCATCCTGCAAATGGGCAAGATCAACAATTGAAGACACATGAATTCTTTTTTGTGGGCCCCGTCTTATGAAATGGCCCACCTGATAAAGTCAGGGAGGCTCCCACTCTCCTGGCACTCTGTAAACTATGCAAAACTGAAGGATTCGGAAGGGCATTCTTACACAGGTAATCAGGTTATACTACTACAGAATGGTTCAGAAAGATCCTTTAGAAAACAGACAGGGACTGAAGACTATATCACGTACTATCTGTTGCTATAAATATTATCCTATTATGTATTATTATTGATATTGATATTATTAATTAATTAATTAATTAAATTTATATCCCACCCTCCCCGCAAAGCAGGCTTGTGGCGGCTCATGGTAGTTAATACATAAATGACAATTAAAATCCACATAAAATCATCTAAAAACAATTCAGTTATAAATAAAATCATCATAAGGTGCTGGTGATGTTTCCTTAATTACTTAAGATGGCGTACTGAAGAGTGCAGCAGACAATGATCTAACAATTATTCTGCTCACTGGTCTTCCAAATTCAAGCGACGGCACAGGCCAAATGTCAAAGCCAAGGGCCAAACTCTGTAGTTGTGATTGTTAATGGTAGTAGTAGTGTTTGTGCAGTGTTTGATATGCCATGTTAATACTTATGCTTGTTTCAGCTTTGTTGCAGTTTTTTTTCCTTTTGTTATAATTTCTGCATTCTAATCCAACTACATTGCTCATCCTAAAGACTGCATTGATTTACACAGTGTAATCTGTCTTGAGTCTCAGTGAGAAAAGCAGACTATAAGTGATGTAAATAAATCGACAGCAGAACCAGCCCCGGAGATAAAGCCTAGGTCCAAAGCAGCCAGGATCCAGAGAAGTGAAGACAAGTCGATGCCTTTATGTTTTACATGTCCCTCACTGATGTCCTATTCATGCAGGTCCCTTGTAATTAGGATTGCCAGATTTGAAGAAGGCTCCTTTCTCTTCAACAGTCACCAGGTGATAATGTTTGGCTCCATGCCAGGAAAAGCTTTAGCTGCTGTTCAGATCTCTGGTAAACAACCAGGAGCAGGCCAGCCGGGTTTTGGGCCAGCTGGTAATCCTGCTTGTGGCCCAAATCATTGTCCATCAGGATATTGAGAACTACTGGTGTACTAAGTCTTCTTTGCCTTCAGAGTAAATGCATAAATAATCACAAGCATGAACCTGAGCCAGCAGGAAAGGCAGAGGCGAGACCCAGCAACACATATATATCACGCAAGAGGCTATTAAACCCTTTTTATAGTTATAAGCATCTATTAACTACTCTTGTAGATGAGTCCAGTCTTTTGCCTCTTGGAAATCTCTGGGTTGTACAGAAATGACCAACACATTGTCAGGCAGTGTATACCAAAAGCTTGAAAATGAAGATGTTTTGGCAAGGTAGTATTTTGCCATCCATGCAGCATTGTGTCTTATCAAGCCCCACAGTTCCTGTCACTTTCCTCTACACATCTCCAAAAATATGTGTCCCCAAGTGTCCAAATTCTGCTGTTTGGCTGCTGTCCAAACTGACAATTGGAAAATGTAATTCAACTTGCCTCTGTTGTCTCTGACTACTCATTTTTAAAAACTTCTTTTTCAAATATTTTATGCTGTTATCATGTTCTGTCTTTCTGCTTTAAAATATCATTCTTCTGTTACATATATATGTTACATATATTCTGTTACATATATATGTGTGTGTGTGTGTGTTCCCGCGCATACACACACAAACACATTACCAAACCCAGGAGCAAAGTGGCTAAGAAACTAAACTGGAAATCAAAAGTCCTTAGTTCAGATCTTGACTCTGAGATGAATTCACTAGGAGGTTTTAAACTAAAGAATTCTTTCAGCCCCCCCCCCCCCCATGCCAACATCTGCACTATGTAGATGCAAATATTTACAGCCCAATCCTATACAGGTTGGTTCCCCTGTGTTCAATAGGGCTTACTTCCAAGTAAGTGTGCATAAGACTGCAGCTCTTCTTTCCTAACTTTATGTGGTTGTTGTAAGAATTATCAAAGTAATGCAACTCTGAAGATTCTGAAATATTATATACAATAACAAGCATTATTGTTTCCCAGATCCTCACTAACTGAAAGTATTTTCTGTACTGCTTGCCATACAAGAAGCTGACCTTTACAGCAAGGTACAGGAGACTGTTATAGAAATCTACGGAGATAGTGACTCTGCCTTACAGTATATATGCCACCTGCGTCCAGATGTTTTAGGATTTACTTGAACCACACTCCTTTAGTTTCTAGAATTCAGTTCGTTCTTTTGTATTCAGATTGCACTTTAGCCTAATAAATTACCATTATACTCATGACTCCCATTATACTGTATTGCTCAGTATGTTGCTCCCATTCATTCTCCAGCTGTTAGATGAATAATACAGTTAGTTACATGCATAACACTTTCTGTTTCAAAGGGCTACATAAACACTAGTTAATTAGGCCTTACAATAATGGTGTGAGTAAAAGTGCTATTATTCAGTTTCTCTAACTGAGCAACTGACATCCTAATGCTGATAATGAAACTGTAGCACAATGGCATATTTTTCATGTACTTGCACAGATACTGTTGGGGTGTTTGGAGGCTATATGTTAATTTGTCTATCAATACCTATCCCACTCTTCCTCCAAGGAGCTCAGAGGGACATACATGGCTCTCGCTTCTTCTGTTTATCCTCTACAACATCTCTGTGAGGGGGGTCATGATGAGAGATGGTGACTGGCCCAAGGTCACCCAATATTGTCCATTCCTGAATGGAGGTTTGAACCTAGGTCTGTCGGTGTGTGTGTGACGTGCCTGACCACACAGCACCACTGTATGAGACTTGAGTCCACAAGACCACAGCACACCAAACTTCACCACACCAGCAGATTGTATTTACAGTTTATTTACAGTGCTATAAGATATTCTGACATCCACTAACAAAGTGCTTCGTCAGACAACTGAATTATGAGAAGAGAAAGAATACTTTGCACATTCTCAAATATATACAGTATGGTAGTTACACATCAACCAATCAGTGAGTTGCTGAGTCATGGTGATTACATCATTCACTGTTACAGATAGAGAACAAGCCCGTACATGTTCCTGTCCAGTACCACTTGACCCAGTCACATGACTCCTGTTAACTGTGATCCTAGCTCCTTATGATCTGACAGCTCTTTGTGCTGAAGACTGAGAGTCTCAAATACTGACAAGGTCTTAGTCCAACACACTAACCACTGAACCACACTGACTTACCGTACTGCACTATGCTGGCTAACAGGGGTCATTTCATAGAAAAAGAGGTGCAGGAGCTCATTAGCATAACTCATTAGCATATGCCACGCCCCCTGGCATCACCGGCCGAATGTCAGTTTCAGCCCCATTATACCCTATGGGCAATTGAAATCAATGGCAAAAATTCATAGGGTATATGAGGGGATGGAGAGGGGGTTTGAGAGAGAGACTCCAAACTTGCAGGGTAGCCACTGGAGCCTCTCCCCAAAATACCCACCAAGTTTCAATGACATTGGACCATAGGATCCAATTCTACGGGCCCCCAAACAGATTGCCCCATCCCCTCCATTGTTCTCTATGGTGGGAAAAAACGTTACTTTTTTCCCACCATAGAGAACAATGGAGGGAATGGGGGCAACCTGTCAGTGCATAACTGCCCCACTAGTTGTTGAGGGGACTTGGCAACCCTAATTGTGGGCAGTGAACCTCTAAATTCCACTGCCAGGGGGCATCACAAGGGGAATAAACAGCTTTAAAAGGGGATTAGATTCATGAAGAAGCAGGGGTCATTTCGTAGAAAAAGAGGTGCAGGAGCTCATTAGCATAACTAATTTGCACAAAACATTTGCATATCCCACACCCCCTAACATACTGGAAGTGGGTCAGAAGGCAACACCCACCCCTCAGGCTCCACTCCACAGGTGAATGAAACTGACCTGCTCTTCCTCCATTCCCTTCCCCATCCAATACATTGTGCAATAAAAATAAGCGTAAAGAACACATCCTCATTCTCTTCCTGCTCCCTTGAAACCACCAGGTTTCAAGTAGACTTGAGATACCCAGGACATGTGCACCACACATCCCTTTCCCTTCCCCTCCCCACAACAAGACACCCTGTGAGGTAGGTAGGGCTGAGAGAGGTCTTTTGAGAACAGCTCATGAGAGAACAGCTCTGAGAGAACTTGTGACTGGCCCAAGGTCACACCACCAGCTGCATGTGGAGGAGGGGGGAATCAAACCTGGTTCTCCCAGATTAGAGTACAACTCCTGACCACTACACCAAATTGATGGGGTGGAAGCTGCTGAAGGGTTGGTGAAATTTCTCCAGTATTTATGTGCCATGTGCCCAGATAAAAAATGGTATACGTAGAAAATTTATATGCCACCTTGAGCAAGTCTCTGGAAAAGCAGCACACAGTCATAAAAGGAACAATGATAAAATTCTCAATATCAAAACAAAACATTAAAAACAATAAAGACCCTAGCAGGGCTTTCCCCAGGGCGCTGCGCCTCTGCACTGCTTGGGGAAGCCGAGGAGGGGGCGGGGCTTGGTCATGTGCCTGCCCCTGGGCTCCTCACTCCCGGAGCTGCGCTTCTGTGTGCTCCCGCTTCAACGGACCCCTGCTGGTTAATAAAGGAAACAGGGGTGTAACCACTGTATTTTTTAAAGCAAAGGTTCCAGCCTCCTCCTTTCCCCTCAACTAAAACTTCTTTAAATTTTTAACAGAACCATAGTAATTATTCTTCACATATAACGTTGCCCACTCTACTCCTGTGCCTTTAGCAGCTGACACTCACAAATTCAACAGGTGAAAATTTTTCAAGGCATGTAAATAAGAGAACAGTTTTACCTACTCAGTTCTGAGCATCTCATTGGGAATAAAAGCCACAGGAAGAGAATCACCGATTGGTAGTTTCAGGGCTGCAACCATGAATCAGTAGATTAATCAACTAAAACTATGAAGTGAGCTGATTTATCACTGGGGACCCATTTTAATTAATGGTATTGAGGACATAAAAGCACACTTTTTCATCTGCTGAGGTTATTTTGTTTCTGTTGTATTACTTTAATAACAGATGAAAAAGCCAATATTAAAGTTTAAGTTACACTTCCTTCAATATCCCAAAAAAGATACAGTGGTTTTGGTACTTCACACATTTTATTTGGATTCATTAATGAATATATTAATCAGTAAAATGCCAATGACTAATCAAATTAACATTTTGCTTATGAGTCAGAACATTTATTTAAATCCATTTAACTGGTTAACTTTTTGATTAAATCCATTTAATTGGTTAACATTTTAGTCAACATTTTTTTATTCAGTTAGCTGCCTTTCACTTTTTAGTGAAAGCCATTCATATGGTCCACTACAGTGGTGAAAGAGTGATGTATTTTGGTAATTATAAGGCAACAAAACATTCCTTCTAGTTAATTCTTTCAATTTTGTAATGTGATTTTGATGAGGGAGAAATTCTTGTAAGAACACTTCCTTGTTGTAGAACCTGAATAGGACAAGCAGGGGACACACCAAGGACTGTGAACTGCCAGTACAGGCTTTTATCCTGAATCTAAACCCAGATATGCTAACCCCCTTTACTAAGACCAACCAAAATGACACAAAACAGTATGCAAACTTTGAAGAACTTTGGAACCATTGATCAGACAGGATGGTACAGGGAAAGGGCATATACAAAAATATGTTTCAGGCCAAGGTTGAGGTCTTTTCTCTGCTCATGTTTAGAATGCCTTGCAGACACCATAGCTACTGGATGGAGCGAGTAGCAAGTTGCACCATTGGCATTCTGGGAAGAAGAAGGTAAAATCATGGCAGTTCCCTTAAAAAGCTAAGGACAGAAGAAAAAGTCCTTATATTTGTAATGCTGGGGATTAGTTTTAATTAATGCACAAGACAAAGAGTCACTGGACATCAAGATGGATAGCTGTGTTAGTGAACAGTGACTCACAAAAGCTCACAGTGACTCATCAAAGGAACAAATTTTGTTAGTCTTTAAGGTGCTACTGGACTCTAGCTCTTTTCACTGGAAATCAGATAGAGTAATGTTATCTAGTCTATCCCAACAACTTAGTATTCCCAGGTCACTTTTGTCCAATTGAAAAATTCCATCACATGAGCGCATGAGGAACCCTGAGGAACCCGAAAGAAAGTTTATTTACAGTTCTGTGCTAGAAAGCTGATGCTACAATAAAACTGTTGGTTGCCTTCTTGTTCTATTTTTGCTGCAACAGGCTACACATCTTGCCATTTGGAATTTGTACACATAAAAAGTTGGTATGAAGCACAGACAAATTCTAATTCTAAATTCTAATATTCTCTATTTTCCCCCAGTCAAAAGTATCAGGGGCACTTATAAATAACTGAAGAATAGTGAGAGAGAGAGAGAAAAAAACTTTTGCAGCTGAAATGAATGTAGTCCTAACTTTTGATTAAAAACGAGTCAAACGTATCTACATTTGAACAAAGTGCCGAGCACTGCTGAAATGTTCCACAAAAATTAGTTGATTAATTGCATGACTTTTGGTCAATTAATCAACCACTTGGTTAAATCTCTGTTAACTTGGCATGAGGAAAAACAGTTGTTCTAAAGCAAATAAAGGATAGTGGTTGTGATACTAAATAAGGCACACAAGTTGCAAGAAGTACGTCCTCGAAAGAGGGATTCCCCCTTCACTTACCTAAAAGATGGAATGCCTCTTCTAAGGCCCCTTCACATTACCATTCTAAACTGGATGTTATCATGGTTTGCTCAGTTCTGAGTAAAGCAATACAGGGATGGAGGTTTCATACAGTGAATTTCATTCCATTAGTGAGCTGTCTCTGAAGCCATCTGGCCATTTCAAGCAGCGCCACACTTTTTTCCTTGCTCCTTTTCCCTGTGTGATCTTCCTCAATTTTTTTTTTTTGATCATTCTAAGTTGAGCGCTATAGCACTAGACCAATATGGCACTTCTCAATGTATCTCAGTGGTACCAAGGCATCTCAACGGTGCTGCTGTAGCACTAAAGAATGTTTTTTAAAAAGTTCACAGACGATTGCATGGCAAAAAAAGGGTGGGGGAAAACGTGGCTGTATTGGAAGTGCTGCAGACATTTTAAACAGCACACCACAGTGATTCAGGAGCACAAAGAAGAGAAGAAAGCAGAAGAAAGCAGTTTACCTCAAGAATGGCTCAACCATGTTTTGCTAACTGGATGCAAGCGGCTTTGTTTGTTGTAGAGCTAGTTTGGTGTAGTGGTTAGGAGTGTAGACTCTGATCTGGGAGAACCGGGTTTTATTCTCCACTCCTCCACATGCAGCTGCTAGGTGACCTTGGGCAAGCCACAATACTCTCAGAGCTGTTCCCTCACAAACAATTCTCAAAGAGCTCTCTCAGCCCCACCTACTGCATAAGTTTTCAGGCCAAATGCTAGAGCGTCCCCCCTGGTGACATGCCCAGCAGGTGAAGTGCCCTGCACTTTGGGGGCAGGGTTCACCCCACCAGCTGGATCTGGGCCAGTGGGTTGGGGGCCCTTTGAGTGGGTAACCCCCTGCCCCCCCAGCGGACCTGGCAGCCCTAGTTAGCAACCAACTACCAAAATGGATTACAAATGGGCCTAAGATGGTGCTCAGCTAATTGTCTGATTAATAAATAAAGAAGAAGAAGAAGAGATTGGATTTATAACCTGCCCTTCACTCCCCAAGGGAGTCTCAGAGCGGCTTACAAACTCCTTTCCCTTCCCCTCCCCACAACATAAATAAAGTTAAATGAATAAATAATTTGATCTATTAGTCAATAAAATACTATTTGCTGGTTAATTGACTGATGCTCCAATCCTAAGCACACTTTCCTTGGAGTAAGCCCCACTGAGTAGGCCTGTTCAGGACTGTTCCTTCTAAGTTGTACCCCTAACAAAACCCCAGTTTACAGCAATGGCACAAAACTAAATGTCCTTTCCATATATCAAATACATATTTTGCAGCTGTGCAAATATTGAAGTTTTATTTTCTTTGTGCACTAAAAAAACCCAATGGCCATATAATTTTTACATAGTACTCAAAACCTTGCATCAATTCAAGTCTCACTGACACAGATGGAGTTGTGTAAACAATGAGTTTTATTATGCAATCCTAAACTACACCCTTTTAAGCCCATTTAGTTAAACTGGTTTAGAAAGATGTGACCCTGCTCAGGATTGCATTGCTAAAGATTGACTTTTTTTGGTAATTATATAAATTGAGATTGCAATTTATCTACAATCATCATAGCCCGAGTTTCTCCCAGTTGCTGATGCTACCTAATGAAAAGTATAATCCAATTTCCTGTCTTAGCTTCCATTTGCCAATGAAATGTCCCATTCCTCCAATCTTAATGTTTCCTGTCTGCAACTGAGGACATTTCAGTCATCATTTTGTACTTGACTAAAGAAATGATACAGATACACATAGTTCCATTATAAAGAGTGCATACAAAGATTATTCAGTGGCACTGTCTTCAAAAAACACGTCAATTTGGGTCTAATTCAGTCCTTCCAGGTAGATGCTCCAGTGTAATCTAAACTAACTTGGGTATCTCTTTTGTTACATTCTTACTTCACCTTTCCTCAAAGGAACTCAATGTGGCACACACAGTTCCTCCCTCCCATGGCTACCATTTTGTTCTTACAACAACCTTATGAAATAAATTAGGCTGAGAAAGAGTGATGGGCTCCAGGGCACCCTGGATGGATCCTGGCAGAGAAAAGATGTGAATCCAGGCTTCTCCAGCTCTTGTCTGACATTCTCACTACTACACTGGTTCTCAGAGTGTGCAGCATCTCTCCCTTCACTCAAGAGAGCCAGTATGGCCTAAGTCAGGGGTGTCAAACATAAGGCGTGGGGGCCGGATCCAGCCCATCCAGGGCTCTTATGCAGCATGCAAGCAACTGATGTAAGGGAGAAAGTGCTGGAAGGAGTGGGCAGAGCAACTCCATTGTGGCTTCAGCCTGGCAGAACAACTTCATCTGCAGCAGTCAAGCATCATGGCAGCATCTGCCCAGTGCTGCACTGCTGCCTCTCCAGTCTGCCTATGTCAGTTTTCCTCTGCACCCCCCCTCCCAGCCCATGGGGCCTTGCAGTGAGGATACATCAACTCAGAGCTTTCTGCTGTCCTTTATACAGTTTCTGTTTCCAGTACCCGGTGTGAAGTTCTTGCTATTGGGGAAAACGGTTTTATCCTTAAACACTCTCTTTGTATATAAACTTGGTAGTGTCTTGCTGCCACCAGGAATTTAAAATTCCAAATCTCTCTCTTTTGGTGGTATGACCTGGGGTCTGGGCACTTCAGAGGTCTATGTGGCCCTGAGGAAGTACAGTACTGATTTTTGGGATAAGTTTAAACAAAAATTGATTCATTGAATAAAGAACAAAATAGGTTTCTGGTTATTTTGAACAGTTGCTGAAGAAAGGAACTTGTAAATGTAACTGGTAATGCTTGGTGCTACAAACAGTCTCTCAAACTCCAAACTCCACTCTGATAGGCTTATATTTCTCTGTCTCTCGTATACTTAGTCACACAGGCTAGTCTCTTTGTTTTATTCACACAAAATAGAATCAATTCTCTTAGTCACCCAGACTAAATGGTTGCTCTTATTTACTTCGAAAAAGATTCAAAATCCCATAGACACACAGACTATGTCTCTCCGAACTGTACACTCAGAACCCTTTATAGACAAAATCACTCTTACAGAATCCTCTCAGAACATCCCTCCCACACTCTCAGTCATCAGCCAATCAAGATCACACTTGTCTCCCTCTATCACCCCCCACAGTACTGCAGCCACACTAAACATTTAAAGGAATACACATACCAAAACATCAAATCATTACACCTGGCATTACATTTTATGGCACACATGGCTTGGCCTGACAAAGTGACATTTCTGGCATATCCAGCCCTTGTAACTAATGAGTTTGACACCCCTGGCCTAGGTGGATACACTGATGCTAACTTGAATGAGAAATCCACCTCTTACATGGGCTCTCTTTATAGCTTTGGGTAAGCCACAAAATGGAAATAATAATAGCTTGCCTCACAGCAGTGAATGCCTAGGTGGGAGCTCTGACAGGGAAATCCCATGGACTGTCTACTGTTGACTACGAAGGGGAAGGCTTGGTTCCCAACAGTGTAGGCACTGTTTTTACATAGACAAAGTATGACAACTAGACCATCCCTCCATCTTGTGAAGATCAGCATTGATTGAAGCAGGCCTACAAATCTTTTTGGTACTGCTGTATACAAGGTTGCTTGAGTAGGCCAAGATATCTTATAGCCTCTTCTATAACACTGCTGATCCCCGGCAGGAATATGGAAATGGTTGCACTGAAAATTCCTACTGAGGGCTAGAGGGAGGGGAGAGGGAATGGCTAGTACATGTGGTGGTGAGGACGCCCCCCCCCCCCAAGTACTTAGCAGCACATTAGTTTATATGGAAGGGGGAGGTAGTGATGTGGAAAAGTTTGAAATATACATAAATATTACTGCATCTGTTCCAGATACAAACAGAGATTTCTGAGAATGTTGTTTTCCAATCTTAATCTGAGGCATAATTTTGAGGGAAATGCCAGTCTTCTGAAATTCTATATGCACGATTAACACAGAAGGATCAAGAGCAAGAGCAAGAAGAACTCTGCTTACTACTGTTCCTTAATTTCCCATAGAAGGTTAAGTTCCAGCTGTCGAGAGCACTCAAGCAAAAAATTAAATCTTATATTTTAATAAACCATATGGAATCCTGGATTCAGCCCGTGGTTTGGGGTTTATTTCTAAACAAAGCAGCACATATTTAAGGGATTTTAAGATGTTTTCTCAACTGTTATTTCTTTCAAGCACAGAAATACCACAGCACTGAAGCTGATGAAAACAAGATGGCATAAACAGTCTTTTTACTTCTCTCATAAATAGCTGCATTTACCTACACTGCCCTTTCCTTGATTGAATTTAATGCATGAGATAATTATTAATTTAAATCATTTCCTGCTTGAAGCATTGATTTCTTCATATAGCAAGCCGAGGTGACAGGTACACATCTTACTGAGATTTCTAATTATCTTCATTGTGGAGGATGCTGCCATTGGGGGAAAAATATCTGCTTGCTTGAAATCAAGATTGATTCATCCAGAAAGAAGCATCTTGACAAGACAAAGCTTCAGTATGCAGTTAAGGTCAGAGAAGGTGGCACACTGACTGCTTTCAAAATTCTCTAATGGTCTTTTTCCAATTTGAAATGAAGTATATATCTCTCTGGTATAGAAGATAAGGATTTAATGATACTAGAGAGTGCAAAACACTTTCCAGTGGAAGCTGGCCTTCCTGGGTGAAGTTTTAGCACAGTGATAAACAGTTACGAGTAACAAAGAATGCCTTCAGATATTAGTGCTGCTGCTCCCACAACTGTGTCATTTCAATACGTAGACAGAATTTTTCAGGTTGTGGATTAGGGGTGCCAACTCTGGGTTGGGAAATACCTGGAGATTTGGGGGGTGGAGCCTGGGCAGGGTGGAGATTGGGGAGGGGAGAGATTTTGGCAAGGTATAATGCCATAAAATCCATACTCCAAAGCAACCATTTTCTCTAGGGGAACTGATCTTTGTTGCCTGGAGATCAATTGTAATAGCAGGAGATCTCCAAGTGCCACCTGGACACTGGGAATTCCATAGTGGATTCAAGTTTCAAAGGTCTAGTCAATAACTCAAAATTCAGAAACACCTGGAGATTTGAGGGTGGAGCTTGGGAGAATGGGATTTAGGGAGGGGAAGGACCTCAGTGGGATATAATACCATGCAGTCCACTTTCCAAAGCAGCCATTTTCTCCAGAAGAAGTGGGAGCAATGTCTTAAATAAAGAAATAACAAATCAATAAGTGATTTATCTGGAGATCAGCTGTATTTCTAGAGCTCCAGAGCCCACCTGGAGGTTACAAAAGTAGAGAGATCACAGGACAGGTTGTCAAACAAAATATACACACTATGAAAAATGATGAAAATTACAAATTATATAAACAATTGAATGCCTGGAGGTTGGCAACCCCCCTTGCAGCAAAATGAAGTAGTGCAGTTCTGAAGCAGTGGAATTAGCTATACCACTGCAGGTGGGGAAGTCACATTTTTAATGCTTCTCCTTGTAACCCCTCATTGCAACTAAAAACTGGAGACTTCAAGAAGAGAGTTTCTACCTAGGCCTTCATATACAATGTGGATTTTCCACTTATATGGAATTATAAATCTAGGGAAATTCTTCCCCTGTTGTCTAAAGTAGTGCAGTCCATTCTACCCCTCAGCTCTCTGCCATCTCATTCTACTACATGTTTAGACTAGGTCTGAGTCTTTCAGGCTGGAGACCTGGTTATTATATCACTCAACAGCTTTGTGGAACAAAACGATGACTGAGGGGGTGACATGATAGAGGTTTACAAGATTATGCATGGGATAGAGCAGGCAGAGAAATAAGTACTTTTCTCCCTTTCTCACAATACAAGAACTCATGGGCACTCAATGAAATTGCTGAGCAGTCAGGTTAGAACAGATAAAAGGAAGTACTTCTTCACCCAAAGAGTGATTAACACATGGAATTCACTGTCACAGGAGGTGGTGGTGGCTACAAGCATGGATGGCTTCAAGAGGAAATTGGATAAACAAATGGAGCAGTGGTCCATCAGTGGCTATTAGCCACAAGGTATAGATAGGAACTCTTGGTCTGGGGCCAATGATACTCTGTATTCTTGGTGCTGGGGGGGGGGGCAATAGTGGGAGAACTTCTAGTGTCCTGGCCCCACTGCTGGACCTCCTGATGGTTCCTGGCATTTTTGGCCACTGTGTGATAGAGAGTGTTGGACTGGATGGGCCATTGGCCTGATCTAACATTGGCTTCTCTTACATTCTTAGAACTCAAGTTTTTGGACTGTCTTAAAGGACAGGTTTTCAAGCACACCTCTGTGTCAGGGACATAATTATGTGCAGCTAATTTTAAAGCTACCTTGTGCTGTAAACTGCAGGGACCTCAGCTTTTATAGAATGATCACATTTTTTTTCTGGGCTGGTAAGAGTATGTTTAGATCCCTCTTTTGCTCTGTTCTGTTATTACCAGAGAAACACAATGAGACATTTGATTGCTAAGTATTCCCGTGCCCATTTCTCTGCAAAGGTTTATAGCACTTGTTATAATAAAGTCCAGGAATATTAAGAATCCCTCCCGCACACACTGCTGTAAAGCAGCAGTACGCAGCTGTAGGATGGAAAGGCTGCTAATATCATTTTAATGACCATAGGTTTCTGAGGACTCTTTACTGAAAGTGAGATTGGGGACAGTCCCGAGTTGCTTCTCAATTCATTTCTTAGCTGAAAGGATTGTTTGCATGTTCAGATTTCTAATATCCTAGGGAAATGTTTAAAATATTTTCCAGGTTAATATGCTCTGCTAGAAATCTGCAGCATAGGCACCTGCACAAGGCTACCTTCCCTGACCACAATGACTACCTCTTCACTTCAACAGACGAGGGCAGCTCTGCATATGCATTCCCTCCTTCCCAGGGGCGTCAAGTTTTCAAAATCCCGGGGGGAGCAGGAGCTCTTCCGTGCGCGCGTGCAAAGTGTGCGTGCCCGCCGGGACCATGTTCCCGCCGCCACTGCCTCCCCCCCCAGCCTGACCTCTCCTGCTTCCGTCCCTCCCTCCGTCTGTCCAGGGGGCAGCTGGGCATTTGCTTAGCTGGCCCCTGGACAGACAGAGGGAGGGACGGAGTGGCCAGGCCGGGGGGGGGGGAGATAGATGGAGGCAGCAGCCCTAGGAAGAGCCTGGGGAGGTGCAGCAGAGGGTGCACTGTTTTCCTGGGGGGGCTCAGTCCCCCTGGGAAATTTTGGGGGTGGCTCAAGCCCTCGAGCCCCCCCCCCCCCCGTAGTTGATGCCTATGCTCCTTCCTGTGAGCACAGCCAGTACCTTTATTGAAAGGAATGGGGCAATCTAGTGACGGGATCCAAACAGCTTTTCTGCTGATGGGAAAAGGAGGCCACCCAAAAATGGCTCTGTCAAGGATCATAGGGCCTGAATGAACAAATGCCACACAGGATGGGACTTGTAGCAAGGAGGAGATTTGCTGAGAGTGAATGGGGGGCTCTGACTCCAGATGTACATCAACACCACTCATAAAGTGGATTTCTTTGTCTTTTATGGTGTTCATGGTACATAGCTTAAACCACCAAAAAGACAGCACCTTCTAAAGTTCCTGTTTCTAGATAATTATTAAAAATACAGAAGTCCTGCTCTCCTTTGTGTCTAGAGTTGGCACAGCATTAGAGGCCTAGAAAGTTTTACAGAGAGGACTCTGATATCACTGGCATTCCAACAAAGTTTGGTATGTGCTCTCCTCAGGACTAATGCGTCTTGATGGCCTTGATGGCCATCCCAGGTATCCATGTAAAAAATTACAGTAAGAGAAGGTCTGGAGACAGGTCACCAGACAAAAATCCTCTGATTATTGGCCCACTGGTAGTAGCTGAATGGAATTCCAGATGTGTTGGGTTATGTGTACTGTGGATCAAATAAAGCTGAACTGATGAACTCCTTCCCAAGGTCTAGCAGTTTAGAAGAAGAGAAGGTTTTTTATACCCTGCTTTTCTGTACTTTAAGGAGTCTCAAAGTGGCTTACAATCACCTTTCTCTTCCTCTACTCACAAGAGGCACCCTGTGAGGTAGGTGGGGCTGAGAGAGTCCTGAGAGAAGCTGTGACTGGCCCAAGGTCACCCAGCAGGTTTCATGTAGAGAAGTGGGACTCAAACCCGGTTCTCCAGATTAGAGTCTGCCACTCTTATCCAATACATGGTGCTGGCTCTCAGGTTTAAAACCTGGGAGAGCTGAATATATCTCACATTTGCTTTTCCTGTTGGAAGCTGCTGTTCTCTCCTTTCTCTACTCTCCTTATCTATTACTTGTGCAGTGATTTCACAACAACCCAGTGACAGTTGCTTGGGCACCATCTAGTGAAAAGAATGCCAATCACATTTTGAATAGACTCTTGGTGACCACCACCATCACCCCCAGCATAAAAAGAGTCTAATATATCACTATGGGTAGTATGGTTATTTTGTCTGTTTTCCCCCCATCTAAATAATTATTTTCAGCATCACAGCTGTACTACCAAAGGGGTCAGCTGCAACTGCTAATCCTGTTTTCATAATCTGGTATCTCTTAAGAAAGTGACACTTAATTCAAAGTAATTTAAAAAAACAAAAAAACAAAAACAAAGACAAAATAATACCCTGCTTAGAAATATATCATAATAATTAAGGGTCGAACTGTTCATTTCAGGTTGTCCTGATTATTTTTTCAATTTTTTAATCATGATGGCTTGAAGAGGGAGGTCAGTGAGAGATGGATGACACTTGAGGCAGAAGAGACCATGCTTACCAATTTAATAAACTTAATTTGTTCTTGTTACCCTTTCCTCTGTTTTCATCAGCTCATAAAACCCATGGCAACCTCTACAGCATCCAGGGGAAAGGGGTCCTGATTGGTGTCTGCTGAGCTCTCTGGTTTTAAGGATTAAGGGATCCTGTGAAAAAAAATTATAAAAGCAATCCACTTTACCTCCTACTCCTAAAGCTGAAGGTATACCTTCTAGTAGAAAGGAAGATGTGGGTAGTGAGATGGTTCACAACAGCCTGAGGGACATGTTTTATATGGTAGTTAAAAATATTAAAAAGTGAAAGGCCAGGATCCGGGCTTGTGATAGTGCCATTTAACTGTTTCCCTTCACATGGTTTAGTGATGCGGGGGGCGGGGGATACAGATACTTACATATTGTCCCCAATGGGGATAAAAGTGGCTTGGGGGTGGTAATTTTTAACAGGAAAACCAAATGCTGGCTAACCAGGACACATTTCTAGACCAAACAATATCATCCCTGATTATCAGTTCTTCATACTGCATTTCCTCCAATCAACTTAGTTAGCTTGGGGTGGGCTCTGATTGTATATATGAAGGAAATATTACTCATAATTCCTATACACAGATCAAATGCTTGATGCCTAACATATATTATAATTTTGTAACCTTTATGAAAACCCTGTTAGGGATGTTGGTATTGTTGCTGCCATTTTGCAGATTAGAGACTGAGGTGGAAAGAGAGTAATGCTTGACTGAGGCTGCCTCGTGAGTTTAAGGCAGAATAAGATTCAGTCAGGGACTTCCTAATTTTTGGCTTAGTCTCTTAGCCCAAGGTACACCAGCATTTCCTACTAAATATTGGGCTTGCATCTGGGGCACAGTCTAGCAAAACCTTAAGACTAAGGATTCCACTGAAATCAAAGTAGTTGTGACTAACAGTGCCATCTTTAACACTGGCTTCAATGGCCTTAGAAGAGTGTAACTCTGCTTAGGACAGTTTCAGAGGGTAGCCATGTTGGTAGGCAGTGGAACAGCTAGGTTCGAGTCCAGTGTTACCTTAGAGACAAACAAGATTTAGGGTGTATGAGCTTCCTAGAGCCAAAGCTCCCTTTGTAAGATATCCTTCATCTGCTTAGGACTGCAAGGTGAGTCCCACTCCATAAATTCCAAGAGGACTTACTCATGACAGTACCATAGCACTGAGAGGAAGGGGGGTATCCATGGTTATGATACAGCAGCCCTGCTGAAGCTGAAGAGACACTAGGATTTGCCACATGGAAGGAAGGAAGGAAGGAAGGAAGGAAGGAAAGGAAGGAAGGAAGGAAGGAAGGAAGGAAGGAAGGAAGGAAGGAAGGAAAGGAAAGGAAAGGAAAGGAAAGGAAAGGAAAGGAAAGGAAAGGAAGGTGGATACAAACAGGGTCAACATCCATTAGGCACAGTAGGCACAGTGCCTAGGGCCCACAATACTTTTAGGGGCCCACAAAAATGTTTCAATTTATTTTAAAATCAGAAAGGGGGGGGGAAGAAGGGGGTTGAAGAAAATGTTTTTATTTTTTCTCACATCAGAAAAAAATGAAGAAGAACAGGAAGAAGAAGAAAAGATTGGATTTATACCCCAGCCTTCACTCAGAGTGGCTTACAAACTCCTTTCCCTTCCCCTCCCCACAACAGACACCCTGTGAGGTAGGCGGGGCTGAGAGAGCTCTTTTCAGAACCGTCCTTGAGAGAACACCTCTGACAGAACTATGGTTTGCCCAAATTCATCCAGCAGCTGCAAGTGGAGGAGTGGGGAATCAAAGCCGGTGCTCCCAGATTAGAGTCTGTGCACTTAACCACTACACTGAACTGGTGGAGGAGGATATTGGATTTATATCCTGCCCTTCACTCAAAATCTCAGAAAGCCTTACAATTTCCCTCCCTCTCCTCACAACAGACACCCTGTGAGGTAGGTGGGTATGAGAGAGCTCTTTTGAGGACTGCCCTTGAGAGAACAACTCTGAGAGAACTTGTGACTGACCCAAGGTCACACTAGAAGCTGCATGTGGAGGAGTGGGGAATCAAACCCAGTTCTCTCAGATTAGAGTCTGCACTCTTAACTGCTACACCAAACTAAAATATTTAGGGCCCATGAAAATCTATTAAATTTTGCCTGAAACAAAAAAAAATGTTGAAGTATTTAAAGTTATATCAAAATATTTTTAATATTTTCACAGAGGAAGGCGGAGGGGCTCACAAAGGCAAAAATGCCTAGGGCCCACAAAAGTCATAATGCAGCCCTGGATACAAACATAGATAAAAATGGAATTAAATCTTCATTCCAAATTGCATTCCAAAGAATTTAGCAAAAGAGAGAGAGAGGTTGCATTATATGACCTAGGCTAGTTTTCATATTCTCACAACTATGCAAGATAAAATTGCCTCTTTCTAGATGAATTTGCATGCATCAATCTCTCTCCCTCTGAAGAGATTTTTCCCCCTTTAAGCTGTTAAATTAGGGTCCTGCAACATGCCCTTTCATTCCACAGTTACATCTGTAATGACTGTGCTGGGATTTATGTCACTATATTTATTAGACATGTTAATGTGATAGTGTTGCATACAATATCATTTTCTGAAAGAGGGAGTGGACTTCCCACTTGAAAGCTTATGTAAGAATAACAAAATAGTCATGTAACTTGTCAGAGTGACCTGCTGGGAACTCTTTAACATTTCAGAATGCAGATTCTATTTCCTGCTGATACCAGCATACCCCCAACTTGCACGCATGAAAAAAAAATAAGGCTATTCTCTTTCAGATGTAGTTTTGAAGCTTTTCTTGAGGCTGCCACAAATGAGCTTTCCTAGGGGTTAGGGTCATAACCAACTCCCCCAAATGTATAAAGTATAGAAACACCATTTTGTTACCAGTGCCACTGAATAATCGGTGTAAAAGGATTAGTTGTTCTGCAGCATCACAATCACCCTCCTCTAGCAATCTTTTAAATAAACAAATGTCTGAATCATTAAACAGTATCATTAAACAAATAATTAAACAGGATTAGAAAAACACAGACCCCGTTTAAAGTGATGGGACACTGGATGTCCCAAGGCAGTGAAGGATCTGTGTTTAAATTGCCCCAGTGGGATGAAAACCCTCATTTAACAGTGCAATAGTTACTTTTGTGTTGATTTAGCAATTTAAAAGAAAGTTTTAGCAACTGAGTATCTTACCTTCACAGCACTAGAACATTTATTTGAAAGAACAGCTGCATTAGTAAGAAATCCAGGAATCTATGAGACCCCATAAAAACAAACAATGGAATCATGGCAGGCCCCATCTGTCAATTATATTCAGTTGGACCTTTGTGTGGTATACAAAATCCTCATTCCAGTTTCATATTTTTACAGAAAATTAGAACCATTGTCATTGTTTTTACTAATTTGTAAAGCAAATTTTAGTAAAGATTAGGAAAGCAAATTTTACAAGAATGGGAGGATTATCCAAGTAGATAATTATACCTTTAATAACTGCTGTAAAATCTTGTTGATGATGGGGAAGGGGATGATAACTGATAACGTGTTGCTGCTCCCTGCACAGTATTGAGTTCCAGTGGGGATGCTTATCTCCAAATGGCACAATTTGTTCCCCACAGCACAATGCACTTCCTCAAACAGGTTTACACAAGAAATATGTGCAAAGTAGACCATGTAAATTAGGGAACGTTTAAACAGAATTTTGTAGAACAAGGTCCAAGCAAGTGCTTAGACTGGAGAAAAACCCTTAATAAAGGATCAAAGCTGTTAAGTTTTGTGCCTCTTCACTCAATTTAGGTTGCTTCTGCATGAGAGTCCTACATGGCAGCAAAACTATTGCTGTGGATGGGCACCACACAGTGCATACACTACATACCTGTATCCTCAAAGTACCTCATGTCAGTGAGATACTAAATTTCTTCATTCTCAGTTAGTGCAATGGGACCAAACTGTTTCCTGCCATTCAGCCCAGCTGCAGTATTGCAACTGATGCTTTAATGAGCCATTTTCTTGTTTCCTCCTTGTAGTTAGATCATTTGTTTTCTGTATGCTTTTCAGTCTCACTATTGGGTCCAAGTGTCACAGTCTACGCTTTTGGGGAGACATGGCAGTTCCGGAGCTAGGGTTTCCAGCTAGTGACAGTTACCCAGTCACCTTAAACAAGCCAGTCTATTTCCACTTGAGAAGGAGAGAATTCTAATGCGAATTAACTACAACAGAAAATAAAAGTAAACTCAAAGCAGTGCATCCTTTCTGAAAATTTTATTTTAAAAGGGACAGCAGGATAAGGAACAAGCATGGATAAAGTAAAGCAGTCTCTTTCAGGACATCATTTTTAGGCTCTCTGCCTTCCCCCAGTTCTCCAGTTCATTCTTTCATACACCAAAGTCAGAAAGTGTTTCCAAAACATCCCAGTGTTTAGACTTGTGCTGAGGTAGCCTTTTGCATTAACAACTTCACCCGAACAAGGTTGTCTCTTCAGTAGGCATCTGGGGGCATCCAGCCACATACACAGATATCTGTTCTTCAGAAATGCGGACACAGTTCAACAGGCTGAAGTGGACTGAACAAATCTGTCAGAGTTCAACATGGAAATTTCTTAAGGCCTAGAGAGGCTAGGAAAACAAGGCTGCCAACTCAACTAACTGAAAATATTCCCTCCCAGTGCTCTCAGAAGGGGGCATGCACCCATTTGCACTCTGCCTGCAATCCCCTCCCTTCTGTCATCAGCAGGACATGCTTTGATCTCCAGGCTACACATCCCAAGATCTGTGGCTGTCAGCAGCCAATAAGAGCAAACATTGGAGTGCTGGTCCCCCCTGTGTTTAGTTGAGGTTCTCCCAGGCCCCTTCCAGCAGGAGCTGTCAGTGCAGCCTGCATACCTGTCTTTTTCATTAGCAGCTGTGACTGGAATCCTCAGAGGTATAACACAGAAAGATAGAATACTCTCTGTCTCAATGTGAGAAGAAAACTGGTGGACAGGTAATTTATATCTACTCAGGAAGGTGGGATAGGGCTGAGTCATTATCTTGTAGGAGTTTCCCAGGCTGTGACATGCTAAAGGAGGAGCTTTCAAATTTCAAAGGAATCACTGATCAGATGGGAAAACTTATGAAAAAACACAGCCTACAAACCAGAAAAATACAACAGATGCTACAATTGGCAAAAGACAGAAGAGACTCCCACATTTCTGCAAGTGTATACCGCATACCCTGCAGTTGTGGACAGGTTTACATCAGGACCACACAACATAGCATCCAGACAAGAATAAAAGAACATGAAAGACACCGCAGACTTGGCCTACCTGAAAAATTAGCAGCGGCTGAACATAGCCTTACTCAAACAGGACACAGTATCTTATTCCAAAACACTGAAATGCTGGACAACACATCCAATTACCATGTCAGATTACACTGGGAAGCCATTGAAATTCATAAACATACACAATTTCAACAGGAAAGTAGAGAGTTTAAAAATAAATAAGGCATGGTTTCCAGTCCTGAAAAACACAAAAGGCTCTACATCTTACAACAGCACTACAGATAAGATTAGAATTTCAACAGCCAATCTATATGCAGAAGAATCTCCTCAGGAAAGCTCCTCCATTAGCATGTCACAGCCTGGGAAACTCCTACAAGATAATGACTCAACCCTACCCCACCTTCGTGAGTAGATATACATTGCCTGCCTACCATTTTTCTTCACTCATTGACACAGAGAGTACTCCACCTTTCTGTGTTAGACCTCTGAGGATGCCAGTCACAGCTGCTGGGGAAACATCGGGTACTACAATGCCAAGACCACGGCCATATAGCCCAGAAAAGCTATAACAACTAATGAACTCCAACCATGAAAGCCTTCGACAACACAAAATTTTCTTTCTCTTATTACCATTTGAGTCAGATCATCTTTGTAAATTGTTTGAACAGCATTTTCCCCTTAACTGGGAAAAGTAGAGGATTGGAGATACTGTGCAGAGCTTCTGTGCTTTCAAGTCAAATTATTTTTTTTTACATTTAACCCAATAATCAGATGGCAACCAAACCCAACAGTGAACTTCCCCCCTCTTTCTTACAGCTGTCCTCTCTTACACTTACAAGGTAAAAAATGTCCCAGAATGTTATGAATGCATGCTTTCCTTCCTCCACTGTCAACGTAATCCACACGTTGTTTACTCATTTCCAGATCTCATTTACTCTTTGTGATTATTCTATTTGCCCTCTGTATTTTGGCTGGTCTGTCAGCTTCACTGTTTTACTGTTCTACACCAGTATCACTAACTTAGTGACTTCAAGCTTTCCTGGATAAAACAAACTGTTTAGATCCTTTTCCATCTGATTTTAGGCGTGGTTATGAGATTGAAACAGACTAGTGAATGACCTGTGCTGGAAGACAGATGGAGGGAATGAAGCCCTGTTGGTGCCCCTGCACCTTCCAGTGGCTTTCAGTACCACTGAGCATGATATCCTTCTGGATCACTTTTCTGAGCTGCGATTGAGAGACACCATTTTGCAGCAGTTCTGGTCATACTTGGAGGGTAGGTTTCAGAAGATAGTGCTGGGGGACTGCTGTTCATCCTGTTGGGCTTTGACCTGTTGGGTCCTTAAATGTTCCATCTTGTCCCCTATGCTCTTTAACATCTACACAAACCCCACTAGGTCATCAGGAGATTTGGGCTGGGTTGTCAGCCATATGCAGATAACACTCACCTCTGTCTCATGCTTCTGGCTGATCCCATGAAGACTGTAGAAACCTTGAACTGGTGCCTAAAAGCAATTTTGCAGTGGATGCAGGCTAATAAACTGAAGCTTAATTCTCACAAGATGGAAGTGCTACTGGTGAGTGTGTTACCCCTACCGTTTTTATTAAATAAATTATTGCCTTTGGTTTGACTGGGGAAATTAGCTGCAAAGGCAGGGCTAGTGAGAGGATGGGGTAAAAACAGGAATCTGCTATCAGTGTTTACAGAGATACTTTATTTTAGACCCCTGGTTGCGTTAACAACCAGTCCAAATTGTGAATGAGATAGGTTTTATTATGGGAAAATAATAATTTAGATATCTACATTCAAATCAAGGATTGCAAGCGTACAAGGAGAAATAAAAGAAGTTAACTGATGGATAGAGGGGATGGGTAATACTTTACCAATCTTGTAGAGGTCCAGAGGTTGTAAGGTGGAGGTGCATGGACCCGGCCAGTGAAACCATGGGAGACCTAAGTTATACTCAGGGATGATGGCTTTGTGCACACCCAGCCCAATCACACCATGCCTGTATGGGACTGGGTATGTATCCTTAGGGTATGCTGAAGTGTGGTGGCTAGCTTCACAATGGGTTCATGTGATTCCCATTATGAAACAATAGCATGATCTGGTGTGCCCAAGGTGCCAGACAATGTAGGTGAGGTTTCTTAATGTGTGGCAGGATGGAGCTGAATGGGTGACCATTCACTAGACATGAAGAGTTAATGTTTACCTTGATGGATCTGGCATTGGTATACAGAATGCAGATATTTTAGACAGAGATATGGAGACTGGAATGAGAGGATTATCCAGAAGGTATTTCCTGACATACAGGTGTGCCAGGATTTGGGGGCAGAAAACACGCAACATACTCCATTCATGACAATGACACAGACCAGCGACTCTTTGTCTCTGCCTGCCTGTACATTTGTCAGACAAAAGACAGTAGTAGTCAGTAGAAGTAGTCAGTAGAAGATGCCTGAGGCAAGAGCAGAGATTTGTCCAGTCTATTCCTTATGGACTGATAGGAGAAGAGTGTGTGTGCAGAGGGGTTGCTTGCATGGAGGATATTCTGACAGTGCAGCTAGCCCTGTGGTCTTCACTTTGGCTATGTTTAAACCAAAAATGAGATTCTCTTTGTCTCCCAGCAAAAACCACTGTTTAAGCCAAGTGTGGTTCAGAGGTCATTTTGGGGTGTCCCTCTCTTGGGAAAGACCACACCTAGTGCAGGGCATGAGCTGTCTGTTAGACAGAAGGTCTGACGTGGGATTTAAGGTGTCAACCATTGTGTATGGGGTTGCACTCCCGTTGAAGGAATAGGTCTGTAGCCTGGGGTGCTCTAGGGCCCAGGCCTACTAGTGGATAAGCAGATGACAGCTGTGGTTTTGACTGGTTAGCCAACTGTGGCTTTTCCTGGGTAGAAAAAATATGGGGAGTGTGGTACATGCCCTGCTTACATGTAGATTAGATTACTGCAATGCACTCTACATGGGCCTGCTCATGTAGAGTGCAGAAGCTTCAATTAGTGCAGAATGTTTCTGCCAGAATGTTGACTGCGGTGGATCGAGGGACCATATTACACCAGTCTTTGCCCATCTACACTGCTTTCCAATCGGTTTCCAGGCATAATTCAAGGTGCTGGTGATGACCTTCAAAGCCCTATATTATTTGGGACCAAAACACCTGAAGGACCGCCTCCTTCCTTATGAACATACCTGATCATTGCAGTAATTTTTTCCTTCTTTTGGGGTATTTTTTTGTATTTTTTCATTTGTGTGTGTGCACACACATATGGAAGTCCTGGCTTCCTCCAGTGACTGACCCCTACTGGGGGCCTGGGGGATATTCAGAGAGATGGCTGAATAAAGCCTGCCCCTGTCCTCTCAGCTGCTGGTATTTCAAGGAGGTCTCCCATCCAATACTTGCCAGAGTTGACCCTGCTTTGCTTCCGAGATCTGATGAGATCGGGCTTGCCTGGTCTATCCGGACAGGACCATTACAGTAATTTTTCGAGGCCCTGCTTCGGGTGCCACTGCCTTGTGAGGTTAGACAGGTGGCAACCAGAGAGTGGGCCTTCTGGGTCATGGCACTAAAGCTCTGGAACTCTCTCCTCAGGCTTGTCTGTCCCCTTTCTTTGCCACCCTCTGCCAGCTGGTGAAGTCTTTTTAGTTTCATTCAGTGTTCCCTTAGTGATCCCTCCTTCCTGCCCAGGGTTGCCAAGTCTGGGTTGGAAAATACCTGGAGACTTTGGGGGTGGATCCAGGAGAGGGTGGGGATTGGGCAGGGGAGGGGCCTCAGCATGGTACAGTGCCATAGAGTCTGCCCTTCAAAGCAGCCATTTTCTCCAAGGGAGGTGATCTCTGTCAGCTGGGGATCAGTTGTAAAAGCAGGAGATCCCCAGGCCCCACCTGGAGACTGGCAATCCTATTTCTGCCCAGTATTTTAAATGTTGTTTTTATTTTTTTGTATGTAATTTAGCTCTGATTTCAATTGTTTAATAGTGTGTTTTTGTTGATTTTAATGACTTTTAAGATGTGATTTTATTATATATGTTTTCCATTTATTAGGCACCTTTGTGGCCCTTTTGAGGGAAGAAAGGTTGGGTATAAATGTTGTAAAATAAACAAAATAAATAATACTAGCAACAACTATTATTATAATTCCATAGTAGTCAGCAAACAAAACAAAACTCAGGAGCTTATGCTCCCTCTTTATTATTCCAGGCCTCACAAGTAAACATTTCCTGATATTCTTGCCTCTTTTGCAATAAAAATAGGAAGGGAAGGGGCTGCTAGAACAAGGACATTACCAATGCACCCACTCTGCTTGCTGGATGTATTGATAAATTGATTTCCCGGCCTTCACTGGGCAGGCTTGTGCTGCAATTCTGTTCAAGCTTTTCAGATATTACCACAAGCCAATTCTTGCGGGGAAAGACGGAAGAACAACATGGAATATTCGGTACTGCAAATGGTTTTGCAATGACATTATCCAGATTCTTGAGATAACCACAGGAACAATTAAGAGACAAAGCAGCTAGCATGGAAGCAAGCCTAGTCTTTATTCTCCTCTGACCAACACTCCCATCTGACTGAATTGATCCATGAAAGATTAAACTTGCATCTGAGATTCAGACTCAGAGACTTCAGATTTTGGATATACTGCCTTGTGCTAAAATCTATTGAGAGTTCCGCCTCTTTTCATAGTCTGGTTAGCTATTAAAATAAAATTAGAATGGGCTTATATAATTGACTGCAGAGAACTCTTCCAGTCAGCTGGCTAATTTATGCAAATGTTAATGAGAGATGTAATTTCCTTAAGCTATAATAATTATACTCCTGATGGCCTCCAAGACTGCTGCATATTGACTGTCAATCAACATAACCCGGACACAGAGTGACCTTTCCTTAATTTAAGAAATTGTTTGCATGTTAGCTCCTGCCATCTCCTCCCAGTTTACAAGAACATAGGCATTGCTGCAGATGTGATCAGCAGCCATTAAGTCAACAAATGAGCTGATTGGTATTTTAATTTTCTTCCCCTCTATTTCCAAGAGTCCCCAGATTCCTCTCTGGGAATAGTTCGTTAAAGTTAAAGTGATAACTGCAGTACATTAATAGTCTTTTAATGGCAGTGGCATCCATTCTCATAGTTATCAATGGGTAAAGTAAATAGATTGCCTTTGAAAATATTTAAGAAATAGGCACTCTGTTTATATGCTGCTTTGTAGACTGGTGGTGGGAGACAGCAGTTTATAATCTGGCAAGAACAATTAATTGCAAATGTAAATCAGGATGTCAGTTTGCCACCCTACATTCCAGTAAAAAATCTATGTAATTATCCCACAAAGGACTATATAAACCTTCCCACATTATTACTACATTAGCATATTGTGTCTCTCTCAACATCTAGGACTCATAATCCACTGAAAGCTATCACCAGGGGGGTTTTTGTAGAAAAAGCCCAGCAGGAACTCATTAGCATAATAGGCCACACGCAGCAGCAGAAACTCATTAGCATATTAGGGCACACTCCTGCCAGCACAGCTCATCAGCATATTAGGCCACACCCCCATGTTACCAGAAGTGTGGTCCTTTAGCCACACCCACTGTTTGCTTCTTATTCTGTTCACCTTGTTTGTTGTCAAAAGCCAGGGCTTTTCTTATAGCAGGAACTTTTTTGCATGTTAGGCCACACACCCCAATGTAGCCAATCCTAATGAGTTTCTGCTGTTGGGTGTGGCCTATTATGCTAATGAGTTCCTGCTGGGTGTGGCCAACTTGGGAGCCAGCCGGAACTCCGTTCCTGTGCACCCAAAAATAGCCCTGGCTATCTCTCTTGCATAAATCCCAGTGAGATGATCCTCAGTGTAGTTTTTTAATTGCTCCTATTCACTTCTATGGTTCTTAGATAAGAGCATTCTGCTAGCATGTATTTGTTGTACAGAAATTTTGGGGGGGAGAGTTGGATGCTGAATGAGGCTTTCATGGACACATGTTCAGTGCATACACTTTCACTGGTTTGGTGTGTCAGATGTAAGATTTAGCTTTCCCCCCATCCATTCAATTTCTACCTAAAAAGGAAACATTCCTTGTATCCTGTAAATTATATGGATGCATGCTTTTAAGAACTAGAAGACCCTACTGTTACAAATATAGTTTGCATCTTATTATGAAGTTGCAAAGGGCCTGCAGTTATAACAGGTAGGGTATATGTGGAGAGAAGGCTTCCCTACTGCATAGACTCCAATATGAAGCCATGTACTTTGTGAGTCTTCTATACAGAGACATACTGCATCCCCAATGAGGGCTGGCTATCCAGTGGCAAGAATAGAAGGGAGTTTTTGCAACACTGACATCAAATGCATTTACTTTTTCTAAAAGAAATGAACTGTGACCATGCCTTTATATGCAGGGGTGATGGGATACCAGCCTCCAGGTGAGACCTAGGGATCCCCTAGAATTACAGCTCATCTCCAGACTACAGGTCAGTTTCCCTTGAGAAAATGGATGCTTTGGAGGGTGGATTCTGTGGCATTGTACCCCACTGAGGTCCTGTTCTCCCCAGACTCCATCCCCAAATCTCCAGGAGTTTTCCATCCTGGAACTGGCAACCCAGTGGCCGAGGGGACCTGCCAACCCTATGTGAAAGTAAGCAGGTATGGGCTGGTAGCGTATCAATAAGAAAGTGATGAAAATGGTACCTCCTACATTCTGCTTTGACCCCCCTCCCCCCCCCAAGACAGGACCAGTGAAAGATTTAAGTTACTGATTTTCAGCGTACCATTGCAGTAGGCTGTGACTGCCTTCCATAATGTTCAGTGTGAACTGTTAGACTTTCTTCCTCTCCCTCATCAGGGGTTATATTCTATGGTAGTGTACGTAAAGCTTAGTTTCAAGAACCAAAGAACAGTGGGTTCCTAAAAGTGAGGAGTAATATCTATTTTTTTCTGTCAGGTAACTGAGACACTTGTAGCATGATTAAAAAGAACAACAGAACAAAATAGTAGTTTTACTCTTCTCAGAATAATCTAAATTTCTAAATTGTCAGAAGCACAACAAACAGGTCCCAAAGTAAGCTTCAGCTCAGGCTAAGGTAAAATATCATCTTCTTTACTAGCTACACTGGCAGCGAACTGTGTATACAAATTAACACCTCAGAGACACTCAAGTATATTTCCCCTCTGAATGATATTTACTTCACTACCAATTTCCTATTATTTTGGAGGCTTGACTTGAACCCCATTAGACCCACCAGTACTCAGGCTTCTAATCTATCCTGTCAAGTCCACCCCTGGATACACTTTTTATATTTTGATTGCTTTCTCTCTCTCTCCTCCAAATTAACACATCTGCTTAAGAGTCAGAACTTCAACAGCATACTGCCAGCTCTCCCCTCAACATTCTATCAGTTCTCTTGAAGCTCAGTAGATGTTGCAATGGCATTCAAATTAGAAGAAGAGAAGAGAAGAGATTGGATTTATATCCCGCCCTTCACTCACTTAAGAGTCTCAGAGCGGCTTACAAACTCCTTTCCCCTCCCCTCCCCACAACAGACACCCTGTGAGGTAGGTGGGGCTGAGAGAACTCTTTCCCAAGTTGTCCTTGAGGGAACAGCTGGTACAGAGCTATGGCTTGCCCAAGGTCATCCAGCCAGGTGCAAGTGGAGGAGTGGGGAATCAAACCCGGTTCTCCCAGATTAGAGTCCGCGCACTTAACCACTACACCAGACTTAGCTCTGGCATACACATATCAGGGGCGTCGAGTTTTGAATTCCCTGGGGGGGCGGGGGCTCTTGTGCGCGCGCCCGCTGGAACCATGTCTCCGCCACCCCCCCGGGCCTGGTCACTCCCTTTCTGCCCCGCCAGCTGCAGGAGCCCCCCAGGAGAGAGCCAGCAGCAAAACCACCACCCGCCACTGCCACCGCCCACACCGCACACAGCCTCATCTGTGCACCATGGCCCACCGGCAGCCCAAAGCAGAACCAGGAGGAGGAAGAGGCGTGGTGCTGCCGCAACTAGGAGCCGCTGCGCTTTGTCACCAGCCTGCTGGGAGTGGGCAGGGCAGGGCCGGGGGTACCAGGTTTTTTTTGGAGCACCCAAAGCAGAACTTTGCTCCACTGCCCTCCTTTTTGAGAAAGCTTCCCTTCCTTCGCTCGCTCACCAAGCATGGGACCTCCCACTCCTCTTGGCCAGCTTCAACCCTTCTCCTCCAGGCACGCCAACCTCAGCTTCATTTATACAAAGTCTCCTTGCAAACGCCTCCCGCACAAAACTTCTCCACCTATATGTATGAGTGGCGGCGCTCACCTTTTCTCACCAGCCCTCCAACACCCATCCTCTCACCTTCCTCTCGAACTCCGTAAGAGTGCCCAACGAGCCTGGGAAAGCGGAATGTACCAAACACCGACCCAGGAGGCGGGGGAAAGAGAGGGGGCAGAGTTGCCCCTGTAGAATTAACTTAGTTTCATTCGGTGGGGGGAGAGGCGGCGGTAGCCGGCCAGTCAGCCGGCCGGCCTAGGAAGGGCCAGCCTAGGAAGCACCCGGTGGGTGCTCCATTTTGCTGGGGGAGGCTGAGCCCCCCCGGGAAATTTCGGGGGTGGCTCAAGCCCTCGAGCCCCCCCGTAGTTGATGCCTATGACACATATGACTGGTTACTTGGCAGCTAGGGGCTGCTCCGGGTGACCTTTGCCAGGGAGAATCAAGCCTGCTCCTATCCACAAAACTATGTCCCTCCCATCCTATGCTAGATGATGCTAAAAAATGACAGAACGTTGGGAACTGGCATTTATAGAAACAGGTGATTTAAATTTTTTCCCCAGAAGCACAACTAATTATATTCCTAATTAGAGAAACAAAGAGGCATTATAATAACTTATAAAATGCACAGAAAAACACTTTCTTTCTTAACTGATTATGCCAAAACATTGTAAACTAACCAAACACTCAGATAAAGTTATGGCATTTATTAGGTTAAGAAGTGCTTCATTATTGCCACTTAACATACTAGGTGCTGAAAACAGCTTTTTGCATTTTTGTTTACTTGGGGCGGGGGGAGGACTATGGCCAAATAGCCGCATAAAAATAAGCCCAAATAAATAATAATTTCCCCATCATATATATTCTTTTTTAAAAACCATTTATTTATAGATGGTAACAAATAAAAGCACATTGGTAACGATAGTGCAACAGGGTACAAAACTGAAAAAAACACAAGTATTATCAACCAGAAGAGATGTATACAATAAAAGCCTTAGGCCTTAAGACACTACAGATTGCAATTGGAGGACAATGTTATCATGGCAACATTTCTATCGTTATATTAGAAGTATAACAATTTCTGGTAATATTTGTTTGTCGGTAAGAAGCCGTCTTTTGATAGATATTCTACTATTGGGAACCAGACTGCTCGGAAAAAACCCATATTAAAGTTGGAGTTAATGGCAAGATTTTGTGAAGAGATTTTTCCCAGTAAAAAATGTTCCCAGATCTTGTTTTTCCAAGTATCTATAGTTGGAGCAAGCTTGTCCTTCCATCGTTGGGCTATTGTTATCCTTGCTATTGCCAGTAAAGTAGCTATTGTAGCTGTTAGTGTTTTATTTCCCTCAGGTTCGGACCAAGCATCAATCAGGAGGACTTCTGGGAGGTCAGGTAAGAGAATTCCGGTAATTTCCTTGATTTGTGCAATAATATTTAGCCAGAACGCATGGATGTTTGGGCAAAGCCACCAGCAGTGTAAAAAATCTCCTACCATACCGCACTGCTTCCAGCAGTGTTTGTTATGTGATGGGTTTATTCTGTGCAGTCTAGCTGGGGTCATGTACCAACGGTGAGTTAGTTTGAATGCGTTGAATCTAATAGAGAAGATTTTAGAGTTCAGGTTTGGGCCGGTCAGAATGATGTTCCAGGAGTCAGAGTCTATGCGGTTATCACAGTCTATGTGCCATGCACGTCTGTTTTTTGTGAGTTTAACAGGAATCGTGGATTGCAGGATTTTGTAAAGTTTCGAGATGAGGCCTTTGTTACTTTGTGGCGAGATTGCTAGTAATTGTTCGAAAGCATTTAGTGGCGTTCCAAAACTATGTTGTTTATTGAATTCTTGTAGCAAGTGTGTAATTTGTAGGTAAGTAATCCAAGGAATTCCCAAACCTATTTTCCTTTCCAGTTCTGGTTTTGTGATGGGTTGATCTTTGTCAATTAAGTCTATGATACGAGATAGCCCTATGCCTCTCCAGTCAATTGTTGCGAGTCCTTTACATCCTGGAGGGAACCATTTTTGGCTTAAAACGGAGGAAACTCTTGAATAAGGTGGCAATAACTGCTGTCTGTAATGGTCCCATATTTTAAGGTTCGGGGGGAGAAACAAGTCGTAGGCGTTTAGCTTGGGCCGATCTGACGGTGTCATCCAAAGAAGATCCTGTAAAGGTATATCGTTGAAATGACGTTCTTCTATTGTTTTCCATGAGGGATTGTTACCTGAGTTAAGTATTTGGACTATGGGTGCTAGGGTGGATGCTGCATAGTACAATGAGAGGTCCGGGAGGTTAAGACCACCGTGATTATTTGGTAGCTGTAAAATTGAAGAAGCAATTCTATGTTTCTTATAACCCCAAAAGAATTTACGAAGTTCCTTTTGCCACTTTATAAGGTCTTTGCGTGGTATGTTGATAGGAAGTGCCCGAAAAACAAAAATAAATTTTGGTAGAATGAAGCTTTTGATGAGAGCGATTTTGTCCGCCCATGAGAATTTTTGTCTGTTCCATTGGTCCATGTGCTTTTTCGTTTCTGAGAAAACATTCTGAAGATTGCGTTGTAGAAGATTGTTTAAATCTGGAGGAATTGTGATGCCTAAGCATTTCCAGTCAGCTGTTGTCCATTTAAATGGAAAGGAGGATTGTAGCTTTTCCTCGAGCTCAGGCCGTATTGAGATCGGAATGAGTTTCGTTTTTTGCAGGTTTACTTTCAGACCTGTGGTTTTTTGGAAAGACTGAAATAAGTGTCGGAGTTCAAGTAGTGAGGTTTCTGGTTTCGTAATGAAGATGATTAGATCATCTGCGTAAAGACTGACCAAATGTGAAACATTGTTGACGGTTATACCGTGGATCTGTGGGTTTGTTCTAATGGCTGCTGCTAATGGCTCTATCGCCAGCGCGAAGAGAAGCGGTGACATCGGGCAGCCCTGTCGGGTACCACGTTGGAGATTTATAGTCCTGCTCTTATGATCATTAATCAGGATACCAGCCTTGGGTTGAGAATACATTGAGCGGATTGCAGTGGAGAAATATGGTCCAAATCCCATAACCTCTAAAAGATGTTGTAGGTAGGTGGGTTCCACGCTATCAAAAGCTTTTTGAAAGTCCACAGAGAGAATTAAAGAATCCGTTTTCTGCTGCTTGCTGTGTGCGATGATGTTGAGTGTGCGTCTTACGTTATCCGTTAAGGATCTGTTGGGAATGAAGCCTGTCTGATCAGGGTTTATATAGCAGTGTATGATGTTTTGTAGACGGATGGCAAGAGTTTTGGTGAATAACTTTGCATCACAGTTTATCAGTGCGATAGGTCAGTAAGCCGCTGGGGATTCCTTGTCCCCTCCTGGTTTTGGGATAGGCAATAAAATTGAGTCTTCCCATGAGGGTGGGATCTTACCCGACTTCAGAATGTGGTTGCAAGTTTCCGCTAGCTGGTCAGCAAGCGAGTTTTGGAAAATCTTATAAAATTCCGGGCCAAAACCATCTGACCCAGGTGCTGTATTAGATTTTGTCTGTTGAATCGCCCTCTGAATCTCCTCAAATGTGATAGGGGCATCCATTAAGGCTATGTGTTCTGGCAACAGTTTCTTGAATAAGGATGTGTTTTGTAGCAAGGTCTTTATATCTGCTGGATTGGGCTTGGTGGACGTATACAAAAGTTCGTAGTACTTTGCAAAGCATTCCGCGATTTCTGCACTCTTGGTGAAAGTATTGTTATTATTGGATTTTATAGCGTAGATTCTGCGTTCAGCCTGCTTTTGTTTTACCCTCCAGGCCAGGAGTTTTAAATTCCTGGGAATTTAAAAACAATATTTTGCCAATATTGTTGTTTCATATATAGAAGGCGTTTTTGGATTGCTTGAGTTTCTAGTGTTTGTAGAAGTTTCCTGTTGGCTTCCAGCTCTTTCCATATTTTCTTGTTACATGTCGCTTTATGTGCTTTTTCTAGTTCCTGAATCGATTTGGTCAGTTTGTTAATCTGTTGTTGTTTTTCTGATTTCAGACGAGCAGCCAGGGCGATCAGGTGGCCTCTCAGCACCACTTTAAGGGCATCCCATACCATATGTTGTTCCACCTCCATCGTGTTATTTTCCGTGAAGTACAGATCAATACTCTTTTTAAGTTCTTCCTTATGTTCTTCCTTCAATAAAATGAATTTGTTCAATTTCCAGTGTCGCTGTTTCTGTTCCCGTTCATGTTTTTGTATATTTAGTTGCACAAAAGCATGATCAGTCCACATGAACTGTCCAATATCAGCAGACTTCATACAGGGAGCAAGTGCAGAAGAAATCAATAAGTAGTCAATACGTGTGTACGTTTGGAAGTGAGGAGAAAAATAGGTGTAGTCCCATTCTCCCTTGTGTAACAATCTCCAAGCATCAAGGAGATCATGTTTAACTATGATTTCATGAAGTTTGGATTTGCCACTTGGTCTCTGCTTGCCATGTTGTATTTGGTGTCCTGATCTGTCCATGTGTTGGTCAAGAATAAGGTTAAGGTCGCCACCTAGGATCACGTGGCCCTCTTTGAAGGAGTCCAGCTGCGTCAGAGTGTTGTCTATAAAAGGTATCTGTGCTGTATTAGGAGCGTATGTAGAGGCGAATGTGAAGGGCTTGTGGTCCAATTTACCCTTTACAAATATATATCTGCCTTGGGTATCTTTTAGTACATCTTCACATGTAAAATTGACAGTCTTTGCAAATAAGATGGCAACCCCTCTTGACTTAGAGGTTCCACCTGCGTGAAACTGTTGTGTGTACCAATTGCTCTTTATGAAGTGGGTAGAGTCTGGTTGAAGATGTGTCTCTTGTAAGAAAAGGATGTCAGGTTTTTCTTTTAATATGAATGACATCATACGCTTACGTTTAATGGGGTTATTCATGCCCCGTGTGTTAGTTGTACGGATTTTATAATATTCCGCCATTATTATACAATGAAATTATGCACCTGTGTTTTAAAGAAATACAACCTTCCAAGCTTTTATAGTGCTTTTATGAAGCAAAGATGATTAGTATCAACCGGCTTTTTTTTTTTTTTCCCTTTCTGGCTTTAAGAGCCTTCTAAGTAGATTTGTTACCAATGTACAAGAAATAGGAAAAATTTCTTTTTTCTTTTTACCCCCCCTCCTCCCAACAGCAACAATAACAACAATACAACAAAAAGAAAAAAGACTAGAAAACAAGCAAGGTATATAAATTGCTTCTTCTACCTCTAGGAAACTGTCACCAGGAGAGGATTCCTAGGGGTGGTTAACAGGAGCTCAGAGGGCCAGTGAGAACACTGACCAGCAGAAAACAAACTGCTGTCCGGGGACTCCTTAAACTCGGGGGTGCAGTACAGTTCACCTTCCCCTCCCCCCCTCCAGAGAAATAATAAATTTAACCAGACAAACTTGTAAAATCTGTACATGTAATACATTATATTCTTATTAAACTGAATAGCAATGTAACTAAACAGCAATGGAGATTAAGATTTGTGTTTCCCTCCAGTTGGTGGGCCCGAAAGCTTGCTGAGTTGTTCCGGGGAATCTGGGAGCAATCTTTTCCTTTTATTGGATTTTTTATCGTCCAGTTCCATCTGAGGGTCATCTTGCAAGATTTCAAGGAGTGCCTGACCTGAGTCCTCATCCCATGCATATAGTTGTTGATTTTGGAACGCCACAAACAGCTTGCCTGAGGGCAACCAATGATATTTTTGCTTCATTTTTTGCAAGGCAGCTGTTATAGGTTTAAGTTTATGCCTAATTGCGATAGCTTCCCTTGGGATATCTGGGTAAACTTGTAAGGGTTCCCCTTCATATTGAAAGGCACCTGAGTTCCTGGCTGTCTCCAAAATGGTTTTGCGGACCCTGGCATCCGGTATAGTTATAAGTATGTCTCTTGGGGAGGTGCGTTTGGTTTTGTTTAAGGAGCCCAATCTGGACGCCTGGGTAATTATCGGGATCACCCCATCTTCCAACTGAAGAGCTGTAGCTAATAAGTTTGCCATAAAAACAATGAGGTCTGCATTAGATTCTGCTCCCTCTTTCAGCCCTCTAATCTTAAGGTTAGAGGCTTTCACGTCTGCCTCTAATGCAGTAAGTGAGTCTTTGTGTGCTGCCAGTCCCTCCTGCAGCTCCCGAATAGAGGCCTTGTTAGCCTGCCCTAGGTCCCAAGCTGCTTCAGCTCTTTGTGCTGTCTGCGTCAGGGAGGATTGTATATCAGCCAACTGTATGGAGAGGTCAGTCATTTTACTTAAGAGGCCAGTCTCCATAGATTTAAGGTAGCCTAAGATAGCCGAGGATGAAGGAGAGCTTACCAGGGAGTCCGCGATTTTGGCGGGAATCGCCATTTTGTTTTCAATCTCCTGGGAGGCCGCTTTTGTTGGGCCGTTCTCTAACAGCTCTTTCACTGATTTGGAGTGGCCAGCCAGCGTCTTAGACTTCCCGGGATCTATTTTCTTCATTTTGAGTGAGTTGTTTGTTGTCTGGTGCATTTGTGACGGCAGGAGGGTGCGGGGTGGGAGAGAGCTACTTGACTACGCGTCCACCATTAATCGCTGCGACGCCCCGCCCCCCTTGTCACAGGTTTCTGACCGAGAACTAGACCCAAAGTAATCTGTAGGCCGAGCCACTCTGAGGCTCACTCCCCATCATATATATTCTCAAAATGTTCCAGGACTTGGAGGCAGGTTATGCTGCTCCCAAGCCAACATTTTATCTACTGGATGATAGCCAGTATATGGACGCAATCCCCTGCTTATCTGTTTGCAATTTGCCAGCTTTTTTGTATTGTTTTAATGCTACTTTTAATATCCTGCTTTGACTTGCTGCTTCCATTTATTGCTTCACTGATTTGTATTTTTTAAAATGGGTTTAACTATGATAACTCCATGTTGGGTTATTTTAATGATAATGTAAGATACCTTCATCATTGTTTGGTGAAAGCAGACAACAAATATTTTACATAAATAAACAGAGAATGTCACATGTCTCACCAAGTTGTGTTCCCAGTATGTCTTTTCTTAATGGGCTAGTGTGCTCCCAATTGCCGGGCAATTATCCTAGAATTTGCCAGCTGGAGCCTTGTACACCTTTATCTTTCATTTCTTTGATTTTGAAGCACCGGATAAAATTTGATTAGGAATGTTCATGACATTTCAATTTTTCCTTTCCAATCAAACTTTTAACAGAAGAAACAAGGCTTTTTGGATGTAAGATTTTTTTTTGATCCTGTTGAAGTAAAGCTGATAACTTAAAAGGCTGGAGTTCAAACTGACTCAGTAGGAGATGTCTCCACAGAGCAGAACTTACCTTTCATGTTCTGAAGAGGCTAGGGTATTTGAGACTAACAGGTTAAATACCTGACACTTTTGACTTAGCAACAGACTGATTTTTGTTAAATGTTATTGGCTGGGGGGGATGAACTGGATCTGGCTTTCCTGCTGTTCTTTTCTCTCTGATTATATACTGAGGTCTAGTATGAAAACTTTAATTACTTTCCTCTCTCTCCTGCCCTTTCCATCTACCTACACTCAAGGGCTAGGAAGAGTTCATTACTAATCCAAACTCACTGATTAATAGATTATCTGATGTTGTTATAGCTTTTAAATTCTCAGTGTGGCCAAATCTATATATACTTAAATCTCGAGACTGGAGCCATGAACAGACAAGACAGGTATTTCTACAAACCTGAAAACACCTTAGCTTTAAAACAAAAAAAGGCTGAAATCTAATATAAAATACATGGGGGTTAAAACCCCACAAAATAACAGAAGGAGCACTGGTAGCTTTAAAAAAGAATGTCCTCTGTTGCTTTTAAAAAGAATGCTAGGCAAACACAACATTTCCAGACCTCAAGCCTTGGTTTCTGTCAGTAAAAGCAGGGAGAAGGGGCTCTTCCATGGCTAATTTGGCCCTTAAGGGAGGACTCAGGCTAGCTCAGTCTTGTCAGATCTTGGAAGCTAAGCATGGTCACCCCTAGTTAGTACTTGGATGGGAGACCACCAAGGAAGTCCAGGGTTGCTACACAGAGGCAGGCAATGGCAAACTACCTCTGAACATCTCTTGCCTTGAAAATCCTATCAGGGTCTGGTCTGGCAGCAACCAGAGTGACTTTCTACCAAACGACTTCAATAGCACTTCCAGGACTGGCTGTTTGCTAATGTTTAACAGCAACCACCACAAAAGCCAGTGTTGTATAAAGGTTAGAGTTTCAGATTAGGATCTGGGAGACCCAGATTTGAAGCCCAACTCTGCCGTGGAAGGTCAGTCGGTAACTTGGGGCCAGTTACAGATTCTCAGCTTAACTTTCATCCCAGGATAAAATGGAGATTCTCAGCTTAACTTTCATCCCAGGATAAAATGGAGAGAATGATGCTTTGGATCCCTATTATGGAGAAAGGCAGGGTATAAATGAAACAAACAATAAATATAGCTGAAATTGGGGGACAGGTAAAAGGTATGCTGGGTGGTGGTGGGAAGGGCAAAGGGAAGCAGGGAAAGGTCAGGATATGGATGCTGCCAAGAGGAAAGAGGAAATAATGTGGGGAGGGGGATACAGGGGAAAATGAGTTTCTCCCCTATAAATCCTTGCAGGCTCTCCACTGTGCAACTGGGTCTAGTCCAGCCTCTGGCATTATGCAACTCTGTATTCTTGAGGTGAATGCACTAGAATGGCACTGAATAAGGAAATAAATCTGCAAACACATTTGAGCAAAACTGAGAAGTGTGGCCTAGTTAGGGCTGCCAAGTCCAACTTGGGAAATATCTGGGGTCTTTGGGGGTGGAGCCAGGAGACTTTGGGGGTGGAGCCAGGAGAAAAGAAGTGACATCATTTTGTGATGTCACATCCTGTGATGTTGCTTCCACATGCTGACACATGAACTCATGAAGTTTCCTAATCCTGAATCAGGCCATTGGTCCATCAAGGTCAGTATTGACTACTCAGACTGGTAGTGGCTCTCCAGGGTCTCAGGCTGAGATCTTTAATGTCACCTATGACCTGATCCTTTTTTAGCTGAAGAGGCTGATACCTCCTGCATGTCAAGCAGATGCTCTATCACTGAGCAACGGCCCTACTGAATCCTTCCTCATCTCGGCAGAATATGAAGCCCTAAGAGCCTTCCCCCCCCCCCCCCCCGCGCCTGGCTGGCCCCGTCTGGCCTCGTCCCGGGCAGGAAGGGAGAGGGGCTCAGGCACACACGGACACACACCCCTCCCGCCTACCTTGCTGCGGATCTGTCCCGAGGTGGAGACCTTGCGGATGAGCTTCTGGGGCCCCTCGTGCTCCGCCTCGCTGTCCGACGACTCCTCGCCCGCCGACGCCGCCCCTGCCGATGCCCCGCCGACGCCGCAGCCCTCGCCTCCTGCCGATGCCACCGCCCCCTCCTGCTGCTGCTGCTGCCCCGCCGCCGCTCCGGCCATCCTCGCCGCCGCTCACCCTAGCCCGGCCCCGGCCCCGGCGACGCTGCCGCGCCAGCCCAGGCGGGCAGGAGGAGGAGGGAAGGAAGGAAGGAAGTTCAAGAGGCTGGCCAGGGCAGGCTCCGAGGTTCCCCTGCTGGCAGCCATTTTGTCCCCCCGGTGGCCAATCTTGGAAAAGCGGGGGAAAGCTTTCAAAATCGGTGTTTCCCCCGCTCTTCCCGGGGACTTGGCAGCCCTAGGCCTAGTCATTATCAAAAACATTTGCAATGGCTTTTTACTTCCAAGGGTCATGATTCCAGCTTTTCTAGAACGCGAGAAAGCAGACTATTATGTTTCTGGGAGCAACTTAATTTTCTCCCAAGAGCCTTGGGAGCTGCTGGTTATAAAATGGTGGCTCAGTAGGTAAAGCCTATCACAAAATTGGGGTGGTGGTGGTTTGAATAAAAATTACAGCATTTTAGAGACAGTCTAAAGTGCTCTGTTGTTTCCCCAAAGCAGACCTCATTATTATGAAATCAAGACAAAGAATCCAGAGAGTGAGTCATTCCACAATGATAAAAAAGCTTTGGCTTCACTGGTGGTACTTACAGTGCAATACTAGACGTACTTACGAAGGAGTAAGTCTTTGTCAGCTAAATACAGCTTCTGAGGATTCATGCTCAGGATTGTGCTGCATATCACTGAATCACAATCTGGATCTGTAACACCAGTTCATAATACGCAAAATACAAAACTAGATACCATAAAGGTACATTAGCACAATTATGGTAATTTATTCCAGCACCATTCAGACAAAGGAAAGTGTTAAGTTTAGCTGATGGGAAAAGTCACAAGTGATTATGGAATAATTAATGGGCTAAATGCTGTAGTACAGTTTGTAAAATACAATAAGAGACAATATAAATTGCCTCATGAACCATATAATGAATTAATTTATGGTTAGTGAAGACTTAATATAATCCCCTACTGTATCACTGCTCATACATTGATTCTATTACATGCTCTCTAATATTGTTAGATATATTATTATACCAGGCTGTAGCCTTCATACTGACTGTGGTTTAGTTATCACATTAATTAAACTCATACGAGCACATTTCAAGGATAATGTTAAATAAGCTCAGATTAATTTAGTACAAGAGAATCACAATTTACACTTCTGAGATTCTTTTAAAAGTTTATTTTTTTAAATGCTAACTCTTTTTGCTAGTTATTGGAAAGGTATCTAATGTTACAACCCAAGGACAAAGCACAAGGGTAGAACATGTCTGCAAAACAGGTTCTAGCTGTGGCACAAGATCACTTATGTCACAATGGTCAAGGCTCTGCTATTACATGTGCAAGAACACACAGGGATGGCCAATTAATTTTTTTTCACTACAAGAAATTAAATGCTATTAAATTTTTATTTGAAATCTGATAACTGCTTATCAGGTGGAGACTTCAGACCACTTCAAAAACTATGTCAAACCTTATAAAGCTAGGAAAGGTTGATCTGTGAGTGATTACAAAAACATGCAGCTATACTCATATAAATTACCATTGTGAAGTGGCCCCTATATGATGTAACCAAATGGTTGTGTCCATAAGGCTGCTCCACACTGAAGAATTCCCAGTATCACTACTGGCCCTGTGATTAAACCTTATTTTGTACTGCACTTGTGGCACACACAAAGCATGACATATCGGTGAGAGGGGAAAGAAATTATAAGTAGGAGAACATGAACCCTGGTTCTTTCCCACTGATACCTGCTCCTGGACAGAACTCCTGCTCAAGCCATTTCTCTTGAGATGGGGAGAGAAAAATCATATGACTGGACATTGTTCTGGATCACCCAATGCATGCATCTTTTAAAGTGTGAGAAAGACAGCAGGGCCGCAAACCCACTCCCTCAATGTACAAGTGCCACTGCTGCCAAAGTATAAACCAACATAGTGTTAGCCAAATGGGCTGGTTGCCTGGTGCACCAATGCCCAATGAAGGACTCAACAGGACTCCAGTAGCAGACAGAGCTTTATTGCAATAAAGAGGACTCAGGCAGAAAGGAGCCAAGAAGTCCAAAGCTGTTGTCTCAACAGATACTTCTTATACAGTGAAGAACAATGCTGTCAACAATTCTTAGGCATACACAGAGATCTGGTATGACATAAATTATGAGTTCTCTTTATTCCAAATAAGGAATATGTTTACTAAACAGACATACAAGCAGGCTTATAGTTAGCGCCTTTTCAGCCTTGAGACATTCCAGTTCCTAATTAAATCTATACCTTTATCCCAGCTGCCAGACTGTTTTCCAACCCACTGTTACCACATCCTGTGTCAATCATGTGTTTACTGAACCTTGATGCTAAAGATAACGTGTTTTTCTTGCGAAACCCTTATACACACTATAATATGAGAATAGACACTTGCCCTTAAGATGGCATTAGTATTGCTACCTTTAGCATAAGCCTTGTTATCTTGCTCATGAGTAGGTAGAAAGTACTGAAATCAGGAGACCGGTGATAGTGATTTCAGCGTAGCAGCACTTTATTAGGTGGTCAGATGAAGCATGCCAACAGGGCTCCAGGGCCTGCTTTTTATGCTGGCTGGAGCCACACCTCCGGCTGCACCCAAACGACCCAATAGGGTCATACATGTACAACCTTTCATCATAGGCTCCCCGAAGAGAACCTAGCTTCCTTATTGGAGACCACTGAGGATCCGTTCCTCTATTGTTGTCCTGGCCGAAGCTCAGGTCGCTACCTGGCCATGTGCTCAGGCCATGTGGCGGTCACCATTATAGGAGCACATAGTGGGCAGCCATTACACACATTCAGCATGGTACATTACAGTAGGGATGCAGCAGGAGAGGAAGTTAGAGAAGAAAGACAGCATGCATGGTGGAGGAGAGTCTCCTGTACTTATGCACATGCTGTGCCATTGATAGTTGTGACTCAGTGCCATCCTTTGCAGTATCCTACCACTGACTTCCAACAGACTTAAAAGGGTATAACTGCACAGGGTGGCGACTGTAGGCCTTTCCCAACCAAAGCACTGTTTATAGGTCTCTAGTAATTCTGTTTTAGGTCAATGTGGCCAGACTTCCCAGTTTCAATTACGCATTTGTACTTTCAAGTATAAAACAAAATAGCTTGAACCATCATTCCAAATGCTGATTTAAAGTGTAGGCTGACAGTGGAACAGCCTAAGCGTGCAATCCTTTGCTATTTTTAGCCCTTTCCCACACCAGTCTACAAAGTATTATTACAGCAACTCCATGAGAGTACAGTGCCTGAAGGTTTTTTTCCTTCTTCCTGGTTTGTGTAGAATTGATGTAGGACTCGAGGGAACTAATTAATTTACTTTGTCACTCCTATATGCTTAAGCTGATTTACAAGCACAGATGGATCTTTTCATTTAACATTTTTAACATATTGACAAGAGCACCCAGAGGCTGTTGGATGAGAATTCTCTAATTGCCCTTTGTATTTATAATCTAAATATGCTGCTTTATTTTTTTTTACATTTTAAACTGCTTTGTTTTGACACTCTCATTTATCTCTGCTTACACGTCCTACATTTTTGTTCCATCTTTATTCTTCTTATTGCCTTGCATACATTGCTTGCTTTCTTACAAAATTCCAGTGTTAGAATGTTTTCCCCAGAGTACAACACTAGAAAACTACTTGGACAGAACTTCTTTTTACCCCCCCCCCCCATTAGAAAATTGCATACTATTAACACAATAATTCCATTGCCAGAAAACAATGGTTGAATACAAATTCGCAACATGATAACTTAGTTTAAATAGTCTTTTTGTGAAATTACAACACCATACTCAAAAGCTCCATTTCCCAGTTACTGATAATCGCCTATAGATATGTCCTATGACTTTGAGGCAGAGATCTCAACACCGATTCTCTCCCCCACACTGTGACTGATAGGAAATATTTGTTATTGAAGAGTACTTTGAACTTAGGTAAAAAGAAATCTATTCATTTAAGTGCCTGCTGGGTGTGCATTTTTATAATGAGCAAATTCCAACAGAGTGAGTGACAAAAGCACACAAATTTTGATATTCTCCATACCTCCATGGACAGAATCCACTTTTTTTGTGTCATACAGTCAGGAACAGCAGTCTCAAGTCACAGCCAACTTATGGTGAGCACACAGGGTTTTGGTTTGCCATTGCCTACCTCTGCATAGCAGTTCTAGACCTCCTGGGTGGTCTCCCATCCAAGTACTAACCAGGGCTGACCCTGTTAGATTGGGCTAGCCTGGGCTATCCAGGTCAGGTTAGGTCATCTAAACCCCAACTATTGTTTAAAAGGAGTTCAAGATACATGAATCAGGTGATGTATTCTGTGATTATTTTAACAGGCTTTCAAAAACAACCTTACGAGACAGAATGTGACAGAATGAGCTGAGAGATGGTTATCATATTGATGAAGATGTAGAAAAAACCCCACCTCGGTTGCATTCACTCCTACAAAGTAATTGTACATGAATCCATTCCAGCTAAGCAGTGACTGGCTTAAAGAGACTGTACTTTATCAAATCTAAACTGGAAGAAGATAGCTATAGTGAGCCATTTCGATGGAAATTTTTCAGACAAGACAAAGTAATCTCATGGGAAACCTAAGGGGTAGGAAATTTTAAGAATAACCTGTTGTGTTGGTGGGATGGAAGGTAATGCAGTGAAAGCTGGATGAGCCAAGATCTGAATTGGGCTCCTGATTTTTAAAATGACATATCCTGCAGCTACTACACACTGTAGCATACCTGAAAGGTTGTGTTCAGATGGCTCTTTAGAGTTGCGCCAGGCACAAGTGCCTGGTGGATTTAAAGGGCACATCTAGACAGCAACATCTGGGAAATGTGCCGCTTCCATGATCAGCCGAAGGATCCCCGCCAGGGAGCCGTACTTAAAAGATAGTGGTGAAAGTCTGGTCCAAAGCTTGCCAGCGGGCCAATGACGGATTTTCCGCCATCTGGTCGTTCTATCGTGCAATCCGCTCGTTGGGATGGTCTGACTCCAGACCATCCCAAACGGCCACCATTTAAAAAAATTCTTAGTGATGTGCACATAACCGCTTAAACAAGTGACGGCTGCAGAGCTCCACTCAAATGATCTGGACAGTTTCATGTTTCTGAAGGTCCTGTGAAATTTATGAACTTTGTTAATTGACATGGTACCTAGAGGAAGGTACTGCTGGTCGTACTTTTACCATTTAAGTTTGCACATGCGTGGAAAAACAAGTAGATGGTGAGGCACATATGTGCATGCACAAACAGATTTTTTTTTTAAAAAAAAAAAAACCCAACCGTGCAGCTCCTTAAGCTGAATGCCATCTAGACAATCCACTGTGGAGTCTACGTGTGGTAAGGCAATTCACAGGGGAGCTGTCTGGTCATGCAACACTGGATAAAAAAGACCTAGATCAAATCAGAGCCGGGCCAATGGTGGGATTAGCTGTCCATCTGAACGCACCCAGAAACTATATATTTAAATCTGCTATAGCACTCTCAGTCTCTCCCCCCCCCCACCAGTACAGGAACAAGAGAACTCACATATTTGTTGCTGTGGAGCAACATGTGGCTAAGAAGGTTGATTCATATGATTACTAGGAATAATGCCTGTTGCTTGAAATAAATACAGCAGGCTCTAGAAAGAGGCTTTGGGAGAGTGCCCCAGCCTTGGGCACTCAGCATCCATTTGCTGTGGTGACCTCAGCAGGGTATAATGACCCAGAGTCCACCATTTTCTCCAGAGGAACTGATCTCTGCTACCTGAAGAGCTGTTGTAATTTTGAGAGATCTCCAGCTCTCACCTGGAGATTGGCAATAGTGTTTCCCCAAGAGGGAATGGCTGGTTGGGAGGGTGGAGTCCATGGCATTCTACCTGTCTGAGGCCCCACCCCTCCTCAAACCTTACTCTCTCCAGATTCCATCCCTCAAATCTCCAGGAATGTCCCACCTGGAGTTGGCAACCCTATCTCCTTCCCAGCCAAGCATCAGCCTGCCATTATCTGCCTCACTGATTTCAGCTTTCCATCCCCTCCCTCCTGGAAATCAGTTGCAATTCTGAGTGATCTCCAGCCCTCAGCTGGAGATTGGCAACTGTAGTTTCTTTGGCTGGGAGGGCAGGATAATTTTTTTAATAAATAAATAAATTTCCCAGGAGAAAAAGTAGTCTTTCTCTGCAATGGGGGCTAAAGCAGCTTACATCATTCTCCTCTCCCCCTTCAGCACAGTGGCGGAAGGAGAGGGCGGGGAAGAGGAACAGACCAAGCCCCCAGCCAATGGCATGCAAGTACTCAGAGCCAGTGGATAGGGACAGCTTCTGAGTGACAAGGAAGGGAGCCAAAGTCTGTGGGAGCATATGGAATGTTGAAGAAAGAGTCACACAAAAACTCAATTATATAATAAGGAGAGATCACAAACCTACTTCAAAGACTTAAATAAAATGACTCATTGATTTTTCTGAAAGATTATTAAGAATATTTGCTATATCATATACCTGCAAGAAGGATAGCTGAACTAACTGCAGTAATAATTTAAAAAGCAAGAAAGGAACAAAGTATTACCAGTTTAGTTTCCACAATTGTTTTTCAACCACCTTTATACATGATTTCTAGGGCTTGTGTAAAAAGTTGAGAAATTTATTTATTAAAATATCTACACATCCTGTTTGTTATACTAGGGAATCTCCAATTCAAACATCTAAAAATGAAGCATAAATATCAGTAAGGAGGAGGAGGAGGAGGAGAAGAAGAAATTGGATTTATACCCCGCCCTTCGCTCAGAGTGGCTTACAATCTCATTCCCTTCCTCTCCCCACAAAAGACAACCTGTAAGGTAGGTGGGGCTGAGAGAGCTCTGAGAGAACTGCTCTTGAGAAAACAGCTCTTACAGAACTTGTGACTGACCCAAGGTCACCCAGCAGCTCTATGTGCAGGAGTGGGAAATCAAACCCAGTTGTCCAGGTTAGAGTCTACCGCTCTTAACCACTACACCATACTGGCTGTCCATGCTAAAAACAATAAACAAAATTGTGAAACTGCAAGCTCTGTTTTTGCAATAAATTATGCAATTTAATATATAATATCCAAATATAACTTTCCAGAAAATGTTAACTAGAAAAATACACAAATGCTGTTCAAGGGCTTGTCCAATCTAGGGTTTGATCTTTGAGATCCCTAGGAAGTCTCCAGGGTCCCCAAGTGAAAACATTCCTGGAGAACTCTCCTTTTTTGTTGGCAAGACTATTTAAGGCTATTAAGGCAGGATGAGGAAAGCCAGTGAGATGCAGCTATAGCTGGGAATGCTAAAAGTACACTATGGCTACATTATTAGCTGCTTTCTAGCACTGCAAATAATGATGTTCTTCATTTGTAATACAAGTTGCTTACCAGTCTTTACACATACCACCCCTATCACAGGGAGTCACTTTGTTAGCTGTACACAAAAGATCTCTAGAGCACATCTTGATGATTCACGATTTATTCAGGGCAACCTGAGATCCTTTTGCATTATGGTATATTCCCCCCCCCCCCCAACACTGTATATAGTATGCAAGTAGACAACAAAAGAACTAATTACTGGAGGGATTCTGTTTGTTCATGTGGAAATAGTTACCAACAACAATCAGTCTGTGTTTAAAGTGCATGGCTTTCAATATGGAAATGCCCATTCTCTGAAACAAAGTTTTTTTAGACCCTTGGTCTTCCCAGGCCTTTGTTAATTTGACTGCTTTACCAGCTCTATATCTTATTTCACATCTCATAAGGAATTCATGCTGCACAACCAAGATTGAAACCTCTCCCAGTAGATCTTTCCTAGTACACATGTTACACATTTTCCCAACATATTTGCTGGAAAGTTTTTTGAATACAGTGTTATGATTAATTGAGATGGCAACTGGAACACAGAGAAACTTATTTTTAATTCTTAAATATTCCAAATGCTAGCCAATAGATATACTCAGTTTTAATATGACTGTGCAGGATGCTAATCTGTCTTGTTTAAACCCAAAAGGCAAATGTTTATAAGGGGCTGATTCATGCATGCAACAGTCGTAATATCTGTTGATATGTCTTCATGATAATATGTGGACTGATTTTATGAAAGTAGTGCACGAAGTGATATCAAAGTGGTGTTCAAGCTGCATTGCATGTGAACTAACCACAAAATACACTAAGCATCAATATGGAGGAACAGCAAAATACTGAAGAAAGACAACTACTGTTTTGGTTAAAATGACACAAAGTGCGACAAAGGTGTGTCTTTAAAAGTGAGAGATACTTCACCGATGGTCCTATTGTTCTTTCACTCATGAGAGTCATTATTTGATGAGGAGGTCATTCAGAAAGGTACATCTATTAATTTAGACAAATTTACTAAAAATTTTAGCACTATGGGTTGGATCCAAGCAGCTTTTCTGCCGCTGAAAAAGATGTGTGTGTGTGTATGTGTGTGTGTGACCACTGAAAATACAGCATTGGGGATCACGGAAACTTGCACAGACAAAAGCCGTGTTTGATGGGGGAAGGAATAAGGATGAGAATGGGTAGATATTGAGTGGAAATGCTGGCTGGATCCAACCCTATGTTTAGACCATTTGGGGGAATGGAAGAGTTTTCTTTTTTATAGCTTGCTTTAAGATACCCATGAATTGGGAACCCAGACAGTACCCAGATACCTTACATCTTTCCACTGCTCTACAGGCTACAGAGCTCTCATTGTGCATGGCCAGAGAAAGGTAAGACAGCCAACAACTCCGTAGGATTCGGCTGACATTTAGAAGCCAATACAGTTCTATTCTACCTGTCCTGATCTTCCTCCCCTCCTGTCTGTCCTCCTAGGCTACAAGTTTCCAAGTGGCTGGGGGATCAAGTGCAAGGGGCCTGACCCTGCTTTCAGGGAATACTCTCCCTCATTTCTATTATTCCATTAGCATGCCACTAAACTTCACATGTTACTCCCCCCGCAAAAAAAAACTTCCTACCAATGGTCTAGCTCACTGAAAGTGGGATGTTATGTGTGCATGCTCATATGGAGTAGTTATCTTCCTCCTCCTAGCCCCAGTTAAATCCACTAGCTGGACTAGAGGTTTGGTATTTAAGCCTAAGCACATAGTCAGCTTCATGAATGAGGAACTCATGCATAGACGGAGATCTTTAAAAGGAAAAAAAATCTTTAACTTGAAAGCACTCCTATCATTTAATAAAGCAAAGGCATGGGAATACATATTTGAAGAAGGCTACAGGTATTACAGAAACTAAGAAAAGAACCAAAAACAAAGCACTAACTAGGTTTCTCTGGTCACTGATTTCACTTTGGCATTTCTCCATGAGAAATAGGCATAAAGCTGAGACTTAGAAAACTGAGAAAGGTTATACCCGCACCTCTGGTTTGCACAGCTTACACTAAATGAGCTGAATCTTTTAACTCTTTCATCCTCAGCTGGGAGGAGTTCTGTTTGACATATCCTGAAATGGGGGCTGGTTCCCCCCAGCATGCAAATAACCGATCATCTCATGTTATACACTACTGGTTTTTAACACACACCTCCATTTTAAAAAGCAATCCATCTTGCTTCTTCCTGGGAGTATGGCAAATTGTCCCTCCGTCTATCATGATAAATACTCTTAAGTCCAGGGTTCTTTTTCTAGCAGGAACTCCTTTGCATATTAGGCCACACACCCCTAATGTAGCCAATCTTCCAAGAGCTTACAGAGCTCTTCTTACAGGGGCAACTGTAAGCTCTTGGAGGATTGGCTACATTAGGGGTGTGTCGCCTAGTATGCAAAGGAGTTCCTGCTAGAAAAAAGAGCCCTGCATATAACAGTGATGGCTCTGGACTTACCTGCAACTGCGGGACTGGGAGTGAACAAAAGGGGAAGGATTCCCCTTCCTCCCTTTGGATCCACAGTGGCAGCAAGGAGCTTTGACAACTGGCCCCAACTGCAGTATGAGTCAGCCAGTCAGGCACCTCGACTGGTTGGGAGTGGGTGGGGCTTTCAGGGGGACCTGGAAGTCAGAGTCTTTTTTGTGGTCGACCCCTCTCATATTTAGTTAGCTGCTGCCAGGGACTCTGTGTCAGTTAGCTGGAAGTGTTTTCTCTTCACAGGTTTCATACTGGGCTCTCCCCTGTGCCCTTTTAGGAGTGGCAGTTGGACCGTGCTTTCTCCAGAGCTACAGCAGAGCCCTCACTTTAGCTCTCAGTGGGGCAAACCATTGTGAAGTTAGCTGACCCCTTCTGCCCAGGGCCCTCTGATCTTTGGTGGGAAAGCCTTCTGAACCTTGGCCACAATAATACAGGCCAGCAAGGCTCCATTCATGCACCTCCTTGCCATGCTGCTCAAAAAGAACTCTTTTGAGGCCAAGTGACTAGCTGTTCCCCAAAAGAGCTCCATTATGGCCCAGCAGCCAACAGCAGCCCACCTGCGCACATGGAGCCAGGATGGTTGGCTGAAGGACACCTGGAACATGTCTTCCCTTAGCAAGCAGCAGGTACCCACCCAGTTCTGGGGGTCTCCTATTGGGGGCCCACCCCCAGCCATTCTGGGTGACAAGGCTGTGCTTCAGAGGATTTCCCAGGAGGATTTCCCAGGCCTCACTGAGCAAAAATTGGGCCAGTCAAAAAAAGGTGTAAGCTGTACTACAAAAAAGATAAGACTGAAATGCTAAAACTCACTGGGAGCAAGATATTCATACATGCTACTGCTACTACCACATTTGAGCTGCAGTGTATGTGTGAAAATTAGTTTTAAATTTATAAAGTTTCTAGATGGATTGATGGCCATGCAAAAATGGATTTTAAATTATTTCCCAAATTATTTTTCAACCTTTTAAATTATTGTCAGTTTTCCTAACAATGTAGAACAATGTATAATCTTCCTGACAATTTATGAACTTTAACTGATAGATTCACAGTCCTCTGCCCATTCCCCCCCCCCCCATAGAGCCATATTTAGATTTTTTTATAAAATCCTGGCGCAGAAAAGCTGAAGACTTGTTGCTTAGAAATCCAGTAATGCCAATTCAAAAAGCAATTTCTTCATATATCTGCTTTCCATCTTGGAAGAATATATGTTTATTCACTATTGTGTTGCTCAGCGTTGCTCTCTTCTCCCGGTTCCCTTCTCATGAATTCAGAAAAGGAAGCATCATCTTCTGCGACTGAATTGGTAAGAATGCTGTTGAAGTCATAACACCATTCTGTCCTTCCAAGAAGGTTACACAATGGCAGGAAAGCAGGTTTTATTTGCTGCAGATGCTGCCTCCTCCAAATATCAGAAGTAATCTCTCTCTGCAGTTTCTCTCTGTCATCCTTCTTGACACAGCTGTGATTATTTACTTGTTCTTCTCTCTACTAAGAGCAGCGGGGAGTAATTTAGCAATTTAACCTTTACACAGACTTAGATAAACTGAAAATAAAATTACACTGGTTTGGGGAAAAGACACAGTCTAGGTTATTGGAGAGTAAAGAAGGGCTATTTGGAAGAATAAGTGAGCTGTCATCCCCCTCTCCCCGCATTTGTAGACCACCTTCATGTATAATATGTATGATATTATTAACATTTTGATTAAAAAAATTAGCCAGCAGGCTAAGCAGAAAATTTGACATAGATTTTCTACATCTTCTGATATTAATGGAGAGAAACAGGAAATGAGAGTTAGAGCCCTCACAAGAGATCATTTGATTGAGTGAATGACTGGCCTCTTCCATGTTATGAACTATTTTGCTCTGCTTTCTTGTCAGTAGGGCTACGCTCTAAATAAGGAGATCTTAGTTCATTCATTATAGGGTTTTTAAAGTAATTTGTAATTTAATTCTAATTGACAGAAAAAAACAGATTCTTTACCTTTAGATGATGCTCACACATACTCCATCCCTGGTATGGAGTGTATGGGTCTGGCATTTGCCATATGTTCTGCAGGCCCTGATGAAGTTGTGGGGGCATCCTACTGCACTGTCCAACCCCCAAAAAATAGGTTGCACATATGTGCTGCTATTATATACCTATATTTTAACACCTTCCTCGAATCAGATCATCATTCTTAGGTTAATAAATTTAACAATGCAAAAAACTATTCTAAGAAACAGAATTCAGGTGTATACGCAAATGTGAACAGACTACAACTTTTGTGCTCATTTCCCCCTCCACGGTTTCAGCAGTTATGTTTATGACACAGGTCATATTTAACAGTGTATTATATTTTCCTTTCTCCTCCACATGCTCAAAAAAACCCCCCAGAAAGAACAAGGAAAACAACCAGTACAATGATTTCCTTACTCTTTTGCAAGGAAACGTTAGGCACAAGGATGCCACTTCCTGCCAAAACTATGGGATAAGACCAGCATTAGGCTTTATTCCCTCATTTGGAAGGCAATGAATAAACCTGTCTGGAAAGCATTTTCAGCTTCTGTAACAACTCTGTCACTTGGATTTATGTAACAACCTGGTTGCTGAGGAAAAGAAAACAAAATCAGGCACATTTTACTTGGAAGTAAGTCCTCCCACCAACTTCAATGAAATTTGCATAGGACTGCAACCTTGGCTTAAACAAGTTCTTTTGTGTTAGCATTTGTATGATTGCATTATGCACACATGTCTGCAGCCCAAATCAGAGCATTACCAACATAACTGATGGTTCTCCCTGGATGTCATAGATAGTAACTAATGAAATGAGTACCTTAAAACACTCTGGCAAATCTGTGGGGAAAATGCACTTGTTGCCTTAGATCTACCAGAGTTTTTCCACTGCTACAAGGATGTCCAATCATGCAGCATGACTTTCTCCCTTCACCCCTCCAACAGCAGCCCAAAGTGCCACTAAAAATTCTGCAGGGATGTGGGGGGTGGGTTTAGGGGATGCTCTGGAACAGGATGTGGGGGAGAGTTTGGACTGTCATCCATGGGTGAAGCAAGAAAGTCATGCTGTGTGGATGGTAGGGTTACCAGACCCCAGGACCCAGTGGGGGCTCCCCTGCTTTTGGGGACTCCAATCCTACCCCCAAACAAGGACATCCCCAACACAATGACATCACCCGGAAGTGATGTCATCATATCACTGATATCGGGGGTGATGCTGTAGTTTTTGGGGAAACTCTATGGTTTTGAGGGTAAAAAAACCTCTATGGTTTTGAAGGACCCAGGAGCTCCCACTGGCTGCCAGATTGGACCTGGCAACCCTATTGGATGGACATTTTTGTGCCTCTGTAAAAACCCCAGTAGATCTAAACAATTGTATTCTGGGGTATTTTACTACCCTGTTATGTATTGGGACTGAAATAGTGCAGGACTGTGCTTCCAGAGATGGGCTGAGCTTGGAGCTGCATAACGATAGCCCACCAGGACTCTGGCAGTGACCAATCAAGAAGTAATGTTATGTAAATATCCTATCATTGGGAATGGGGTGTGTTTGGGTGTGGCAATTGCATGCTATTTAAACAGAGATGAGGTTCTGAAGATTAACCCCCCCCCCAAAAAAAATTATGACCAAAAATTGCACTACTGTTCAAACTACACAATGACAAAAACTAACAAGATTTGATATCTCTAAAAAAATAAAATATTTAGGAATAACACTCATGAATAGATGTAGTTCCCTAATATAGGATAACTACACTAAACTCCTTACAGAAATTTAAAAAGACCTGGAAAAATGGAAAAACCTACAAATTTCTTTCATGGGAAGAATAGCGACTATTAAGATGAACATTCTCCCAAGAGTGTTGTTCCTCTTCCACACAATCCCTATACTAAAAAACGGAGTCTTTTAAAAAAAATTAGAAAGAACCATTAGACAATTCATTTGGCAAAACAAAAAACCTAGAATTAAAGTAAAACCACTTGAAGAAAAGAAAGAAAGAGGAGGCTTTGCACTACCAGACTGGAATGCATACTGCCAAGCAGCCAGTCTTACCTGAATTAAGGACTGGATTACATTAGAAACCCCAGAATTTTGAAATTGGAAGGACACAATCTACTATTAGAATGGCACACCTTTCTAGCCTATGATAAACAAAATATACATAAGTATTTTAACCACCACATAATTAGAGCACCGCTACTGAAAGTATGGATCAAGATAAAAAGGAAGTTTTATAGTAAGATACCAAAATGGATAGCTCCATTGAAGTACATCACCAATCCGAAACTAATTACTGAAAGCTTAATGAGAAAATATCAAGAACTTTTAGATGGAAATAACAACTTAAAGCCTCAAGAACTTTTATTGAAACAAGAGATCACACTATCATGGTGGAAAAGAATGCAACTAGAATCCAGATGCGTAAAGGATAAAAGAACTGGCTTCCATGAAAAACATTTGGAAATAGATAAAATACTGTTAGGCACAGAAGAGAAACTTATCAAAAAACTGTACACTATAATATTAGATTATGAAATGCAAGATGAATTAGTTAAAGCTACAATGATTACTTGGGCACAAAACTCAGGCCATAACATTGACTTAGATCAATGGTCAAGAATTTGGAAAATTAATATAAAATACACAAAAGCGGTACCTTTCAAAGAGAATCTTTATAAAATGTTTTATAGGTGGCACATGACACCAGATAGATTGGCAAAATGTTATCCCAACATGTCAAATATGTGCTGGAAATGCAAGAAAAAAATTGGAAGCTTCTACTATGCTTGGTGGACATGCCATAAGAGTAAAAAATACTGGACTGATGTACATAAAATTTTACAAGAAATAATAGGCTTTACTATACCTTTTCAACCAGAGATATTCTTGCTGAATCTTATACCTGCACAATATGAGAAATCTCACTGTTAAATGATCTCCCATGTAGTAACTGCAGCCAGAATTCTATACATTAGATTATGGAAAAGAGAAGAAACACCCTTAAGGGAGGATCTGATGTATAAATTATTAGAAACAGCCAAAATGGATAAATTGACTATGATTTTGCAAGGTGGGCAGGATAAGATCTTTGCAGAATCTTGGACAAGACTTTATAAGTGGATTGAAAATCTTATTAAGGAATAATTGTAAACAATATATCACAATAAGAAGTATCTCAAAGAAACTTTACCTGGTGTAAAAAATATGTGTGGGAAAAACAAACTCTAGTGATGTGGAGATCTGTTTTAACCCATATGTAAGCCAATTATCGCTTTTGTATAAGTGTTCTTTATTATTTTTGTAAAAACTAATTAAAAAAATTAAAAAAAGAAAGGTGTAACTCTGCTTAGGATTGCTCTGTAAACTGTTTTATCACATGCTTCTTAGTTTTTGCTATCAGAGAGGTAGTGGAAAATAAAAGGGAAAAAGAGAAAACCTACATTTTGTAGCAAACAGAAGAACAGAGACAGACTCATACACGTTATCGCCAGGGGCGTAGACTTTTTAAATCCCTGGGGGGGGCGGGGGCTCTCTCGTGCGCGCGTGCAAAGCGCGCGCGCACGGGACCATGTCCTTGCTGCTCCTCCATGTCCCCGCGGCGGCCAGCTCTCCCCCGCCGCCCTCTCCACAGCCCTCGGGCGGCGGCAGCGGCTGCAGCAACTTCTGCGACCCAGCCGTCCGCTCCAAGCTCATCCTCTACTTGGCGCTGCTGGGCTCCGAGAACCGCGAGGCCGCCGGCCGCCTCCACCGCCTCCTGCCCCACGTGAACTCGGTCTTGCAAAGCTGCCGGCCCCACGGACCCCTGCGCGGTGGCGGTGGCGGAGCAGAAGGCCAGGCTGCCCCGGACGGCCCCTGTGCGGCGGCGGAGGAGGAGGAGGAGGGCGGCTTGGGCTTGGCAGCCCGGGAGGAGCTGCTGCTGCTGCTCTTCACCATGGCCTCCCTACACCCGGCCTTCCCCTTCCACCAGAGGGTCACCCTCCGGGAGCACCTGGAGCGGCTGCGCGGGGCACTCTGCCGGGACGCCGAGGAGGGGGACGGGCTCCCCTGCCACGGGGGACAACGGAACTTTTCCCATAACTGCCTGCCAAGCAATGAGAACAGTTTGTATGAACAAACAGCAGTGCTTCATGATAAACCCTGTCCCCGCCGCCTCTCCCCCCCCCGCCCCAGGGAGGCAGGCGCAGTCGCGGCAGCAGCCAGCTGGCCGGCTGACTGCTGCGCCAGTGGGACCATGTCCCCGCCGCCTCTTCCCCCCCCCCGCCCCAGGGAGGCAGGAGGGCAGGCCGGGGGTGGGGGGGAAGGAGAGGTGGCGACGGCCAACTGGCCAGCTGACTGGCCACTGGTGGGCGCTCCCGGTGGGCGCTCCATTTTGCCGGGGGAGGCTGAGCCCCCCCCGGGAAATTTCGGGGGAGGCTCGAGCCCTCGAGCCCCCCCGTAGTTGACGCCCATGGTTATCGCATATTAATTTGGGATAATGCTGTAGTTTGTCTTATATTCAGATCTTCATACCATATATTTTGAGTGAGTAAAACCATGCTTCAAAAAGCTTTTCACTCATTCCAAAAGAGAAAAAGATTGCAAGGAGTGCCCCCCCAGTGCTCCTCAAAATTTCCAATTTGTTCGCTAGATTTTTTTTTAAGTGGGGGAATATTTTTCCCCGAATCTTCACCATTATTTTCTATGCTTTCAGTATTGCAGCCTCAATTAAACACAAACCGAAAATCATTCTTGTTCATATTCAAAATTCTTTATGCCAGCTGTAAAAGCTAGTTATACCTTTTCCATGCAGAATTGTAACTTAAGAGTTCTGTAAATTAAAAATGTTGCCCAGTAGAAAAAGGGGAAAAAAACCCAAGTCTATTTAGTACCCTTTAAAAGCCTAATGCAGAGTGATGAAAGATCCAGAATGCTTCTTCGCGTAATAAAGATTTAAGTACATCCTGCTGTTGTACATATGTTCTTTAACTACATTTAACACTAAGAATCTGAGATCCTCAGGGTGAAGTTTTTGTGTAATAAAATGTTCTGTCAACGGAGCGTCCAAAGAATGATTTCTAATTTTAGATTTATGCTCTGTGATTCTAAAATGTATGGGTCTTAAAGTGCACCCTACATATAAAAGTTGACCTGGGCAGGAAATTACATATATGTATCTCCTACTTTTGCAATTGGTAAATTGTTTTAAAGGAAAAGAAAAAGTACCCTTAGGGTGTTGAAAAACCTTGGTCTCAATTGCTTGTTTACAGACTGAACACAATCCACATTTAAAGTGATCCTTCCCTCCTAATTCTTGTCTAGGGAACTCTGCTGCTACATCTGATCTGACCAGCATGTCCTTAAGACATCTAGTTTTACACAGACCCATATAAGGCATTGTTTCACAGCCTGGGATGTCTGTTAACAAATGCCAACACCTCTACAGTTCTTGGTAAGCTCTGTCATTAGTGCCTTGGTGCTGTGCTCCTTCTAACAATCTAAGGCTGATTTTACACCTCCCCTCTAAACTAGTTTGACTGCTGTCTTTTCCTGTGCTGATTTCACAGAGGTGTGAAATTTCACTCCAGGGGGTTTAAGTGCACTAAGAAACCACAATTGTTTAAAGCAGAATAAAGCGGTTTAATACTAGCTTGACCACAGGAGGGCAATTAGTAGATATGGACATTTCAGTGGCAGCACGGTTTCACACCGCACAGAGGTATGGACAGGTTTTTTTGGAACTAGAATGATTCCAGCGGGAAAGTCAGATGTAAAATCAACCTACAAGAGCAATTTCAGCAATCCTGAGCCACAAGCTTTGGATGTTTATCTGGGTGCCTAGAAACACAGCAGTGGAGATGGACAGTCTTTGGGCCCCCATGCATGGTTGGTTGGCAGGGCCTGGGCATCTGAGCTCTACAGAGATGAGGCACAGAGGTTTCATAGAGCAGACCATAAACCAACATTTTCCAAGATAAGACGCACAGGGCTTTCTTGGAAATAAACTCCACTGAGTTTATTCAACTCAGTTGAACTTAGGCATGGTCTGAACATGCAGTCGATTCATTGGTAAATTCTGAGGTTGCAGCATGGATTGCGCCACTTCAGACTGCAAGTAAAGGAATCCTATTTTTGAGTTCTCTCCTGTATACATATTTCTTTTCAACAGAAAAATCAGAAGCAAGGAACATGCAAGTCTGGATCCATTCTCTCTGATGTGTTGAGTTTTTATTTATAAGTGGTGGGTTGTGGTTTTTTTTTTTTTAAAGAATATAATATTTCTCCTGCAACCCAAAGTAGCACAGCTAATTCTGCCACCTCAGGGTTCTACTTATTTTTTTTTTGCCATATGTGTGAAATATGCATAGCACTGGGCCGCCTGGTTGCACAACTATATGAAAATATCCACTCTTTCTATAACTCAACAAGGACTGCTGTATTTGTTCTGATATGAATAATGTAATCAATATATCTATTTCTGAATTGCAACCTAAAGGATGAGATTGATAGAGCTGCAAGATGGGGCTAGGGACAGGTCAGGGGAGTGAGATTTCTCCACAAACATGAAGTCTGAGGGTTGCATAATGAAATAAAAAAGGGGGAAAGTTAAAATGCCTCAAAATAACAGACACAATGTCTGAAGCTTTATGAAAAAAATGCCCACTGAACTCAGTGACTGTTGGCTGCTGCCAGGCAATATTGCCAAGCCTTCCAAGCTTTGGGTTTGGGGGGGGGGGGGATGGGACAGGAATGGACTGGCTGAAACAACCCTGTAAATAGTCTACCCCCGTGTCCCCAGTGCAGGAGGCCTTGCCAGGGACAAGCCCAGTAGCTACTACAGGGAACTTACTACTCACAAAACTTGGCTGGGGCAAGTAGTGGCCACTGCTCAAATGGGCCTGACAACAGTGCAGCCTGGCCAGACTTTGCCCTGGAAGAAGTTGTCAAGCTTGGGAAGTATGGAATGCTGAAGACACAGGGGCAGATAAAGTTAGGTTAGCTGCTAGGTGAGAAGAAAATAAGGAAGCAGGAAAAGGGGAGAGGCTTTGGGAGCTGCCGGGGAAAGGAAATGGTGGGGGAGGGGAAAAATAAATGCCCCCTGCAAGTTCTCACAGATCTGCCACATATAAATATCTAATAGAAAATGGATTGTCCCATGTGTGGATGATATAACATAAAAACTGGAATAGTCACTGATAAGCAGAAGTTTCTATCTATTAGATGGATGCTGTGGCTATACAGAAAAATACATGAACTGAAAATGCTCCAGAGGGAATAAAATGTTAATAGCAGCTGAGCATCTGCTAAATGAAAAAGGGAGGGAGGAGAAGTCAGCCTGCCCTGAAAAACAGACAATCTAAGAAGCAGAGAGGTTCAAATTGTCTCCCTTTTCTCCTGCAATTACTTTTCAACCCAGCTTGTAATTGTTATAAAAGTAAAACTTTTAAAATTCACAATACGAATCATGTGTAATTTTGAAAGAAAAAATGTACTTTTTAAGCCAAGGATTCTTGGAATTAATATACTAAATTAAAATCTCATGCAAATTTAAATACAATTTAATGGATAATATACTGGAAATCTGACAAAATAGGAACATAAACAAGACTGAAGACTTTCAGCACTTCCATTAAAGTAAATTACACATTTCATACTTAGCTTATCTTTTTGAATACATTTGTCAAATGCTATAGTCACATTTGCACAAAGTACAAACAATGAGAACATGTCTGATTAAAATAAGTTATCAGCCTTTTAAATAAATCATGAAGCATGGTAAATATTTACATAAGAAATCAATTAAGCAGAAAGAAATTTAAAAATGATAAAAGTATTCATATTGGTGGAGGAAATTAGAGACTGAAATAGCTAAAGAATAAACAAGCAACAGCTGTATACTTGCCCAATAGATAAATAATTGTTGTCAGTATTATTTCTTAATTTAACTTTTCAAAACATGGCTTATTTGTATAAACTACTCAATATTGCACAGAAAGATCTGATCAATCATAAATTAGTCAAGAAGAATATTATAACTGTCTTCAATGACCAGGCCCTACAGACATGTAGAAATTATTTTAAAATATTTTACTCTACTTTTCTCCTGTACTGCAGGATTTAAAGCACTTGATATCAAAAAGCGACATCAGTTCAAAGAAAAAATACTGAAAATAACTGCTCCATTAAAAATGCTTAAACAACTTGGCTTTACAGTTTTCCAAACCTTTGAAAAGCAAATGTCTTACCATTGAGCAGGCAGGTGTGACTGAAGAAAATATCTGAGTCTGGAGGTTCATGGACTCTCCAGTTAATACCAGCACCTTGAACTGGGTGGAAAGTGGCAACCAATGTATGGATTTCAAGGTTAGGGTAATATCTATAAAATGCATAACTCCAATTAACTATGCTAGCTCATTCTGAACCAACTTCAGTTTTGTTGTCAACCACAGATCCACTATTAACAAACAAACAGTATTTCTCTTCCAAGACCCAAATATTTTGGTAAATTCAGAGGTCTTTTATACCTTGAGTGAAAGAGGAAACTCATTTGGAAAAGGATCAGATACACAACTGTTAGATGCTTTGAATTATTTATCTTGCACACTAAGATCACAGATTTTGCATCATGCATAATACTTTTGACACTGAAGCTAGCCAACTAATTTCTTTATTGCTAAATCCCTCAACTGAATTGAACAAAAATTCCTAAAAACTCAATAATCTCTCACTAAAATTTATTTATTTATTTATTCAATTTGTATCCCTCCCTCCCCACCTTCCGGCGGGCTCAGGGCGGCTACCAACATATAATAAAATACACAATATCATTAAAACATTTTAAAACATGAAACCAAACAGTTACATACCCCAGTACAAGATGGCGTATCTTCTTTATCAGGGTTGCGTCTAAGATGTTAACCAGTATAGGCGGTGGAAAAATGTTCTAGCTGGCAGGTTCTCATTCGGGCCAGGGCCAAGATGTAACCATTAGGCGGCCCCTACTTAAAAGCCTGGTGGAAGAGCTCTGTCTTACAGGTCAATCCTGCATAATATAATGTCACCTAATTGCAGCAGGCGGTGTACCTAGTGTTGTCCATGGCAGCACTAGGGCTCGCCCAGATTGTATCGGGGTTCACACATCAAGCAGGCCACATGCTGGATTTGATCTTCGGGGCAGGGGTAGATATTGATCTGATGGCCAAATTGTTGGTGCCATGGTCAGATCATTCTGCTCTGAAGATCCAGCTGGATGTCCCCTCATCTAAGTGGTGAGCAAATTTTTGCTTGCCCACAGAGACTAATGGATTCAACTGGATTCCAGAATGCTCTGCGGGATTTGATGCCCTCCGGCGATTCCCTAGATGAGCTGATAGAGGACTGGAATACCTGGCTCTCTGAAGCCATTGATGAAATTGCCCCCTGACGTCCCCTTCGCCACCGTCAAAAAACATCCCCCTGGTACACTAGGGAACTCAGGGGGATGAAGCAGGAGCTTAGATAACTAGAGCAAATTTGGCAGCATGTTCGCAAAGAAGCTATGAGAGCATGTTATAGGGTGTTTATGAAATCCTATGAGATGGCAGTGAAGACCACAAAGAAAGAGTTCTACGCGGCATCCATTGCATCTGCCAGCTCTTGCCCGGCACAATTGTTTAGGATAATTAGATCTCTTATGGCCCTCTTGGAGAGGACCCAAAGTAATAAAAATTTGACCTTAAGCTGTGAGGCATTTGCAAGCTTCTTTTCATCAATCTGCTGCAGTCTCCCAGCCAATATTGAAACAGTATGTGAACTGGAGGCCCCATGTCTGACTCGGTATTTGACACCTTCAGTCAGGTCTCCCAAGCTGATGTAGACAGAATTCTGGGTGCTGTTAGGCCAACCACTTGCCTCTTGGATCTGTGCCCCTCAAAGCTGGTGAAGGCTGGCAATGAGAGGTTACGAGATATTATGGACCTGTCCCTGGGCCCCCTTGGAGATTTTATGAACCTGTCCCTGGGCTCTGGGACTTTCCTGGGGGGGCTGAAGGAGGCTATGGTTGTTCCAGTCTTGAAAAAAACAAATTCAGATCCTATGGATCACCCAGTCTTGAATCTCTTGTTCCTGGGTAAGGTAATTGAAAGAGCGGTGGCTGAACAGCTCCAGAAATTTCTGGAGGACGCATCAGTGTTGGATCCATTTCAATCAGGCTTCCGCCCTGGCCACAGGATGGAGATGGCGTTGGTCACCCTCACAGAAGATCTCTGCAGACAGCTGGATCGAGGTGGGTTGGCACTGCTGATACTACTTGATCTTACAGCAGCGTTCAACACAGTCGACAACAACCTATTGACTCACCGCCTCACCAATGTTAGAATGCATAAGACATGGCTCACCTAATTTCTCCACAGTCGGGGACAGAGGGTGGCGCTGGGAGGGACAGTATCCTTGAGATACCCACTGGAATGTGGGGTCCTTCAAGGGGCACTTCTCTCCCCAATGTTGTTTAACATCTATGCGCGCCCTCACCCAGCTAGTGCAGAGTTTTGGGCTGGGATGTCATCAATATGCTGATGACACCCAGCTATACCTGTCGATGGGTGACCGGTCAGATACCGTTCCAGGGAATCTTGCCGAGGGTTTTGAGGGTGTGGTGAGATGGTTAAAACAGATTGACTGAAACTGAATCCAGGAAAGACAGAGGTTCTGTGGCTGGGGGGGGGGGGGAGGCTCAATTGGGTTGTCAGCTCCCGACTCATGAGGGTGTGTCTCTATCACTGGCACAGACCATCAGGAGCCAGGGCATGACTCTGGATTCTTTCTTATCAATGGAAGGTTGCCAACCTGGCATTTTCCCAACTTCACCAGGTCAGGCAGCTGGATGCCTGCCTGTCTTGCCCTGACCTAGCCATGGTAATCCATGCAACAGTCACCTCCAGGCTCTAATTCGCTCTATGTGGGCCTGCCACTGAGCCTGCCCCGGAAGCTTCAACTGGTCCAAAATGCAGTGGTGTGAGTCCTTGTAGGGATCCCTCATACAGCACATATTCAAACAGTGCTGCATGAGCTGCACTGGCTTCCAGTGGAGTACCAGATCAGGTTAAAGGTTCTGTTTTTGACCTTTAAGGCCCTTAGCAGTCAGGGACCTACATATCTTTGGGACTGCCTCTTCCAGTATGCCCCTGGAAGAGTACTATGCTAGGGAAATAAGAGTCCCTGGCCTAAGAGAAGTCTGGCTGTCCTCGACCAGGGCCAGGGCCTTTTCAACCCTGGCCCCTGCCTGGTAGAACGCTCTGCCAGAAGACATTCATGCCCTGCAGGAGCTGCTACCTTTCCACAGGGCATGTAAGGCAGAGATGTTCTGCTGGGCTTTTGGCTGAGGACAGCAATGGGACTTCTTCTGGCACTCTCATGTGGTTCCCCATTCCTCATAGCCCCTCCCCCCAGGGAGGCTGGGAAGTTAGGATTTTCTGCTATCCTAAACACTGTATATATACTGTTTTTACAAATTGTTATTAGCTCTGCTTGTAGGGAAAGGTGGCCTAGGAAATCTAATTTAATAAATAAATAAATTATTAATAAAATAAGACTAATTTAAGAGTTTTATCAGTTTTGAAAAAAACAAAACAGACAGAAGGAGATGGCTAGTTCTTGCTTTGCTTGGAACATTTGGGCTGAGACTTAATATTTAATCTTCACCCCTTAAGAACAAACTCTGAAAGGCACTTTCTTAAATATCCTTTCCAGGAAATAACCTCCCACTGTATGGATATTGGCATTATCTGTTCTCATTGGGGCTGACCATCAGCATCCTCCTCCAAAAAATCCAGTTGTTTCTGTGAAATTCTGAAAATTGCCCAGCCATTGATTTCAGTCCAAGATGTCTTGACAATCTATTTTAACATCTCACTCTTCGAATTTCCAGTTTGTAAATAAATTATTAATATCACCCAGATTGATTGAAAAAAACCCATCACATCCAAAAAGCTCTTGAACTAGATTCAAATTCAGACATCTTTAATGGCATAATAGCTCTTGTACTACTTGTTTGGAGACACTCTAGCTATATCTTGGCATATACTCCCTCCATTTTGATATAACTTCAATTAACTGGTGTCTCTCATCCCAATGATCTCCTGAAGTTTCCCCCCCATTAGTTAGATAGGACTTTTACCCAACTCTAAAACAATAGGTCAGCTTGACTTTATTTCTAACAACATCACAAAAATATGCCTAACAAGTGAGAAAAGACAAAATAACAGTTGTAAAACAGTTCTTCATATAAAAGCAGAGGCAAGAGAGATTCCATGGAAAGTAACACCACGTACAGTATGTCACCGTAACATTGACAAAGTATGGGTAGGTCAGCTGAATCTAAAATGGGGTAACTTATGTGCCAAATGCAGTTGAAAGAAACAGCTTTTAGTACATGATTCATCTGCGTTTCTAGCCTAAGGCCCAGATCTGACAAGACTCTTGAACAAACTATAGAGCCATGCCATCAAAAGCAGACAGCACAACTTTCTTAGTCTTCAAAACCAGCATCATCTCTGACTTTCCAGCATGTTTCTCCTCAGCCACTTGATCACAGCTTCAAGACACTCCTGGAAGAAGACAGCTGCTTCTGGAGGCCTATTTAAGGTGACATATAGCTGGGTGTCATTAGCAGGGCTCTGTTGGGGCCGAGGCGCGCCGGAGCGCCGCTCCGGGAGAGAAGGGGCCGGGGGGCGGGCACATAACAAAGCCCCACCCCCCAGAAAAAAGCCTCCCCCGTTCACCCTTCCCGGGCCGTGGCAGGCCGTCGGCGGCTCGGGGAGAAGCCCTTCCCTCCCCCTGCTCACCTTTCCCGGGGCCGCGGCTGGCCGCCAGCCCCAGGAGGAACCCCCCTCCCTCCCCCACTGAGCTTTCCCGGGGCCGACATCCTTCGGCGTCGAATTGCTTATCTCTCCCCCCCCCCCGGTGCTGTTCCCTGGACTCCCTGGGACTTGTTTCCCTAGACTCCCTGGGACTTGTTCTCCCTCCGCTATGAGGGAGAAGAGCTCCTTTACCTCGTGGAGACAGAGAAAATAGCCCAGGGTGGGGAAGCCCCGCGCCCGCGCGAGGCTCGTTCCCCTCAGGATTTATGGGCAGGGGCTAGCTGAGCTCTGGCAGGAGGCTGCCGGCTCTCTGGGGAGGAGGCCCCTGACAGGAAGGGTTAAGTGGCCGAAAGGGCGCCAAAACGAGGCGCCTCTTATTAGCAGGCTAAGAAAACAACCCGCTTCTGAGGTGGCGGGAGCTTTACAAGCGGGCCCTGCATTGTTTATAATCTCGGGACAAGGCGACCACCAAGGAGCCGCAACACGTCCCGTCCCATCAGCAGGATCAAATGTCCAAGCTCTCCTCCCCACTTCCGCCCTCTGGGGCTGCTGCGAGAGGGACAGGGCTGGCTCTTCCGGCTCGGGGGAAGCGCCTCGGGCCCAGTCCAGCGGCCGGTGTGCTGCGCTCCTGTGGCGGATTCCGCCGCTTGAAGTGAACAGAGCCGCCGCCGCCCGTGCGGCTCTTTGAGATCCATGGCAAAGACGGAGGTGTTCTGCGGGGGGTTTCCGTCCTCCGTTCCCTAATCCCCCGCCCCTGCCTTTTGGGACTCGAGAGTCCAGCGGCCGCTTGGGAGGCGAGCAGACGTGTCCTTCTCCCTGCAGCATCAGTCAGCAGAAGGTCTCCTGGGTGTCGGAACATGAGTCCTCCTGAAAACGATGGCAGGCGGCCAACAGCAGGAAGGCTGGGAGGTGGAGGAGGAGGAGGGGTGTCGCAAAGAGAAGCTGGTCGCGAGGTTCGAGTCCAGTGGCCCCTCAGAGGTCGGCAAGAGTGGCAGGGCCTCTGCGGTCCAGTAGCACACAGCTCCCTTCGTCAGCGAGGTCAGGTTTGACCAAGACCCCAGGCCACGGTCTAAGAAGCCAAACCACCGCCCACATCCATAGTGTCGCCCCTCTTCCTCCAAGAAACTCGGGGCTTCTAGTAACCACTGCCCTGTGAGGTAGGTTAGGTCGGTAGAGAGAGACTAGAGGAAGATCTGGCAGGTAAGCTTAATGAACTGGAGGGAAATTTGAACCCAAGTGATCTCCCCAGTGCTGCTCCAGCCTTTGACCACGATATCCCACTGCTTTCTACTGCTTCTTTTATCCAAACAAATACCACAAAAAGATAATTGCACAAAGTTTTTTTAAAAAACAATCTTAATCAAGAACCAGTCCAGTATTATCCTCCTCCTCATCTTTATAATCCACTTTGCTCGCTGAGACACAGGGTGGGTTACAGGCTACAAATAGAGCGACCTGGCAACATAAGACAACCAATGAACAATGAACCCACCCTCCCTCCCCCCCCCCACTCACCTGTTCGGGGGCGCAAGGGAGGGAGAAGCCGGGCCTGAGTGGCTTAATGCCACTCAGGCCCAAGCAAGGGGGGGGGAGGGAGGGAAACCCCAGCTCCAGTGGGGGGAGAAGCGCCCCCTCCCTCCCTTCCTTCCTTCCTTCCTTCCCCTCTCCCTTCCTCCTTCCTTCCTTCTCTCTCTCCCCCACCTACCTACCTACCTTTCTGTTCCTTCCTTTTCCCCTTCCTTCCCCTCTCCCTTCCTCCTTCCTTCCTTCCTTCCTTCCTTCCTTCCTTCCTTCCTTCCTTCCTTCCTTCCTTCCTTCCTTCCGTCTCTCTCTCTTCCCCACCCACCTACCTACCTTCCTGTTCCTTCCTTCCCCCCTTCCTCCCTTTCTTCCCCTTCCTTCCTTTCTTCTCTCTCTCTCCCCCCAACTACCTACCTACCTTACTGTTCCTTTCTATCTTCCTTCCTTCCCCCCTTTTTTCCTCCTTCCTTCCTTCCTTCCTTCCCCCCCTCCCTCCCTTTCTTTCTCTTTCTTTCTTTCTTTCTGTCTGTCTTTCTTTCTTTCTTTCTTTCTTTCTTTCTTCTCTCTCTCTCCCCCACCTACCTACCTACCTTCCTTCCTGTTCCTTTCCTTCCTTCCTTCCTTCCCCCTCCCTCACTCCTTCCCTTCTTGCCTTCTGACACACTGCCCATGACGTCAGGGATGTGTGGCCTTTTGACACTTCCGGTGACATCAGGGGGTGTGGCATATGCAAATAAGTTATGCTAATGAGCTCCTGCACCTCTTTTTTTACGAAAGGACCCCTGGTCATTAACATATTGATACCAAAGCTTTGTATGATCTCAGTCAATGATCCTACATAGATAATAAATAACACAAACCAGGGCTCTTTTTGTAGAAAAAGTCCAGCAGGAACTCATTACTATAATAGGCCACACCCACCAGCAGGAACTCATTAGTGTATTAGACCACACTCCTGACAGCGCAGAAAGAGAAAGAGAGACAGAGAGAAAGAGAGAAAGAAAGAGAGAAGGAAAGGAGGGAAAGAAAGAGAGAAGGAAAGGAGGGAAAGAAAGAGAGAAGGAAAGCGAGAAGGGAAGGAGGGAAAGAGGGAAGGAAAGAGAAAGAAAGAGGGAAAGAAGAAGGGCAAGAAAGAGAGAGAGAGAAGGAAAGAAGGAGGAAACGAGGGAAAGAAGGAGAGAAGGAAAGGAGAAAAGAGGGAAAGAAAGAAAAATAAAGAAAGAGAGAAGGAAAGAAGGAGGGAGAGAAGGAAAGAGGGAAAGAAAGAGAAGGAAGGGAGGGAGAGAGAGAGAGAGACATGGGGTGAGGCTCTGCCACCACCCCCAAACCCCCCTCAAGCTCCCACAGGAGGGAAAGACAGAAAGAGATGGAAAGAAGGAGGGAAAGAAAGAAAGAGGGCAAAGAAATGGGGGAGAGAGGGGCTCTCCCCCTATTAAGGCTCTGCCACCACCACCCAAGCCCCCACTGCTGCCTCCCTGCACCAGCACTTACTGGGAACAGGGAGAGCACAGCGGAGACGGAGGCACCGTGAACCCCAAGGAGGCCCTTTTCTGTTGGCTCCCACGTGGCGACCAGGCATCCGGTGCCTTCTGGGTCCATGCACTTAAAGGGAGAGCATCCCCTTTAAGTGCCCAGAGCTGGAAGGCGCCTGACATCCGGTCTTTGCACGAAGACCGGATGCGGGGCGCTTTCTAGCTGACTCCATGCACTTAAAGGGGATACTCTCCCTTTAAGTGCATGGACCCAGAAGGCCCCCAACATCCAATCTCCATACAGAGACCGGGTGTGGGGCACATTCTAACCAGCTCCGTGCACTTAAAGGGGATGCTCTCCCTTTAAGTGCACGGAGCTGGAAGGCTCCCGATGCCTGGTCTCCATGCAGAGACTGGCTGCGGGGCACTTTCTAGCTGGCGGGGAGGGGTGGGGCAGGCCTGGACGCCAGCCAAAACACTGTTCTGGCACATTCCGGCCCAAAAAGAGCCCTGACACAAACAATAACACAATTATTTTTTTGGGGGGGGGGAATTCCTAGGGTTGCCAAGTCTTACTTACCTAATGGTGGGGGGGAGTCCTCCTTGGCCCGGGAGCTCCCTCAGTGCACGCTTTCCCGGTGACGTCGCCCGGAAGTGACATCACCACGTTGGGGGCGTTGCCAGGGCGACGCTCTGGCAATGCCTCCAACGTGATGACGTCACTTCCGGGCGACGTCATTACGTTGGGAAAAGTCGTCCTGGCAGGACGACTTTGGGGGTGGGGTTCCCCCGCCGGCCGAATGCTGGCCAGTGGATCGGGAACCCCTGTAGCGGGGGATCCCCCGCCCCCCCGGGCTGACTTGGCAGCCCTAGGAATTCCACATGAGAGCTCCCAGGCCACAGATTTTAGATTAGCATTAACCAGTTTCTACACTCAGAAAGAAAAAAAATCAAGAGATATACCTCATATATCAGTGCTACGTTCCAGGCAACTCAGCAGAATTACATGGTATAAAAAGCAGCTGTAGAACTTGCAAGGAGGCATTGTCCTTATCAAAGGTGGAGACTGCTCATCAGAGAAAATAAGGTTGTACCTGTGCCACAGCCAGGCCTGAAGCCAGACTGACAAAGATCAAAACCACAAAAAGATACATGAACTAATTAAATAAGCGACATCACTTTAAAAACTTTAAACCCCATACCTGCAACAGTTTCAGAGAGTAGCTGTGTTGGTATGCAGTAGAACAGCTAGATTTCAAGTCCAGATATTTGATGAAAGGAGTTTTGACTCTTGAAAAGTTATACCCAAAATATCACGTTGGTCTCTAAGATGCTATCTAGCTGTTGTATCAGCAACACTCACTCTGAGGCTCAACACTCACATTGGCAAGTATCAACCACATGGCTGATGTATATATCCTGTGCACACCCCACCAAACATGCACATATAAAAATATACAATATAACTATGAATATTAAATATGTAGGTATAACTATTAATTACCAGAGTACTTCTGTGCAAGTAGGGTTACCTCCCCCCACCCCTGAAAAGTCAGCCCTTGGTTATCTGGAGTGAGGGAGAGGGATTTCTTCTCTCTCTTCCCAATCCTGCTTCAGCCTGAAGCAGTGCAGGTCAACAAAGAAAGTGAAATTGCTAAGGCACCTGGTGGAAAGCAAGCTGACCATGGAGAGAGGGGACTGAAACTACCATCACCTCACTGTGTCTAGCTTGCTCTTTTCCCAGGTTGCTACCATCATAGTAGAAAGGGCAGTTTTACTCTCTCTTCTTTGCACCCAGCTTGGTCTCCTCCTTGGCGGCCTGCAGGTGCTGGGATGACAGTGCAAAGGCTATAAAAATGAGGAGTGTTTGAGAGGACGGGCCCTTTATTTTCATCCCTGAGACAAGGCCCACAGCTCAGGAAGGCTTGCAGGATACCCATCCTTCACTCTCTCTGACTGTAGTTTTTTCAAGGTGTGAACTAGGGATGGGCATGAAACGGCTCATGAACTAATGTTTGTCATGAATTCTGGTTGGTTAGTGAAGCCATGTTCATGAACTGAAGAGCTGCCACAAACTACCACAGATTTTGATACAGTTCATGGCAGTTCGTGAAGAGCAAAACATTAAATGGCTCTGAGCCATGGGCAGAGCAATCCTGTGCCGCAGTGACTGGCTGCTGCATAACTACGGTGTTGCTAGTCCATTCCCTGTGGGGATAAGTTATGCAGCAGCCAGCAGACAAATTTGGTGGGTTTGCAGTGTTTTCTGAGCATAACTGGGGTAGCGTCCATAGCAACTGTGCCCTGTGGTCAGTGGAGGAGGTGGCACTACGATGGACAGAGCTTCCAAAACCAATCATGGGGCATGTGGCAAGGGCATGGAGTCTAGCACCCATCTCAGGCAGGGGGCAGAGACGGGTGGGCCACAGGAGTTCCACACTCATCAGCAGCACACCCCACACCCCCTTAAAGGGGCCAACTCCTGTCAGCCAATCCAGACACAGAATCCAGACTGTGTGGAGGGAGTTCAAGCTGTCTACCCCACAAGCATCTGCAGCTGCCTCAGTGCCCACACAGAGCACAGGATCCCTGAAGGGAAGAAAGGGAAGAGGTTTGTCATTGCCACTGTATGCATTTGGGGGTGTCTGGCGCTCCTCGACAGGTGTGCTTCCCAGCAGCCCAGCCACATAGCTGAGGGCACTCCCACACTACCCCTACCAGTGTCTCCCTAACCCCTTCCAAAGAGTCTGCCTGCTACATTGGCTCCCCTCCCAGTCATTGACTCCAGGCACCCCCATGGTCCCCTGCCTCCTCAGTGATAACTTTCACAGATGTCTTCCCCCGGGTGACAGAAGCCCCCTTCCCTAGGGTGGACACACAAGTATGAACTTCATTCTGTAAGGCTGTGCAGCATGTTATGGACTTTTGCTACAATATGAAAGCTACACATGGACTATGCCATTAGTTATGTGGGACATGAGAGTACATTAGGTGACCACTGGGAAGATGGGGACAGACACCTACACTATAGGGTCAAAACGCCATTTTCTGAGGTTACCACCTCCAAGTGGGAGGATTGATATCAGAGATCAAAAGACACTCTCACACAAAGACAGGAGGTTGTAAATTTACATCTGCAACTCTATACACGCATACCCCTTTCATGTATGCCTCCTGGTGCCCCTTCTTGCCAGCCTTCATCTCCATATGACACATCAAAGAAGCATCACACCTGGGCATGAAGACATCGGGATGCTTCCTGAGGACCGGTTCCCCTGGTCGGCGTTCCTGTGATCCAGAAGATCGGCGCCAGATCCCGCTGGCAGCAACATCCTGCTCTGACCATCAGATAGATCTGAATATTGACCCATCTCCTGTCACCCCCTTAGTGGCTAGAGATAACATACGGACCATCTATAGGTTTTCTAGGGATGACATCATATCACGCCATCCTCCCAGGTCCTCCCAGGTAACACCTCCCAATAAAAGATACTCCCCAAGGTTACCAGTTCAGTTCGAGCTCTAATCCTGGTCCTCCTACCTGTCCTAACCCCCCCCCCCATGGATTCCTGGGTGCACCACTGGGATCTGCCTTGTGGTCCTCTGCCGGTTCAGAGCCATGATCCTTATCGTCTCTCCGAGATTTCCTCATCCCCGTTTTCCAGCCGGATTCCATCGCTTCTATACAGGTAAATATCACCCTCAACTGAAACCATCAATTACCTGCTCATGCACAAGTCCCTGTAACTTCTTCCTAAATTCCTAGTACTGTATGTATGCATGAATGACAGAACAACATTGCTTTTTGTAATCTTTTTATTATATTTCAGTAAACAAACTATTTTACATCTTTAATCGAGTTCTTGTCAGTTTCTCAGAAGTATTGGTTAGCGCATCCTCTGTATACATTGGTTAAAGGTCCCGTAAGCCTGCTGCATATTGATAACAGCTAATATTCCCCAAATATTAATAACATAAAAGAGCAGTGAGGCTAACAATTCATTCACTGTGTTTCCCAACTTTCTCCCCCATAGGAATCACAAGTGGCTTCCATCATTCTCCTGTCCTCTGTTTTATGCTCACAACAAACCTGTGAGGTTGGTTAGGCTGAGAGTGTGCAACAGGCAAGTTCCCATGGTACAAGTGGGGATCAGAATCTGGGTCTCCGAGATCTAGTCTAACAACTGCACCAAGCTGGCTCATTCACCCAGACCCCCTCTGGACCCTCCCCCTCACACAGCAGCCTGCAAGGTGAGGGAGGGAACCTGCTGCTCAGTCAGCTTTGGAGGTACTGCTGGGCCCCTGCTATGTTGAGTGGAGGATTACTACCAGTGGCACCTGCAGAACCATCCACAGCCACCCAAGAGCCCTCCCTCCTAGACATGTCACCGGGCAGCCCTTGGGGGAGTCACAGATGGGGTAGGGAGGGAGTGTGGCAGGGAGGAGTGTGGAGCTCCTGTCATGTAGTCAAAACCAAACAGACAGAGACACAGTTCTGGCACAACACAGACTTTATTGAACGGAAAACCATGGCAACGTGTGAGGACTCTATTCACTACCTCCCTGGGGACATGAGGCAGAGGACTGAGGATCCATAGCATGGCATGCCTCTAAGGGGATGGATTCCAGGTGGAACTTGGAAAGGCTGGCTGGTGCAACACTCCACTCCAAGAGCAGGGCTGGGACAGCAGAATGAGCAAAGGGTGGGAGAGGGAGGCAGGACTTACCATCCCCACAAGTCTCCCTGTTGAATCTTCACCTGCAGGAAAGTAAAACAGAGATACATCCAGCCGTGGCAAGTGGGCATGAGTGCCATGCCAGGCTCAGCCGTAGATGTGTTGTCCTGACAGGGCCTGCAAATGCAGCCCCATGGGAGGGGGCTTTGCCACAACCCCCCCCCCCCTTGAGGCACGTGGTGGTACCATCCAAATTACAGAGCGCTGACAGATTGCTGGCAATCCATTCACAGCAGTACCTGCAGCTCCTGCTCGAGGCTAGGATCCTGCAAGGAAATGAGTCAAAGTGTTGCCCGGCAAGCTGGTTCACAACGTACAGTGGAGCAGCTGTCAGACCCCCCCCCCCCCCCAAACCACCAACATGCCCTGTCCTCTGCCAAGGGTGGGAAGCAGGCAAATGACATAGCTTACAGCCAGTGTTCCCTCTAAGCTGAGTTAGTGTGAGCTAGCTCACAGTTTTTTTTATCCTCTGGCTCACACTTTTTGTCATGCTCCAGAGCAAACTAACTTATGCAGTAGCCAAATTGCTCACCCACTACTTTAATGCCAGTAGCTCACAAAGTAGAATTTTTGCTCACAGGACTCCACAGCTTAGAGGGAGCATTGCATTACAGCCCAGTGTTGGGCTGAAAACACTCCCCTCCCCAGTTCTCCTGGAAAACTTTCCTGGGATCTTTTCCCATGGCATGTTGGGGATCATGGTGCTGCGAGCGAGGCCAGGGCTTGTGTCGCCCCTGCACAAAGGCAATGCTGGGTTTGAGTGCGGGAGGTGCCAACATGGTTTGGGATCCTTGCCCTTGCTTACCTGTCAGTGTGTGGTTGCCCCTGTGGGTCGAGCCTCCAAAAATGGGGTACCTGTTAGGGTTCTGAAATGGGAAAGGTCAGCACAGAGTATGGACTTTGCTCTCCTTGTTGGGGGTTAGAACAAAGTGCTCACCCTGTAGTGCTTAACTGCCCTCTCTGTGCTTTTCCCACCACCAAAGTGCCTTGCTCTAAGTGCTTTAAGTCTGCACAGCAGGAATATCTGAGATGGAGCCCCACGCCATGCACCCTAACTACTGAGTTGTAAGATGTCCTGGCTGAGGTTTTTGTAGGGTGAAAGGGTTCATGCTTGGGTTCTGGAGAGGAGGCTTGGCCTGGGAAGGGAGATGATTGGCCGAGCCTGTAGTAGGCATCCTGAGCTCCTCCGGGCCCAATGGGAGTGGGCGTAGCAGCACTGGGGTGGTACTTGATTTTTCAGTTCATTTGGCACATATGGGCCATGCTGTGTTTTTTGTTGGCATAAATTTCCACCTCTGACAGGGGGCATTCCCAGGCTGAAAGGGCTCAGGGAGCCAACTAACTCTGGCCATGCCCCTGAAACTGCCCACAACCATGCCAGCACCAACGAGCAGCTGCCATGGGCCTCTGCTGGCACCTGAGAGCCATAGAGAGGTGCTGGTGGTCTGTACCAATGTAACTGGCCTTTACAATGGCATGTCTTGGAGATATTCCGGCGTACGGGTCACTCAGCTCGCTGGGTGCTTTCAGCCCGGGGGGGGGGAGGCGCTGTGTTATTAAACCCCTGCTTTCTACTCCTTGTATAAATCTGGGGGTCAGGGGCGTCGAGTTGTCCATTTCCCGGGGGGGGGGGGGGGCGGAGGCTCCTGGGACAATGTCCCCGCTGCTGCTGCCGCCGCCTCTCCCCGCCACCTGGTCACTCCTCCCTCCCCCTTCCTCCTGGGCAAATGCCCAGTGTGATTGCATCACCCAGAAGTGATGCCATCATGCTGGGGACGTTGCCAGGGCAACACGCTGGCAATCGCCCTGAAACTCTATGGTACCATAGAGTTTGGGGGCGGTTGCCAGAGCATCGCTCCAGCAACGTGCCCAGCGTGATGGCGTCATTTCCGGGTTACATCATCACACTGGGCATTTGCCCAGGAGGGAGGGGGAGGGAGGAGTGACCGGGCGATGGGGAGAGGCAGCGGTGGCAGGCGGGCTGGCTTGCGAAGGAAGGGGGCCTGAAAGGGGCCTGAAAGGCGTGGTGGCAATGGTGGGCAGGCGGCCCAGTGGGCACTCTGTTTCATTGGGGTGGGCTCAGTCCCCCCCCCCCCTGGGAAATTTCAGGGGAGGCCCGAGCGCCCCCGTAGTTGATGCCTATGCTGGGGGTGATACAGTTTGAAGCCATTTAAATCCCGACTTTCTGTTGGCGCAAAAAGCTGTGGCCAGCAGAAAGCAGGGGATAAAATGCCTCCCAGTCATTTCACTTCCTGCTTTTTGCTCACTGCCAAAAGCCATGGCCAACAGAAAGTGGTGTGTGTGTGCGTGTGTGTGTGAAATGGCTTGGAGCCATTTAAACCCCTACTTCATTCTCCCCATGGTTTAAATAGCTCCAAGCTTTTCTCGGGATGCAGAAAGCAGGGGTTTAAACTTTAAACAGCTCATGAACCCATACGAACTGGTTCAGTTCAGGAACCTCCTGGTTTGTATGGGTACACGAACCATGAACTGACCTGAACAAAGGTGGTTTGTGTCAATCTCTAGAGTGAACCACTTCCCAAACACAAGCCCTACCTGGGAATGTTTTGTCCAGTTTTGTGGTGCATGGGGTGAGTGTCACAGTAGACAAATGGTGCTCAGAAGAGTTACAGGTGCCATCCCAAGCCACTGTGTGTGTACCACTGCCCTATACACTTCTGCAGCACCAGCAGCCACTCTATACAAAAAGAGCAGAACAGTCATATTTTATACAACACTATAATTCCAGATCAGGAAAGGTTTGTGGTTCAGAGGTAGAACATCTGCTTTATATGCAGAAAGTCACAGGTTTAATCTCTGGCATCTTCAGTTGCAAAGGTCAGGTAGACTCAAGTTCAGTAGCACCTTAGAGACCACCCGGGGTGGGGGGCAAGGTATACGCCTTCAAGAGTCAAAGCTCCCTAGAGTAGCACTGGAGCTCTGAGGTTTTTTTATCCCACTCAGAAGGTGGGAAGGTCTAGTAAAGAATATTTGTCAAGGATGCAAAAGCACAATGTGTATTGTAATCCACTTGATTAGAGCACAGGGGGAATGCTTGGGGGCAGAAAACCAGCTGGTAGCAGATGATGTGAAAGGCCTTTCTCTGCCTGAGATGCTGGAGACCCACTGCCAGTCAAAATATAGACAGTATTGAGCATGAGAACCCAGTGGTCATACTCAAAGACAGCTCCATGTGATGTATGTCTCAGGAAGCAGAAGAACACTTCCCAAAGGTATCTGACTGGCTATTGTGAGAAACAAAAAGCCAAAGAGGCATCACTGACTGAAGTAATTATATTCAGAGAATTTTAAAACACCTTCATTTGCTTCAGGCCCAATTCAAAGTGCTGGTTTTACCTTTAAACCTCTAAACATTCACAGTATAGGGCATTTTCAAGGCTGTGTTATACCATCCACAGGGTTGCCAACCCCCAGGTGGGGCCTGGAGTTCCAGAATTAGAGCTGATCTCTATACTAGAGATCAGTTCACCTGGAGAAAGGACAGCAGCAGCCTATGACATCATGTCCCTGCTGAGCTCCCACTCCTTCCCAGGAAGTTCACAAACCTTGAGAATCCTACATACAGGTTCATTGAGGCCAGAGGCTCCACTTTGGGGCATAGGGAAAGGTCTCTTTCACAACACCCATGAAAGTTTGGAGCACCTTCCCTAGGATGATCTATCACACCTGTGGTAGCATCTGAGCATCAAGCAAAGGCTGTTCTTTGACAAGAGTGTTAGTAGATTCCTAGGTTTTTATGGTGGTTCTGCTGAAATTTCTCCTGCTCAGTTAGTTAGCCTTGCTCTTTGTATTTGCACTTTATTTTTGTGATTATTACATTTAACTCTTAATTATTTGTCAGTCGCAGATCAAAAGGCAATATTTAAAAATCATCTAATTGGAGCACTTGGGTAATTAGGGCACCCTTCCAGCGCTGCTTTTGTATTTGCACTTTTTAGCACCGACGGCGATGTTGCTAGGAGCAACACGACTACTAATTCCCGCCACTCGACAAAGGCATAATACAGAGAAAGAGAACGAGAACCAACCGCCGCTTGGAAAGAGCGTCACCCTTTCTGCGCATGCGCAATCTGCTCTTCTGTTTGGACGGAAGCGGAGGCGGAAGCAGCGGCGGGCGGTGAAGTTATGGTCGCTGCCCGCGTGGGGAAGTGTCGCCGGTGAACGGCGCCTCGGGCTTGGCGGGGATGGAGGTAACGGAGCAGCTAGAGACGTTGAGCGTCGCACGTGAGGCGGCGGGTCCCGAGGGGCGCTGCAGCGTGGCGGAAGAAAATGTTCCGCTTCCCCCGGAAAGCCTCTCGGTGGCGGGACAGACGGCCTTCCAGGGGCGGAGTGGGGCTGCTGGAGCGGCAACCGAAGGGCTTCTCCAGGCCGGGGAGGCGGGGCCCTCCGTGGCCGTCCCTGCTGGGGGCGACACTGATGGACGAATTCCGGGCCTCCTGGAAGTCCCCGCCACGGACCCAAGTCCCGACTGCACGTGGCCGAGTTATCACCCGGGAACGGTTTGTGTTGCGGGAGGCGAGGAGCGGAGCCGGGACTCTCAGGCACCCGCGGAAGGAGAGGACCTGCCTGGTTGGGACCCCTGTCCGGAGGAAGGGCCGCCGCCACCCCTAGAGCTCAGTCGCCCCTCCTCTTGCCTGGGCTTGGCAGGGGGCCCTGGCGAGGGGGCGATGTGTCCTCGGCTGATCTCTCCGGGGCCGGAGGGGCAGGACCAGGGCCCCGGGGATGTTTTCGCCGTGGAGGAGGAACCGTTGGTGGACCGCAACGCTTCCCCGGAATCCGAGAGGTGGGTAACTGCCTCCCTAGTTAACGCTTCTTGGGACTTATTCAGACAGCGGGGACCGTGTTTTTTCCCTTTCTGGAGAATACGCAGCTCCAGTTGGTGCGTCTTAACAGCAACGGTGAAAACTTTGCCACAGAGATTTATTGGCTGTCTGCACAGGATACCGATGTCCTATGTAACCCTGTGAACCACCGAGAAGGACTCCTTATCGCTCTTGTAGAGAAGCAAGCCACAAGATGCTGGTTCCAGCTTCCACGGATCTAGTAGAAGCAGTCAGTTCTTAAAACTTTGCAACTTGACATTCAGATGTTCTTTGTTTTGGAAGTCTCAAGGCAGGTGTCCTGTGTTCAGGTCTCCTAAATCTGTTGTGTGCTGATTGGCTTTAAACAATATGTGTGTGTGTGTGTATATATATATATATATATGTTTCATTTGTGTCATTTGGCAAAGTCTAACAAACTTTGTTATCAACTTTATATAGGGATTAAGGCTGTAGCTGTTTCTCATACAAACTACCTGTACATAGCTGTAGTCTGATGCTAGAGTTAAGTAAGTCGCAAAGTTCGATGTGTATACTGTTGGGATAGAAAAAGTGGAGGGCTATTAAGACCACCCCTGGAAGTCTTATTCAGCCATTCTTTTGGAATCATGATAATCTCTGTAATTGTTACAAGTGCCTCACAGTTCAGTTCCTACCCCTGAACTTCCTTTACAATATGTGGATGCTGTCAAATTATTAAGGGCTGTTGTAATAATATACAGTGGTATTTGAGCCAGCTGTTTTTTATTTTGTATGTTACTGTTAATAGCATAATCTGGGTTTGTCCCCTCCTTGCAAAAATGTGCGGTGTCAGCACAGTATGTTTATTTTTGATTTTTGATACAGATGTTTGCATTGTGTGAGTCAAGAGTTAATATCCAGCATATTGCATCTTTTATTTTAGAACATAGTCCTGAAACTCTGCCTTGGATGCTGTTTCTTGTTGTTGTAAGAAGGGATTATTTTCTGGGGTCTGCAAAATGCATTCGCCACTCGCAAGTACATGTTTTATATTAGTGAAAAGCCCTGCCCATCTACAGAGCCTAGAGCCTTGATTTGTTTGGGGGGGGGGGAAGAGGCAAATCCAGCATCTCTTTTCTTCCTCATTCCTGTTCCTGCTGGGGAGGAGGCAAGGAAAGAGCATCTGTGAAGTTCAGCCAAAATGTGTAGACCCTGATCATTATCCAGCAAACCTTCTTTCTCTGTCAGGGGGGGCATATTTACGTCTGAGACATTAAATGAGAATGTAAGGTTAAAAATTGATTTTTTTTCACTTTTTATGCAGTGATACTGATACAGACAGTTCCTCTTCTGTCTCCTCAACTTCTTCCTGTTCCCCAGTGGTATCAGAAGAAAATGACCAGCAATGTAAGAATGATGCAGACTCTTACAGTGTTGGGGGAAAAGGTGAATCATCTGGAGTAAGTATGTCGAAGAACCTTCTTTGCATCATTAGTATTGAATCAAATTAAACATTAGCTTCTCAAGCCGGTATTCACTGAGATATTTGGAATATGTGGGTAGGAGAGCACTTAAAGGGAAGTGAAAGGTGTATAATTTTCTCCATAGGTACTTATTCCTTGATCTGTTTTTCTGTCTGCTGTAGTCTTACTTCCAGTTTGAGTTCAGCTGGAAAAAAGGACAATTTAAAACGAAGTTGAAGAGGGGTGTTTGGAAGAGGGGAGTCATCAAGTACAGGAAGGCTTTTCCTGCCTATTCTCTCCAAATATCCCCCCCCCCCCACTACATGAGTATTTCAGCAGAAAAGTTTGAAATGGAATTTTCCCCTTCATATGTGATTGGAGAAAGTCACCAGTGAAGGAAGAAACTTGATTCAGAGGAAATGTGTTATATCTGCTGAATTTTTATACTCGGCTCTGTTGATATTTATTCATAAGTAGAACTACCTGTTAATCTGTAATTTTGTTAGTTTTTGAACATCCTATAATCACTCTATGTAGTTTTTCAAATCTCTAAAAATGTCTTGGAAAATGCTTGAAATCTATTGCTGAAGCTGCATCTTGGAGTCCAGATGCATATTGTATACAAATATGTGTAACAGGTGCTTAAGATGTGGGAATGATAGAAACTTGTGGCAACTCAAATGACATCTAACCATTTTCTACTCCAACTTCCAGTTTTTCCCCCTTTCCCATTCTGCCTTTTGCCCTGATCCACTTATACACTAACAGTAATGGCCTGAGCATGCTGCATCATGCAGGAGGCTTGAGGACCTTATGTTTCGTTGCAGTTGGTCTTCCTTGGCAGTAGGCTCACATTGTGGGGAGGCAGGCTCTCACCTTTTCCTCTCTTGCTGCTCCCCCCTCCCCCAGCCAGGCCCAGCCATTCCCTCCCCTCCTTCTCTTTGCCCCATTTGGAGGTGATGGGAAGGGAGAGAGGGAAGAAAATGGATCCCGGGCACTTTTGCCTGTCAGAAGGAAGGCGCTCTGGTCTCTCTGTCAGGCAGAAGTGCCTGGATTCCCCCCCCCCCCCCACTCTTTGCTCTGTTTGGAGGCAATGGGAATGGAAGGGAAATGGCATCCTCTCTCCTGAGGTGAATTTTGGTGGGCAGAGCTTTGGTGGGTGGGCTGCAGGGAACCCAGCCTGGGGCATCCTTTCCCTTCCCCCCCCCTTCTCTTTGACTGTTTGACAGTGTCTTCTGAGAGGAAATTTGGCAGTGTGGGGGGGAGGGGTTACGCTGATAGTCCATTGTGTTTTCACTGACAGAAGCAGGCCGCTGACGGGACAGTTAGGGAAGGGATAGAATGGATCCCGGGCAGTTCTGCCTGTCAGAAGGAAGGCGCTCTGGTCTCTCTGTCAGGCAGAAGTGCCTGGATTTCCTTTCTCTCCCCCTCCCCCCCATTCTCTTTGTTTCGTTTGGACAGTTAGACACACCTGGCAGTGGGCGGAGGAGAAGCGTGGACCCAGCTCCCAGTCGGTCCTTCCCCTTCGCTGGCTCCCTCCAGACTGAGGCCGAGACGCTGGCCGGTGGTTCTGTGGGCGGGACTGAGGCAAAACAGGGAGAGAATGCAGCCAATGGCCACGGTCCCCCTTTTAAGAGGCAGTCCGTCCAGCCTACTGATTTTGGTGCCCCATGGAATCTTGCCCCTTGGAATGTTAAAACAGCTTTATATAATAGGAAAGATGAGCAGTAGTAGCAGTGCTTTGGAATGAAAATAAATTTTGCATTTTATCTAGCAGGAGTCACTTCCGGTTGAAGATCTGACAATATTTCTGCCAGAATCTGTTGAATTGGTACCATTTGGGAAAGTTTCCAGCATTATTGAAAACTTAGGTAAGCCAAGGGTATATGTGTTAGTAGTTTTCTCGTGATTGTCTCACTTGCGGTTTGTATGGAAGTTAGTTACTGAATATGAGGATGAGTGTAATACATTATTGATGGCTGTGGATGTCAGTGGAGACAGTAGAACCTCTGCTAATAGACAGACACTTGGTTCCTCTCAGAAGCCCTAAAGCACTCCATGCCAATCTGCCCTAAACTTTTTTGTCTCTTTTGTCATATATCAATCTTGATTCCTGTACAGGCATCTGGACACACTGTCTCAAGCCATTGCTCTTCAAATTTGTTAGGTTTCTTCTGCTTTGTTTTCCAGCCTTGGTAAGACTTATGTCATGTACAAAGTTTAATCCTGACCAAACTCTCTCATACTTGTTTGTCCATTTTCTTCCTGTATACATACTCATTTAAAATGCTTGCTGAAAACTCCCAAGGTGATTTACGGTTCCTAATTTAAAACACTTAATATAGGGAATATCCCCTAACCCCACTGCATGAATCACAGCACTTTAGAAGGGGTTTAGAACAGTGTGACCCAGTTTATTAATTTTAAAAAATGTGCAGACTGTTTCTAGCAAAGCCTCTTCACTAAAATACCAACAGCACTCCCCCCCCCCTTAAGATTCTTAGCTTTTTCTTTCAGTTGTAATACAAAAAGCTTACATGCTAGATGAAAAGGTCATCTGGAGGTCACATGGAGTACTCAGCTAAGATAAACTGAAGTGTTGAGAGGTTCTTGAGAGATGAATAGATAAAGCTTTGTGGGATATGTGCCATAAAAAGGAATGGGAATAGATTAGTGCACATCACATACTGGCTTTGACAAAGTGAGTGGTTCCTGTAGCTTTGTGTGGTTCCAGTGCAGAAGAGACTGTTTGAATTGCATAATTAGGAACTTACTAATGTTAGCAAGAATGTGTGATCTTCCATTGGCAGAGTCCAATCAAGTAATATTTCAGATGCCGAATGTTAAGCAGATTGGCAGTTGATTCCAGTTGATTCTTGTTAACTGTGGATGTTTGATAGTAACAGTGCTTACTCTTGTTTTCGTCAAGTATGCTGATTGGAGTCTAGGCAGTCAGTGCTCTGCACGGTGCCTGGCTCTAGAAATGCTTCATTGCACAAAAACTTTAAAACAATTTGCTTTGGGGCTGTTATGTTTTTTGGGCTTTTTTGGTGGTAAATAGTTCTTCTTTCTCTAGCTCTAACTTTCATAGGTAGCAAACCTTTGTTTGGTCTGTTCCTCTTTATATTGCGATTGGTGGATCACATGATATAATTTCCCTGAATACACAGATAATCCCTGCATATAGGAAACAAGAGTGAATAGTAGCGTAGCATACTTGTTGATACGCTTGTTTTTCGTGTGCCAGAATGTTGTGCTTAAAGGGGGAACAGCAGCATTGCTTCAGCAGAGAGTGTCTAAAGATGGCAGGAATGTCCAGCTTCCCATAAGTGGAGATTGGTTCAGATTTTGGCCCGCAATTTGACATTCTCTCCACCAGAGCCTCAATAAATTATATCTATTGATATGAATTAGGTGGGTTCTAATCTACATGAGGACATATCATTATATTACTATTTCGTTGTTTCTTGTCTCCCTCCAAGGTTGTTCTGTTCTGGGTCTCTAAACTCCCTTTTTGGCATCCTTCACTGAGAGGCCAGGGTAGCTCTTCTTTCCACAGAGAATTTTTTGTGTGTGGCTTCTTTGGTCCAGCGACTATTCCCCTATATTTCTGGCCATATCTGTGACAGCCTCCACAACGAAAGACCATGCTGCAAAAGTAGAAAGAAACTATTGGGTTCCAGCGTTTGGGAATTTCAGGAATTCCCCCCCCCCCCCCGCCACACAAATAATCAAAACTTTGCATCTGCTAAATGCAAGTTACCTCATTAAGATTACATGATCTGACTGCTACATAATCTTGATTAGAAGTAGGAAAATACGCAAGTAAAAACATAATGTGGATATAGATAAAGGTCTTATCAGATGCATGTGAACAACTGTAAATTAAATCATTCAGGGGAAAAACACAAGTTTAGTACCTTTTCTTTTAAGATGCAGTTGTAATCAACAGTCTTGTTAAAATAATACAGTACGTGTTAGCTCTGCTCAGTGTTGGTTTTATGTATTTTTAAGTTGATGGTATAAATATAGATAATGCTATAAAGGAAAAGATGGAGACTTGAATGTGAACGCTGAAATCAAAGGGTATTTGAATTGATGTTGGCGTGGGCAGGTGGCAGAAACTATGCTTCCTGACCATTCATAACATAACAGAAAATTCAGCAGCCTGGTTCTGTGTCCGGCTGTATAGTTGTAGGCTTTTAAAAAGGTCCTATGTGGAACTTGAGTTCTGCAAATTAGGAGTGGAGCATAGGGTGAAATATCATTAGACTTTTGGTGCCCATCATCAGTGTAGCCTTGTGCTGGTGGGGACCTATAGCAAAAGGATTTCCCATTATATTTGCTACAGGTTATTTCACTGTGATAGAGGTGGACCTGGGCTGATCCTGCTGCCCTCTGAGCTTTGTAAAGGGGCATATAACTGAATATTTTGATATTATGCTGCCTCAGGTTGGATAATTTTGTTTCAGGAGACACTTGTATTAACGTTAGAAATGCATGTTCCTCCTTAGCAATGACTATTAGTTCTTTGTTGAATAATTAAAATATACATCTTGTTTCATGTTTGTCAGGTGCTTGGCTGAAATGTTTGTCAGAACACTGTATGATAGGTCAGCCAGACAGCCATGCTTAGCATATTAGGCACCATTCATCATTTTGCTCCTCTTAAAGTGAAGTTTCATAATGGAGATATAGTTGTTTCCTTGAGGGTATTGATCTGAGAGTCTCCAATTATTCTACCCTAATCAGGTGTAAATGGAGATCGGTGGTGATCTTACAATCATCTAATAACTTTATTTTTGCTAAAGCTTAGTTTAGTTTGGAGAAACGTCAGAGCTCTCTCAGTTGTAGCAGTAACCAACTGTAAAGCAAATCTGGAATGTGTAACTGGTTTACAGTGCAGTCCTATGCAGAGTTAGTCCAGTTTAAACCCATTGAAATTAAAACTGAAGTGCCAGCATAAGATTGCAATGTAAATCTTTCAGATTTTTGATTATATATTCTTTTTCTAAAAGCTGCTTACAGCATCAGAGGATGCACCAGAACAAGCTATAATAATATTTCCTATAAAGCTTTGTCATTGTAGTTTTCTTTGTCCTGATTATATTTTTAAAAAAATAAAATGTGGGTTGTTGTTTTTTTGCCAAACTGTAGCTCCACAGTACGATCAGCCCAGCTGGAGGAAGTAAAGAAAAACAACTTAATATAGAGCTACTTACAATTTATAAGTAGAAATATTGGGATTTAAGTGTTTGAGTTGTTCTTGTCCATGAAAATAAGCTCAATATCATGCTACATCTATCACTGTAGTTGTGTTGTAGTTTAAAGCAGTCGTTTAAATAATGGCCTTTATTAAGTGTGAATGTTAAACTAGAGTACCCTTTGAAGGTATTTGGGAGAATTTTTTCAACTTTGTATTTTTTTTTTTAGTTATTGTTGAGTCACTTAAAGGGCTTCCGCCAGTGAATGAAGACAGTGTGCTTTTCAAACAAGATCACCATTCAATAGGAAAGGTAAGGATTATTAATATTAGTTTAATAGCCCATCTTAATCCTAATATTTTTGTGCATATATCTTATCATTTTGTATGTGTTGTAGTTTATCTAAAACCATTTGCCTTCTTGCTGTCTGGATAGGGTTTTAAGAACAAAAAACTAAAGAGGTGCAAATGTTAATAGCATAAAGGCATTATCCTGATATAACATGGTACGCAACAGCTTCTTCTGGAAGATAATGCATATGTTTAACTTGTGAAAGTGACATGGCACAGTGTGTTGGAGGGAAGGAATGGTGTTTCTCAGATGTAGGACAAAAGCTAATTTGTTAGGCATCTCAAGTCTAAGATGCCAGCATTGCTAGTTGGTATCCTGTGCTATCTCAGCAGAGAAAAAAAGTAAATCAGAGTCCTCACGCTGAGGTGCAGAGAGTATAGCAATTGCACCAGAGTCCATGGCAGCCTCCCTATCATGACATGTTTTATTGTTGACACTCCTGAGATTAAAGATGTGAAGTGGTAAATTTTCCAGGTCTGTATTTTTATGTAGAAAATACTGAATTTCTATTTTTTTTGTCCAGTTAAATTTAATAATAATGAATGGATGCCATTACCAGTTTAATATTATGCACAATTGACATTGTAATGCTTTTCAAGTGATTTCTGTAGGAATTGTGTGAAAGAGTACTTACCTTACTAGACGTAAATTAGTGGTGAGGGAAGAGAACCATTATCTATACATTAATTCAAAGAAAAAAATCAAGTGATGAAGTTAACCTGATGGATGATTGTAATGTCCCTTCCACCGGAGGATACATACAAATAAAAACTTCAGCTTCAGTTTTGATTTAATAGGACAGAAGATTATGAAGTAATGCAAATGATGAGGAGTCCAAGTGGCTTTCACAAACAACAGCTGATTTCTTTTGAAAAAGATGCGGGGACAGCCACATCCACAGCATGTTGTGAAAACTAGTCAACAGTTTTCATTGCTATCAGTCTTTTTCTTACATTTAAACATTTATTTATTTAATTATCTTGCTTCATTTATATCCCACCTCTATTTATTTATTTAATTAATTAATTATTTTTGAGGTTTATATCCCGCCATACGGCGGCTCAGGGCAGCTCACAACAAATATAAAAACAAGTAATATTATAAAACATTAAAATTTAAAACAATTAATACTATACAAATGGCGTATCTTCAGCTCAGTATATCATAGCAGTGTCCAGTCTCCCCAGTGGGGACCCAGAGTTGCTTATGACATTTCCCCCTCCTCAGTTTTATCCTCAGAGCAACCCTGTGAGGTAGCGTAGGCTGGGGTGCTTGACTGTCTGAAGGTCACGCAGCAAAATTCCATGGTTGGGTGGGGATTAAAATCTAGGACTCCTAGATCCAGTCCAGTGCTCTAACCACTGCACCACATTGGCTCATTCTATACTGTTTTTATAGCTTTCTAAAAAGTAATTACTGTAGTAAACATAATATTCATATAAAGCTTTGCACTTAAAGTCGCAAGATTTTTGTTTTCCTCACCCAATATTTTAGTTGGTTTTGTTGCTGTTGGGGCGTAAAATTAATGGGTTGGCTCCAGTCAGCTTTTGCATTGCTGAGAAAGGGAGGAGGTAGTCCTTTTTGACCACCAAAAGTGCAGTGCTAGAGCTCATGAGACTTGGGTGGAAAAAAGCCATGGGAACAAGGGCTGTAATAAAGAGGAGGATTGGGTGAGACAGACAGATTGAAAAAGCTGGCCGTATCCAGCCCAATATGAGATATATTTCGCAAACAAACTTCAGAAGACAATTAAAATGCTAAATCACATTATGCTTAATTTAGGGCATCAGATAGTTTATCAGAAGTTTTCTAGAAATTTGTCAGATTCTGATATTTTGGAAAACCTACATCAGTGACCAAGCTAGGAGCAGCTACCCTTCAGTGCCTGCTGATACAGCCGCATACCTTCTGACCTTAGCCCACTCCACTTATATGCAGAACACAGTACCCTTCCTATAAACAGGAACCTCAGGAGCATCCGGCCATTTGTGAGGCAACGGAGAGGGACACTGGGATAGCAGCAAGATGATAAACAGTTGCTCAGTATGAGAAGTTTTCCTCGTCAGCTCTGCAGTAGCTCACTGGCAATGAATACCCATGTGACAAACAGTTGCCATGGGTTTGAATCCTTCTAAGATGGTGAAACCATTCTTTTGCCCAGCAACCTACTGATAAGTGCAGAAATGGAAGGAAATGGCCAATCCAGAAACTACCTCTCCCACACTTGGGAGCAAGTTTCCTTACCCATACCCAACTAGACACACTAGAGCAAGACATAGCATAGAGCATTAATACCTGGCAGCTGTGGTATTGACCAGCCATATATTTGTTACCAGGGCAGGAAAGATGGTAAAGAAAGGCACAGTTCCATAGGAGTTCTTAGATTGTGATCACACACACCCATTTGCCACACAAGAGGAGGGATGATTCACTGGCGGATCAAACTGGTGTGATCACACCAGCACATCTGGGAAGTGTCCCACAACTGTCGTCATATATTTGTTACCAGGGCAGGAAAGATTGTAAAGAAAGGCACAGTTCCAAAGGAATTCCTAGAGTGCTATCACACACACCCATTTGCCACGCAAGAGGAGGGACGATTCACCGGCGGATCAAACCAGTATGATCACACAAGCACATCTGGGAAGCATCCCACAACCGTCGTCAAACCGTCACAAGCTGTTTTGATCTGGCGGGGAACTGGAGTAAAAAACTACTAGTGAAAACATGGTATCAAACGGTTTGCTGCGGGCCAGAACCAGACTTTCCCGTGTGATCACTCCAGCATGGAAGTGTGGCATTGCGGATAGCATGATCACATGCTATCTTGACACCACGCTGTTGTTTTTCCCCCCTTCTCCATGTGCGCATCATCGAAAGCCCTTAGGGTGGGGAAGCGATTCATCAATCCCCCTTTAAGCGCCTCGGGAACCAACCACACAAAAAAACCCAACTTGCCTGTGGTTGTGTCTGATCACACAGCAGCAAGTTGCCCCGGCAGGTCCACAGACCTGTGTGATTGTGCAACTGCAGGGCAAATTGCTCTGGGGCAAAAAAGCCTCGCTTCCCCTCTGGATTATCTCGCTTGTGTGGAAGGGACCCTGGAGTCTTAATTCAGACATCAGTTACTTACTTCACACAACAGAGAGAAGTTCTATACAGCAGGGGTTTCACCCCTTCAGGTTTAGCCACAGGGGGTTGAGTTATCCTTGCTGATTATCTGCCTCACATACCAATAATTTTGACCTGCTGTCTACAGTCACAATTCCCCTGCTGTGCTCATTACTGCTTCCTTTTCCAGTCATACGAGCAATCCTTGAACTTTGTCCATCTAGGGCCTCCCTCCCCTAGATTCCAAGGTAATTAAAAAGTGTATGCAAGGGCTAATCCAGATCAGGTGCATGGTGCAATGGTCCCAGGAGCTCTTGTTTTCTCTCCTCCCCTCAAATACCCAAGTAGGGCTGTTTCTGCACCTGAAAGGGGGCATGGGGCGGCCGGGGGGGGGGGGGGGGGGGGGGACAAGAACTTCTGGGGCCACCATGTGCCTGATCTAAATTAGGGCCTTGCAGAATTTTTGTAAAGAACAACAATTGCTTCTAAAATGGCAGTGTCACTTGTAGTTTGGCTTTTAAGAGTTGTTTGTACCAATGAATACGGGCATGAAGCCTCAATTGAGACATGATTCAGCTGTCAGTGTGCACGGTGGTCATAATCATAAGGGTCCCAGCACGCAAGGGCCAGATATGTGGCGGTGGCACAGACTTTCCCTGGCCCATTGTGGTGTACTGGGCATGTAGCTATGCAATGTTTCATTTTATTTATTAAAATATACCTGCCTTTCCTCATCCCTTGTGAACTATGTGGGAACAGGAACGTAGATAAGCACCTGCATTTCCTATCTTGCATGTAGGATACACTTAGTCCAGTATGCACTAATGAGGAAGATTCAGATGAGGAACATCCAGGTTGAGCACAAATATGCTTCAGTATTGTATGAAGGCAGTCTACATAGTCTGACAAATCTCTACACAACAAATGCAGACTTTTTAAAATAGCTTCTGTAATGAGATTGTAATTTTTCTCTTCCAGGAACATTGTCTACTAGATCTGTCAACTTGTATATAAAACAGACTTAATTGTATTATAGGGAATACAGCTGGCAAATTGTCTTTTCAAGACAGGTTGTGTAATAATCATTGCAACTCTTAACCTCCTTTGTTTTGCAGGTGTTTGAGGTGTTCGGCCCGGTGTCACACCCTTTTTATGCGCTACAGTTTAACAGTCCTGAGCACATTGAAGCAAAAGGTATTAAACCACACGATGATGTGTATTTTGCACCATCGGTTGACAGCTTCACTCAGTATGTATTTCCAGAAAAAATGAAACAGTAAGTCTTGATTCTTCAAATGTTTTTTATGCGTGAAAAACTCTCTTCTCTTTAGGACTGTTGTTACATAGGTGGCTATTCTTTGCTGTTAGTTTGAACATGGATGCTGTGCCCCTATATGGAATATGCACACAGAGCCCGTTAAATCCTTTCTTCGTCCTCTTTTCCTATTGCATGCACTTCCTAGCCTTTCCTCAGACTATTGAGCAATAGCAATTTGCAGAGATCACTAATGCCTGGTGCAGCTGTGCTATAATGTCTGTTTTTGTATAATCTGCTAGGGAGAAAGGATCTGATGCATCATGGAAGAATGATGAAGAACCCCCAATTGAGGCAAGTATATACTTTTTGTACTGATTTCCCCGTTGAAGGTCTGATTCCAATTTAAGAAGTGTACTTGGCATAAAATCTATATGTTGGAACCAGCCCACACTTCTGGTGAAAAAGGAATATGGGGTCACATTTGATTATTGAAAAGGGCTGTGCTCAGGATCATGGGGCCTGCACATTAAAAAGCTATGAGGAACAGGAGCTGTAGTAAGCAGGGCAGTTGGTGAAATGGAGGGAAAATTTGGCCGAATCCAACCTATTAAGTTACTCTCTACATATATGCACTATTTGGTTGAGTCTAGTGATTGAAGCTCATAGGAGGAATTAAGAGTGAATGTTTCTCCACAGTCCCCAAACAATTTGCCTTTTGCTTCAAAAACCCTTGCAAATAAAATGTATCACAGCACAAAGGGGGAATGCATCTTGCACCAGTGGAGATCATTTACCTGATTCCCAAGTACCGGGTGCATGATTAATATTTTTTGTTGCTAATAGAATAATTAATTTGGAATAATTGGGGTTTTCTTCAATTTTTGAAGGGCACTTTTTGACTTGAGTGTTTTGATCTAGGCTTTAGATTTTAGTGATGATGAAAAAGAGAAAACAGCAAAACAACAAAAGAAACTTCAGAATCTAAGAAGAAAGAAGTTCAGATCACAAGATGAATCTAGTAAGTGAATGCTATTAGGGAAGTTTACTATTGAACCCTTAAACCAAATTGGAATATAAGGTGAATGCTGTAAATCAATATAATGCATTGTAAAATTTAGCAGTTTAGGCAGCTTTTGTATGCTGACGTTTCAGACAATATTGTTTGAATATGGAATGGAAAGACTGGAATTGGTGGAGGAAGATCCCTCATCTCTAGCTGTGCAAGACTGACAGAAGCAATTGTTGGATAGTACTGTGCTAAAGGCATCCAGATTCTGGATAGAACAATGGAATAGAGAGGTGAGGGCATGAAAGTGAGGACAAGATACAAAGAGTAAAGATGAGGAAGTGGCATGTTATTGGAAAAGGCAGCAGTTAAAATGAATTTTATGTGATCTTCATAAATTGGGAACCTTGCTGGGATAACAAGAAAAGAAAGAGCTGCACCAATCACAGGAGATAAAAAATAAGGCTAAGGCCAGTGGTGCAAAGCAGGTAAGAATATATCTTATTACTCAGTTAAATTCCCAAAAATTCCCTGTGCGTTTCAGTTACAGGCTATGTCAGGGGATCTTTTACTATTTTTGAAGTGTTACTGCAAGACTAACTTTTGGTGCCCCTGCCTTCTGAGGTTAGGCAGGTGGCAGCCTGGGAGAGGGCCTTCTGGGTCATGGCATCAAAGCTCTGGAACTCTATCCCCGGGGAGTAGGGGGATCCTCTTCTGTTGCCGTCTTCTGCCAGCAGGTGATTTCCTCCTTCATGACCAGTGTTTTAATTGCTGTTTCTGTGTCTTTGTAAATATTTTGTTTTTAAACAATGTGGTTTGCAGGGGTTGATTTGAGTGCTTTTAAAATGTGATTTTATTATGTATGTTTTAAATTGTTACCCACCTTGGTCACTCTTGTGAAGGCAAAAAGGCAGGATATAAGTATTGTAAATAATAAGCGAACAATGGTGATTTTTGCTTTTTTGAAGCCAAAAGTGAGCTTAGTCTCCACAGTTGCATGCAGTGTGCCAGTTAGATATGGTCAAATAAGGTAGCAGTACACTTGGACTACTCATAGATGTCTCTCCACTTGACTTTTCTGGGCCAGTCATGGTCCTAAATGATTTGCCATCATTGCCATACAATTCTTTCTTTGGTTCCCTCACAGGGCTTTACTGATGTCCATGAGGTTGACCTGTAAGATGGTTTGTTCCCTCTGTCTCTAGAGCTAGAGGCTATAAATGTTGAGGAGAAGACTGTGGGGAAGTTTGAGAGTTAATTAAGCTTTACACATTCTGCATTTGAGATAATGGCCATTGTGGTTCAGTGAGTCAAGTGACTAGGGTCAATTGGAAGGATTCTGATTTAAAACACCAAGTTTGCCACAGTAGGTAGCATTAAATGAGCATTTATTGGAAATAGAAGACTTTTTCCATACAGGTATGAACCATCAAACATCCTAGTAATTGAATTTCTTTGCTTTGATAGATGAGAATGGAAATCATCATCAGCCCAGGGAACATTATCCTTCAAATTATTCAAGTGGATCTCTTAGGGGAGGATTAAATCCCTCCTTTTCAAGGGGTAGATTTCCTCATTCACCGATTCCTCTGCGTTCCTTCAGGCCGCAAGCAAGACCTCCACAGCATTACTGTTCTGAGTATACAGAATTTCAGAATTCTTCAGCTTTCTTCCAGCATCCGAGAAGGGGACATCCTGGAAGACAGCAGTATTCCTTTCCTCCCCCATCATTTGGAACAGTTAGTAATGAAGCACGACCCTTTCCACTTCCACCTCCAACTTGGGGATGGCCTCAGGATTGTGTTCAGAATACATATGACCCACTGTTGTCCTTGCTATTGCTACCACCACCACCACCACCTCCACTGCCACCTGCATCAACTGCTCCACCTAACAATACTTAATGCTGTTTAGTCTGTGCTCTGACTTGCAGTGATCTGGAAAATTTAAGACGTATTTGAACACTGTATTGCATTTTCTTTTTAAATATCTTGAGAGGTTCAATTGAGTGTGAAAATACAGACTTAAATAGAAGTAATTTTGTAGGCAATCAAAAGGCCTCCAAATAGATGGCATTTCTTTAACTGAATAAGAGTTGGTGGTATGTTTAATAATGGCTTACGTTGATTAAAGTATCTAATTGAAGTATTTTGGCTTCGAACATGACTACATTTCTATTTTGTACATGTTTAAACCATGTTACTGGGAACTTTATTTTTGTAATATTTGGTACATTTTTATATTGCAGACATTCTAAACAAATGTGTATGATATAATGGTTAATTTTTTTGGGTTGTGTTAAAAAACATTTTCTCACAAGAATAAATGTCAAAATTCTGAATATATTGTCATGTCAAGATTGTGTTTTGTAAACAATAGCTAGTTTATAGAAATAGTTTTTTACTGCTGTTGCTAGGAGAAAATAGCTCAGCCAAAACACATCTTTTTTTGGATCCCTGAGTTCATTGGGTATCTTTTCGTTGTACTTTCTAACATGATAGGACTTAACAGTCCTTAATTAGGCACTATTGCCTAATTTGACACCCAAAACATGAAGCATAATGGCAAAATTAGCCTTTGACTTTTTTTAATGGTACTGGAGTGTTGACCCTTTTGAACTTCTTATTCTAAGATTAAATTTTGAAGATTTTCAGAGATGAAGGTCTTCAAAGAGGAATAAGATCTGCATCTTATTTAAAATTAGCATCTTATTATATGGAAGCTGCAGGAGGAGTATTACAACGTAAATTTCTTTCTGAATGTAATAGGAAAATGTGGCTTTGATTTTAAGAGGTTATAGAAGAAGGTAGTCTTTTAGCAGACTAAGGTGAGAAGCTATGTAATAGGAAAAGATGTGTGTGAAATCTGAAGTTTGAGCACATTTTGCTTTCAAGTTGTGTCAAAGTTAACTAAAATGTAGAATAATTTCTGCATCTTATATTTTAAAGAAAAAACATTATACCACCAGTGGGTTTTTTTAAAAATTGAAAGCTCTTGTTACTAAGCAATGAATAATCTCAGTTCTGCTCAACTTATTTTCGTGTTGTCAATTAATTATTGAAACCTGTAAAAATTGATGTTCCATATGATTTTTAATTTTTACCCCTTTTTGGTGTAAGAGCTTTGTAGGTCATCTACTGTTGAAGGGCTTTGTATAAGTAATGCTGCTTCAGTCTATAGCAGTGTGGAATTTCATCATGCCATTCATTTACTGATGCTTTCAGCCCCGTTTATGTATTAAACATTTTCAGCAGAAGCCAAAGTTTATATGCAGGTGTCTTCTAAAAACGTCAGAGTAACCATCTGTTTGGGTGATCTTTGATCTTCCAAACAGATGCCCTTTCTCACTTTTTATACTAGAATGTGATACTTCCCTAACTTCATGACAGTGTGGGAAGTCTTGATCTCCCTGCTTTGATGCTGCAGTGACTGGGAAACTGCCATCTTTCCTGTGATACAGAATGTTGAACAACTGCACTATTGCCAGGACAAAGGCATGCTCAACTTCCTGCCTAGGTGATCTGGAATTCTTCATGGGCGCAGTGCATAGGGAATGTTAATATTTCTTTGCTTCATTTATACTCCACCTTTCTCCCCAAGGGGGCCCCCAGAGCAGCTTACATCATTCTCATAGTTTACATTCTGTCCTCAGAACAACCCAGAGAGGTTCGTTTATTGACTTCATTTATACCCTTCCTTTCTTCCCAGTGGGACCCAAAGCTGCTCATTCTCCTTTCTTCCACTTTATCCTCACAGCAACCCTGTGACTTAGGTTAGGCTGGCTGTGTATGACTGGCCCAAGCTCACCCAACATACTTGGATGGCAGAGCAAGGATTTGAGCCTGAATGTCTCAGACCCTAGTCCAGCAGGGAAACAGCCACTCCTTTCTTCTGTGAACTCTTCTACTAGATCCAGCTCACTGGGTGGTTGTGAGGATAAAATGGAGGAGAGGAAAATGAGGTAAGCAGCTTAGTGTTCCCACTGTGGAGCAAGGAAGTTATAAAGGAAGTAAGTAAAGAATCTGAGGATCAGGAAATGAGCAAAAGTGTGCAATGGTTACTGCAGTGGTGAGTGGAACTGGTAAAATCGCCTGTTTTCATTTGGGGCTTGCATGAGAACAGGGGGAAGGTGATGTTATATTGTGTGAGGTACTGAATAGATCCAATAAGCCAGGCCTTGTGATGAAATCAAAAGTCCATTTATTCTTAAAGGTCTTGTCAATGAAACACATTCAGTGTTAGTGATGGCTTGGATAATGGGCAAGGTTCAATTATACAGATTTCAAACAGCAAAACGTGTACTAGACACCAATCAGAAAAGTCCCCCCAGAAGGCGCACAACTCTAACTGTTTGTCTTCCCACCAAAAGCGCGTGGAGAAGCAAAGATTACACTTGACAAGCAAGCACCCCCTCCCACGAGACAGGCAAAGCTATTCCCACACAGTGAAACACCTCCCTGTTTTTTATACATTAGACAAGTTTGGCATGAAGCAACATAGTCCAAAACAGGCCCCCCGCATGCGGGGCCACAAAAATTGTTTCTGGAGTAAGTTTAAAGTCTTTAAATATCCAAAATGGCCAGAGAGCTTAGATTCGTGACAGGCATGCAAAATATAGGCACCATGAGTTTCCCTCCTTTATACCAACACCCATCAGAATCTTGGTGTACGTGGACTTCCGGCAAGACTTGCGATAATGGCGGACGCTCTCCTCCGCAACTGCGGGGAGCGCGATCTGTACCCGGCGGGAAGAAGGGGCTCTGGACTGGTGCCGAGCCCCCAGAGACCCCAGTGAGGGGGCTCTGCCTGGGGTGGCACGAAGGGGATCTCTCCCTACGGTGGCGACCGAGGGATTGAGATCCCTTTTCATCACCCCCATAGGTTCCCCCGCGGTGGGAGCCGTATGGCTGAAAGCGCAAATCCGTGAAGCAGCAGAGAGTGCGAAGCAATGAGGCTGGAACTGACAGTTACACATGGAGAAAACGTGAGTCTGAAGTAAGAAAAGCAGAACATAGCGGGAAGACGGCGGGAGGAGTGAAACCCCCCCTCCGGGACTAGCGTACTTACGAGACTCTTTACGTGGCGTTACTGCAGGAATAAAAGCCCATCCGCCTTGCTAGATGGCAGCATCGCTCACTTGGAGATATAAACTTTAGAAGGACATAAGTGCTGTTTGAAAATTTGCTCCTTTCGTTCATCTTATCTATCTATAAACAAAGAGCGTAGCCTCAACAATGACGGGGAAACCGAAACCTTCCCCCGAACTAGGAAGTACAGCTCCGAGTTCAAAGGTTGATACCACGGAGATGAGTGCGGTGTTCTCCTCATTATTGCGACCTCTAGTGGACCAAATGACAGCTCTCAACGTTAAGATGGACAAAATGCAGCTAGAACTAAAAGAGTCGAATAAATCCACAGAGAAGCTGCAGCGAGAACTTCTGGAAGTAAAAACTTCAGTAAAAAACCAAGACGCAAGACTACAAAAGGCAGAGAAGGAAAAGGCCTTCCACCACGATCAGCTTTTGAAATTACAAATGGAAAGATCGAATTTTTTCCTAAGACTTCAGAATGTGCCAGAAAACACAGGAGAAGACCTTAAAAATTTGCTAAGTGAAGCACTTGAACCAGTGACAGGCATGAAAGCAGCGGTTATAAAAAGCGATATGGATATGGTTTACAGAACCTATCCAGATTATACTAAAAAGAAAAGCCTGCCTGGTGAAATTATGATAAGGTTCTCCAAAAAATCTACAAGAGACGTGGTGCTTAGGACCACAAACAAAGCAGTTCTGAAGATCCTGGGAGAAGAAGTAAAAGTGATGAAGGATATCCCATTTGAAATAAGGAAAAGAAGGAAAGCCTATGGAAAATTGACATCTTGGCTCCAGTCTGAGTCTATCATCTATCGTTGGAATACTCCAGAAGGACTATGCTTCAGCATCAAAGATAAGAAGTATAAGATCGACTCTGTTCAACAAGCGAAAAAATTTCTGGAAAAAAGCAAAGAGCAGAAAACTGGGAGAGACTCAGATGGTTCACTGGCCTCGCAAGAAAGCATGTATGGATTTGATAGCTCAAAGAGTGAAGAAGTGTCTGACTCGAAAAAAGGAGCTGCAGCTCCAAAAGTAGTTGAGACTGTTAAGACAAGAAGAGGACGAAAGAAGAAATAGTGATTAAACTGTTTTATTAAGCATTGCACTTATGTATTATAAATTGTTTAATTAACCGTATTTCTCTAGGTGGGCGTGCCTGCCAAATAGTTTTGATATTTTTTATAGTAGCAGTAACAAAGTAATTGAAATTTATCCAAGGTTCTAAATGCTTCATAATTATATTATGTAATAAGGTAGTATTAAGCAAATTTATTATTTATTTATTTATTTAATTCAATTTCTAGGCCGCTCTCCCCGCATAGCAGGCTCAAATGATAAAGTACTCTCTGTATAAGGTATATGTAGCTTAGATTGTAGCGTTATAGTTTTAGTTATAGGGAAAAATCAATAAAAATTTATAAAAAAAAAAAAAAAGAATCTTGGTGTGTGTCTTGTTCAGCTTTAAAAGTGTCCTGGTCTTCTGTGGAATATTCCAGTGCGCATTTTGTAATCCACTCATTTGGCTTGACAGATCCCTCCCCCCGCGCTTGACTCTGGGTGACCCCCCCCCCCCCCCCCAGCTGCCCAGGAGAAAACATGGAATCAAAGACCTCCTCCCTTTGCAACTCATGTTGGGGGAGGCACAAGAGGGCGTCAGCTAGGGAATTTATAGTTCCAGGAAAATGACGCAAGATGAAGTTTAACTTAGAGAAAAAATCAGCCCATCTGAGTTGTTTAGCATTTAGAGTCCTCCGGGTACGCAAAGCCTCTAAGTTGTTATGGTCAGTCCAAATTTCAAAAGGCTTTTGCGCCTCTTCCAGCCAGTGCCTCCAGGTAGAGAAGGCTAGCCGGATAGCCGCAGCTTCTTTATCCCACACGGACCAATTCCGCTCAGTCTTGGTGAACTTTTTAGAGATATAACCTAAGGGATGCAACAAACCATCCTCCCCTTTTTGCAGGATTGCCCCCCCCCCCCCAATGGCCACATCAGAAGCATCTACACGTACAGTGAATTCTCGAGTCTCATCGGGGTGGGCAAGGATGGGCTCCGAAGTGAACAGGAATTTCAAAGTCTCAAACGCGTCTTGGCACTCCCTGGACCAAGCCAGACGCACTCCCAGCTTGTTTGCATCGGGACCCTGCCCCTTAGTTTTCAGCAAGTCCGTGAGGGGTAGGGTCACCTTTGCAAAGTCTTTGAGGAAGGTTCTATAGAAATTGCAAAATCCGAGAAAGGATTGTAGTTGCTTGTGAGTTCTAGGGGCTTCCCAGGAGACCACAGCCTCTATTTTGGCTGGATCCGTCTCCAGTTCCCGAGGAGAAATGCGGTAGCCCAAGAAATCAATTTCTTTGCAGTGGAGCTCACACTTGGACAGCTTAGCATACAGCTTGTGCTCTTTCAGGGTGGCCAGCACCTCCCTCACCAGTTTTACATGAGAGTCCATGTCAGGGAAATAAAGAATGATTTCATCAAGAAAACAGAGGGCCCCCCTGAATAAATGCTTGTGCACACTTCATTAATGCAACTCATGAAGACCCCAGGAGCCCCAGCCAAGCCGAACAGCATAACCAGGTATTTGAACTGCCCCAGGGGGGTATTAAAGGTTGTCTTGTACTCATCACCTGCCTTAATGCGAACACAGAAGTAGGCATCGCGTAAATCCAACTTGGAGAAGATCTTTCCCTTTGCCGCCTCTGCTAATAAGTTCTTAATAAGCGGCAGCGGGTAGGCATTCGAGGTGGAGACTGCATTTAAACCCCGGTAATCGGTGCACAACCTCAGCTCCCCGTCCTTTTTTCGGAAGAGGACAGGGGCAGCAAATGGAGATTTGGCAGGGCGAATGAACCCTCTAGCTAGATTTTTGTCCAAAAACTTTAGGAGCTCCGCTCGCTCTGCTGGCCCCATGGAGTACAACTTCCCTTTAGGGAGCTTCTCCCTGGGTAACAGTTCAATAGCACAGTCTGTCAGTCTATGGGGGGGGGGGCAGCTCATCTGCTTCTGTCTCACTGAACATGTCTGCTAAGTCTATATTCTCGAGGCACTTTTGCCAGCCCCTCTGACACCAGGCACGCCTGAGGATTTACGGGAGGACCAGGGCCCCATTCTGTATTCCACTTATGTTGAGTGCATTGGGGGTCAATCCAAGAAATTTTCCCCTCACTCCACTTTATGTAGGGATCATGCACAGCTAACCAGGGACACCATGGGAAATTGCGTGTTTGGGGTGATAACGAATGCCCGTTTCTCCCAATGATCTCCCGACCCCAGGATCAACAGTTCAGTCTCTGCTAAACACTCCTCTTTCATCTCAGAACCATCCATTTGGGTGAACCGCAAAGGTTCTACCTTGGGGCCCAACCCGTCCATTACGAGGGGGCTTATTAAGTCTCTGGCACATCCCGAGTCTATGAGGGCTCGCACTCGTACATGATGTTGTACGAGTGTTATCACAGTCACAACCATGTAAAGTAAGGGCCCTGGGATGCTCACCATTGGCGGCGCGGCCGAGGGGGGACCTGCAGCTGTGCGCCTCCTACTGCAGGTCCTGGCCGTTTCCCACCGGCTGCTCAGCCACAGCTTCCATGACTGGCTTCTCGCTTGTTGCCCCTTCCAGCTATAAAGCCCGGGGTTTGTAGGTAACTTTTGCAGACTTCGGGGTTCCTCCGGGGGTGGGGGTAGGAATTCTCGCACTCCCTGGGGACAGTTGGACGCATAACGGCCGGCTTCCCCACACCGCATGCAGAGCCCTTGCTTGAAGCGAGCATCCTGTAACTCCTGGATCGCAGACTTCAGCTTGGATTTGGCAGGTGCTCGAGGAGTAGAGTGCGAAGACTGGGACCCCAATTTAATCAGGGTAAACCGCTCTTCCACATCTGCTGCGGCTCTCATCTAAGCGGCCAGGGACGCGGGGCGATCATTCCGCAACACAGTCTCATAAATCTCCGGGTTCAGCCCCTCCTGGTACTTTTCAATAAACAGATCTTCCCCCCAACCATGCACTCGGGCTGCTACTCTCCTGAATTGGGCGGTGTACTCCCTTATAGAGGTCCAGCCCTGAATCAACTTTCGTAGTTGATTCCGTGCCTTCTCCTCCCCCAAGGGGACTTCGTAGTGTCTTCTGAGGGCCCACAAAAAGTCATTTACAGTCCTTAGCTCGGGCCCAGGGGGGTTGTGCAGGCTTACATACCAATCGCTAGCCGTGTCTCTCAGCTTCGAGCCAATGTAGCCAACTTTCTCCCGGTCAGTGCGATAGAGATGTCCCCAAGTGTCCAGGAACTGTACAACTTCGATGAGGAAGAAACGCAGCTTGTTGGGATCACCGTCGTACATTGCCGTCAGGAGATCGTTTGGGGGCTGTCGATAGAGTTGTCCCCCCCTGGGGTGCTGGCAGAACAGGGGCCAATAGCAGTACAGGGGGTCCCGCGGGGATGTGCTGGGGACCTCCTGCTCCCCCAGGTAGCTCCCCCAGGTAGCTTCTCCAGGGCCTCAGTTAAAGGTCTTTCATTTCACCTATTACCTGGTCTTTTTAACTGGAGATGCCAGGAACTGAACCTGGGTCTTTCTGCATGCAAAGCACATACTCTACCATTGAGCCATGGCCCTTTCCCAAAGATTAATCTACAAGATTAATTCTCACACAAAATCCTATGCTATTCAGTATTTCTTGTGGTATCTTTTCTTCTACCTCCAGCTCAGTGCCACAAAAGAAGTGCAGCCATAACTGCTATTTGGACAATTCCTGTATGAGATCAAAATGGAGCTCATGGTCCTTAGCCCTGAGATTATTAAACATAATTGTAGGCAAACTAAAAGATACAGATTTCCCCTAAACTTTTTAGATATAACACAAATATATGATCTGAACACTGTGTGCATAATGGAAGATTTATTAAACTAAGCTTGTTGTCTAATAGCTTAGACAAATGCCTGGATGTTTAAATGCCTGGATGTTATCAGGAATCCATTTCTGATTAGCACAGATTATTAACATGTCAAACTGTCAACAATAATCAAGAGACGATAAGCTGATGGATCTTGGTATTTATTGCTGCTGTGTTTAACAAATTGATTGCATATTTATAGTGCATCTTTGATATAGTGTCATTCTACTAGAATATATTACTAGATTTTAATTACATTAGTGTTGTGATAGTAAAAGTATGCAGTTGAACTTGCAAAGTAGTTTAGCATCTTTTAGGTGTGTGTGTGTTTTGCATTAAGAACATGGCAAGTAGTTTCTTGTTTTTACCTCAAACTATTAATAACACTGAAGATATCTATATGAAAATGCATACACTATGAAGGGAATATTCCAAACATTTGTAGTCAAGTCGGCTATTCTTATCAATAAGGAAAATGTGATTATATTAAAAACCCATAATTACTATATGGTATTTGACTGCTGGTGCCTTCTAAGCTGAATGTGCCAGCAATTTAAATGAGAGCAAAGTCAAGCAGTTATTCTAATAATGAATAATAATTCTCATGCATTTTTAAAAAACTACTTAGTGACTAACTTTTTTGAAAATGTCCTCTTTCTTAATAAGTCATTAATGCTGTTAAGATAGATTGTCATTATGGTGTTCATCCTGAAGAATAAGGAATGCAAAATAAGTGTAGGTTTGGAAGATGAGAAAAGGATAAAATAGAGCATGAATCCTGAATGAGCCGAGAATTCAGCTGTGCTGTGTAATCTTTAAAAACAATAGAAAATGTGGTAGACAAAATAACACTTTAGGTCAGGAAGTACATTGGCTGTTGGATCAGCCAGCTATATGGCACAATAGTGAGAAGCAAAGTCCTTTCTCTCTTGCCGTCAGCTTATCCTTTAACCTGAATGAAGCTGAAAGCCACTGATCTAGAATGCCAATACAGGTTTCTGCAGAGCCTTTATAAGCAGATCTACAAATTCCACATGAACAGCTAGAGATGAATAAATAATAACTGGTCCACTGACTGGTACACATTTATTTATTTAAAAATCATTATATTTCAGGACATTTACAGATCATCTCCTTTTCAGACCTGAGGGAAGCATTCACAGAATCCCTGTTCCAACAGATGCAGTTATCAGTGTAGATCTATCAAAGGCAGACTGTGTATTTGTGAAAGCAGTTATTTGTGAAAGCAATTTGTGAAAGCTGAGGTCCATCAGTGGCTATTAGCCACAAGGTATAGATAGGAACACTCAGTCTGGGGCAAGTGATGTATTCCTGGTGCTTGGGGGGGGGGCAACAGTGGGAGGGCTTCTAGTGTCCTGGCCCCACTGGTGGACCTCCTGAGGGCACCTGGTGTTTTTGGCCACTGTGTGACAAGAGTGTTGGACTGGATGGGCCATTGGCCTGATCCATCATTGGCTTCTCTTATGTTCTTATTCAAAGATAGTACTTACTATGCTATTCACTGTATGATTCTCCCAGGGGAACTTTTTTTTGGTCTGTGTCTTTCACAATGCCCTGACCTGGATGGTTTAATCTGTCATAACTTGGAAGCTGAGCAGGGTCAGCCCTGGTTAGTATTTAAATGGAGACCACCAAAGAAGTCCAGGGTCACTACACAGAGGCAAACAATAGCAAACCACTTCTGCTTGTCTCTTGCCTCTCTGTGGGGGTCACCATATGTCAGCTGCAGCTTGACAGCACTTTCTCAGTGTTTGTGGTCCCTACAGGATATAACTGCTTATCTGCTGTCTGATAAAAAAATATAGATTGTAGCTTAGAGGCACTGCCGTACTCGCGGGGTAGCCCCAACAGGAGGGCACCCCCCTTCTGACCTGAACCAGAGACCCACAGAACCAGGCCAAAGAGGACACTCTTGACCTGTGCTAAAGAGCTGGCCAGAGGATTTCAGTCTAAGATTGCACAAGGTGATCTCAAGGGCAATCTTCATATCCCTCTCCACCCAGCAAAGGTATGCATATGGAATGACAGTGAGTTCCTTCAGATAGGTATCTGCATTTCCAAAGCCATTCAGCAGACATCTGGTGAACCTTCTCTGTCTCCATACCCTCATGTAATCCCCTTTGTGTGATACCTATGCCTCTGTGGAAATCTTTTGTCTCTACATCTGTCCTTCCTGCCCCCTCCCTCAGGATCCTGAGAAAATTGATTGAACATTAAATTAATTAACGATGTTTCCTGACACCTATCAGAGACCCATCTCCCCCTTTTGCCCAAGCCTGGGAACCCATTCAACCTGCCTCAGTAAGACTATCAGCGGTCATTAATCCCATCAAGTTCTGGCCTGGGAGACTGCCCCTTGAATTCCTATAAAAATAGAGAGCAAGCCCCATCTTGGTGTGCGCTCTGAGGATACCTACAATAGGGTACACCCCCAAAGTCTCTACTTTTGGTCTCTTTTTCTCCATGTGAAAAGCTGGCCATTTGCACTTTCTTCTACACTGATATCTGCACATTTGGACAGGTAGTATAGCCCCTATCATCACCTCTTTATTACTTAGTTCTGTATTGTGTGTCTGTTTTGATTGCTTAGTGTGATTGTATGCAGGGATATTCTCAAAACTATTGAACACTGTTTAAATCTGGAGTCTTCATACTGAACTGGACCTTGGTATATAAGGGTGTATGATCCCTTGAACCCTTCTGGCCTCCTCTGTCTCACAGTAACAGTATCACCAGCACTATTTGCAATTGCACCAATGAAATTCCAGTGAGATCTTTGTAGAAACACAGGTTCAAAATGACCTTTATGTAAGTGATGTCTCTATGGATGTATGTACATAATTTCTGTATTATGTTAATGAGTTTAGGTTGTTCATAACTTAAGTTTTGGAGTTTATAATTTAATTAGTGTTTTAACCTGTATTGTAATGGCCCTTGGCTATCACAATCAATGTTCCCTCTAAGCTGAGTTAGTGTGAGATAGCTCACCGTTTTTAAGCCCCCGGCTCACACATTTTTCTCTCAGTTCAGGAAGGATGGCTCCAGAGCAAACTGATTTATGCAGCAGCCAAATCACTCGCTCACAACTTTAATATTTTAATCTGTTTTAAATTTCATTGTATTTATTGTTTTATGACTCTTGGGATGTCCAAGTCCTGTAAGTAGGGCTGCCAAGTCCCCCGGTAGGGCGGGGGAAACACCGGTTTTTACTGCTTACCCCTGCTTTTTCAAAATTGGCCCCCGGGGGACAAAATGGCTGCCAGCAGGAAGTCGGAGTCTGCCCTGCCCTGCCTTAAAAGGGAAATGTCTGCAGAGAGCCTGCCCTGCAGTAAAAAGCCTCACCAGACATTTCCCCTTTAAGAAGTCAGCAAGAGAGCTTCCACAGCAAGAGAGGTCCGCCCAGAGATTAAGGAGGGACTGAAGGAGTTGCTTTTGCATGTGGTTTGCAAGGTAAGTTTCTCTTCCAGCTCTTTTCCTTCTCTCTCTCTCCCTCGTTCTTTCTTTTTTCTGTCTGTCTGTCTGTCTCTCTCTCTGTCCCCATCCAGCAGAGGTCTATCAGTGGCTATTATTAGCCACAAGGTCTAAATGGAAGTAAGTGCCTCTGCCAGTTTTTTTCCTTCTCTCTCTCTCCTTCTTTCTTTTTTCTGTCTGTCTGTCTGTCTGTCTGTCTCTCTCTCTCTCTGTCCCCATCCAGCAGAGGTCTATCAGTGGCTATTATTAGCCACAAGGTCTAAATGGAACCCTTTGTCTGGGGCAGTGATGCTCTGAATTCTTGGTGCTTGGGGGGCAACCGTGGGAGGGCTTCTGGAGTTCTGGCCCCGCTGCTGGACCTCCTGAGGGCACCTGGTATTTTTGGCCACTGTTGTGACACAGAGTGTTGTACTGGATGGGCCGATCCACTGTGGCTTCTCTCCTGTTCTTATGATATGAAAATCATATTTAGCACTTGTGTAGCACTTAGGGCTTCATATTCTGCCGAGATGAGGAAGGATTCAGTAGGGCCATTGCTCAGTGATAGAGCATCTGCTTGACATGCAGGAGGTATCAGCCTCTTCAGCTAAAAAAGGATCAGGTAATAGGTGACATTAAAGATCTCAGCCTGAGACCCTGGAGAGCCACTACCAGTCTGAGTAGTCAGTACTGACCTTGATGGACCAATGGCCTGATTCAGTATTAGGAAACTTCATGAGTTCATGTGTCAGCATGTGGACGCAACATCACAGGATGTGACATCACAAAATGATGTCACTTCCTTTCTCCTGGCTCCACCCCCAAAGTCTCCTGGCTCCACCCCCAAAGTCCCCAGATATTTCCCAAGTTGGACTTGGCAGCCCTACCTGTAAGCCGCTCTGGTCCTGCAACAACGGGAAGAGCGGCCTAGAAATCTAATAAACAAACAAACAAAGCCAGTAGCGCACAAAGTAGAATTTTTGCACACAAGACTCCACTGCTTAGAGGGAGCATTGATCACAATAAAGATTCATGGAACTCCATCTGTGGAGAAGAAGGAGTCTGCAAGACACAACTGGGAGGAGCAGTTCATCTTCAGTCATTTCTTTCCCTTGAAAAGGGGAACTGATGTTGACTATCATTCCTTCAATATGTACTGTATACCAACAATAATTTCACTAGTGGAAGGCTCTTTGGTTAGCAGAACACAACTTCTTCCCTACCCCTACCTGTGCAGACCATTGATCATTCTGAAATGCTGCTTTTGTGGAACTGGAAATTCACAAAAACAGCAGGAGAGGCAAATCAAACGTCTGTAGTAGGCGGAGGGAACTGGTGAAAATCACTACACTCCTCTACTGGAAATTATTGTCTGGATCCAACCCAGTTCCTAGCATCTCATGATAATACACATGGATCAACACCAACTAATATTTGCATTATTTCATTTGGTCCTAATGTGATGAGCTAAAATAGATTTGTCTTCAGAAAGGTAATTTTAAAATTTCTGTGAACCTAGACAACCTCAGCAACTGGCCAGTGACAACAGATCCTATCTGGGTAAAGAGGCATTAGCACTTGGATTGTAATTCAGCCCTGAATACAATTGAGATATATTTTTACACTTCTAGCCATTAACAGCTGTATGTTTAAACAATTCGAACCTGCTCCACAGAGAGATGTAGGGTGATAAGAATCTATACAAATGTGATGCAAATCAACAAAATAAATGCTGAGTTGAAAGGGGGGGTGTGGTTTTCAGCAAAACTTTGTTGGCAGGCCTGCAAAAGAGTGAGGCCCTGGAAGTACTGCTCTAATTTTGAACCGACTCTGTGATGGTGTTTCATGATGCTCGGATCACATAGTCAGCATGAGGAAGCTTTATGCTGTTGAATGGTTTATACCTCAGTGCTGTTGAAGGATTATACCTCAGACATACCAGAGTACAGGGACAAGAGGGGAGGATTCAGAGGACATTTTCCCCTTCTCTACTGCTACGTTTTGCACTAAAAATGCCAAGATGCATTATGCAGCTCTAGCCTGGTAGGTTAAACATGGTACGACTTAGGAAATAATAAGTGTATCGGCTTAGTAAAAGCATTTATATCCCTTGCTTGCATCCTAGAGTAGCTCCCCATCAATTGATGCCTAATTGACATATGCCTTTAATTTTATTCATATCTAGGCCTTTAAGGTTTGGAACTTGGAATTCATAAGGCCTGCCCAGATAGCCCTGCAGAAAATGACGGAGTCATTGCCATGGCAGCACAGCAGTGTGAGGGGTGGCAGCCTTGTTTCCCAGGCAATGGGCATGTGCTCCCATGGCTGCAAAAGCTAGGAGTCTTGCTGAGTGGGAGAATGGAGCCTGCGCAGCTTTTGGAGCCACACACAGGCATCTGTTGAGGCAAGCTGAGATGGAGTCTCCTGAAGTGAAAGGATATAAAGGAGAAAATGACTGAGAAAGCCCTCCTTCCTTTCAGCTGAAGTCTGTATTGCCATCTGACCTGGCTGCCAAACCCAAACAATCCACAAGGTTTTTCTAGGCATTACAGTTTCCTTGTCAACAAAAATCAACTCCATTTCCTAGTGTAATCTCTTTCTGCCCGTCCCTAACCAACCACAATGTATATTCGTCTAGGAAGCTAAACTCCTTTCACACTTGATTTAATGAATCTGGAAGTCTGTTGGCAATAGAAATTGTGGCTTTTTGTCACCATTATTATGCTATCTGTGCAGCATTATTATCATCGATGGATTACTATGTTTACTATGACTGGTACAATTTAGGAAGAAGCAGGCAATCATGTGAAGAGAGGGCCTCCAAGTGCAGCTCCCCTAAATTCACAACAGCAAGATTTGATATATTTTCCCCCTAAACTCTGATAGAACAGAGTTACAGAATATGCATATAACCAGGCAAGCTACCTCTATGGAATGCTTTTCCAAATGATGGTCAGGGGTGGTCTTAGTGATTCTCGGGCCCGGGGCAAAGCTCAAGCATGAGGCCACCAGTCCACACCCTCTTTAAGCCACTGAACAAGAATAAATAATTTAGTGATATGGTGGCCAGGAGGGGGGCAGCTTCCTAGCACATCACAGTTCACTTGGTCCCCTCACCAGTCCCTTTGGCCCATCATGCAAAGCGGAGTGGAGGAAGAAGTGATGCTAGGATCCTCAGGAGTGCCTATCTCTCCCGTGTGCTTGGTGTGTGGAGCTATAGTTGCACAGTACAGCTCTTGCTCAGGTGTCCAGTGTGGAGCAGGTTGGTGAGTGAGTGGGTGCAGCCCCCACTGTTGCTCCTTCCCTCCCTGGTGCCTGATGCTGGCCAGCTGTGAGGGAGGGTGGCTGTATAGACAGCCTGCCTGTCGGGCCACCCACCTGCCCTGCTGGGACTTCCCCAGTCTCTGTCCCTTGCTGTTGCCTTTCAAGTTGTGGTTGCGGATTCAGCAGAGAGGGCAGCAGCCAGGGCAGCCTTATGGTGGCTGACCCCTAGCATAGCCCCCCCCCCCCATGCTGGGCCTGGGGAAACTGCTTGTGGTGCTTTATAGCTCAGACCACCAGAAGTGATGGGCAGCAAAGTTATTGTCTTGTTTTTGCTATTGCCTGCTGATATGACTATTAAATTGAAATTCTTCCCACATTGTTACTGAAATAGTTCTGGAACCTTCCACCTGTAGTTGCTTTTGGGGAGTTCATCAGCTAAATGCAGTCTTGCTCCAGTGGAAAGAGCTTTCTCTCCACTTGGCTGTATGGAATAGAAGGATACAACTCCAGATGCCAATCAATGATAAGTGTTGCAATTCAGGTTGATTAAATGGGTGACTCAACCAAACCAAAATCCTTTTATCCTGATTTAATAGTCAGCTATGGTTACCATGTTCACAATATCTACAGTAACACTCATATATTGGTTATGTCTGTGAAATGGATTTTCCTGCCTGTGTATGTCTAATAAGAGACTGACAGTAGAAAAGTGTAAGAGTCCAGTAACACCTTAAAGACTAACAAAATTTGCAGTAGGGTATGAGCTTTCATGAGTCAGAAGGTAACGGAAGAAGTGGGCAGTGACTCATGAAAACTCATACCCTATGTTGTGTTTGTGTTCTTGATTATGCTGCATTAACAACTATGGTTTACCTATGAAAGGGCTCTGGTATCCTAATGCTCCAATTCTCATTGGCTGACTAATAAAGACTCTCATTGGTCCTGAAGCCAATCTAGGTACCCAATCGCTGAGCCCTGCTTGGGTCCAATAACATTGCTTGTATATAGTTACATTGTTGAAAGTTATTTGTTGGAACAGTATAAATTAGAGTGCTGCTCTCTTAGAGCTGTCTTTAGAGCTGAACGATGTTATGAATAAAAGCCTGCTTGCTGGATTCATTGCCTCCGCCTCAATACTTAATACCCTATGACAATTTTTTTTTATGGTGCTACTGGAGGCTTACCCTTTTCTGCTGCCACAGAGTGACTAGCACGGCTCCCACCTTGAAGAGACTGGCAGTAGCACTTTGGCTTCCTGTGTTCAGTAAGTTACACTTTGGCAAATTTACAGTGCTAGTCCCAAAAGATCAACAAGGCTGAGAACTGTTGCATTTCCTGTCATTCTATATCAGCCTGTTTTGTACATAATAATCATCTTTGGTGACTTGGATTTTTGCTCTGAACCATGGTGTTAATGTTATGGTTGTGGATGGTTCTGGTTTTTGTATTGTTTTTGTTGTTGCTATTATGAATGCTGTGGGGTATTTTTTTTTGTAAGCAGCTTTGAGCCTTTCTGTGTAAAGGCATATGTGGGTATATGCAGGGCTATTTTTGGGCAGGAACGCACAGGAACAGAGTTCCGGCTGGCTTCTGAGTTGACCATGCCTACAGCCTCCCCCCCCCCCCGGGTTCCCCAGGCACCTTGCAAGCCGCAGGGTGCCTGGGGAAGCCAAGCCGATCCAGGGAGGGAAGGCACTTTAAACTGCCTCCCCCCCTCGGGTTCCCCAGGCGCCCTGCAAGCCGTGGGGCACCTGGGGAAGCCGATCCTGGAAGGAAGCTGCGTTGTCAGGGGTGTGACCTAATATGCTAATGAGTTCCTGCTGTTGGGTGTGGCCTATTATGCTAATGAGTTCCTGCTGGGCTTTTTCTACAAAAAACGCCCTGGGTATATGTATGATATTAAAGAAGCTGGAATGAAGACACCCCAAGACAAACAATGATTTTCCTGTTAAGGAATACAAATAACTGCAGAAGCTTGAGAGGTTCCCAGTGCTTTGGGGAAGGGAGAAGAAAACCATATAGACTGGCAGTGTGGTGCAGTGGTTAGAGTTGGACTAGGATCAGGGAGACCCAAGTAACCTTGGGCCAGTCATTCTTTCTCACCCTAACCTACCTCACAGAGTTATTAGGATAAAATGGAGGAAGGGAGAACTAGGTATGCCGCCCTGAATTCTTTGGAGAAAGGGCAGGATAAAAATGCACTAAATAAACAGACATACACCATTGGAGTTTAGTATTTCTTTCCACATGGTTTCTAAACGCTGCTCTATGGTTTTTCAGAGGACCTGTGGACCTTCTGTAACATTTCCTTTCAGTGACAAAGAATACTGTGGTGTTTCTTGGCTATACTTAATTTTAAAAACTAGTGAGGCAGAAAATTACTTGTTGACTTTGACCTTCTCGCAAGCTATTGTGAGACTTTATCCTCAAAAATTGTCCTAGAAAAACATTGTGTTGACTGTGTTGTATTTTTATCTCTCTTTGCAAAACCCTCATGCAACTTATATCAAATCCCATGGCTTTCAATACCAGCCACATGCTGATGTGAGGCTTCTGCTCAAAGTAGTCAAGGATCAGATCTTTGTTGATGAAACACAGTTCTTTATTTCCAATCTCTACATTGGTACAGGTCCTCGGATTATTGTCAGAGATAACGCTTACAATAGAAGCAGGTCTAATATACTCTCCAGTACAATTTGAATTGCCCATAGGTAACCAATCAAAAAAGGGGGGAAAACCGCGGGCAAAAGGTTCTCTGGCCGTTTGCTTCCCACAGGAAAGAAAGCTAGGTGTGAAGCAGTAAATTTCCCTTCCCAAACCAGACCCCTTAGATGTAACCATATTCACATAACAAATGCCTTCCCCAAGGCTTTCGCACGTTGATAAGAAATGGTCCCTGTCCTCCCCTGTCTTCCCAGCCAGGATGAATGGAATGCGGAGGCAGGAGTGTGAGAGGCCCATTGTTCCCATGCTTTGAAGTTGTCATTCTCCCGGGCAAACAGATACATAGACCAGGCCTGGTCAAAGCCATAAACCTGGGGTCACATAGTATACATTCACAATGGTCAAGCAAATGGCAATAGGCATGATTACATAGTGGGTAGAGGAACAACTAACAGGTTACAATAAGGTTACAATATAAAGCCAGAAATCCCAAAAACCTTGTCTGAATCGGCAGACTCTGACACAGTGCCACCCCAAAAATCAATCTACCCGGGTTTATCTGGGAATCTCTTATGAAAAGCTTTAACTAACTTAGGGGCATGAACATTTTCAGAACGAACCCACTCATTCTGTTCCGGGCCAAAATCTACCCATTTAACTAGATACAACAAGTGGCCCCTACGCATTTTGGAATCAAGGATTTCAGAAATTTCAAAATGAGGTGCCTCCCCCTTCATCAGTGGAGGAGGAGTTGGAGGAACTGGATGCCATGCATTCGGCCCAGGATTCTTCTTCAGCAAGCTGAAATGAAAAACAGGATGCACAGAACTCAGTGACTTGGGCAATTCTAGTTCAAAAGATACATCAGAAATCTTGCGCAACACCTTGTAGGGCCTGACATATTTCCACCCTAATTTTCTGCTGGGTTGTAATCCATGTATATTTTTGGTGGACAAGTAGACTGAATCCCCTGGCTGTAAATCCCAGCCCTCCGCTCTGCTACGGTCCGCATACTTCTTGTAATCCTCTTTAGTTTTGTCCAGGGTTTTAGCAATCAGTGGCCATGAGTCTTGTAAAGTTGCCCACCAACGTTTAAAGTCCGTGGGAGAGGTGTTTGACGTTTCCTCTATGGTGGGCAGAGGTTTTCCTTCAAAGCCTCCCACCGCCATAAACGGGGACACACCCGTAGACGAATGAATAGCATTGTTGTAACTGTACTCTGCAAATGGCAGTAGTTCCACCCAATTGTCCTGGTGGTAGTTAGTGTAACACCTTAGGAATTGTTCCAGGATTTGATTAGTTCGTTCGGACTGGCCATCGGTCTCTGGGTGGTAACCCGAGCTTAAAGCCGGTTCAATGTCCATTGGAGTCAAGAGCTCCCGCCAGAAGATGGCAACGAACTGACTGCCCCGATCGGATACCACACGCTTTGGAAACGCGGGTAACTTTATCACATGGTTGAAAAAAGCTTTAGCCATCCCCTTAGCAGTGGGTAGCTGTTTAAATGGGGTAAAATGGGCTTGTTTCGAGAACATGTCTACTACCACCCAAATTACGGTTTTTCCCTTTGAGGGTGGCAGGTTGGTGATGAAGCCCATCGCTATCGCTTCCCATGGGCGAGAGGGGGTGGGCAACGGATGAAACAGTCCCGGGACCTTCCCTCCCCTCCTTTTGCACATCAAACAGGTTTGGCAGGCAGTTACAAAGTCCGAGACATCCTTGCGCATGCGCGGCCACCAGAACTGCCGTTGGACTAAATTAAGCGTTTTTAAGAACCCAAAGTGCCCTGCTAATTTTGATGAATGACACGTCAGTAATATGTCTTTTCGTCTGTTTCGAGGTACCACAAGTTTGTCCCCATGGTACCAGCACTTGTTTTCCCGGAGGGAACAGTCCTCTATGTTTCCCAACTCTTCGGCCTCTTCCGGGGAGTAGTCCCCCCCCCCATTCGTTCCCCCACGACTCTACTGCCGCTTGCTTACTCTGGCTCCTGGTGGTGACAGCTCCTCCCAACTGCTGGGGGGAGAACATGGAATCGAACACTTCTTCCTTTTGACTCTCGTGCTGGGGCAATCTGGATAGCGCATCTGCTAACGAATTGGCTCTCCCGGGGAAGTGCTTAAGTACGAAATTGAATTTTGAGAAAAAATCGGCCCATCGGAGCTGTTTCGCATTCAGGGATCTCTGGGTGCGCAAGGCTTCCAGATTTTTGTGATCCGTCCAAATTTCAAAAGGGGTCTGCGCTCCTTCTAGCCAATGCCGCCAGGTGGTGAGGGCCAGTCGTATGGCTGCTGCCTCTTTGTCCCACACTGACCAATTCCTTTCTGTCTCATTAAACTTTTTTGAGATATAAGCTAGAGGGTGCAGCTTCTCATCCGACCCCTTCTGTAATATGGCTCCCCCCATGGCCACATCCGAAGCGTCTACATGCACCACAAACTCCTTGGTTTCATCGGGGTGGGCCAGGATGGGTTCCGATGTGAAAAGGGTCTTGAGGGTGTCAAACGCCCTTTGGCAATCTTTCGTCCAGGCTATCTTCTCCCCGGGTTTCCCTGCTTCTGGCCCCCTCCCCTTGGTTTTAAGGAGTTCAGTTAGCGGGAGAGTGACCGTGGCGAAGTCTTTTAGGAAGGTGTGGTAGAAATTACAAAATCCTAATAGACTCTGAAGCTGTTTTCTCGTTCGGGGGGCCTCCCATTGCACTACTGCCTCTACCTTGGCAGGGTCCATTTCTAGCCCTTTCTGGGAAATGCGGTACCCCAGAAAGTCCACTGAATCCCTATGGAATTCGCATTTCGACAACTTGGCATACAACTGATTTTTTAACAGGGTTGATAGCACTTCACGGACCAATTTTACATGTTCTTTCTTATCAGCAGAGTAAATCAAGATATCATCTAAGTAACATAACACCCCCTTGAATAAATGCTTGTGTAACACTTCATTTATTAAGCTCATAAAGACCCCTGGCGCGCCACTTAAGCCGAACGGCATCACCAGGTATTCGAACTGCCCCAACGGTGTATTAAACACAGTCTTAAATTCATCCCCCTCCCTGATGCGCACCCGGAAATATGCATCCCGGAGGTCCAACTTAGTAAACACCTTTCCTTTGGCTGCTTCTGTTAACAGGTCCTTAATAAGGGGGAGGGGGTAGGCATTGGAGGCTGACACTGCATTTAATCCTCTGTAGTCCGTGCACAGCCGCAGCCCCCCGTCCTTTTTTTTCCTGAACAGAACAGGGGCGGCGAGTGGGGACTTAGCGGGGCGGATGAAGCCTCGCTCCAAGTTCTTGTCTAGGAATTTCCTTAGCTCCTCCCGCTCCGAAGGGCTCATGGAATAGAGCTTTCCCTTTGGTAACTTCTCTCCCGGGATCAGCTCTATGGCACAATCCGACAGTCTGTGGGGGGGGGGGTAGTTCATTGGCCTCGGTTTCACTGAACACTCCCATTAAGTCTCGATATTCCCTGGGAACGGCGGAGGGCACCAAAGTGAGCGCGGCCGCTCTGAGAGGTGCCGGGGGCCCCGCTCCCCACCCAGCGTCCCACTTATGGCTTTGACACTTCTCGTCCACCCAGGAGATTTCCCCTTCGCTCCATTTGATGTAGGGGCCATGGGAGCTTAGCCAGGGGCTCCCCAACACCATGGGGAACTGGGTGTTGGGAGTGATGATGAAGGCTCTCCTCTCCCATTGCTCTACCGTCCCTACTATCAGTCTCTCGGTCTCTGCCACACACGCCTCTTTCATTTCCGATCCATCCATTTGGGTAAACGTGAGGGGCTCCCCCAATGGGGCAACCTTGGGCCCTAACCCGTCCACTACTAGAGGGCTAATCAAGTCCCGGGCACACCCTGAGTCAATTAAGGCCCGGACCCGGACGTGGGTCCCGGTCCCGGGTGCTATCACAGTCACTACCATATACAGTAAAGGGCCAGGGATGCTCACCAGGGATGGCGCGTCGCGGATGGGGACCTGCAGTTCTGCGCTGCTCACTGCAGGCCGTTGGAGTTTCCCGACATCTGTGCTTCCGTCAGCTCCAGCTCTCCTTGCTCGCTCGCGACCCCTTCCAGCTGTAGTGCCCGGGGCTTGAACGAGGTCTTCCCTTTACTAGGGGTGCTCCCGGCTACCGGGGTGGATGTTTTGGGGACTTTCCCCCCACCGCGGGGGCACACCAAGGTGAAGTGGCCGCTCTCCCTGCACCTCATGCAGAGCCCCTGCTTGAACCGGGTGTCCCGGATCTCTTGGAGGTTCGGTTTGGGCTTCACCTTCTGAGCACCTTTTGCTTGGGCAGTCGCTGAAGTTCCCATCTTGATGAGGGTGAAACGTTCTTCCACATCCGCGGCTGCTCTCATCCATGTGGCTAGCGAGCCCGGTCTTCCCCCTCGCAGCACTGTCTCGTACACCTCGGGATTAAGACCTTCCCTGTACTTTTCTATGAAAAGATCTTGGGTCCAGCCGCGAATCTTGGCCGCTATGCACCGGAACTTGTTGGTGTACTCCCTCACTGAGGACCGCCCCTGGGTCAGCTTCCGCAACTGGTTCCGAGCCTTTTCTTCTCCCAAGGGGTCCTCGTAGTGGTGTCTGAGGGCCCACATGAAATTGTGCGCGGAGCGTAACTCAGGCCCGGGGGCATTGTGCAGGCTCACATACCAGTCGCTGGCGGTGTCTCTCAGCTTGGACCCGATGTAGCCAATCCAGTCCCTCTCGGTGGGGTAGAGATGTTCCCAAGTGTCTAGGAACCGCTCGATCTCTATGAGGAAGAACCGCAGCTTCTCTGGGTCCCCATCGAAAGTAGCCGTCAACGGATCGGCGGGGGCCGGGCGAACCATCGGCCCTGCCGGCACTGGGGCTGGCGCAGGTACGGGTGCGGGAACCGGGCAGGGAACGGGCTGTGGAACCTGCTGCGGCACTTGCAGCGGGATGACTCCCGCGGGAGCTCCTCCGGGGGGAACCGGCGGCTGCGGGACTCCCCCTCCTGGGGGTCCGACCCCTGCCGGGGCTGGGCGAGCTGCTTGTATAGCCGTCAGGGCGTCTCGGAACTGGTATTGCAGATCGAGGGCTAGCTCGCGCAATTCGGCGGTGAGTTGGAACCGCAAATCTCCCATCATATGATCCAGGGCTTGGGTCTGGTCTTCCCCGTAGAGATTGGGCCCGTAGGGTGCGTCTCTCTCCTCTTCCAAAGGCGGGGGATGCCACTCTCCTCCATAGGTCGTCTCTCTCTCGTCTCCCAGAAAGCTTGGCTTCCTGTGTTTGGTGTGATCTGCCTGGATCGACACCCGTGCCCCCTTCTGATCGTGCACCCATGAGTCGACGGTCCCACGACCGAAATTGCTCCATGAGTACCTCGGGGTCACGCTCTGATGAGGAGGTAGTCGCGGGATATAGTAAGCCCCCTGAACCGTAGTCACTGGCACTTCGGGCTCCCCGCCTCCTCCTCCACCACCGGCACCCTAGTCGCCCGGGGTCACCGGCTGATCTTCGGTAGTAGGGATGGGAAGAGTGCCGTCGTCCGACATGGTCAGGAACAGCCAAGTCCCAGTCACGGATCTCTGACAATCTGTGAGGCTTCTGCTCAAAGTAGTCAAGGATCAGATCTTTGTTGATGAAACACAGTTTTTTATTTCCAATCTCTACATTGGTACAGGTCCTCGGATTATTGTCAGAGATAACGCATACAATAGAAGCAGGTCTAATATACTCTCCAGTACAATTTGAATTGCCCATAGGTAACCAATCAAAAAAGGGGGGAAAACCGCGGGCAAAAGGTTCTCTGGCCGTTTGCTTCCCACAGGAAAGAAAGCTAGGTGTGAAGCAGTAAATTTCCCTTCCCAAACCAGACCCCTTAGATGTAACCATATTCACATAACAAATGCCTTCCCCAAGGCTTTCGCACATTGATAAGAAATGGTCCCTGTCCTCCCCTGTCTTCCCAGCCGGGATGAATGGAATGCGGAGGCAGGAGTGTGAGAGGCCCATTGTTCCCATGCTTTGAAGTTGTCATTCTCCCAGGCAAACAGATACATAGACCAGGCCTGGTCAAAGCCATAAACCTGGGGTCACATAGTATACATTCACAATGGTCAAGCAAATGGCAATAGGCATGATTACATAGTGGGTAGAGGAACAACTAACAGGTTACAATAAGGTTACAATATAAAGCCAGAGATCCCAAAAACCTTGTCTGAATCGGCAGATTCTGACAGCTGATAACACCCAGCTTTCTCTTCCTTCAGCCAATCCCATGTCTCTGATTGCCTGATATTTCTGCTTGGATATCTCAGTGCCATCTCACAATGCTAGGCTTCTCATTTTTCCTCCAAAGCCTTCCTCTCCTTGTAACCTTCCATGGACAGTAACTAAGTACCTTATAGAATGGACATGAATTCTTGGCTATGACTCCTCTTTCTTTCTCTCTTTGCTGCCCAAGTTTAGGCTGTTGTGAAGTCACTTTGCTTAATCCTTTGCAACATAAAAAACAATAATGCTTCCTTTCACTTCTCTCAGCAAAAACTCCATTTCATCTCTTACCCTGAATATATAACCTCTTCTGATTGTCTGCCAACACACCTCTGCCCCCTTAATTCTGTCCCAAACTCTGTACCAAATCGTTGCCCTGGGTTGTTATTGGAATCTTTATATTGTTTCCTGTCCATTTCCAGATCCATCACTAAACTACCTGCCCTTACCTCCAAAGCCCTCCTTGGCATCCCCACCCTTTGCTCTTATATCCTTCTCCATCCCTGACTATGACTTTTGCTCTTTCAGCTCAGCCATCCAAAGTTCTCCTGCTCTCTCAAATGATTCTATATCCTTTCTTGTCTTGTTGCTCCTTATGCCTGTGGAAAAGCTTTTCAACAAGTATCTATGAAGTGCCATTTCTTACGACCTTCTAATCCAGGGGTCCTCAAACTACGGCCCGCGGGCCACATGCGGCCCACCGAGGGCATTTTTCTGGCCCGCTGGAGGGGGAGAGTGACGATCCTGGGGGGAGGACACATGATCAAGCCCCACCCCCTCCCTCCAGTCGGCCAGGAGGAGGCAGAAGGAAGAGGGTGAGTGTGCAAGGGCAGGCGCTCCAGCCGGCCCCAAGTCCCCTAGCCAGCTCAGAGGCCTCTGAGCCGGCTAGGAGACCTGCGCCAGTCCTGGGCGCCAGGAGCCGGGTGGGGATGTTTTCCAGAATGAAACATCTGAAATCTCCAACCAGATCTAGACTAACTGATGCACACTTGCATCACTTGTTACGACTAGCAATGACAAATATGGAACCAGACATTGACCATCTCATTAGGCAAAAGCAGGCCCATAGTTCCCACTGAAATACTGGTAAGTTTGTTGATTTAACTTTACTTGTTCTTCATTTTAAATATTGTATTTGTTCCCATTTTGTTTTTTTACTTCAAAATAAGATATGTGCAGTGTGCATAGGAATTTGTTCATAGTTTTGTTTTTTTTTAAACTGTAGTCCGGCCCTCCAAAGGTCTGAGGGACAGTGAACTGGCCCCCTGTTTAAAAAGTTTGAGGACCCCTGTTCTAATCCCTACTCAACAATTCCTCTTTTCTGTGAATTCTTATGGAATTCTTATGGAACTACCCTTTAAACTCCCTCCCTTCCTAAAAGTATGCTTAAGCCTCTTGTGTAGCTCAAATAAACACATACTATTCTGTTGTTTATTTCTATCTTTACCCTCTCCTTTATGTCAAAATTTAGATTTTAAATTTCTTGGGGTCTGGAACCTCTCTCTTTTGGGTCTGTATTCCCACTATTCTCAGGAAATCTGTAAAAGAAACTGTGTCTGCTGTGTATAATGAGGTCTCCAATGCTCTGCTTGTATTCAGTGGCATATTCTTAATTCTTTGTTCCATTTTTGGGGTAGGATGCATAACTGCTAAACCTTTCCCCTGCTCCTTTAATTCATCTATCTAGCTTCCTGAAAAAAAGAAATTGTATGAAAGCAGTTGGGTACAGGCACTGTTTTCATATTTTATTGTTGTTGTGCATGAATAGGCTAAAAGAAAATGTACCTGATTGTCTTCCTCTCAGCAGTACACAATTTCACAAAATTCACTTCAACCACTATGCTCCATACATCTATGTCACAGCTCCAAGCTTTGCCAACCCCATGTCTCTATTCTTTGAAGAGAAAAGGTGCCTTTGGCCTTTAAAATAAAGTTCACTTTTTATAATAATAGCTGTATTAGTCTTTACAGAAAACAATTGTTCTAGTTCTGATTATAATGACTTGGTATGTGGGCATTTCAAGTGCATTCTATAATTCTGAATCAAAACTTCAAACTGCACAGTGATAATCAATTTTCAGATCTTTTTGACTTCACAATTAGAACAAGAAAAGTGTTTTCAACATCCTTGAAAAGCACAGTGAATGGATATGCAGCACAGGGATTAGGCATTAAGCCTGGGCAAGCATACACCTGAACTGAAAGCTGGAGGAAAGAGGTGATTTTCTCCACAGCACCCAGATACTACACAGACTGATCACACCAGCCTTGTAGCCAGAAAATTTTTGTTAGGGAGGCAAATATTGGGAATGGAGAGGAATGCCAAAAATAAACCCAATGTGCCTACATAAACCAGAAGTGACATATGCATGTTAGTGATGTTGGGGGTGATGCTCACTCCTCCCTGGCCATTCTAGCCACCCTCCTGGAAGCCAACCAGAGAACTAAGCCAGTTCTGGGTCACGCACCATCCCCACCTTCTCCAAAGGGCTTGCTAGGGTGATTCTGCACTAGACCTTAAATCCTGGTTCAACTCTGTCCCCAAACTTACGTTCTACACTACACTCAAGTTCACACCTGTAATTATCTTGGGGTATTTTTTTGTTTCTGCATTAGGTCACCTGAGGTCACCCCAGTTTTGCCCCACACTTGTCCTGAGATAAATGGATGCTCTTATAACCAGGGATAAATGCAAGGTATTGTGTCGTGAGGGATGAGATCCAAGTGCAGAAAGAACCCTAGATAAGTCCTGATCACAACCATGAAGAATGCTACATTGCATTATACCTTTAAGGCACGTGAGGGAGAGCAAGAGAGAGAACCCCTGCTGATGCATCACTAACCTCCCATTAACAATTGCTAACTTGCCTCCTCCATAACTAAAGGACATTCTAGTGGGAGCAATTTTTCTAATGGGGGAGGGAGAGTCAATGTGGGAAGTGGGCAAGACAAGCAGCAGCCTGGAACTTGCTGGCTAAAAAGACAAGGAGATGGGAGAAGCTTCAAGCAGTGGCAGTGCTCGGATGCTGGAAGCCGGCGGCAGTCAGTCACTGCACACCGGCTTCTTCTGCAGACTCTGTTCGTGTGTCTTGCCAGTTCAGCCTTATGGGGGGAGGTGGGGAGAGAGCTTAACATACAAGCTAGTGATGCTCTCTCCTAAACTAGTGTGATGGTGTTCGGTGCTGGAAACCTCCCTCCCTCCTCCTCCTTTTCTAGGCAGAGGAAATGAGGCTGCAGTGATGGGGCTGCCACATGGCCTTGCCAGGTCTTCCTGCTTCCGAAACTGGCTTCTCAAACTTTGTCTGTCCACTGGCAGGGGGCTCTTTGCTACACTGGGAGGAGGTGTCTGGCATCCCTGAGAGGGAAGAGCACATTCATCAGGGGGCATTGCCCTCATCAGCCCCCTGTGGCTATGGGTCTGGACCACACTAATCCAGTTTTTATTTATTTATTTGTTTGTTTGTTTGTTTGTTTTATTACACTTTTATCCCACCCTTCCAGCAAGCGAGGCCGGCTCAGGGTGGCTTACAACAATGTAAGCAATGTGGAATAGTAATTCCATACACAATAAAATTCAGTTTTAAAGCAGAGTATAAAACATATTAAAGTGCTAGTGGAGAGGTCTCTTTGGAGGTCTTCATGGTTTGCTTGGGTGTTCTTGACAGGCTACTATAATGATTAACAAGTTAGGGATCAGCAAGGAATTGTGGGGGAATGGACAATTCACAGCACAATAGCTGCTCAGCTCTGGTACTCAGTGAGTAGTTTTCTCCTCACCCAGTGCTGAACTGCACAAGTTTAGTGCTGGAACTGAATACTGGTTATAGTGCTGGCTTCTGAGACCTAGAGCTAACTGAATCTTGGTAGTTCAATGCTTTCAAGGATATTTTTATCTCTTCCTCTATTTGCTATATAAGATGGGGTTGACTGGAAATTGGTACATATCCTCCAGTCCAAATTTCACTACCAAGTTACCTTAGACTGTGTGGATGCTTCTCTCACTGGCAGGGGTGTAGAGCAGGGGTCCTCAAACTTTTTAAACAGGGGGCCAGTTCACTGTCCCTCAGACCGTTGGAGGGCCGGACTATAGTTTAAAAAAACAACAACTATGAACAAATTCCTATGCACACTGCACATATCTTATTTTGAAGTAAAAAAACAAAATGGGAACAAATACAATATTTAAAATGAAGAACAAGTAAAGTTAAATCAACAAATTTACCAGTATTTCAATGGGAACTATGGGCCTGCTTTTGGCTAATGAGATGGTCAATGTCCGGTTCCATATTTGTCATTGCTAGTCGTAACAAGTGATGCAAGTGTGCATCAGTTAGTCTAGATCTGGTTGGAGATTTCAGATGTTATTTTGCGGGTAGGGAAGGCGCACCGGGGGTGGGGGTACGTGCGCAAGCAAGGCATCCTTGACGGGGCTGTTTTCTTTCCCTCTCCGAAGAAACAAAGAACTCGGCATCCTCACAAACTTTTTAAGGCAGCAAGCCCCCAGCTGCTTCTCCCTGAAACCCCACTACTGCAGGCATCATGATGGGAAAGAGAAACCTCTCTCTCTCTCTCCCCCTCTGATTCCCAGCAGCAAAAAAAGCCTCGAAAAAGACCCCCGCCCGGCTCTTGGGACTGGTGCAGGTCTCCTAGCTGGCTGAGAGGCCTCTCAGCCGGCTAGGAGACTTGGGGCCAGCCAGAGCGCCTGCCACCCCACACTTACCCTCTTCCAGGCTTCCTTTTGCCTCCTCCTGGCTGACTGGAAGCAGGAGGGCGGGGCTTTGTCATGTGGCCCAGGACGAGTCGGCTGCAATTTTTCCGCTGCTTTGTGTGCTGCTGGGAATTGGAGGACAGGCAGCAGCACACCCGGCGGGCCAGAAAAATGCCCTTGGCGGGCCGCATGTGGCCCGCGGGCCGTAGTTTGAGGACCCCTGGTGTAGAGTTTTGTAAAGTCTGGGGGGCAGGGGCTCTTTAGCATGTGTGCGAAGCACACACTCGCTGGGGTGATGTCCCCCCTGGAAAACCGCCGCGCCTCCCCGGGCCCTTCCAAGGCCTGCCAGCTGCTGCTGCTGGTGGCTCTCTCCCCCCCCCGCCCTGGCCACTCCTTCCCTCTCATGGTGATGCCACAATGCTGGGCATTTCACCCAGAAAAGAGGGAGGGAGAGGGAAGGACGGAGGAGTGGCCAGGCTGGGGGGGGAGAGGCACCGGCAGCAGTGTCTGCCAGGCCTTGGTAGTGCCCCAGAAGGCACAGCAGCAAGGTGTGGCAGCAGGGGCTACGTTTTCCCTAGGGGGCTCAGTCCCCCCTGGGAAATTTCGGGGGTGGCTCGAGCCCTCGAGCCCCCCCCCCCATAGTCTACGCCTATGCTCACTGGGCCTGCTTTTTGACCCAGCTGCTCAAGTGGGTATTCTACTGGTGAGGGCCCCACCTCTTCCATCTCCTCTTCCCCTGAAGAGGTGGCTGTTGGCTGGCCCATGACAAGTGCCACACTCTTCCCCCCGCCCTTTTTTTTCTGTGCAGTCTTCCTCAGACTCTTTTTTAGAACATTCTAAGTGGAAGTGTTATATTGGTCTAGCACTATAGCTTGTCGTGAGCTGCCCTGAGCCTGCTTGCGTGAAGGACGGAATGTAAATCGAGATAATAAATAAATAATAAATAAAAATTATATATTCAAAAAAAGTCTGAGGAAGATTGTGAGGTGAAAAACAGTGTGTGTGGGAAAAAGTGTGTCACTATTAGAAGCGCTGCAGACATTTTAAACAACGTGCTACAGCAATTCAGAAGCATAAAGAAGAGGTGAGAACAGAAGAAAGCAGTTTACCTCACAAATGGCTCAACCACACTTTGCTAACCAGATGCAAGTGGCTTTGTATGAAATGGTAAATAAAATCCACTAGCAGCTGGTTGCTAGAATGGCTGTGTCTGAAATGACACACAAAAAATCTATTAGCCACTGGCTACTAAATTGCTATCTGAAAGGAGTCTATATGAAAAATGTAGGTAAATAAGATACCTTCAGAGAAACCATGGTTTCAGCGACTACATCTGACACCCAGGCTCATATAGACAAGATATATATCCCAACACAAAAGAACAATTAAATAAAACCATGCAGGAAGTTCCTGAGCCTAATAATAAATAAATAAAGAGAAGTCCCAAGCTGTGGGAAATATATTTGTGCCCTGGAACATCAATAGGAACAGAATGGTAAAAACATGAACAATGGATTTTACAGCTAAAGGCACAAAAGGAAGCTGAGATCAAACGGCCTAAAGAGGAGCACACCAAGTCTGGATACATCTCTCCTGCAGCTTCTGTAGAACACCATCTGAACATAAGATAAATATTCTATGAAGTTGATAGGCCCTCAGCCTGAATTTAATCCCAGCCATCAGCAATGTTCCCTCTAAGCTGTGGAGTCTTGTGAGCAAAAATTCTACTTTTTGAGCTCCTGGCATTAAAGTTGTGAGCGAGCGATTTGGCTGCTGCATAAATCAGTTTGCTCTGGAGCCATCCTTCCTGAGCTAAGACAAAAATGTATGAGCCAGAGACTAAAAAACTGTGAGCTAGCTCACACTGACTCAGCTTAGAGGGAACATTGGCCATGATCTCCATCAGGAAGAGGGCCTTGAATATTAGGGTTGCCAACCTCCAGGTAGGGGCTGAAGTTTTCCCGGAATTACAGCCGATCTCCAGACTACAGAGATCAGTTCCCTGGGAGAAAAGGCAGCTTTGTTAGACTTTAAGGTGCTACTGGACTCTTACTCTTTTCTACTGCTACAGACAGACTAACATGGCTATCCATCTTCATCTACTTCTCTGGGTTGTTTTATGAGGATAAAATGGAAGAAAGGATAAGGATGTAAGTCAGTTTGGGTCTCCATTAGGGAGAAAGATGGGGTATAAATGAAATCAATCAATCAATCAATCAATCCTCTTAAGCATTTATCAAGGATGCACGATACCCATCTTTTCAGCTTTTATTATCAGCTTGTCAGATTTTTAGGTTTATCTTTTAAGAAAAGCCCTAAGCAACGAGAAGCTGCTTTAGTATGTCAGAGAAATTAGTGGGTTCAAGCCTGCAGATGGCATGCTGTCATGAAGATGAACAAAATATAAATAACATAATCACACAGGTGGGTGGAAATAGTACATACGTCTTGGGACAGCTCAAAAGCGTTATTGACTTTGTCCTCTGGTGAGCTGCAGAACCCTCATACATCCAGTGGTTTTCTGCTGCTTTTTGGAAGAACCTGCTACCCTGCAGGCTAAGGGCATCATGTCTTCTGCCTCTCTTTGCATTCACACAAAAGGCTAGGCAAGGTTACTCAGTGGTGGAGATGATTCCTTTTTTACTCAGGAAAGTTCAGAGGCCACCTCCCCCATCAACCTCTCTCTTGCCTTCTTGCTTCGTCCTGCCTGTCAAAGACTAGCTAAGCCATCTCCCCACCCCTCCTGGCTAGCTGGCCCTTCAAATGCTCCATGAATGTGCTTGGCTCAGAACAGTCATCACCACAAAAACTTTCCCTTGCCTTCTCTCTTTCTGTCCACCTGATCCAGCTTTGCCACCATAGGTGTCAACTACGGGGGGGGGGGGGCTCGAGGGCTTGAGCCACCCCCGAAATTTCCCAGGGGTGACTGAGCCCCCCCAGGAAAATGGTGCACCCTCCGCCGCACCTCCCCGGGCCCTTCCTAGGGCTGCCGCCGCCGCCGTTTCTCTCTCTCCCCCCGGCCTGGCCACTCCATCCCTCCCTCCATCCATCCAGGGGCCAGCTAAGCAAATGCCCAGCTGGCCCCTGGACAGACGGAGGGAGGGACGGAAGCAGGAGAGGTCAGGCCGGGGGGGTAGGTGGCAGCGGAAACATGGTCCCAGTGGGCACGCACGCTTTGTGTGTGCGCATGGAAGAGCTCCCGCCCCCCCCCCCCCCCCGGATTTTGAAAACTTGACGCCCCTGTCTGCCACTGCGCACTCCATACCCGTCAGGCCTTTAATGTCCCTCACATATTTTTGTAGCATGGGATCTCCTTGCCCTTTGAATCTTTTGTAAGTTGGGAATAAGGCTCTGTGCTTTTTATGGAGGCAAGGAACACTGGATGACTTGCTGGGGTGGGGAGTGGATGGGTTAGGAGAAGATGCAGAGAAGACAAAGGAGGGCTTTTGTGGGCAGGGGTGGGTATCTGAACTCTGCTGATCAAGGCTTTTTTCCCCCTGGAGGAATGCAAATGCGTCAGAATGGAGTTCCAGAACCTCTTCAACAAAATTCTTTAAAAAAATGTTTAAAAGTTAATGAGTTTTCAGTATACAGATTGAAAACTTCATTTCCCTGGTGCTGATGTTTTCTTCACTGCATCACCTGATACTCAGATTGTGTTTTCTGTCTCTATCTTTCTGGGTCTGCCCATGGTTTTGACATGAGTGAAATCATAATTCTGAATCCTCCTCTTCCCATCATGTGGTGCCAAATGCTCATAACTTAGTGGGTCCCATTGTGCTGCCTGCAGGTTAAAGGTGGTTCATTTAAATGCTGTGCTTCAGTCCACTTAGATGCAAAACCTGTGCACAGCAATTGAACTAAACTGGGAAAGGTTGAAGACACAGCTCTAAATGCAATTAGGTGGGCAACACCTTGCCTTTCGTGATACTGGAAGCAGTGATTTCTATGGCATGGAAGCCAAGTAAGGATTTATAGCTGTCTAGACTGGTGCTCTGTAAGTGCTGACCTAGTGATAAAGGAGTGTTGCACTCAGCACATTTCAGCTTTCAGAGATTTTATTGTTAGCTCAGATACAGCGAAAGCATGCAGATGATAATCACAGTGTTAAAATCAGAATTATGGACAGTGGCGTAGATAATCTTACAGCATGTAAGAATGTAATTAGGCTTCGTAAGGTAGAATTAGTGTCACTTTGAATCTAGCTCTTTGCATACAGATTATTTTTAACATTAAAAAAAATGAGTGCAATGCCCACTTTAGGTAATCTGCAATCTTCAAGCTATTTGGGAAATGTAAAATGAAGCTGGAGAAGGGGAAAAAATAGCATGCAGTTGACTCCATTACTGCAGTTATCTGTCACACGATGGTTCATTTTGCCAGTCTGTCATTGTTTGATATTGAATTTAAATGGGCTTGTAAATAGTTTCAAATCCAATCATTCTGAAGTATACATTTTGCTCAGACAACATAAGCCTTTCCCCCTCCCGGTGCTATATCTGCTGAAATTCCTTGTTACAAGAAAAAAGAGAAAAGAAAGGACTTAATAATTGAAGGGGGTCAGAAGGGTACTTCCTGGTCAACATATCTCCCAATTGCTGAATTGTACTTTTTGCACCCTTTAAAATTACCTACAAAGTGGCAAGTATGATTTTAATTGTTTGGTTCCTATTTTATATCATCATCATCATAGACCTTTATTGGCATGGCATGGTGTAACGGTAAGTTAAAAATAAGATAAAGCTGAGAGTTTTATGCCACAGTAGTAGAGGAAAAAGTATTTTATATAAAGTAGTGACTGCATATACAGCACAATCCTTCTTCAGAGCAGCATCAGCTCAGCAAGGTATCTCTGCTCCCGACATGGATAAACCAATATAGTTTGTAAAAGCTGGATTGTTTCAATTGTTGCCAGGCTACTGGATTGAACCTCAGTACCCAGCATTTCCTATTTTATTGCATCTCCCCCCCCCCCCCCCAAAAAAAAAAAGTGATTTGGAATGCTTTTCATTCAGAAGTCCTGAAAAAATTTGATCTGAAATCTATTTCTAACCTACATTTAGCATCGGCAGTTTTTAATCTGGCCAATGACTGGCAATATCACTCATTCACTTGCATAAAATTAACAGGGTCTCACCATGATAAAACTGTGGGGATCTAGTTATTTTAACTCTTGATGATGCAGTTAAAATGCAGGTCACTAAAACAGTCATTGTAGTCGTATATATCCTGCTCTGCACTTTCATACTTTTAGAGAGGCCATGATAAAATGATCTTTCTATAAAATTCTTGATCCTTATTGTTCTTTTGAAAATGCATACCTCCTTTTTTTAAACAGAAAATAATGAAATAGGAAAATAGGTAAAGAAAATGGTCGGAAGAAAACCGCAAATATCTACGAAGACTACATGGGGGAAAAAAGGCATCCTTAGTGCTTAATTCAAATCAACCTTCTTGGAGAATGGAAACTACATGTTAGAATACTAGATTTTCAAAACGCCCAATCTTTTACCATCTCTAGGATTTCCTCTTCTGATATGAGCATACTGACAAATAGAGGTCCAACCAACAAACATTTATGGCCATCCCAATGACTGATAAATAACACCACCTGTCTGGGAGGTGATGGTAGTGGTGGTGGTGGTCTAAGAATGCCAGAGCAGGAAGGAGGTTTTTAAGTGACAGTCACAACTCATTGAAATTCTCTTCGGAAAATGAATGTCTTGAAATTTTTTACACATCTTACCCGCCCCCTGCCCCCAAAAGAGGAAAAATAAAAAGTTTTATTTAGCTTTTAGCTGAACTGTTTTTGTGTCACCTTCATGCCAAGCTGGTAATTTAGGTGTACTTTACTGTTTTCTGTTATGGGTGTTGGAGATAGTCTTGCAAGTTTTAATATTTTACTTATTGTTCTTACTATTTTTAATTATTACTATTATGCTATTACTTATAATACTGATTTTACTATGTTCTTTGTAAATTGATAGACAGCAATTTTATACAGCCTTTCCTAAATAAATAACATGGCTAAAAATAGTGATTGTTTCAGACCACGAAGGGTTATCTGTGATCTTGATATATGTACTCCTGTCTGTTTAAAGAAATATTACTCTTATATACTGTGATATGATCCAAAGCTAGAGTTGCCAATCCCTTGAAACAAATAATTAAACTAGGAACAAATATTTCCAAGTCAATGACATTTAAATAGATGAACATCACAGCGATCAAGAATGAAGCTGTGACATTTACAATTGCCCTTTGACTAGCACTGAGATAGAACTCAGCAAAATATGGGCTGGTAGGCAAAATCCTTTATCTGGGCCATCTTAAAACTAGAACATTCTTATCATTATTAAAGCTTATCTTACAAGCAGCTTTTCTACCAAGCGAAAGGATACCAGGTCCTTTGTCCTCCACATCACACACAGTTTGGGATTGCCTTCCCCTACTAAATATTTGTTGTGCAGTTTTCTTATGATTTTTTCTTATGATTCTTATGATCCTGCCCCAAACATACAATTAGTGTAAACTGGATAATGACTACTTTTTGTTTTGTACAGTAACATAACAAACAGCTTCTGTGTCCTAAAATAGTGAACTAGGCCTGCATAACTTAGGACCACCTTGAGATGCCATTCTATGAACTTTTTACATGCAAAACATGCTGTAAACAAATCTTTCTTCTCCTTAATCGGGGGGGGGGGGGGCTATCTGAGAAATTTGACTCTAGACTGTGAATTCTTGTATCTAAAAATCTGTTATTCTTTTAGGTACACAGAACTCATACTTGGAAAACTACTGATTCCTTTGCATTTTAGTAATGAATTCTTTTGGTGACAATTTCAAGCAAGAGTTAAAAGTGCATATAGCACAATCAAGTGACAGTGCTATAGTTTGCAGATATATAACCTACTTATATGCAACATATTATCAATAAATTTAAGTATTAAGAGTTTAGGACACATTTTGAAAACCAGTTCAGATGGATAGCTTGGGAAAATTTTCTTTTGGCTCTTCTTTTTTACCCTTCAACTTAGCCCCTGTGTCCACCGTCCCAACCCCTTGATCTCATTGTGCTTCAACCCTTGATCCCACTAGCTTTATCCCTGGCTGGGTGAGACCTCTGGTTCAACATAACATGCAGGTGTGGCATTGTCCCGTCCCCCCCCCACCGTATGTACATTTTACATGTTTCTTTTACAACGAATTTTCCTGCATACACATACTCACACACCTGTGCGAGATTGGGGGGAGGTGTCCCCAGCATGGTGCCCATTGGTGCCATGGAGCCTGCGAACACCTTACCTGCCCAATATTTTTAGAAAGGGAGTGGAGTCAGATGGGGCTTTTGCCCTACAGGGCTTCTGATTGGCCATTTGAGACCTGATTAGCTGTCACATCCAGGGACCCAGAGAGAGCATTTCCTAAAATGTATTTCATTGAAGGTAACAGGATGGTCAAATAAAATGAAGGAGCCCATGTTCGTACAGTTTGTAAGATATTATAATGATTAGGTGAACAGATTTTAAAAACATTGCTTTGGCAGTAGCTACCACCATAGGACCTTCACTGCATACGTATATGCAAGAAAATATTTTGTAAAAATATATTGATTCCAAAAGGCATCATGTTAAACAGAGCTTCTGCCCGATATGTTGATGAGTTACTATTACAGGTTGAATTACCTCAGTCCCTGACATTTTGTAGTTTGCTCCTCCTCCTGTGGCAACCATTTTGTGGTTCAGGGCAATTCCCCACTCCTTGGTCCTGTTGCCTTCTCCTGCTCCAAGTGGTGGTGGGTGAAAAAACTGGGGGGGGGGGAGCCTTGTATACTTACTGGAAGTTGATACAGGAAGTGACAAAGGTAGCTTTAGGAATGGTCAGGAACTCTATGGCTTTACCATAGAGTTTCTGGTGATTTTTAGAGCTATCCTTGTCACTTTATGTATCAACTTCCAGTAAGTACATGAGGCTGTATTTTAAACAAACTCTCCTGGACAGCTGTTCTCTCCCCCCCCCCCCCTTCCCACTGGTTGCAAGCCATTGCCAGGTCCTGCTTGGCTACCATATGTGGCTGTTCTGCAGCAGTCATTTTGTGGTTGTACCCACCACACTGCCAGAATTTTAAAGCTATCCTGCAATCTTAAAATGCTGGGGACCCCTGGTCTAGGTAATGCTCATAAAAACAAGAAGAACAGAGAATGCTGTCTTCAGGTTTACAATCTAAATAAGGGAATGTGAGTGGTAGGAAATAATCAAAGTAGAAGTCTCTGCTCTCTTTTTGGCATTGGGTAAGAACTCACCATTAGCTGTAGGCTTTTCCACCATTGGATTGACTTTTTAATTTTTTTCTGCTGCTGCTTAGTTGTTTTGCTTATTTTGTGGAATGTGGTTAATCTCACAACTGTGTCTTGTTCAGTTTTTAATTTTATTTTGTACATACTTTATTGGCAGTCATCATTAATATGCTTCTATCTGTAGTAAGTTTGCCGGCTCCAGACTGGGACATACTTGAAGATTTGGAGGGGGTGGAGCCTGAGGAGGGTGGATTTAGGGAAAGGGAGAGACTTCAATGGGGTATAATGTCATAGAGTCCATCTTCCAAAGTGGTCATTTTCTCCAAGTGAACTGATCTCTGTCACTTGGAGATCAGTTGTAATCCCAGGAGATCTCCAGCCACCCCAGTCTGGCAACCCCAGTCTGTAGAAAGGATATTAATACATAGGCTTGCCAGTCCCCAGGTCCAGGCAGGGGATCCACCAGTTTCAGGGGCTTATCCTTGCCATGGACCAGCTGGCTAGTGGGGGAAATCCCTTTCCCTTTACAGGGACATCACCATGCAACATCCCCAGGGACACTCTGGTATTTGGGCAGACTCTATGGTTTGAGGGCAAAAGCACTACCCCTGGAATGCTCCCCAAATCCCCCTGCTGGAGTGACAAAGGGACCTGGCAACACTATTGTTATGTATACTCTCTTTTATTCATGTAGCTAGGTATGGTATGCTTTTCACTTTCTTTAAGAAAAATGTTGGGGTATTTTTCATAAGTGCATGTGTGTGCATGAGTGCACCTGGAAGTCCTGGCTTCCTCTGGTGACTGACCCCTACTGGGGGCCTGGAGGATATTCAGAGTGGTGGCTGAATAAAGCCTCTTCCACCTCCCACCTGTGGTTATTTCAAGGAGGTCTCCCATCCAAGTACTTGCCAGGGTCAGCCCTGCTTAGCTTCTGAGATCTAACGAGATCGGGCTTGCCTGGGCTATCCAGGTCAAAGCTGCCTTTAACTTTCTTGTTATCTCTCTCTTTATTTCTGAGTAAAGTTTGAATCCAGTGGCACCTTTAAGACCAACAACGTTTTATTCAAAGTGCAAGCTACTGTATACAAAGCACACTTCTTCAAATTCTTTTTTAAAAAAAAGATTTGTATTGCTTTTCACTACACGCTACATACAGAAAATACTAAACACTACACGCAATACTAAAACAAAAGCTAAACAAGGATCATATATCACTATTTCATAGATAGCTTAAACTGAAGTTTCTTCTGCATTAAAGGTTAGAGGAATAAAGAACTCTCCTTAATATTTCACTGTCAAACTAGTATATATGGGTTTAGCTCAAGTGAATGCACTTTAAAACAAATCAAACTTTCAGCAATATATAATTATGCCATTTAAATCACTTTTCCCCTCTAACTTTATTTTTATCATAGGTCCATCTGACTCTAAGAAGTTTGGGGGCAACGACCTCCTTTTCTGATTCAGAATCTTCTTCTGAGATGCTGCTTGCTAAATTCTCTTGACTTCCCGATCCATGTATGCTGTCTTCTTCTCCTTCACCATCTTCCTCTGTTTCCTTTTTGTCTTTTGCCATACCTTGCTGCTGATCCAAAAACTGTTTTGCTTTTATAACAGAGTCATTTCTTTCTTTTCTCTCTTTATAGCTGAAGATAAGTCGTTCTGGTATAATCCATATGTAGGGAGTGGAGTTTTTCTGCAAAAAAGTAATACGTTTTTATATTGTTTCTTCTTTTTCCTTATCTCAAACAGAATGTCTTTTAAGACTCTAATTTCTTTGTCTTTGATTTTAAGGGTGTCCCGTTAGTTGCTTTCTGTACTACATCTCTTGTGGATCTCTTTGAGAACTTTCATAACTATTTCACCAGGCAGTTTTTTTTCTTAATATATTCTGAATACGTCCAATAGACCATATCCATATTGTTTTGTATTAATTTCACTTTAACACCTGTCACTGGGGCCAACGCTTCACTCAAGATCTCTTTCAAGTTCTCTCCTTTTTGCTCAGGAACACCTTGAAGTCTCAGAACATATAATGCTTTTTCCATTTGGAGTCTTAAAAGCTGGTCTTTATCAGAGGTTCTCTTTTTCCACAACTTCCAGCCTTTGTTTTATCGCTTTAGTCTTATCTTCAACTTTTGCCACCGATTTTACATTATATTAGTCTCTTTCAATTGTTTTTGAAGAGTTTCAAAGTTGTTATTGAGATTAGTCATCTGATCCAACAGAGGGCGCAATGCTGTAGCCAACATATTGGGGAAGTCAGTATGTGCTTCCAGTTTAGTAGCCGGAAGTGTTGAGCTAGGAGTTCCTGGAGAAGGTTTCGTCCTCATTGCCATCTTTTCTGCCTGGTGTGTCATTGTTTACATTACAGGAAAAGTTCTTTTTAGTCTCTGAAAGTTTATTAAATCAAGCGCTTTTAATCATTCAGCATTCTACTCAGCAAAATCATCAATTTCCATGGAAAAACTGTCACTCTTTGCCCCTTGTACTCGCTCAGTTGAACATTTAAAAAGTTTTCCGGAGGTGAGTGGAATCCCCCCCTCCACTGCTTATGGGGCATTCAGATGGCTGCTGATACACTTAACTAGTTTGGGAAGATATGCACTCACACTTCATTCCATGGCTGTTCATAAGGTAAGAAAGGCTTCAAATCACCAGATCGCTTGCTTGCTTGATCTGGTGTGTGCTTCTTGTGCCATTGCTGGTGCCACAATGGTGGGACCTATTGGGGCAAAAAAGAGCCTCAATCCCTTGGCTGCAGCCTTGGGAGAGGCATCTCTCATGCCTTAAGCTGTGAGCCCCCTCCAAGGATTCAGTGGGGGTCCAGAATCATCTGGTACCCCTCCCAGCCACCGCGTTTGTGGGCCACTCCTGTTGGAGCTTGGCAGAGCGCAGCCACCCGCAAGTCACCAAAAACTGGAAGTCCCCTTCTTCAAATTCTGAGGAATTTAATTCCAATCTTATATTTGAACCTTTCCCAAGGTATTGTGCCCAAGCTCTAAGGCTCCTTCGTTGGACTATGTGGTGCTGAGGATGAGACTCTAGTATTTAAATAGCATAGGATTCCAGGTTAACAATAAACAAAATAAAACTTTATTTGTATGAGAAGTATATTGGTTTCAAGATGTTTTGTAACTTATCTCTTCAGTGAATAAAACAGTGTATGTTAATAACTTCTGACTGAGGTGTCAGTCTCTTTCACATTACAATCACTCCTTTATCAAATCCTTTCTCCTCAGACCTTTGTCCAGACTTTAATATATTTTACTCAGTTAACTCTTTCCCTTTCTTTTATCCTAGGTTTCTGTCAGCTTCTTTTTTCCACAGTCTTATAATACTTTGGCAATATCAGTATTTGACTCTCTAGTCACTAATATGCCTTCTATAAGTATTCTGTTTTCCTTCCCTAGAATCCTAATGCTTTTCACAGCACTATATCTATATATCTAATAGCCAAGGCGCTCTCTGCATGTGGATACCTAAATCCGCACATCAGGGGCACCTATAGGGGGGATACTTAAATCACACCAAAAGTAAAAGAGTGTTCCCTGCGCATGCACAGAGAATGCTCTGAGAACTGCCTTGCTGCTGTTGCTGCTGCCACCGCTGGGGGGGGGGAGAAGAAGGCTTGGTGGGCTGGCAGCTGTGAGCCGCTCAGCCCTCAGCTGCCACTGTGGGGGGTGAGAGAAGGCTTGGCGGGTCAGCCAGGCCTCACCACTGCTACTGCTAGGGGAGGGGGGAGAAGTCTTGGTTGGCGGAGCTCAGGCCTCACTGCCTGTGCTGGGGGGCAGAAGGCTTGGCGGGCTGATGGCTGTGAGCCACTCAGCCCTCACCACTGGGGGGGGAGAAGGCTTGGTGGGCCGGCCAGGCCTCGCTGCCACCACTTCTAGGGAAAAGGGGAGGGGGGAGGGAGAAGTCTTGGTGGGCCAAGCTCAGGCCTCACTGCCAGTGCTGGGCGGGGAGAAGTCTCAGTGGGCCTGGCAGCTGGGAGCCGCACAGGCCTCGCTGTCACTGCCATGGGGTGGGGGAGAGAGAGAGCTTGGCAGGGGCAGGGAAGAAAGCTCACCTGCGGTGGCTTCCTCCTCTGTGTGGAGCTCTCCCCCCCATGAGTATCACGGGTCCCCACTTCTTGTGGGATTCTAATCAGAAGACTCCTTTTTCAGACTCTGTAGACTGCTGACTGCTGACTGACCACGGCTGACTGTTAACTGCTGACTGACTTCACTCTCACCACACACACTTCTTAGCTTTGCCCATACACTCTCAATAACCAGCCAATCACCTCACTCACTCATCCCCCCTTTCACACCTGTTGTTCTTCTGCAACTCACCACACATTTAAAGAAACACACTCTTAAATCTTTAAATCATTACATCTATCAATACATTAAATAAGGTTACTTCAGAAAACACTTCTTATATCAACCTTCTCGAGGAATGAGCAGACAGGGCCCTGTTTTGGGTACTTTATTTGGTACAAGTGGTCATCCACAAGAAGAAGGACCTAGCACTGCCAGCCTCCAGGTTGGGTGTAGAGATTTCCCAGAATTACAGCTGACCTCCACACTACAGAGATAATTTCCCATGGAGAAAATGGCTGCTTTGGAAGTGAACTCTCTCTCCCCTCCCTCAACCCTGTTCTCCCCAGTCTCTACCCCTCCAAAAAACATCTCCAGGAATTGGTTGATAACCCTAGCAGGGCCTGTTTAGTGGTGGCATCTAATTGTGAAATATTGTCTCTTCAAGCTCTGTATCTTTTCAATGTTTAGCAAGGAGCTGAAGACTGTTTTTCACCAGCCCTTTGGGCATTTTTTTATGTTGCAATTATAGGGGCATTTTGAAATCAGTTTAAATAATATTTTATTAATTTAATGTTATTTTTTGGGAAAGTTTTTAATTGTTATCTGCCCTGGGTATCAAGAATAGGGTAAAAGGGCAGGACAATGTATTAAATATACTAAAATAATAATGATTTAGTTACTAAAATTAGAACAGTATTTTTTAAATTAACTGGTGCTCTAGTAACAGCGTGCTGACTAACTCTTTCTGACAGGTGCCGGTAAAAGCTTTGTTAACTGGTATATTTGGTTAACCAGCAACCCAAATTTCCCTTGGATAACAAAGCTTTTACTGTACATAAGAATATGAGCAATATTTTAGTAAATCACTTTGACCCCACCTTTCAAAAATAATCTAAGGTTAATAAAGAAAAAGCAATAAAATCATAACAGAACAATAGATCACAACAAAATCAATAAAACTGCCAACAGAAATCAAGACAGGGTTTTATTTTAATGAAAGTACTGAAAGCTCTGTTGACTGTAATAAAACTGTTTTTCTGATCATGATTGAATCCAATGACTCCCCTTACTAAGCGAGAGAGCTTTCACCAACAAAAAAGGGAGTCATTGGATCCAACCCCAATAAGCAGTAGGTGGCAACAAGAGCGATAAATTATTCATTGAAAAGCTTGTGCAAATAAAATCATTTTAAAATTCATGGTGGAAGGCAGCAGGCAAGCTGTTCCAGGGAGGAGGTCCTATAATGAGGGGCATCATTACAAGAGGCCTTTTCTCTGACAGCCACCTATCCAGCTTATGCAGTCAGAGAAACCAAGAGAACATACATCTGAAGATGAGATTAAAGATTGAGCAGGTTCCTAGATGAGGATAAACTGTGTCACCCTGCTTTCAGAAGGTGAATGAACTTGTAAAGAACATCCTTCATCTTGCACTTTTTGTGTGGTCCCATGGTGCCAATTAGATGGTCACCAACATTCTTTATACACACCACAACTTCTTTTTACCTTACATTTCCAACAATGTATGAGTTGCAACTATTTAATCCTCCAAAGTTTTAAGCCCTTTGTAAAGCCTATTTATTGTTCACTTACAATACACACAAAACTCCCACAGGGCACTTTCCAACTGTTTGAGGTCTGGCAAGATGGAATTCTTCTATGAGATGTTAGAAATAGGTCATGAATTATAAACATGAATTCCTTAAGAATGTTTTATGTATCTCACTGGAACTTGTTCAAAGAAAATAATCCTGGTTGTATTTATCTCCAACAAAGGACACTATGAAATTTAAATAATAAACAGCTTGTGAAATAGATTGAGTAGCAGTGGCAATAATGGGGTGTATTCTGTGATTTGGATGGCTAGGCTACATCATACACAAACACATAAAACACCCATGAACACATAAAAACAGCGCCCAGAGTTGATTTCTAGGGCACTGAGAATGTGCTAGCTTGCCAGCTAGCAAATAAAATAAGGTCAGAAAACCAAGTGTGCAATTTACAATAATAGCCTTTGCTTTGCTGAGGGTAATGTCTTTATGATGAGTTTCAGCCTCTTTGAATGTGGCTCATTTATTGTCCAACATTTTGGTGTTAGTACAATTTTGCTATATCTATTTTTGAACAATGAGATTAACTTTGAAGTATTTACCTGCCTTCCCATTTTGGGAAGCCTGCCAACGCCATAAATGGATTCATCTCTAAGGTGGAGGGTAGATTAACCCATCCAAAGTAAGGGCAAAACAGACAAACTCCAAAACCTGATTACTTTCATTGAACTTCAGATGTGCCACTGTGTATTTCTGTTACAAAAGGTGAGTTGGCCAAGGTGGCAAATATCCATGCCTGTTTTGGGTAGACTGAAGTTGGAGGAAGTGGAAGAAAGAAATCAAACGTGTGGATGGTTGGTTCATGTCACTGTATTCAGTTATGAAGCAAGACAAATGTTTAGCTGCAAGGGCAGAAAGTTTAGACAGCAAGTAGTCTGAAAGGTAGTTGGTCAGATGAAGGAGATCTGTGGTAAGAGTTTGGTTTTTGTAGAGAACGAGAACATAATAATTATGGCAGTGCTCCAGAGTTTATAACATTTTATCATTTTAGAAATCCTCATAATAATCTTATATGGTTGTGTCACTATTATTATTAGGCAAGTTTATTCAGACATTAACTAATCAAAACACAAACTGTTAATATAATTAATATAAGAAATTAAGATTACTGATTGTCATTAATATATGGAAATGTTCAGATCTGGCTGTTGCTTTGGCACCTGGCCAACTGGCTTAGATAAAGATCAAGAGGAGGAAAAAAGACTGAAAATTTTGACAGCAAGTATGTAACACTTAGGGATTTTTTCCCAATCAATACCATTATATACAGATCTTACTGTTATGATAGAGAATGCAAGGTACCTTAACAGAAAGGCCCTGGCCTGGTCCCTTCCTGGGAATGCAGTAGTAAACTCCTCAGATTTCAAGCTAAGAGGAGATGGTTTATGGAGATGAATAGGTAGGACAGACATGACCATTTGCCCACCTGCCAGGAAGAGGTAAGATAAATGGCTACATGGATATCCTGAGTTGGACCATAAAAGTTTTGAGATGCTTATCTTGATTTTATTGGAGAAAAGGTGCAAAGTGACTCAGACCCAATTTCATGATAGGTCAAAAGGAAATCCTCCCAGCTCGGACAGTAAGTTCTGGACAGAGGTGTGCAATCCAAGGACAGGGAGACAAGAGGAAAATGTTCAATGTTCCAGTTGGAAGGGAATGCCATGGTAACACCAGTGACTGTACAACTGAATTAACCTCATGTTTTTAGTTCTTTTCTTTGTTCTGTAACACCCTGTTCTGTTTTGATATATAGTTTTTAAGTGTATTGTGTTCTGGTGAATTGAGACTGTATTTTAGTAAATTCAGATCTTTTCCCTTTAAAGATCTCAGACTGTGGTCAAAGATATCACCCAGAACACCTGACTTCTCATCCATGCATAGACTAGAAACTCCTGAATAAGGCTACAGACGAACAGGCACGTAGCCCCTATCTGTGCCTCAAGCCACAGATACAGAAAGAAATGACACAGGTTGAGTAGTGGTGGCTACCAAAAAAAGCAAAGAAAGAGGGGAGGTATGACTGGCTAATCCCACGTGGTCTTAAAAGAGTGGGCAGGCGGGTGGGTGGGGAGCTCATGCTTGGCTGGAATAATCAAAGGATGGCTGTTGCTTCCAGACTTTGCCGGCTAGCCACCCCCCTGATCGGTCAGCACTCCTGTGCTGAGCCTAGTAGGCTCTTGATTCCATCTGGGGATGTGGGGGGTGGGCAAATGATGGCATCTGCTTCATGGGCCAGCACTGGTCTTGCCCACCCACCCTTCAAATGAAACACCACACAAGTTATGAGTTAAACTGGAAATTTTATTTACACATGAGCTGATCTGCAACTATTCATTACCATTAAAGCATGGGTTGTATTTTTCCTGCAAGGCAAGCTTCCTAACAGGGCAAACCCATGCTGGATCAGAGCTACTCATTATGGCCCACATGTCCAGTGTGTAGAGATGGAGGGGCACATTTCTGCCCATGACTGCTAAGCCTTAAGGCTCGTCAAGCTCTCTAAGCCTGGCCTGTGTCACATTGCCTGTATCCATTGAGCTATCTCTTGCATCGGGCACAGCACTTCCTCTGAGTTCCTGTAAAGTACAACTGCTCTGCCCCCTTGCGGTCCATTTTGGACCACTACACTCTTAACATGACAGCGTCTACCCCCAAGCCCACATCTGACACAAGTATGGCCCTGTTCCTATCATTCCAGTGGGAACCTGACTTGCAACTCACATCTGGAAAGCCCAAAAGAAGGCCACTAGCATGGCCACCCTGAAAATTAAACTTCCCATTGTGACATGCAGATGCTCCCAAACAATCAGTTATGTCTTGATGTTATGAAATGTCATCCTTTTATGAGTTGGTCAATGACTTTGAATAAAACTTATCTATGTCCTGATGATCTTCGGGGTGAAAGGCTGCCTGATATCAGGCACCAGTGGCACCTCTGACCCAGCCCTCCATCATGCACTGCAGCCTGAAATTCCCCATATGTACTCCAGGCCTTGAGCTTTTGACTGAAAGGCTATCTCCTCCAGGTACCCTTTAATGGTCCTGACCACCAGACATCTATTCCTCCAGGCCACTGGAGCAAATGTTCAACTGGCACCAGCCACTTCTGGCTGAGCCCCAGGCTGCTCCTGAATCGGTGAAATACCTCAAGGTGCCCCTTATATGCTGTCCTCATATCTGATGCTAACGATGCTTTGAGTGTCCATTCAACCTTGTACTGCCAAGACTCCACAAAGCCTCCAGCATTGGCTCCAGGTCCCGGTTTGCCTCTGGGGCTAGTTCCTGGAACCAGTCTCCCTGGAAGTAAGCCAAGGTGTCAGCAATGTTGTGAACACTGGGCACATGCTCCATGATGAACCATTGTACCATAGGCAATGCAGGACAAATGCCTTTACCAGCTGCATAACCATGTAGGACAGGGGTGGGCAAATGGCGGCCCGCGGGCCACATGCGGCCTGCCACAGAGTTTTTTGCGGCCCGCCAAGACATGAAGATTAACAAGAGTAAATATAGATGCTCTTTGACAGACATTAACTTGCAGGCTGTGATGAGAATCTCAACAAGCAATCTCACTCCTGATTTCAAAAAAATTGTAGAAAAGTGTGATAGGGTACATTTCTCTCATTAAACTGATTCTAAAATTAAACGTGCTTGCAGCTGTAGATGATATGAAATTAGCACAATAAATAAATTGAATAAAACGACCACTATTTTATTTAATTTATATTTATTGATTTTTATGATACAATTTATACCTTTTCTGAAATGCAAAGTTAACTAATGAATGCAATCATTTTAAAAGGTGCGGCCCTCCGCTAACCTCCGCTCCCACAAAGTGGCCCCCGAGCCAAAACAATTGCCCACCCCTAATGTAGGACTTTGAAGTCAGCTTGTTGACCACCTGCACTGCCACCTGGTTGCCACACCAGAAGTTCACTACCTTGTCCCTCAGTTGGAATAATCAGAAAATGGTGTCAGTTAGCACTGCCGTAGGCATGATTAACTGTCCTGTCATGATCAATAAGGTTGCTGAATGTATTACATGTGTCAATGCCTGCTGTTTCGATCTGGTCAGATGTCCTATTAATACTGCATTTCATCCCAAGCCATTTTTCGGATCATCTAGGTCCCGCCCGGGATATAGCATTGAGGACCAGACTCCCACCTTTGGAATGCGAGCCTTGCCTGCCTGCTTCGCTTCTGCGCATGCTTATTAATCTTTTGCTTTTCCTCCCCTCTTATCTTTAGCTGGCTATTCCCTGGCTAGCGGCCTTGAACAGAAAAGCCTCCTGTTATGTGTTACAAGAACCGCAGGTGTTATGTACTTCCTTGATTAGAAAACTTTGCTTAGTTTTCCTTGGGAATCTTTTCTCCAAAAACCCTCAACAGTGTTTTTCTCTGAGAACCTATTTTGCCATGCTTTTCCTGGGAACAGTGGGCCAGTATATTTGGGCACCAATAATTCTCACTATTGATTGGTAGAAGGTAGAGCGGCCATATTTCATATCAAGTATAATTGTAGTTGCATTTCTATGCTTGGGCATTACTAACAGGAAAGTGTTTGACCAACCTGATCTTTTCTACAAATAAAGGACTTTCTGCTTAAGGAGACCTGTTGTGGACTATTTCTATTGGCACATTCTCACAGACTGTTAGTAATCCCCATTGGGACTAGTTCATTGTGCCCATTATGGATGACGATGGCACTGAGATCCCTGCTACCAAACCAGAATTACCAATCACCACCGAAGGGGTGCTGGTACGCCCTGCAAGCACTAGCGGGGTGACTATTCATTCCCGATGGAGCGGAGGGGCCCAATCCTGGGCTCAATTTGGACCTCAAACTACCAAAACATGGTCCCCTCGATGGGAAGCCAGACAATCTCCCTTGCGAGAGGTTGCACACCTGGTTCCGGGCTTTTTCCTCGCTCATCGGGTCTTTGTATTGATGTTTATGGACGCGGAAAAAGCATTTGACAACATTTCCTGGAAATTCTTATTATTTAAATTAAAGGAGGTTAACCCTGGGGATAGCTTTAGAACCATGATAGAAGCAATATATAAGAAACAATCTGCCAGAATAATAATAAACGGTGACATGTCCCAAGAGATAAATATAGAAAAAGGTACTAGGCAGGGTTGTCCGCTCTCTCCTTTACTTTTTATTTTTGCCTTGGAAACTCTTAATGACCAAGTCAGAGAAGACTCAAAAATTAGAGGGCTCAAATGTAAAGGTCAGGAATATAAGCTTTGTGCCTATGCTGATAATGTAATGTTCATAATGGAAGACCCGGAGGAATCTTTAGGTAGACTGTTAGAGGTAATCAGTGAGTATGGAAAGGTGGCAGGATTAAAGATTAATTTGCAGAAAACTAAATTACTTACTAAAAATTGCTCAAAAAATTAGAAAATAAAATCCAGACATTTTTAAATATTTCAGTGGTAAAGAAAGTAAAGTACCTAGGTGTCATTTGTACAAACAAAGTGAGTTTGCTAATTGAAGATAACTATAAAAATTATTAAACAAAATTAAAGAAGACTTAAATAAGTGGAAAAATCTAAATTTATCACGGCTTGGTAGAGTAGCATCTATTAAAATGAATATCCTTCTTAAATTCCTATTTTTAGCACAAACAATCCCTCTCCTGAATGAAAAGGCAGCCTTTTATAAAGAGATTAATAATCTAACGAGAAACTTTATTTGGTTTCCAAGAAAACCTAGGGTTAAATGGAAATTACTTCAAGATAGGAAGGAGAGGGGAGGAATAGGAGTGCCAAACTGGGAAATTTATGGAAAGGTAGCAGCCCTAGTTTGGATAAAGGATTGGATAAAGTTGGAAAACCAAAGAGCGTTGGCTTTAGAAGGCCATGATCTTTACATGGGCTGGCATGCCTATGTGTGGTATGAGAAACATAAAATATTCTAATTTCTCTACACATGCCCTTAGAGCAGCTCTTATGAAAAATTGGATAAAAATTAAAGAAAATTTTTACACAAACATACCTAAATAGGTGTCCCCAATGGAGGCTTTTATTAAACCTTCCCTGCTAAATCAAAAAAAAATTGGTTAATTATGGAGAATTATTAGATAAAGATGGGAACATCAAATCGGAAAGTCAATTGAGAGACGAGCTGGGAATCCAATTGTCCTGGTGGGAAAATATTCAACTACAAACCAGGTATAGAGAAGATAAAAAGATTGGGTTTGGTGAGAAGCTAAATGAATTGGATTCTATCTGGTTAAACAGTGATGATAAGCTAATTAAAATGTATAATGTAATGATTAATTATGAAATGCAGGAAGAGGAAATAAAATTGGTCATGATAAAATGAATGAAGGAATTTGGTCATAGTGTTGGAACTCTCTTAAATATCTGAAGGTGATAGAAATCTGAATTCAGATATCTGAAGGGAAAGAAAACATATATAAACTTTTTTATCACTGGTATTGGTCTCCTGATAGACTGAGTAAATGTTTTAAAAGTGTTTCTAATTTATGTTGGATGTGTGGAACCAATACGGGATCTTTTTTTCATATGTGGTGGACATGTAAGGAGATACAAAAATTTTGGAAGATGATTAATAAGTTGATTTTTGAAATTTTGGCTTATGAATTACCTTTAGAACCTGGAACTTTTTTGCTGAATATGTTACCGGATGGTCTGAAGAAACCAGACCTAAAATTGTTGGCGTATATATTAACTGCTGCACGTATATTACGGGCCAAATGTTGGAAAGCTTCTATGCTACCGGGAAAAGTAGATTTAACTAATTAGTTATTGGACTGGGCGGAGATGGATAAACTAAGCTATTTAATGAATATGGACAATAGGGTGGATCCAACTTCTATATGGTCCAAATTCTATCTTTGGTTGGAATAATATGTGTGCTCTTTATATAAAGGAATATTATTAATTGTTAAACTTTAAAACCTAATAAAATGTGTTTTAAAAAAACAGTCACTGGAGTTGCCAATCATTGTGTTCTGCAGCCACAGCACAAAAAATGTCCCAGCTATTACAACTGATCTCCAGATGACTAAGATCAGTTATCCTGAGACAATGGCTGCTTTGGGCAGGGGACTCTATGGCATTATACCCTGCGGAAGTCCCTCCACACCCCAAACCCCGCCCTTCCCAGGTTCTACCCCTCAAATCTAAAGGTATTTCCTAACCCAGAATTGGCAACCCTGTAACTGGCTATGGAACCGCTTTCCAGATCCTTGGAACCCAGAAGACATGGCATAGGAGGAGGTGCTTTTCTACCTTAGCTGCCAGTGCATAGCCCCAAATCAACATAAGTCAGAGGTGGAGGGAACTATACCTGTTACCATGAGGCTGTCCTCCCATACTACCTTGGGGCAGCAAAAGGACTTGAGACAGCCCTGCCTTATAGCTAACCAGAAGGAAATAAGCATGGCTTCCCCTTCCCTCTGCCACCCCACAAGCTACAGCCGGGACACTCACCTGGAGCTTCCTTCTAGAGCCCATTGTATTTCTTCCCACAACAGGCTTTACTCCTAGTATGTTAATAAAAAGGGAAATGGATACAAAGTTTCTTTCACAGGATTACCATTGTGCTATATCTGAGATAAACATTATCATAGTACACTTTTTCTATCAGGTTTATAATCAAATTTTGGGAAGCTAACCTGATGCCAGCAGCTTATTCAGACATTATGGAGTACACAGGTTAAGTCCCAAATCTTGATGCATATCATGCAGATGTGAGTTGTGGGTTGTCTTCAGTTCTCATGTGTGTGATGCCTGATTAGGAACAGGATCATGGTGCATGTAGAGAAAGGTAGGGACCACAGACTCTGTAATGTGTGAATTGAATCTGTATCTTGACACAGGACATCAATAACATGGGGTCAAAATTAAAAAAATGTTGGGGAGGGGAAGCAATCACAGGGGAGCACTGCTGAGCAACAAATGTTTTACATACACCCTCCCACCTGCCAACTCTTCCTTTGCAAGTCTCCATTCTGACCCCAGAATTAGCATTACAGGAAAATATGGCATTAGAAATTCTGTATTTCCCTGGAACATCAAGGTCTGCCCTCTTGGTTCTAATAAAGATGGTGGATTAAAATGTCACTGAGCAGAGGCCTTGCAGGGCTGGAGTGTGTTTATAATCACAGTCCTGCTTCTGGCTGTGTACTGCCAGAGTGTGCAGGGATATTGCCTTGTAATTTTGCAGTCTAGCAGCTCAAGCCAGATGCTACCTAACAGCCTATTAGATTCTGACACAATTGTTAGGACTAGCATCCACATTTTGAGACATGTGCACTTTATTTGTTTGTCCACTAACAAAAAGAGTGAGATTCACACCAGATCCATCAAATGAAAGATGTAGTCTTGTTCTGAATTTCCCCACCCCTTTCATTTCTGTACTAAGTCAACAAGCACTTCAATTCTAAAAGCAACATCAGCAATCAACTTCCTTTTACAAACCATCTCTTTATATGTGTACAACTAGTACCAGAACTGCAAATCTTTAGTTTCATTGCTTAATAAATGTATATGTGAGCAAAAATGAGAGATACGTGTCATATTTCCTGTACAAAAGTGCAAAATGGATGGTGTGCTCTAACTGAAAGTCACTTTACAGTAAACCATATTTGGGAGCTTGTTTACATTAAATACTTTTGTCAGTTCTTCTGCACTTTATTTTTTATTTTCTTTCTTTTAAAACATTTATTATCCTACCTTTCTATCTGAAAAACTGATACACGTGAAAGCTTAAGAAAATGTAAAATGGCAATTCATAAGACAAAGTAAAGATAAACTGGCAGAACAGTTACTGATATTCAAGAATCATATGCCCTCCAGAAAAGTATGTTACTAACCTGCCAGTAAAGTGGCAGTAAGTTAAGGAGTTCTACATCCTTGGTGCCACTGCAGAAAAGGTCCTGTCTTGGACCTCCTGATATACTTCAGATGGTGAGGGAACAAAAAAAGGAGGTCTGAGGGTTTGGAAACGTTCATATTAGAAACTGTGGTCCTTCTCCCCTGCAAATTTCTCCTCCACACTTGGTATGCCAGGTTTAGTAACTTCTTGTTCATGTCAATTAAATGAGATTGGCAGCTCTTGAGTAAAAACTTGTGTCATCAATCTTGGGATGAGTTTAAGGAAATAAGATTTTCCCCTGCTGCTGAGCAAGATTTATCCAAGATTCACTAGCGAGAATGGGTTAGTGTTTTGTAACCAAGTATTCTGTGGCACCCTAAACACTGACACATTTATTTGTTGCAGAAGGCTTTTGTGAGGTAGAGTCCAGTTCACCAGTCAAGATATTAACTGTTTTTCCAGGGGACCTACAGCTGCAAACAGCTTCCCTTCCTCATCCATCCTACCCCGTGCATCACCTTGATAGTGACTATAAAATGTATATGACACCATTGTGTTCAGAGTTTCACTTGTTACTTAAAATTTTAAGTTGCAACAACAGTGGCTCATAAACAAACACAGACATAGTTTGCATTGTCTGATGAGGAGGCTTGTTTACTGACTCAGTCTGCAATGCGCAACAGAAATCACAGTCGATTGGCTCTTCCGGTGGGGTGACAACTCTGGTATTCAAGGCTCGTCATGCAGGAGCTCTCTTGACCAGTAAACACAAAATGCATTTCCTTTAATATTCATAATCCTTGATTATATAAAAATTATTAATGTGCATACTCCTAAAATAATAATTATTCCTCCCCAGCAACACCTTTACCCAAGCATAAATCAAAAGCAAGTTTTTGTCACCTTCTTGGAGTGTTTTCGATGTGATAGTACATGCTGATCCTTCTCCTTACCTTTTCTCTGTTCTGTGAACATAATGTGCGATGTGCAACACATGAGGCTGCATGCTCTGCTTGTCATAATGGCTGCCTCAGAACAAGATGGTATCAGAAGGATAATGGCCCAAGTCTAATACCCTGTTCTTGCAAGCAGCAGGAGAGAAACTGGATGTGTTAGGGAATCGTGAATACATTAATATTTTGTCAAATGATGACTAGATATTCACGAGGAAATGCACTGGGGAGAGAAAGGCCAGAGGTGGCAGCTTGGTATTGCCCCCCTCCCCCCCATGGTTACTTATGTCTTTGTCAAATATTAGTGATTTATATACAAATGCTGATTGTCTTGCACACTGGGAATGTAGGTGACTGGGGAATTTTCATGGGATAGGGCTAGTCATTCCCTGCTGCAAGTTAATTTGGTGGCTATCCATCATGATTCTTTCCTAGGTAATGTAAAAAAAATGTAACCCCCCCCCCCCCCCCCCAAGCAGTGGAACAAACTTTACTGGAATTATGAACTGAAAGCAAGAATTTCAATATGGAGAAATAACCTGTGTACCATATCAACAATCCAACTGAACGAGTGCAGGAGATTTCCAATCTAGAAGAGCAGAGGATTCCTGAAGTGTTAAAATTGCCCTGATATCATGATACTAGACTTGACTGCATGTAATCTATGATGGCCCAGGCTAGCGTGAGCTTCTCAGATCTCAGAAACTAAGCAGGGTTGGACCACATTAGTGTTTGGATGGAAGACCCCCAAGGAAGTATAGCAGGGGTGGCCAACCTGTGGCTCGGGAGCCACATGCGGCTCTTTTACACATATTGTACGGCTCCTGGCAGGGCGGCTGGGGAAGCAAAGGGGAGGCATGCTTTTTCTCTCTTTCTCCCTTCCTTCCTTCCCTCCTCCCTCCCATCTATTTGCTTTCCTAGTTTCTCTCTCTCTCTTTCTTTCCACTTCTTTAATTCTTTCTTTCCATCTCTCTCTTTTTCTCTCTCTCTCTCAATATCATTAGCAAACAAGTAATATCATTATCAATAACTGGTTTTCCTCGTTTTTTTTATTTTTGGCAGTCCCATTTAACGTTAATAAAAAGCACATTTGCATATTTTTAAAAATAAAAACGTGTGTGTGATAATTGTTCCTGTCTTGCGGCTCTCAGACATCTGACATTTATTCTATGTGGCTCTTACGTTAAGCAAGGTTGGCCACCCCTGAAGTATAGGGTTGTTAGACAGAGACAGGCAATGGCAAACCACCTGTCTCCTGCCTTGAAAACCCTATGGGGTCACCATGTCAGCTTCATCTTGATGGAACTTTATACATATACACACAATCTATGGTGAACATTGTCTGCTGAATTAATTTTAAAGCCTTATCCATTATTTGTGAGTAATATGACAACTTGTTAAAACTTAAAGAATGCATGAAATCCTCTGAGTACTGGAACTGAATGCTTCTTATAGATGGGGGGGGGTACTTACTAGAATTAATGAGCCAAATCTTCAGCTGCAGTTCTGCAAATAATAGTTTATGTAAAAGTCCCATTGAAGTCAATGAGATATGTCTATGCATAACTGATGGTAGATTTGGACCCAACAGGGATAACTTTTCTAGAATCAGGTTTTTAGCTCAGACGAAAACCATCTGAACATCTTTTGAATGGCTGAACAAATACTGTGGCAATTATGTATAGAATTTTTGAACAATACAATTATTTGTTTAAACGGTTCTTCAGCAGCGTTACCCTTTTTGTTTCTAAAAGCACCTATAATATTATAAGCTTGGTATGGGAACAAACAGGGCCCTTCCTTCAGATTCACACTGTATGTTTTCAGCTCCTTTCTAGTATATACAAAATATTTTGCTTTTTGACAACTGCGGTGCACTGCAGATAAACACGATTTCTTTTGTTAATGGTTAAATCAACTAACAAAACAATCCCACTCAGTTCTCTTCAGTGGGGCTTACTCCCAAGAAGATGGTGTAAGGATTGTACTACTAGTGTATATATGAAGGTTTCTTTTTTCATTCACCATGTATCCCTTGGACCTAATGGGGATTATTTTTTTAAAATAGAACTAGGTTTTCAGCCAAAATGAAAACCACCGGAACATCTATTGAATGACAAGTTTACAACATTCCGCTTGCCATTCTGCTTGGGATTTAATTATCCTGAATAATTTAGTGTCCTGCATAAACTTGGCTCCCTCCACTTTTTACCCCTACTCATTTATGAAAAAGGCTGAAATCCTGTGCACACTTACTTGCAGAGTAAAACCCAGTGAGCATGGTTGGGATTTACTTGCAAGTACATATGCATTATATTAGAGGTACACATCAAATATAACCACTATCAATCCTTTGAAGGATTCTACTGCTTATTTCGGTTCATGGTAAAAACTACCTGCTTTTTCATCCTTTTTTTCATTTTTATGTGTTGCCATTTAGCAATCCATAAAGAAGCCCATGCTCTTATCCTGCAACCATTTTTAAAAGCATACGAGTTGCTTCTTTTAGGGTTTTTGTGTGTGTGTTTGTGTGTGTAAAGTCTTCAAACAAAAGGAGAAATGTATTCCCTGATCTCAGCAGCAACCTAAGTCCCAGTCATCAAGCTCCCCCCCCACTCTGGCAGCAGTTTTACTGAGTTTGCACCATAGCATCATACACAGGCCTGTTTATTTAAAGAGTGCTAACTCTCTAACAATACCAGAAAAGCTGCTAAACACAGATACAGATTTATTCTTTCCTGGGTCAACAGTAAAGAGAATTTGTATGAATTTGTATGCCATCATTGTAACAACACAAACTATTCAAGGTGAAAGAAGACAGCCATGCTTTTGATCAAGGACAGAATTAAAAATGACAGTCTGCATTAAATTAGCTTCTTTAAAATAGAAGTACTTGCCAAACACATCATGAAGCATTGGACATTACCATTCAGTCAAAGCGATTCACTATGAAAACCAAATACATTATTATTTCCTTAAAGATGACACACTATTCTAATCCTCCACAGTTAGAGGTGTTGACACTTGACATCATTAAACACAAGAGCAATAATTTCATGCAAATCATATGGTGCTGGATTTAGCTGGGTGCAGTCAAAAGGCATGAAGAAGTGGAAAGTTACAATAGCAGTACCTGCGCATGCATGCAAATGCCTGCAAAACTCTCATAATCTATAGTAAAGGACCACCAGAATGAAGTTTTATACTTTAGTTTAATGAGTCTTGCTGCTGGGCTGGAATCCATGGGTAATTGATCTGCTTAGATTAGTTAGATTTATGTTGCACAGATAATCTTTTTATGGATGTCTCATATTTATATTCTGGTTGTTTCAAGGAACTCACACACAGTTGTGAATTATGAATCCATTTTTTCCTCTCACAGCAATCCTGTTAGCAAGGTTAGGCTGATAAAGAATTGTTGACCCACATTTACCCAAAAAGCTTCATGACTCGAGGGATAATTTCACTCTAGGTCTGATACTCCAGCATGCATCCCATGACCTTTTTGAGTAGCCAGAATATTTTGAATAATTAATTAAGGCTACATTAGAGAAACCTGAAGGGTTCACCTCCTGTATTCAATTATTGTTGGTCTTTGAGAGAGAAAGTCACATTTTTTAATTCCCAGACTTTGTGAAATAACAATAGGTTGGCAAGTAGCAAGCAGCCTGATTAGCCCAGTTTGGCCCAAGCTTGTCAGTGCTTGCAACCTAAGCAGGGTTGGCCATGGTAGGTACTTGGATGGGACACCACCTAGGAAGACTAGGGTTGCTACACAGAGGAAGGCAACAGCAAACCAGCTCATCATCATGAGTCAGTTGTGACTCAATAGCACATTCTTCTGGCCGTAAGCAAGGTGAAAAGTCACTTGACTGCATTGCAATGTGATTTTTTTAACTTTAAATAAAAATGTAGGTTTAATACCAATCTAGCCTCCTTTGTCTTGTACCCAGGGGTCATTTCGTAGAAAAAGAGGTGCAGGAGCTCATTAGCATAACTCATTAGCATAACTTATTTGCATATGCTAAACCCCTTGACATCACCGGAAGTATGTCAGAAGGAAAGAAAGAAAAAAAGAAAGAAAGAAAAAGAAAGAAAGAAAGAAAGAAAGAAAGAAAGAAAGAAAGAAAGAAAGAAAGAAAGAAAGAAAGAAAGCTGGCTGAGAGGGGACAGCTACTAATCAGAAATACCAATATTCTGGGAGGATAGCTTCAGTAGTAGCTGAAGCCTTCAGAAGGCTGGTCAGAGGAACAAGGACTTTTCCAGGGAATGGGGTCATTTTGCTGCAGCCATGACACAAGCATGCATTCCCCCGCAGGGGGGGGGGCTGGCACCAACTCCCAGAGCTGAGCTCCCCCAAGCTCCTGCTCAAAATGACCCCTTGCCTGCCTGAGACTCACCTAATTGCTTTGGTGATCAACTCGTAGATGAGAGTAGGCCAGACCTTTCTACTATGTTGACAGTAAAGGCAGGTTGGTTCCAACAAAAAGTGGTAAAAACTTGGACCACAAGGGCCTTGGTCAGACATGCCTTTAGATCTGACTCAGCTGTGAATGCCTGATGGATCTAAATGGCACAATCAGACAGCAACATCTGGGAAAGGTTCCACAGCCATTAGCACTCCGTGCTGCCCCGCCACAGAAGTGGAGGTAAAAGACACTGGGGACATTCCGGTCCTAATGCCACACTCTCATGCTGTCAGGATGGTCTGCTCATTCCATCCCAACTCATTGCTGTTTCCCCCCCCTCACTTAGCAGTATTTACATAATTGCATACTCCATAGGGAACTCTCAGTGCAGAGGTGCAATTCCACATTTATGCACATAGGAAACAAAAGGCAAAAAAATGTGCTGTCTGATCAGGCAGTGACAGGCTGAGCACACAGCTACAAAGTATGTGTGATCATGCAATGCTAGGTCAATTTCCACCGGGGGAAATAGGCTTGCTTCACCTCCGCACCAAATGGCATGTCTGACCACAGCCAAAAGGGAGGGAGAATGGCCATGGCAACAGAATGCACCAGTCCAGTATGGCTGTAGCTATCCTTCAGTGTTAGATAGGTCTGCTGTATTTCCAGGAGGGGATTCAAAGAATTCCACCCCCAAGCAATAGAAACTTCTTGTTTTAGGGTCTTGCCGACCCTAAGTTTATGTATTTTAGTGTTTATGGGTTTTTAGCATTTAGAGCCTCATACACTGAGTAAGAACTTGTTGACTCTTTCATGCCTCACCTCACCTCTCTCTACCCTCTGTCTCATACATCTGTGCTGTCATCTCCCTGTTTTTCTGCTTGTGTCCCATACTACATCTTTGCAACTCCCAAATGGAAGCTGAGATCTTGTAGTATAGCCTCATGAGATCTCAACTTCAAGAATTTTGGGGGCTAAGTACCTCTCTTCATTTTTTTCTTTTCAGATTTTTCTGCATACCTGGTTGTGGCCCCAAGTTTTTTAAAAACCCTCTCTGTATTCCCATTGGGCATCTGGGATCATGTTCAGATATAGATATAACAAATGGGAGAGCTGCAAAGACTTGTGGGGGCACCTCATTTTCCTCTGTATCCCCTTCCCACTATTTTGTCTTTCCCTCCTCCTAGCAGCCCCCTTATCATCTACCATTTCCCTGCTTCCTTATCTTCTTCTCGTCCACCAGCCAAACTACCACTTATCTGTTCCCATCTTCAGCCCTATTTATTATTTATTTATTTCATTTATACTTCTCCTTTCTCCCCAGTGGGGACCCAAAATGGCTTACATGGCTGTGTTTTATCCTCACAATAACCCTTTTGGATAGGTTACGCAGGGGATCTGTGACTGGCCCAAGGTTATCCAGTGAAACTCTAACCACTAACCTGTTATTGAATAGTAGTGATCAGCTGGACCTGCCAGTGGTTGCCACCAATTCTGGTCCCAATGACTTCCCCTCAAAGGTCAAAGCAGACCTGAAAAGGACCCTGCACCCTGCCTTTTACTGGCAGGACCAAGATTTGAAGGCTGGCAATATTGCTGTGGTTGCCCAGCAACACCTACAATGGCCACTCAAGAGTTAAATTGCCAGTTCTAGATTAGGAAATTCCTGGAGATTTGGGGATAGAACCTCAGAAAAATAGGATGTGGGGAAGGGAGGGACCTCAGCAGGGTATAATACCATAGAGTCCATCTCTCAAAGCAGCTATTTTTTCCAGGGAAACTGATCTCTATAATCTGGGAATCAGTTGTAATTACAAGAGATCTCGAGGCCCCACCTGGAGGTTGGCAACCATATGTAGATGTTTATTAAAGGTGCAAGAGCTGCTTCGTTATTTTGGAGCATTTTGTTATTGAAGTATTTTTTTCAGGACTTTTCACATGTATGTGAAGATATGGTTTGTCTTTTCATGCCTCCTGTTTCTGGATTTAAGTATTCACAGATGGGGTCATGTTAAGAATTAGATATATTGATGAGGTCGCAAGAAAATGCTGATATACCTAGGCATAAGAGTGGGCTATTAAGCTCAGAGGAATGAAACTTGGATCTCAGACCTGAAAGCTCTATACTAGCTTCTTGCAGCTAAATAGCCACGAGGGCAATTTTATTACCTTGTATGTAATGAGTCTGGTTTCCTGCAAACCGATCAGTCAGGTAACTGTAAGTAATTCTAATGACTCACAATCCTTTGGCAATGTCTCTGCTTTGCTTGCTGAAGCAGCATACCATAAAGAATCTGTCAATCAACAATTCATTTTCCGGTTCAGATGCTGCTGCACTCAACTAAATATATCCCTTGAGCTCTCACCTATTATTTTAATTATTGTAACTTCACATGAAAACATGGTCTCTGACATTCACTAACATTTTGGGATCATTTTGTCTGAGAAAGTATATTGTCTCTTGAAAAGATGAAATATAACAATGTTTGTAATTTTATATGTGCTGTTTCCTAGCCTTTTGATACAATCCTATCCATATACCTAATTCTGAACCTTGATTTTTTTAAAAATCACACATTTGACTAGATACAGAAAGGGAGATGTTTCTACATATCTGGGGAAATCCCAAGGTTTGCAGAAAAATCTTAAAATTAAAAGGGGGAGATGAAAACAAAACTTTAAAATTTTAAATGCTGATATTTTGAAAGATTACCTCACAAGATCTAAGCAGCCGAACAACAATCTACAGTTGCCTAGGTAATCCAAAATGGATGTTGCAACTTCATTTTGAAACCTGATGTGGGGGTGGAAGGAGTAGAAAAGCAAGGAAAGATAAAGAAGATAAGGAAGGAGGAAACAATACCAGAGTGGAGGCAGAGAGGAAGGACAAATGGAATAAAAGAGGGGAGATGGAGTCAAATGGGAGGGAAGAAAGCAGGGAAAGGGGAAAGGAAAGCTATGGAAGGAAGGAAGGAAGGAAGGAAGGAAGGAAGGAAGGAAGGAGTGGAGTGAAGGTGGCTGATGAGGGGGGGGAATTAAGGGAAGAAGGGAAGAAAGAAAGCAGTGAAAAGGGGGAAGCTGCAGAGACTGTGAAGGGGAGGGAAGGAAGGAGAATGTAGATCGCACAGGGAGGAAGACCAGAATGGGACGTGAAATTCCCCACCTGTGAGTCCTGAAAAGGCTCTTACTTGTACTCACACAATTACCTTATGAATAATAGTAATAAATAATGCTTAATGCTGCCCATTTTTGCTTTTTGATTGCACTGCACAAGTTTTACTTACTATTAAACCTCTTGGACATTGTTTCAAGCAAAAGCAAATCAAGCATGATGCTGAAAGAGAACACCACGATCTAAAACAGTCAGAACAAGCTACTATGACTCATAATACCAATCTACATTTTCTGTGTCCACATGGTCCTTGTGAAGATTGCCAGCAATTTCACTCCAGCCATAGATGCAAGTGTCTTATTAAGATTCACGCGCAGCTGAAACTTAGCACACAAGCCCCACCATCCCACCAGTGCCTTTGCACTAGGTGCTGTTTCTGAAAATGAGACAAAAGTAACCGCTTAGGCTTTAAGTGATCGTATAAAGAATGTGTCAAGAATTTCTTGAATGCAAAATGAGAAAACAGATTGCCTTTCATGACCAGTTTTGTTTTTAACATTGTACAACAGCACAAAGCTAGCTTGACTATTCGTTAGAAAGTCCATGCCCTGCTTTTATTCCTGTCTCTCCCTTTCCCATAAACATTTGGTACAATATACCTCACAGTCAACAATGGATACTGTGTGTGTGTGGGGGGGGGGGGGGCTTTTAGTGAACAGCTTGTGAGTCTGACCTGTGAACATTCTGGGCATTGTTCATCTGACCCGTGAGCTGAACCATCGGGTGTTAGAGCATGCCTAATGAAAAGCAGAAAGGCATGTGACAGGGATCATGCTAAATCCAAAACTATACTGAGAAAGGAAGATTTGCTATAACTGGAATACATAACAGAGAAAGCATTTATACTTGGCTGCCACTTCATAAGGCTAAATCATACTCTGAACAATTGCACCTGGGCATTAGGCCAGCTGTTAATGGTCTGATGATGGCTAATAAGGGCTAACCAGTAAAGTGCACCACAAAGTCTAAATGACTCACCTTGTCTGGGTTTTAATGACTACTTTTCCCTCTGAAAGTTGCAAGCAGATCCAGGTTCATGTATTTTAAGCCCTAGTTAAAAAGCTGGAACTGGAATATTGTTTAATACTGATTTTTCTAGCTCATTACATAGGATTAAGTATCTTGGCTGGTCAGAACACAGCCTGTATCTTTTTCTGAGGGAAACAGTATGAACTAGCAATTTAAAAAAAACACATGTGTCCCACATGTCACAAAGCCATAGAGGTGAGAGGGGCTATAAAGGCCATGTAGTCAAACCCCCTGCCCAATGTAGGACTAGCCTAAAGCAGCTCTGACAAATATTCGTCCAGCCTCTTCTTGAAAGCTGCCAGTGAAGGCAGCTGATTCCACCTCTGAACCACTCTGACTGTGAAAAAGTCCTTTGGTTGTGCCTGGGTCTGCCATGAAGACTTTCAATGAAATGTGTGTTACAGGCTCCTCACCAAGAACTCAGTCCAAAGATTGGCAAGGGCCCAATTTGGATCAAGATGGTGGTGCATGGGGAGAGGGAGTTGTGCCTCCATCCAACATTTCCCCAGCCAGAGACAACCGGGTCTATTTGCTCTGTTGTGGAAACTTACATGTACTCAATTAGTAGTAATTAGTAATTAATGAAATTAATATCAATATTGTTAGCTATAGCCAGAATTACATTGATGGCTATGTGGAAAGATAAGAAAATAGCCATGATCAAACAATGGCAAGCTCAACTTTGGGACTACTTTATCATGAGTAAAATCTCAAAGAGAGTTAATTATACTAAAGTAAATAATTCCACCATGAAATTTGTTGACGTATGGTTTCCTGAAGTTCAATACATAATTGAAAAAGATATACTTCCAAAAAAATGCACTGTATCAAGATTTTTTTTAACAGACATCTGGTATATTTGTAGATAGCCAACAGATATTAAAATGTCATTTTGGTGTCAGCTCAATGGAGGGGACAGCGAGGACTGGCAACTCTCCCAATTTCCTTCCAGCAGGTAGTCTGGCTGGCTTGATAGGAGAGGCTGCAAGGCCTCCTGCACTACACCCAATTCTTTGCTTCCCAGCTATGTGCTGCAGTTGCTGGGCTCAGCGCTGCATAGAGAATGCTTTTGTTTGGGGAGGATTTAAACCCCGCAACACAATTTTTTGCAGTTCTCAGATTTTTCTACAACCCTGCCTCCCCCCCCCCCCCCGGCAGTTTGGAGAAAAATCTCATTTTTGTCAGTGTGGGTCCAATTGGCAGATTTAGATATCTGTAGACTGGCCCACACTTGAGAAACAGATATATAGACATTAGTAAGCAAAAAAAGGTAAATGTGATATGCCAAGAAGAAGCAAGAATTCATTAACCAGTAAAGTTATTATGAGATGACCCACTTAAATGTCTGCCCACTTAAAGTTTGACTAGAGAAGGAGGAGGAGACTGGATTTATACCCCATCTTTTACTTGGAGTCTCAGAGCAGTTTAAAATCTCCTTCCCTTCCTCTCCCCACAGCAGACACCCTGTGAAATAGGTGGGGCTGAGAGAGCAATGAGAGAATTGCTCTTGAGAGAACTGTGACTGACCCAAGGTCACCCAGCAGCTGCATGTGGAGGAGTGGGGAGTGAAAGCCGGTTCTCCAGATTAGAGTCTGCCACTCTTAACCACTACACCAACTGTCTCTATACTGTTGAAACAAAACAAATACTGTTGAAACAATATCCATACCTGTAAAGTCTGGTGCTTGTTATCAATTACATTAACTATTAATGTATTATACAACATTTAATATTGGATGCCTTGTATTTCATACTGAGCATTTGCAGAAGACTCTTAAATTTTTGGGGTTGAGTTTGACCAAAGAATCACTGTAGAAGTAGCAAAATTTCTGTCCTTTGCTATTAAAATATGGGCTGAGATCTTGTCTTGTGTATAATTTATTCTAATAAACTCCAACCTTTCTCATTGTCTGATGTACTGGATCAAATGTTATATGTAGAGATATAATTTTAGGTAATTAACTAATGTTCTTTGTTCTGTTCTGTATGGCTTATGGGCCATAATAAAAGTTGACTGACTGACTGACACATGTACTTGATGTTGCTCTGAAAGGATCAGAGGAAAAGCAGTTCTGAAAATAAACAGAAAACTTAAGAGAACCACTTGTATTTGCTTCTCCAGACCTCAGGTAATGAATCATTAACACCAGACACTAAATCAACAATTAACAGTGCAGTCCTAAACAAAGTTACATCTTTCAATTATTTCAGTGATTTCAATGGACTTAGAAGTGCCTAACTCTTTGTTGGATGGCATGGTGAATACCGAATTGTGTAAATTCACACACCCATTTAGTAAGGAAACATGATCTAAAGCTGTTGGTATAGTACTCTCTCTCTCCCTGCACAGAGACAGTATCCTTGTCAGAGACCCAAGCCTGTGTCCCCCTGGGTCACCTCTCTTTGTGGCCTGAGCAGCACCCAGCCCTGTGGGTCCTTGAGATTAAATGCACACAAATAAAGCAGACCTTTGTAAAAATTTTAAAAGAATTATTCAAAGTTTTAGAAAGATATGCAGTATAGTCTCTATAGCTTAGCAACAGCAAAATTAAAAAAGCTAACTTTTATAACATATTTAGTACCTGGGATTAGATGGCACATCTTCTTGCAGCATAAGAATCCAAGCTGGAGCCTATGGTGTTCTATACATTGCAATCCATCATGATGTAGCATAGCATATCAAAGCATACTAGCCGGGCATAAGCATAAAGTTAGCATGGCTTCACTCTGGCCTATACCCTTATTATAGTCTTTTGCCCTCCAGAACCAGGAATCCTCCTTGATGGAACTTTTCAGAAGATGTTAATGCCCACTCCCATCCCATCTGGTTACACAATCCCCCCCCCCCCCCAATCTGGTTACACAACTGAGCACAGGTTCTCACGATTAGCCAATTAGCACATTCTTGAAACTGGTCTTGAAAGAGATAAAGATAGTATCTACAGAAGGCCCAAACCATGGACACCTGCAAGCTGGAACAGGCCTTCTAATAATCATGTGCTTTGCTTCACAGATGGGTCAAACAAATATAGCTGTGTAAATGTTGCATGTTCCTAATGTCGGGTTTTAAATTGGGCCAGAAGTACACAATCTTTTTGGTCCAAATGCCCCCTCAATACAATGCCCCTATGCAATGATGTCCTTTCCAAGTCATGGCTGAAATGAAGTCACCATGTTGCCAGTGATGTTACCAGCTAGCCCACCTGGAATTCTCCCACTAGTTGGCAACCCTGTGTATAATCACATGCAAGATAACATTTGTCCTCTCAGTAGATTAAATGTTTAAATCTCTAACAGTACTGCTGTATCTCATTTCATAGCTTCTCCTTATCTAGTCAAAACCCTTGATCTGAATTTTTAAAATACTTAATATGATGCTTATCCAAGTGGAAGAAGAAATGTTCTAAGTATAGGTGTTTTCTTCTTGAATCTTTTAAACCTTTTAAAATAATTTCAGTGTGCTCCTTTGTCTACTCCCTGAGTTGATTATGACAATATTTTTGAGCAAAACCCCCCAAAATCAGTTTGATTGTCATATATAAATCATGAAATATTCTCATCTCAAGTTTATAGCATTTTCAGAGTTCATGAAAGCAGAAAAGAGGACGTGATAAGAATGTGATAAGAATGCAGGACGTGATAAGAATGTAAGAACATAAGAGAAGCCAATGTTGGATCAGGCCAGTGGTCCATGCAGTCCAACACTCTGTCACACAGTGGTCAAAAACACCAGGTGCCCTCAGAAGGTCCAGCAGTGGGGCCAGGACACTAGAAGCCCTCCCACTGTTGCCCCCCCCCCCCAGCACCAAGAATACAGAGCATAACTTGCCCCATCTCCTACATGACCATCCTGCATGGGGAAGAAGAGCTCACCATCAGCTTCAATGATTGGCTGACTCTCTCCCAAATGCTGTGTGTCCTCAAGCTTTTCCACCAATGCGCTCTGCACCCATATGGCCAGCCTGGGGCAAGTTATCACCTGATTCAAGGGCTGGACTGGGCACTGGCCTTTGCACTGGAGGTGGGCCCCAAGGGAACAGCTTTGACAGAGAAGTTGCAGATGGGCATCACCACCAGGTTGCATCCTCTCTGCAAGAAAGGGAGTACAAGCTGGCCTGTATCTGTGACCCCTGGATAAAAGGCATAATTGCTCTCCTGAATGCAGAACTCTTGCAGTGGAAGCCTGAGCTCTGCAAAGAAGTTCAGAGGCTGCAGGCCAACAGATGTGGCCAGAAGGAAAAGCAAGTGGAAGATGCTGAAGAGAAGGAGGAGAAGGAACCACAGCCTAGCATCTCTGCCTCAAAGAGCCCAACCAAGGAGCCCCCCAACTGTTTGTCAGTAGTGAACTGGGAGGTCAGTAGCGGTAGGGATGCCAGGTGTGCAATTGTGGAAGATTTGGCAAAGGTGATGGTGAGAGAGTTCCTCATCAAGTCCCCTCAGCCCAGAACCAGCAACCCCTTGGAGTACTTGTCATACAAGGCTGTTATCTGGCCTGACCTCTCTTGTGTGGCCATGAGCCCTGAGTCCACCTAACACCCAAACTGCATCAGGGGAGAAGAGTTCACAATCAGTTTGGTATAAAATGTGGGCCCTCTACTGAGGCACAGTAGCTAAGCTCCCAGTGCTTGGCACAAGCAGGGAGACCAGGTGGCTCAGATCCCTGAGTCCACCCAACACCTAAACCCCAGCAGGGGAGAGAAGTTCACAATCATGAGGTTATAAAATGTGGGTCCTCAGCAAAGGCACCCAGTACCTAAGTCCCACCACTTAGCATGTGCAGAGAGACAGGGTGGCTCAAAGCCCTGAGTCCACCTAACACCCAAACTCCAGCGGGGGAGAGGAGTTCACAATCAGGAGGGTATAAAATATGGGTTGTCAGCTGAGGCACCCAGCAGATAAGTACTCACTGCTCAGCATGAGCAGAAATATGGGGTGGCTCAGGGCCCTGAGTCCACCTAACACCCAAAATCCAGCAGAGGAGAGGTGTTCACAATCAGGAATAAATGAATGTGCTCTGCTTTTAACAAGTTCCCTGCCTCTCTGTCTAACCATTAACAGCCAACAGAGTAGAGTCTGTGGAGCTGATCTGAGCATTCTGATCCTATAGAGCAGGATGGGAAGTCCGTTATTGACAGCCAGCAGTGCCTTAAAGCTTTGGAGGGCTCCTATTGATGTTTCCAAGACTGAAGAATTCCCCCTGTTGCTTTGAAGTTTTGTAAACAGTTTAATTAAGTGAAGACAGGCTGACTGGAAATGTATCAATTCATGAACCACCATAAAAAATATGAAAGTTTGTCAAACATTCATGATGGTTGCCCTACCATGAACATCACTTCACGAATCATGATCTGGCTAAAATTTGGGACAAACTTTAGTTTGTGAGCCGGTTCATGCCCACCCCTATTCAGAAGTAAAAAAACAATAAAAAAAACAAACCACGGCAGACCATAGTCATCTATTTGCAAAAATAGTTTATATGAACCTGACAAACAAAATTTCCAAACAAAATGGGAAAGGGATTTGGGTGGGATTATCTCTAGTGAAGCTTGGAAGGGTATATTACATTTGGCTGTATGTTCACGGCATCTTCATAGTTTAAGGAGAACTTCTTAGAAATGTTACATCAGTGGTATCTTCAGGCCCATAGCCAGGATTTTGTGGCTTGTGGGGATTTTTTTTTTCTGGTGGGGCTGAAGTTCTCAGTGTAGAAAGAAAAGACATTTAGCCAATAGAAAGCTGTTACCAGGATAGAGCTCTAAATTGCAAGCTGTCAACCACTTGAGATGATAGTTCTCAGCTGCTGCAAGTTAATCACTTCTGCCAGCCTAAGCAACAATTCTTTTTTTTTCTCCTAAGCAACAATTCTGATAACAAGCCAGCAGGTGGGGGTGAAAACGTCTATAATCAAGAAAGCTAATTCTTAGGCAGAAAACTCTCTTAAAAGAGACCAGTTTCTTGATACAGAGTTAAAAGTCCTAGAAGTCACCTACTCCAACCCCCTTGCTCACTGCAGGAATTAGTCAAGTACAGCACCCCACTTTGATTAAAGGAGAGCACACCTTTTAAAAATGTTTTAAAATGATTTTACAAAGCATTTACAGGAGAAATTCTTGTGGGGCTGTGCCTTTAAGAAAGGGGCAGAGCACCCAAAAGCCCCATTGTAGCTATGGGCCTGGGTATTTATTTACACCATACAAACTAGCTTAAAATTATGGTAATTTATCAGGTGAGTGTTGGTACTGTAAATCACCGAGAGCAGATTTTCACCATATATAGTGGACCACAAGTGAAAAACTATTGCCAAGCTTGCTTAGATGTAATGAAAGCTGGTTTAGGATCAAGGTTTTCTCTGTTGATTGAGGCTTTTTTGCTTAACTGTGTACCAAGGATTCCTAAGCCCCTGTATTCTATTGTTTTACATCTCATCACAGCTGCTAGAATTATGTTTGCAAGGTATTGGAAGGGAGAAACAGCTATGACAATTCAATAATGGGCACAAAAAAAGCTCAGAGACTTATCAATGAGAGCCAGTTTGGTGTAGTGGTTAAGTGCGCGGACTCTAATCTGGGAGAACCGGGTTTGATTCCCGACTCCTCCACTTGCACCTGGCTGGAGGACCTTGGGCAAGCCATAGCTCTGTACCAGCTGTTCCCTCAAGGACAGCTTGGGAAAGAGTTCTCTCAGCCCCACCTACCTCACAGGGTGTCTGTTGTGGGGAGGGGAAGGGGAAAGGAGTTTGTAAGCCGCTCTGAGACTCCAAGTGAGTGAAGGGCGGGGTATAAATCCAATCTCTTCTTCTTCTTCTTCTAAAATTGATTGATTTAAGGGATGGGAAAGATGCACAGCAGAGTGAATTGACCTGGAAAACTGTGGTGCAAAAACTGTCATTTAGTTAAATAGGGTGTTTTTTTCCTTTTTGTTGTTGTGGTTATAATGTCTACATTTGTATAGTTTTCTTTTGTTGAAGTAAAAAGACACTGTTCCTAACATCCCCCACCTATAACCTTGGACTCTGTATTGATATGAATTCATCTCCAAACAATGATTCATCAACTCATGAACTTACACAATTTTTTCCAAAAGTTTTTTTTATCCTGCCCTTCCTCCAAGGAGTTCAATATGGTTTACACAGTTTTGCCCTCCTCAGAGTAAGTGGAGAAGGACCTCCTTATACAAAAACCCCAGTTCCTGTACTGGATTGTTATATACATACTGAGTTACCAGAACTCACCAAAGTGGTGTTTTCTGGTTCTTTCTTCACTTCCTCTTCAGGTACTCCTAATATACAATTAGAATCAATGTTCCCTCTATTTTTTTCCTTTTCTGAATGGAGCAGTTCACATCCTGAGCAGAATATAACTGCTGTAATCTTAAAATGGGTGATGGGCAGTGCAAGACCCTGTTCGGCTCCAGAGTGCTGCTGTGTGGGGCTTCCTGTGTTAATGAGCATCCGCTCATATGCGAAGCTTAGAGGGAACACTGATTAGAGTAAATGCATCACAAAATGTTTCCCCCTATTTGTTATCTTGAAATCCACAGACTGAATGAAGGGAGGAGGACTTCAGTTATTCACGTTTGGGTGGGGTTTTTTTTCCAAAAAAGTTCAAGCATTTAACATTTGCAAGGATATCTTCCATAAGAGTCACCTTAGGTTGGATCTAACCAGCTTTTCTGTTGATAAAATGGGAAGGGGTGTGGTCTCTCTTTCAATATCAAAAAGGATATGCTGGGTACCATGGAACCTGCACAGACAAAGTGATGTTCCAGGAGGCTATAGCAAAGAACAGAATTTGGTCAGTGAAAAAGCTGGCAGGATCCAACCCAAGGATGATTTCTATGTCCCATGTTACAAAACTGAATGTTGCAAAATTTGAGAACTGAATGCTGTCATCTGCTATACTGCTAAATTGTGCCTTAAGGAGATGATTATTTCTTGGTATTTTTGCAATCATAATCTTTTTTCTTCTGACAAAGGGACCTTTGATTCTCAAAAGCTTATACCCTTGTTGGTCTTTAAAGTGCAACTGGACTTGAATCTAGCTCTTTTACTGCAGAACAAAAAGCACCCTTCCTGAAACTATTTTGCTTCTGTGAGTGCTATCTAGCACATTTAATCTACTGAAATCCATTGACTTCGGTGGGGTTTTAAATAGTCTAAGGCCAATTCCGCACAAGTGCTTTGCTTCCTTTTCCTCCCGGTTTAATTGGTCTGAATCAGTGTGCGCGTTTCCGCATTACAGGAATCTGACCCAGGTTGATGCCAGTTCTTCATTTCCGCATCTGTCCTTGCCCCAAATCTTGAGCCCCTGCCCATTTCCCCCCCCCCTTTTTAAAAATGTAGATGGAGTTTCGTTATGATGTCGTGATGCAACAAAGTCATGATTGGCCAAGGTTTTTCATAATTCCCAGGAAAGTACATCATGCACCCGCCCCTTCCCCCCCTTTTTAACATAGGCGGAGTTTAACATAGGCGGACCTCCATGCCGCCATTACTGCATCATGTTATCACTTTCGCCATTTAGAAATGCCTGTGAAAGGAAAAAAAAGCTTGCGCCAGGGTTGGAGGGGAAAGGGAGGGTGGGAAAGGGATGGGAAATGGAGGGGGGGAACATGCAACACAACACATGTAACCCCTGCAAAAATTGTGTCCACACCACCATGCCACCTGCAATACATTGGCCCCGCAAAAAATGTTAACCACACAATGATGGATTAATGTCATGTCGTGTTGTTGTAATGCAACAAGGGGGGGAACAAAAAAACTCCCGCTCGCTCCAGGGCAGGAAAGGGAGAGGATAGGTGGGAAAGGGAAGGGAAAGAAGCAGAGGGGTGTTAAAGGGGTGGAGCAAGAAACCCAATTTTGGAGTTCCCCACTTGAATGCCCCGACTTCACTCCCGTGGCAACCCCCCCCCCCCCGAAAATCCTGGAAACGGAAGATTTGGGGGAATCGAGGATTATGTTCAGGCCAACTGCAGGCCTGGAGCACCAAGTGGGGAACTGTTGCTCTACCCCGGATTTTATCGGGGAGTGACGCCGGGGCAACAACTAGTGTGGAATCGGCCTAACTAACTGCATGCATAACTGCAACCCTTGTCTTTCTGTAGCTAGGTCCTGGCTCACCTTCCAGACAGATGTGAATGACATTAATCATGGTCTTCCACATGCCTATTCATCTGCTGGCAATGATTTCATGTATTTTTCTTCTTCTGACTTTCCTTGTTGAGATGTTGAATTGTTCATCATATGGCAAAGAGCTGTTGTCAGCAAAACAATCTCTCTCTCTCAAAACTGGTTCATTCTTTCCTTTTGAAGCAGGCCTAGATGACTGTTAGGTACCTTGACTACAAATGGGGTTATATTCATCCTCCTGAATGATCTTTTAGCAACTATCTACCTGCTTAAATGTGGGGGGAAATAATTGGAGGAAAATTGAAGAATATAAAGGCATTGCAAGCTGTCTTAGAGGAGCTGCAATGCATGTAATAAAAAGTGACCTGGATCACAGCTCATTCTCTAAGCCACTAGCGACACCAACTCATTATTATTTCTGTGATGTCTCTTTGACCACTTCTATAGCATTAGCTCTGGTTCAACAGTGGTAGCTTGATAGTTGTAAAGAAGTAATTAGGAGGGTCTTGCTTCAGGGGGAAGAGTTGTTCACTCTTTTCCTAATCGCAGCTGTTTTCCCCTAAGCTCACTCAAATCAGTGAAGTGGTGAAATCAACTGCACCAGATTGCATGCAACTTCTAATCTTGCCAATTTTGATACGAAGAGAAACGTTGTACTCTTGTGAATTTAAAAAATTGCTACATAGGCACATAGGATAAGCAACCATCTGTATTGAAGCACATTAAGTTAAACAATTTAAAACCTGTTCCAGACTTTTGTGGATGGAATGATTCTGTATAAACATGTTATCTGCTGTGGTTAGTATTATCTAATATAAGCCTGCAAAAGCCACACCCAAATCAGTTTGATCAGAGACCAGGGCAGAACAGAAATGGTAGCTTGGGTAACATGGGCAATTGCATCTCCACAATCATGCCACTAATTGTCTGACAAGCTATTGGTTTGGATCCAATGAAGTATTTCTATGCATGGAAGGATTTTCACCTTCCACTTCCTGGTGCAGCCCAAAAGGCTCTCCAAATTGCTGTTTGGGAGCCATCTCGGTCATTCATGAGCAGTGTTTTGTACAATGGCAGGGGGGGGGGGGGATGGCCTTGAGCTGCAGCAGGAGGTGGGAAAGCCATGGTCTGTGGGCAGAAATCTATCTGTAGAAACTCTTTGTTAGATTTATGCCAGTGTCTGTATACAAACCTAACTTTAGCCTCATAATGTAGAGGTAAAAATGAAATATTTCTTAAAATGTAGACGTATCAGAAGTAAAAGTGAGACCAAGGGAGTAAGTAACAGGGGTCGTTTCCTTTCATTACACAAGTCATCTTGGACTCTTGTACTAAAAGTTCAAAATATAGTTAATATGTGATGATAGCAATGATATGTTGAGAAAACATTTCATTGCTGGGATGAAATTGCAACAAGCAATGGTCCTTGTTATTTTTAAGATCCTCTGTATCTTGCCATAATGACTGTTTCTCAATTTTCCATGGGATTTGGAAATGGTTCCAGGTAACATTTTCAGTCCCACTTTCATCTTTCATTGATCAAAAGGAGCTTTTAGCTTTTATGTTTTTGAAAGATATGAAGTGCAGGAAATGTACAAACAATAACAATTGTTTGGGTTTTTGAGCCCATTATACCTAGTCCCAGGTGATTGCAAAGATCTTATTGTCTCTCTACAAATTGCTGTTTGTTAGGATGAATCTAAGAAATCCTGCTAGAAAACATTGATTAACATTGCATTGATTAACATACATGACATCCTTTGAAAGGGTCCTTAAAGGTCATTTTTATTGAATTCATATCCCATTGTGAAGCACAGTCACTGCATTTTTTATGAATCACTAACAGTGGAAGTTTTAGAAAACAAACTAATACATTAAGATGTGTTTTGAGAGAGACATGGAGGCATTCATTCACTTGCAAGTAAGAACACTGGGCTTTTAAATAAATATCAGTACTGATAATATAAATATACCCAGTCAGACTTCCGAGCACCACAGGACAATAATTAGGGATACTGTAAACTTTGCAGTAGGCAGGTTCAGCAGGTGAGTATCCCGTGTTCAAGGGCCACAGCTGCCCACAGGCCAAGCCTCACTTCTCTCCTTCTCACTACTGTCACCCTCAAATAGCTGCGGAAGGGGCAGCAGTGTGAGAGGTCCAGGGGGAGGCTTGCCCAATGGCCAGCAGTATAAGCAGCAGAGGCATTGGGTGGGTCTGCTGGGCACTGGTGGAACAGACATCAGCAGAGGCAAAGGCAATGTGGGCAATGGCACAGCAGGGGGAAGCATGGGTGGGGAGCCACTCCTCATGTTAGTATTCTGCAGTGCAGTCACTGTGAGGAATAGCTATTGTGGGCTCAGCTTCCTACTTGTGACTAGTAGAAAGGAAGTGAGCCAAGCTTGCAGCTGTTTGAGCATTCGTATCAACAGTATGGGAAAGTAATCTGAGCTTTACCCAAACACTTTGCCAAGTAATGGTGTCTACACTCAGATAAATCTAGAAGGGAGTGTTATTTATGGCTGCATCCATATATCACTGGATATCACACATAGTAATGATTTGCAGTGGTCATTTTGTAGAAAAAGAGGTGCAGGAGCTCATTAGCCTAACTTATTTACATATGCCAGACCCACTGACATCACTGGAAGTATCACCAACCCAATCTGCCCGGCTCCTGCACCTTTAGCAGAGGTTTCCTCAGCAGAGATCTGCAGGGGAATCTGTTCCCGGCCAGGAAGGAACCCCAATCCCTTCCTGCTCCTTTCTGCAGATGCAGCTCCAGTTCCAGGGGCCAGATCCAGAGCTGGCAGCCCTTCTCGGGAGCAGAGAAGAGGCCGGCCTGACCTCCTTCTTCTTCCTGGCCCTGCTCTGCACAGGAGACCCACAGAAACCTCCCCCCCCCACATGGCTGCCCAGTCTGGGGGGAGCTTCTCTCTCTTCCCTGCCCTGCTTTACCCTTCCAGCAGCACCCTGCTCCAGATCCAGCCTCAGTCCTCCAGCTATCCTGAAAACAAAGCTGGATCCTTGAAGGTGGAAGTTGTGCAGGCTGCCTAGGGAACGCAGCTCTATTGCTTTAACCCTCTCAAGCCTTCACATGCAAAATAAAACACTCTTTTAAGGACTGATTTAGGTGGGTTAGCCATCTTGGTCTGAAGCAGAAAAAAGTCTGAGTCCGATGGCACCTTTAACTCCAACAAATTTTAATTCTGCAGCTCTGCAGACCTCTTCTTTCTCGCCTCTCTCAGCTCCCTTTGCATCTTCTTGCCTGCCCATCCCCAGTAGCTGCTGACCCTTTTCATTAAGCCACATTACTTGGCTTTCCGTTCTACACCCCCTTGCAAAGGGCAGGCATGCAAGCATGGCTGGGTCTCCTGCCTGATCTTCTCCAGGTGGCCCGTGGCTGCGGGGCACCTAGAGAAAATCGCGCAGGGAACCCAGGCATCTTTAGAATGCCTTTTTCTCCCTTTCCCATATGGAGAAGAGAAATAAAGGTATTTAAATCCTCCCCTCTGAGTTTCTCTGCAAAAGCGGAGAGGCTCAGGAGAAAAAGGGGCATGTTGCCTTTCTCCCCTCCCCTCCCCCAGCCAGCCCGCTGCAGCAAAGTTGGAGACATGTTGTAGTGAAATCAGCAAGCATGTTTATTATCAGGTCAGATGAAGTATGACAACCCGGGCTCAGGGGCCTTCCTTTATTCTGGCTGGAGCCACAACCCTGGCCTTGCCCAATTGTCCCAATAGGACCTTAAGATTATGGTTACAGATCATAGGTTCCCTAGAGGATCTTAGGCACTAGATTGGTGGCATGTTACGATCTGGCCAGCTATTGTTCTTCCTGACCCAAGCTCAGGTAGCTGGCCTGGCCATGTGCATTGGCGATGTGGCAGTCGCCATTACAGGGAGCACATGGTGACTGCCATTGCATACATTACAAAACCCCTTCTCGCGTCGTGTCTTCCACAGGCCCGCTGGGAGCTGGGGGTGAAGCTTGCCACCACCACCATTTGTGCGTGCTCCTGGGCTGACGGAGTGCAGCTTTGCCTCACTCCAGCCCCAAAAGACCCCTGATGATTTGTAACTGGATCTCTTGTCCACATCCTGAAAATCCATTGCAACAGAGCCAGTCTGGTGTAGTGGTTAAGTGCGCGGACTCTAATCTGGGAGAACCGGGTTTGATTCCCCACTCCTCCACTTGCACCTGGCTGGATGACCTTGGGCAAGCCATAGCTCTGTACCAGCTGTTCCCTCAAGGACAGCTTGGGAAAGCGCTCTCTCAGCCCCACCTACCTCACAGGGTGTCTGTTGTGGGGAGGGGAAGGGAAAAGGAGTTTGTAAGCCGCTCTGAGACTCCCTTGGGGAGTGGAGGGCGGGGTATAAATCCAATCTCTTCTTCTTCTTCTGTATGGTTGCCACCAGGGGTCATTTCATAGAAAAAGAGGTGCAGGAGCTCATTAGCATAACTCATTAGCATAACTTATTTGCATATGCTACACCACCTGACATCACTGGAAGTATGTCAGAAGGCAAGAAAGAAGAGAGAGAGAGAGAGGGAGGGAGGGCTGGCAGAGAGGGGACAGCTACTAATCCAAGCCTCAGAAATATCACGATTCTGGAAGGATAGCTTCAGTGGTGGCTGAAGCCTTCAGAAGGCTGGTCGGAGGAACAAGGACCTTTCCAGAGGACGGGGTCATTTTGCTGCAGCCATGACACAAGCAGGCATTCCCCCACAGGGGGGGGGGCTGGCACCAACTCCCGGGGCTACGCTCCCCCGAGCTCCTGCTCGAAATGATCCCTGGTTGCCACCAATGCTCCCTTTAGGCTGTGGAGTCTTGTGAGCAGAAATTCTACTTTGTGAGCGACTGCTGTTAAAGTTGCGAGTGAGCAATTTGGCTGCTGCAAAAATTAGTTTGCTCTGGAGCCATGCTTCCTGAGCTAAGACAAAAATGTATGAGCCAGAGGCTAAAAACTGTGAGCTAACTCACATTAACTCAGCTTAGAGGGAACATTGGTTGCCACCCCTCTTTCATAGTACATGTGCCTTATAATTTTGGACTTCTCTGGCCCTTGAAATGTTATTTTCATTTCTTAGCAGAAATTCAGCCAGAGATTGTTAGTTGATAACCCTAAAATCTAGTTTGGTCCAATATATTGATTAACCATTTGAATCACAGGGAGAGCACAACTGCTAATGATTTAATTTGGGGATGTCCTTAGGTTCCCTCGAGTGGCACTTAGGAATCGTCCTTGGGCAAGCTGGTGATCAGTGAGCGTAGGAGTGCTGTTATGGTTGTATGTGCCCTGTTTCTTCAGACTCAGGAGTTCATCTTCCATACCAATCTGCAATACAATTTTAATTTGGGATTGTTGCCAGTTATATAGTGGGTTTTGTCATTTCTGTCTGATTATACCAGGAATATTGCCTAATTATAGAAATAGCTTAATGATATCACAGTGGCCATTTCACTTTTTTTTAAAATGGTGACTATGACAAGCAGTTTGGGTAGAGGTTGACAACTGGCACTGTGCTTTCTAACATGTGTGAGCAAGCAGCAAACTCATACACAACACATCCAAATTTGTTCAGATGTACCCAATTGCCAAGCAGGATGTGGGCCAAGTCAGTGGGTGCTTGAAAATCACTATTAATAATCTGGATGAATACAGAAAGGGCAAATCATACTTTTTGTATACATGCATATCATTAAAGTATGGTAGAAGAAAAGTACACACATTTCACTGTTCAGGAAATCCTGAGTTTGCGGACATTCATAATATAAATGAATACTGGAAAAACAGTTTACTCTACTGTCTTCATAATTCCCAGGGACAAGCTGATGAAATGTATTTCTTTATTGATATACATTCCTTATTATCCCAAAGGGAATCTATGTCTTGAATTTTACCTATCTATGATACTTTTATTTCACCTTCCTTCCAAGGAGATATGGCTCTTTTAATTTCCATTTTATCTTCACAATGATCCTGTGTGTTAGGTCAGACTTGGAGAGAGAATAGCCCATGGTTACCCAGGGAGCTTTGTGGCTGAGTGGGGATTTGTACCCTAGGCTAACCAGTCCTAAACTACTCTAAACCAGCCCTAAACTGACACCATGCTGGCTGGCTGTTTCTATGAAGTAACCAATATTTCTAATTCTCAACATGGCTCAATCTATGGATACTTAAATTTGAGATTAGGGCCATGGTGAGAAAAAACAGATGATTCTAAATGAAGAAAAGCCACGGTTTCCAGAAAAATTGGAAATTAAAAAAAATACAGTGGTGCAGTTTTTTTTTTTAAAAAAAACAAATGATAAAAGAAGCACTTTTAACTTTAATAAATGGACACCCTTAGTGGCCATTGCTAGGCTATCACAACCGTATCACCAGTCTCACAATACTTAGTTTCTCTCAGTAAAGGGCTGGGGGAGAAGGCAGGGCCCTTCCAGGGCTGATTTAACCTTAGAGAGATGATTCATCAGGGCCTACACCAGCAACCACCAGGTGACTTCCTATCAAATTATTTGCATGATTCACCCAGAAATGGCTGCTTGTTACTGTTTAACAGCAGCCACCTCATGAAAGTCAGTGTGGTATAGTTGTTAGCGGATGTAGTATCACCGTAGAAGATCTTGCCTTTTTGAGTGTTCTTTGACCACCCAAATCCTCTAGAAAGAGCCCTTGTTTCAGGCAGGAAAATAGCTTCTGGTACAACAGAAGTTCAGACCAGAATCTGGGAGACCCACATTTTGATCCCCACTCTTCTGTGGGTGGCTTTGAGCCAGTAACACACTTTAAGCTTATTGTTGTGAGGACAAAGGCCAAAGACAGACTGGCAATCTGAAGCGGAGGCAAAGCGGAGGGAACTGGAGCGGGGGAAAAAACCCACGGAGCTGGCCGTTCACACTGGCCAGAGCAATGCGGATCAGCGGCGATACGGAGCATTCAGACTGCCACGGAGAGTTCAGACTGCCGCATAGCCAGCGCGCGCGGCTCGCGCGTGCTGCTGCACTTTTTTTTGTTTTCCTTTGATGTTTTTCGCATATGCGCACAAAAGTTTTTGCCGGTGCGTTCACACTTCCTCCGGATGCCTCCCGCTTCTTGCAGTTCACACTGTTTGGAAGCGGGAGGCATGCGGAGGAAGGCCCCTGAACACCGGGAAAAACCGGTGTCCGGGTAAAGCGGAAGGAAAGCGGCTGGGAGACGGGTAAGTACGCAACGGAGCCGATGGGCAGATGCGCATGTCTGAACGTGCTCCTTTCCTCCATTTGGGAAGCGTGCCTGCCCCGCTTCAGATTGCCAGTCTGTCCTCGGCCAAAGTGTTGTGAGGATTGTTGTGAGAACAAAGTGGAGGACAGGAGAACAAAACAGGATTGTTGTGAGGACAAAGTGGAGAACAGGAGAACGAATTAAACTGCTTTGGGTCCCCATTGTGGAGAAAGTAGGGATGCCAGACCCCCTGGTGGGGGTCCCCCATTCCCCATCCCCACTTCTCTGCCACTTATCAGCTGGTTGGCGGGGGAGACTTACTGCAAAAAAAGGGAGTCTCACCCAACATTTTAGTGATTTCCCAACATAACTTCCAATGTGACCCGGAAGTGATGTAGGCATGTTGGGGATATTGGAGGTCTGGTTTTTAGTTGGTTTGCTGTTTTGTGTAGTAATGAAAACTAGAAATAACATGTGCACAGTTGCCTTCTTCAAGAACTATTTTATGAAGTCTTTTTTCCATAACAAGGACTCAGTCTCTCTGAAGACATGCTATACAATATTAGAATCTGGAAATATTGAGAAAGGAATGCAATAAAGCCTGAACAAGGACTACCACGGGCACAGAATGAGCCAGTGTGTACCAATAAAATCTATTCTGGCTATCAAAATCAGCCATTAGGATAGTCTAATGCCAGAATATTAGAAAAGGATAGAGGCCTCAGCTAACCAAAGCAAACAACTACAGAAGAGATCTGAAAAGATTTCCTATGGGTGGCATTACTGAATACATCTTGATTCTTCAGCAGCAATAGTTATAAGGTATCCGGAGTAGAAAGGTCTCCTTTTCAGTAAAGAATATTAATATACCTGAGAAGATTAGTCCTGTGGGAGCACTTTTCATCCCACATTGTATGATCTAGTGAAACAGTCAAAGATGGGGAAAAAATGTTTAGAGAAGGTCATGTATAGGGCAGAACTGAAGCAAGGGGGAATGATATGAAAGACAGCAAAGCAGCTTTCTCACTTAATAAAGTTTTACAGAACATTGTCATGCCTTTGCCTAATGTATCAGTCATCTCAAACTACCAGGTCAAACTTGGACCCTTCATGTCAAGATGCAATTATTCTAAGATGCTAACCTTTTGTGCTGTGTAAATTAGAGTTTTAAGAGATTCTGAGGGCATGATGCAGAGACTGTTTTATATAAAATATTATTTGACATATGCCAGTGGGTTTTAGAAAATGGCACATTTAAATCCTTTCTTACTAATTTCAGTGTCCTGCAGCAAATATGTTTTGCAAACACACATATCATGTATGTGCACTCATTAAAGAGTTGTGACCGGCTGCCTGACACTATCTGTTGGAAGGAATAGACAGCAAGAACCACACAGAATTCAGAAGAGGCAGGAGAGACAAAGCATTCACAAGCCTCTGCACCATTTTACTTTGATGGGCTCTACTGCTGTCACTTTGACCCTAGACTGCTGTTCTCAAGGAACTTCCTTCCTTCTGGCTGACCATCATCTCTTCCCTTCTCTGTCTAACAGCCACAGGAGCAAGATGTGCTCCACTCTATCTCTACCCATCAAAGGGCACAACTAGAGGTGAGCCTGGGATATCCAACCCTGGGATGCTGCCACCATTTTAAAGCTTAACAAAGGTGATTTTAAAATGCCACAAGGGCCCAATCCTGTTTGACTCTGCAGCATAGTGGGACAAGGTGCTCTTGTTTCCTGCTGCACCTTTTCAGGGGCCAAAATGGTTGTCCCCACCGCAATTTTGACATTTGAAAAGTTGTGTGGGTGGAGAGAGCAAGAGTACCTTGTCCTGTCACACTTCTGGTCTGATCCTGATCCTCCCAGCATTTTCCAGTCACCTTTGTTAGGCTTTAAAATGGTAGCAGTGGCCCTGGGTAGCGGCCCTGGGTAGGACTTGGGAAAATGGTAGCAGTGGCCCTGGGTAGGCCCTGGGTAGGAAATATCTAGTTGTACCTTTAGCATAGGTAGTTAGTTTAGAATGCAATTTCTGCTCTTTCCTATACAGCACATAGCTCCTTATACTAAAGGACTGTTGTTTTTATTCTGAAGGAGCCAGTCTTTGTGTGAACTTAATTCTGCAGCAGCAGTGCAATTCTACTGTGCCCAAAAAGTATTCCCTTGACAATCCATTCTGTGGAAATTCCACTTTTGGCAACAATGACATACTGTGTGCAGTGTACATCTATGCTATGTTTCTGTACCATATCTCTAGAATAAACTACTGCCACACAGCTAACTGAGTAATACATGACTCTTGCCTTTGATTAGCAAGGTGTCCTTCTAGGCTGGAGAATAATATAACTTTGTTGCTACACAAAAAGCTGAACTAAGTACCTTGAATAATTTATAAGCCTCAAATGGTCTCCATCTTTTTAATGTCAGAAAATTTTGTAAATATCTTTGTATTTGCATAAATGTTTACAGCCATCCCCTAGTGCATAAATATTTCACAGCAATTATCTGAACCTCAACAAAATTTAAATATTTTAACATTTAAATATTTTAGCATTGATGAAGGAAAAGCATTTTGCTTAGTTTTCTTGGTCCAAATGCAAAATGTTATCTGCCTGTCCTGGGGATGCTGTTTATTTTTAAAAATGCATTCACCTTCATAATGATTTAATTACTCTTCATGTCACAAGATGTATTAGAGAAATGTAAGCACATTGTGATCTAGAGGCCAGTGGTACAAGTGAAATAAACTGTATGGCTTGCACTGCCATTTGCTGTTAAGATAAGAAGTACCTGGAACCCAAGAACACTCTACAGACAATGAGAGATTTTTTGGAGGGGGGAAGGAGAAAGATTTCTAAAGTGATTCAATATTATTTGTTTTATTTCTCCAACTAAAACTTTGGAAATACACTGTTGTGCTGAGATCATTATCCCATATTTAAGAACATAAGAGAAGCCAATGTTGGATCAGGCCAATGGCCCATCCAGTTCAACACTCTTTCACACAGTGGCCAAAAATACCAGGTGCCATCAGGAGGTCCATCAGTGGGGCCAGGACACTAGAAGCTCTCCAACTGTTGCCCCCCCCCAAGCACCAAGAATACAGTGCATTACTTGCCCCATAGTTCCTATCTATACCTTGTGGCTAATAGCCACTGATGGATCTCTGCTCCATATGTTTATCTAATTCCGTCTTGAAGTCGTCCATGCTTGTAGCCGTCGCCACCGCCTGTGGCAGTGGATTCCACGTGTTAATCACTCTTTGGAGGAAGAAGTACTTCCTTTTATCTGTTCTATATTTTGCATCTGATACAATGAAAATAAGTCTCCAAATGATAATTGGGGGAGCAAGGGGAAGAGAAGCCATGCCTGTACTGAAGTTGATGTCACAGTGGTGGTGGAAGAAGGGGAAGGTTTGATTTTGCATAGCCCAGGCATTTGAGCCAGAGTGGCAGCCCTTCCCCTGCCCAAGCAGTGTTCGCCCCGCCTGCATTCAGTGCCACTGGCCTCATTCTTCATTCCATTACTTCACACCCATTGTCCAGAAGAATGTAACTTCACAATCACTTTGGGTTTTACAATTCAGTACAGCATAACTAAAGTAGATTGGCAATGTCTTTAATGATGAACACAACTTACCTGATCTTTCTTTTAAGGAGACTTTTAATTCATTTCTAATAATAACTAGATCTCAACCTTTCAACTTTTCAGAGCTGTTGAGAAAGCTGGTTTGTCCTCAGTTGTCTGATTTTTTATGAACCTGCCAGACAAAGTAATATCAATAAGGAAATCCTTACCATTGGCTAATGCATTTGGGCTCCCTAGAAATATTCAAAAGATGGGGGGTGGAGGGTGGAAATGAAGGTAACAAACAGGCTTCGCTTGAATTTAAAAAAAAAAAAAACTCTGAAAGGCTTTTGTAGTCAGCATTAAAGTGGCCTTTTGTAGAATGAAAGACATGGTAACTGTGTAAAAGCAATACCGACTCTGCCTGGCTGCATCTTTTTGTGTAGCGAATACCAGAGGTAAAATTTCATGGTATTGCAGTATGCCTCCCAGACATAACATTCTCTCTTCTACACTCCCCCCCCTCCCCTTACTTCCCCAGCAATACATGTATAGAGGAGTTTATTTAGAAAGAATTTCCTGCAACGAAACCTGTACAGCCCTCCTTTCCCTTTTTATAAACTGAATTACGAGGCTTCTAGCAGATCCCAAGCTCTGCAAAGCATTTCTTTTTGTTGCTACACTGGAGAAAAGGCAGCAAGATACCAGCAAGCATGGCCAAGACTTACCTCTGCTGTCATTTGCAGTTCTGGAGGTGACGGAGACTGGAAGGAGGAAGGCCTAGCCATGCTGTGCCCTCTGCAAACAATTCTGGAATATATAAACTGTTTCTAAGATTTGGAAATAAAGTTGGGAAGTGTTTTTAATTTTTATATGGCTCAAAGGCTTATATTGCACAAGCTGTGCCTTGGGAGAACTTTCACAGGCCAGATGTTCAGCTGGTACATTTTGGCCTAGAACACAAATGAAGCTGCCTTATACTGAATCAGTAACTCCATCAAGGTCATCATTGTCTACTCTGGATGACAGTGGCTTCCCAGGGACTTGGGCAGAGGCATTTCACATAATTCCAAACCTGATCCTTAAAAAAAAATTGTAGATGCCATGTATTAAAGCTGAGATGTTCTACATGCACAGCAGATGCTCTATCAATAAAAATGTCCCCACTCTAAGTTCCCTCTAAGCTGAGTTAGCGTGAACTAGCTCAAAAGTTTTTAGCCTCCGGCTCATACATTTTTGTCTTAGCTCAGTAAGGATGGCTCCAGAGCAAACTAATGTAGGCAGTAGCCAAATCACTTGCTCACAACTTTAATGTCAGTAGCTCAGAAAGTAGAATTTCTGCTCACAAGACTCCACAGCTTAGAGGGAGCACTAATGGATAAAAGGAAGTACTTCTTCACCCAAAGAGTGATTAACACATGGAAATCACTGCCACAGGAGATGGTGGCGGCTACAAGCATGGAAGCTTCAAGAGGGAATTGGATAAACATATGGAGCAGAGGTCCATCAATGGCTATTAGCCACAAGGTATAGATAGGAAGTCTCAGTCTGGGGCAAGTGATGCTCTGTATTCTTGGTGCTGGGAGGGGGGCAACAGTGGAAGGGCTTCTAGTATCCTGGCTCCAGTGGTGGACCTCCTGATGGCACCAGTGTTCCCTCTAAGCTGAGTCAGCATGAGCTAGCTCACCATTTTTTAGCCTCCAGCTCACAGATTTTTGTCCTAGCTCAGGAAGGATGGCTCCAGAGCAAACTAATTGATGCAGCAGCCAAATTGCTCGCTCCCAACTTTGATGCCAGTAGCTCAAAAAGTAGAATTTTTGCTCACAGGACTCTGCAGCTTAGAGGGAGCATTGGATGGCACCTGGTATTTTTGGCCACTGTGTGACAGAGTGCTGGACTGGATGCAACATTGGCTTCTCTTATGTTCTTATGAGCACTGGCTACAGCACCATTTACTTCAGATACATGTGCAACTGTATAGGATTTTAGACTTGTTATATGCATACAGAAGACAAGCCAGTTAAAAACCTGTGGCAAAACAGCTCCATAAATCAGCTTAAATATTGATTGGTTAACTAATGCAAGAATTTGCAGTGCCAACAAGTAGATGCTTAGGATGAATTATGCCAGTTGCTATGCTAGTATAATGTTATAAACTGAAGCATTTCACTGATGTTGCAGGCTGATATGCTCTGTAAAGCTAGCTAGAATTTTGGTATTGTCATCACGTGCATGTAAGAATGAGTAATGAACTAATATTTATAGTCTAGATGCTCAGCAGAGCTATCCTGTGCACAGTTACACCATTTTAAATCCATTGAAACCAGTAGATTCAGTCATGTATGACTGTGCTTAGGATGGCATTGCACATACCTCTGCTAGGTCATCTATATCCTGCATGCTGAGATGCAGGAGGTGGATTCTGGGAGTAAAGTGGTGGTGTCGGGTAGAGTGTAGGGTGCAGAGTGGGTGCAGAGGATGTTACCTGATCCGTGGATCTTGATGAACATAGGAACCATAGTAAAAGCTATGAAACTATATACCCTGTCCTCTCCATTCTGGCTCCCTAAACCTGATTGTTCCTTCTTTCCTTCAAGTCCCTGAAAATAATACTAAAATCCCGAAGTTTTAGGTATAAGGTCTAACAGTGTAGTCCCCTCTTCATCATCTTATCAAGGAACTTTCCCATTCTTTATTTTTATAAATCTTATGATTATGACTACTGTATGTTTAATTATTGTTGCAAGCTACTCTGAGGGTCTCTATCTACAAACTGGTCTACGTCTTTAAAAAAATAAGTAAATACAAAAACACACTGGTCTTTTCACATTACCCTTTTTTTCTGCCTTCTCACTAATCCTCATATGTGGATGTACTTTAGAGAAAGCATCACCGAAGTAACTGGGACATTTCTAAGGCCCAATTTACAACTCCCCTCTGAAGTAGTTTGACTGCTGTCTTTTCCCAAGCTCATTTCAAGCTGGTTTCAAATTTCACTCCAGGGGTCTGTACTAAGCAACAGCACTTGTTTAAAGCAGTATAATGCTAGCTTGACCACAGGAGGGCAATTAATGAACATAAACATTAATTTATAAACTAGAACAAGTATGGTTTGAAATTAGAAACAGGTATAGACAATTTTTTTTGAAACAAGAATGATTCTAGAGGAAAAGTCAGATGTAAATTTGACCTAAGTAAGTAAACAAGCATATAATTGGACTGTTAGTTTCTCAGGTTTCTCACTGTAATGGTAGAGCAGCCACGTCTTAGTGAAAAGGACAGGAACTAGCTTCTATTCTTAAAAGTGCTTTTGTCTTACTTGAATTATGGGACTGATTACTGTTTTTTAATCTGTGTCCATCTCAGTTTCTTTGGAGGGGGATGAATTTGCCTGTTAAATGAGCAACAGTTAATAATTTACTTTTAGGCATATAACCAAATATGTAAAATGATTTTGCTTCGATGGAAAATTAATTTAAGATAACAGTAGTGGCTAATGTAATTTTAGTGGTATTTATCCTTGCACTTCCTTCTCTGCATTAGAAAATTCGTTATAATGCCAAAACTCAATTATAATCTTAATTTGAAAATGATTTGAAAATAAAGATTTACAATGGCTAAGATAAAGAACAAAACTTCATTACTGCATTGATTAGATTTTAAAAATGGGACTTGGGAAACAAATATACTCAGACATCTATTATTTCCTCCGGGATATATTTCTCAACAGAGATCCCCCCCTGTAGAGACTGAGATTGTTGTTCTGGTTTCATTATACATTCTCCTTGTGTTCTGGATATGCAGAATATTATAATGTGGATCACCCTTGGATATTCTTATGACTTTTGAAGAAATTTCTATACTCAATGATAGAATATGAATTTTGTAATGATAAGATATACAGCACCTGCTTCTTGCTTTGAATTCACAGTGATGAACCTTGTTAGATGAAATGATGTTTAATGCAAGTAGCTGATATTATTTCACACATTGGAAAATCAAAATGTTAATTGGATAGGTTGAGTGATGCAAAGTAGCTATTTTTCTTGTGCTCAGTGTTCCAGAATGACTAAAAAAGAACGTTAGGTTGACAAGTTAAATTGGAATCCCCCAACCTTGAGCTTGAGGACTCTTCTGGAATTTTGAGACAGATTAGTGGGTGCCACCCCAAAATGGCCACTTCTGGTTTGTGTCCTTTACAAAAGCAATACACATGACTTCCAGCAAGTGTGGTTCTATCTCCTGTTCTTCCATATATTTTTTCCTTTTCTTCCAGCTGGGATCAGAAACTTCATAGAATAAATCCTGGTACAATCCTGTATTTCATGGGTCTCCAGACTTTTTGAGCCTGTGGGCACCTTTGGAATTCTGCCATGGTGAGGTGGGTACAGCCACAAAATGGCAGTCATAGCTTTCCTTCAGTGATACCAGTAAGGATCCTTGCGCTGTGGTGGCAGCTGCTGCCAAAGCAATGTTTTAAAAAAACCCTGCACAATCAATCAAATCTCCAATGGCCAGTCAGAAGGCCTGATAGGCAAAAGCCCATCTTGTCCTGCCCACTTTTTAAAAACACTTTGTGGGTGCCATGACAACCATGGGTACCACATCAGAGACCCCTGCTCTATGTTTTCTGTGTGTCTGTTAAGCAGGCGGTTTTGGAGTTACATGCTTAGTAGTTACCCTGAGTTTGACCTCCTGGTGGATTTTATCAGGGAAAGGGTAGCTGAAGAAAAGGAGAGATTTCTGAGGAGAAAGGGACAGGCAGATATCTGAAGAAAATGTGCTTTTTGTGCAGAAAACAGCATAATCTTGTGTGATGTGCAACCTGAGAGGGAACTGGAGACTTGGGGAATGTGTAGCAGGTCCACCAAAGAAAGAATCTGCAGGAACAGCTGTGTGGGATTTCTGAAAGAGAAAACAGAGACCACACTATCACATCTTTTGATTGAACCTTAACTACGTTGCATAACTTTGAGTTCGTATACATCTTTTCCCTACTTTGACTTCCCACCACCACCCTCTTAAATGAATCCTATTTATATTTTAATTACCATTTGTGAAGAGTAAAAGTTTACTAGAGCATCTTTACTAGAGGGGTTGTTTTAAAATTGCATCTTTTCTTCATTTGCTTATTGGTAATTACCCCCTAGGTTAGAAAAAGTGCAAGGCATTTGGCTGGAGGCACCCACTACTTTTTCCAGTTCACCTATACCCCTCCTTCTGGTAACCAGCCCAAGCCCCATATTTTTTTCCCTTCAGCAGGAGCTGGTGGAAGAAACTGAGAAAATAACCTTGAAACTTATTTAATTACCTAATAAATTGACCCAGTCCTTAATCCATGTCAATGATGCTGCTTGGTAATATAATTCCCAGTTTGGTAGTCCAAAACCACCTCTTTCCTTACTGTCTTGTAAGAGATTCCATTTGATTCTTGTTTTTTTTTGGATACCAAATAAACTCCCTAATCATTTTATCTAATTCTAAGAAAAAAGTTTTCCCCTTCATTATAGGTATATTTACCTATAATGCAACACTACTATAGGCTTGGATTGTCTCCAATAAATGTCTAATAGATATTTTTGGGTTTTCCATTATGAACAAGAGATCATCTGCGAATGCTCGCAACTTATATTCATTCCCTTTTAATTGAAGACCCTTTATTTCCTCATTGTCTCTAACTTGTTCACTTAATGTTTCTAAAGCAAATATAAATAACAATAGGGATAACGGGCAGCCTTGCCTTGTCCCTTTTTGAATCTGGAACTTATGTGTTAATTTCCCATTTATCAAATTATTGGCATACTGTTTCTTATATATCACCTTTATCATAGATTGAAACCATTCACCGCTCTCCCACATTTCCAATTTTTGCAACAGAAATTCCCAAGATAAATTGTCAAATGCCTTTTCTGCATCTAAAAACATTAGAGTCATCTGATTTCCAGGATGAGCATCATAATATTTCAAAACATTCATGAGTGTTCTTATATTATCCTTCATATACCTTTTGGGCAAAAACCCTGCTTGGTCATTATGAACTGTTTGCACCAAAATCTTCTTCAATCTGTTTGCTAGAATAGATGCAAAAATTTTATAATTGACATTCAACAAGGGTATTGGTCTATAATTGCCTATTTAATTGGTTTCCTTCTCTAGTTTTGGTATTAATGTTATTATTGCTTGATTCCAAGAGTCAGGTATCCTCCCTACACTCCCTATTTCTTCCAGAAGTTTTTTGAATGACAGGGTTATCTGTTCCTCAAACATCTGATACATTTCTATCGGTAAGCCATCTGGCCCTGGAGATTTTTTACACTTTTGCTTCTTAATAGCTTCTACTATTTCACACATTGAGATTGATTCATTGAGCAATCGCTTTTGCTCCTCCGTGAATTTACCTTTATTTCTTTTCCTCAGCTAATCCTTAATTTGAGCCATATTCTGAGATTCTTGTTTATATAAATTCCCATAAAAGTTCTCAGTAATTTGTTTTAGTTCTGACATTCTGTATCTCTCTTCTCCTTTATCATTTTTCAAGGTTATGATAGTTTGTTTCTCCCTTTCTTTCCTCAGTTTATAAACTAGCCATCTTGCTTATTAGCATTATTGAAGTAATAATGTTTGTTATATTCTATAACTTTTGCTATCTCCTGCATCAACAGTAAATTCATTTTGTGTTGCAATAATGTATCTTAGTTTTACTCTCTTCATATTTAGTAGTTGTCCGCATTTTATTCTCTTCTATCTTAATCTGGTAATTTAAACTGGTGGGAGAAACTGAGAAAAAAACCTTGTATAAGGTTATCCATACTAAATCTCTTTGGCCTTCCTTCCTTCCAAACTGAACAAAACAAAAAGATCAATAATGAGGCAGAAAAGAACAAGCAGAAGTAAGCTAGCAATGCTCAACAGTTCATTCAACTCCCAGAGTGTGAATAGAAAGGACCCTGGAAAAAATTGGGAGTAGGTCAGTGTGATGCTCCTTCTCCACTCACACACTGTGCCTACCACTCTCGACAATTCCTTTATCTCAGAACAAAGTTTGAGTCCAGAAGCACCTTTAAAACCAACAAAGTTAAATTCTGGGTAGAAGCTTTTGTATGCATGTACACTTCTTGAGATACATGTATGTTATGTTCTGTGATTATCCAATTACCTTGAACCTTATTCAATTACCTTGAGATTTATCTGCCCCTGGGATTATCCAATTATTATCCTGGGATTACCTTGAAATTTATTCAATTACCTTGGAATTTATTCAATTACCTTATCCAACTGCCTTGTTTGGGCGATGTCAGGGGTGTGGCTTATCTGTATATATAAGCAAGCCCCCTGACCTCCATTTTCTTATGCTTCATCTGGACCTGAAATAAACTTGCTATGCTGAAATCACTACCACCGGGCTCCTGACTCCAGTACTTTTCAATGTATGAACTCAAATGCTTATACCCATAATTAAACTTTGTTAGTCTTAAAGTTGCCACTAGACTCAAAACTTTGTTATATTGCTTCAGACCAACATGGCTAACCACCTGAACTTCTCTCTCTCTCTCTTTCTCAGATTCAGGTTTACAAGTAGTTCAGGCCATCATTTGGCCTACCCTTCTCCCATCTTTTAAAATCTCTAGAAAGCCACTTTATTCCTCTGGTCCTCTCTCTCACTCACAGTGACATCAGCAGACAGGGTAGCCCAGCTCCATTAATAAGAATCCCTCACTTAAATACTTCACAAAGTTATTGGGGTTGAAGACTCAAACACTGTTGCATTCACACACTGCCAGTTTGTCCATATCTTAAAACATCTTCACTGGTGGGTGGGTGTGTTTTTTTCTCTGAGACACACAGCCCAAAGATTTAAATAAAACAAGGAGTTAAACTTTTATTTATTGTTTGAATGTAATAACACTGAAGAAGTTAAATGTTTTGCTTCCATTGAACTTTTGAACTGTGGTCTATATTTCTGCAACTGGGATATTTTGTTACGAATTGACTCTTCTCAGGCAGCTCTAAGCAGCTCTTCTCTGCGGTTTCACTCTGTTCAGACATATGCCTTAGCAGCCAACTGCCAAACCTCTCTCTTAACTGTGGTTTTCCAACTGTATCTCTCCAACATTCTGTCAGCTTTCATTGGTCACTCTTGGGGAGAGGCAGAACCTCACCAGTCCATCTCAGTCAGGCAAAGACATCTCCCACCCCAGTACAAACACTTCTTTCCATGATGTAAGGAGGACATAATTGTGGGGTGGAGACTGACTCCTCTCTCTATGAGACCTGGCATCTGGTGGCCCTCAGTATATCCTAAAGCAGTAGAGATGGCCTAAATTTTATTGATACAGAAAAGGGAGAAGTGTTCCAGGAGAAAGTGGTTGGCTTAATGTTTGGGGCCACTCTTACAGCTCCATAGTAAACACATTGGTAATGGCAGGGGTCATTTCAAGCAGGAGCTCAGGGGAGCTCAGCTCTGGGAGTTGGTGCCAGCCCTCCCCCCGGCGGGGGAATGCCTGCTTGTGTTATGGCTGCAGCAAAATGACCATGTCCCGTCACCTGGAAAGGTCCTTGTTCCTCCAACCAGCCTCCTGAAGGCTTCAGCCACCACTGAAGCTATCCTCCCAGAATAGTGGTATTTCTGAGGCTTGGATTAGTAACTGTCCCCTCTCTGCCAGCTCTTTCTTTCTTTCTTTCTTTCTTTCTTTCTTTCTTTCTTTCTTTCTTTCTTTCTTCCTTCCTTCCTTCCTTCCTTCCTTCCTTCCTTCCTTCCTTCCTTCCTTCCTTCCTTCTGACACACTTCCGGTGATGTCAGGTGGTGCAACATATGCAAATAAGTTATGCTAATGAGTTATGCTAATGAGCTCCTGTACCTCTTTTTCTACAAAATGAACCCCGGGTAATGGAATGCAGTGGGTCAATGAAATCCACATCCACAACATGTCCACTGCACATTCACTCTCAGCCTTGAAATTCTGTGCTCCCTTTTTTTTCTGTTTAAGAAGAACCTGAACTATTAGATACATCAGAAGGGAAACAACTGGATTTTTACTGTGTGAACTGGCAAAATCCAGTTGGAAAGTGCATTGAAAATGGATTATTTAAGCATGTGTGACCACAGCAAAGTATTCAGTATACCAAAAAGGTCCCTGACAAGCATGGAAAACTGGAAATCTGTGGTTCTGTTCTTTATTATACAAGAAAATCTTAAAGTACAAGTCCAGTTATGAAGTGCAGATCATGGGCAGTTAGAATGTTTAGTAGAATGAAATTGTTTGGATGAAAAATGGGAAGATTAAAGTCACATCGCTATATACCAACCCAGAAGATGGAAGAATTTTTTTTAAATGAAATAAATGGCCAGGTCATTCATCTTTTCTGTCTTGATCCAAGACTCTGGTGTATTATCCATAGTACAACTATAATGATGGCAACATCGTACATTTCTTAAAAGCATTGTGGTAGTTGTTATCTAAAATTTGTTATCTGAAAATCAACATCTGAAATAAGTATGGACATAATGATGTAAATAAACATTACATTAATGGCAAGAATTGCCCAGGAATAATTTATGTTAATGGTGGCTATAATAATTCTTTGTCAGTTATTACTGCTGTAACTGCGGAAATAATAATGGAGGTTTTGTACTGGTCTCTTCAAATTTTAAAAAATGATAAAAAACTAGAAGTAGCATTTCCATTAAAAAAAAAAGTGGTGTGTGTGTCTTTTCATCTTTTCAGAGCATGTTGCTCAAAGGATTATTTCAACATGAAATACCAATATTTATGCAGAATCTCCAGAGCTAACACCGAGCCATGACTTGGGAATCAAAATTGTACAGTTTAGATTCATTTCTACCCTCTAACTCAGGCTGCTTCCATCTGTATAGGCAGCAGAAAGCCTTTGTAGTAATTGGGAGACACTTATTTATTGATTTGATTTCTAGCTCTCCCTCTTCTGCACAGCGGGCTCAGGGCAGGTTACAACGTGGTTAAAACATACAACATAATTAAAATACAATACAACTTTAAAGCCTATAAAACTATTAATTAATCAATGCACAAAACATTACTAAAACATCACTAAAGCATTTGATGGTGTCTGCTGCATGATTAAGAAGCCCCAAGGGATTCTGATTACAGTAGCCTTAGGGTGCATTCAGATGGGCAGCTAATCCCGCCATTGGCCCAGCTCTGATTTGAACTAGTTCTTTTTAATCCAGTGTTGCACAACCAGACAGCTCCCCCGTGAATCGCCTTAGCATGTGCAGACTCCGCGGTGGATTGTCTAGATGGTATCCACCTTAAGGAGCCGTGCAGTCGGGTTTTTTTTTTTAAAAAAAATTGTTTGCGCATGTGCATATGTGCCTCACCATGTACTTGTTTTTCCATGCATGTGCAGACTTAAATGGTAAAAGAACTGCCAGCGGTACCTTTTGCTAGTTACCATTTCAGTTAACAGTTCATAAATTTCATGGGACTTTCAGAAACATTAAATTGTCCAGATCATTTGAGTGAAGGTCTGCAGATGACGCATGTTTAAGCAGTTATGTGTGCATCATTAAGGCTTTTTTAAAATGGCGGCCATTCGGGATGGTCTGGAGACCATCTCTACGGGCTATTTGTACACTGGTGAAATTATCAGACAGAGGAAAGTCCACCATTGGCCCGCCGGCAAGCATTGGACCAGACTTTCACTTCACCACTATCTTTTAAGTACGGCTCCCCGACGGGGATCAATGGGCTGATCATAGAAGTGGCATGTTTCCCAGATGTTGCTGTCTGGATGTGCCCTTTAAAAGAGTCATCTGAACGCGACCTTAGATGGAATGGTACAGAGCAAATGGGTGGGTGAGAAAGTTAGCCATGATGGAATGGAGCAGGGCAGAGCAGGGGAGGTCAATACAGATGAATTGCCACCACCTCGACCACAGGCCTGGCAGAACAATGTTGTGCCCAATTTGGGCATGACTCATCTAGTTCCCATATCCCCCCCCCCCCCCATTTGAGCCAGATTTAAAATGAACTGACTTTAATTCACCTCAAAGGGATAACTATGAGATGGCTAAGTGCACAGCATCCATCTGTAGCCACTACAGGGAGCGGGAGCAGAGCTAAGCTGTATTTCCCAATGGTGCCAGTAAACTCCACATTTCTGCCCCCCCCCCCCTTCCGGCACTTTAAACCTTACAGCATGGCTCAGTGTGAAAGGGAAAGGGAGGAGAAAGCAGGATTTCTGGGCCACAGGACTGCTGAAATTACTTCTGTACTCTTGTGCAGATAGAGTAGAAAAAAGGGGAGAAATAACTGGGGTTGGCAGAAGCAACATGACTGCAGTGGGAATGGGTGTATGTGGACATCCTTCCCACCTGTTCCAGCCCTGTTTGCTGTGGCTGATGTGGCCAGAGCACATTTTTGCACACCCATGGGGAAGCCACCTTACATTTACTGTTACACTTCAAAAGCTACCAAATGTCCAACTGTGAATTCAGTATGTATGTAGTACAATTTGCTCATTATGCTCTGTCAATATTCAGTGAACAATTCTGCCAACATGTATGGGTTCTCTTCAATAGGATGTATTCATGAGTAACCAGGAGTATGGCTGCCATCTTCCACAATCCATTTATTCGTGAATGAAGAGGAGTAAATGATGGATTGCAGTTACATACTTCTTGCCACTCTGGTATGAAAAGCAGCATGGAGAGGTGATCTGGAAAACAAAATGCTTCACAAAGTTAAAAACCCCCAAAGCATCCCCCATTTCCAGGAGAAAACTCTACTCCAAATGGCAGTTTGCTGTATTTGTTGCTTTGATTTAAACAAACAAACAAACAAACAAGGAGAAAAATCTTTGCACAACTGGGCATTATTTATAGCTAGACCCTTGGAAATGCCTGTAATGCTCTCAGTTTTGCTTTGTGTGTGCATCCAACAAACTTTTTATGCTCAATGGTTGTTCACTGTTTTCATGATTAAGTAATGCGATATGTTTTTAATAACATCTCTGCCCAAATGGGAATTTAATCTCTGTGATCTTTGTTATGTGCTTTTCATTGCAAAAATGTTTATGCTGTTGTATTGCACTAAAGGAAGCCATCTGCTCATGCTGTTCTCTATGTCAGAAGCATTTTGCCTCTATACCTCTCCTTTACAACTGCTGCCAAAAATGGAGATTCTCAAATCAATTTATTGCCATCGATGGCCAAATAGATGAATATTGTTTCAGATATGTTTATCAACAGCATGATCTTGCTGCTATCTTCTGAAACCTGTGTAAAAGAAGGGTTCTGAACAATTTAACTTATACTGATTTGTGAAGGAGATTTTGGAGCTGCCATAGAATGCATATCCAGCATTGTGTTATTTATAATTTATGTGCATTAATGCAGTTAGGCTTGATTAGAACACAGCTGGTTTCAGGCATTGGGACACTTGGGCAGTTGCCAAAGCCCCATGGGCTCTGGAAAGGACCATGGTCACCCATTGCTCTTGAGACCTACCAATCCCTGACATGTCTTCTTTACCACTTCCTAGCTTTGTATTGGTCACCATCACCTATCTTGGAAAGTATCAAAGATCTGAACCTCTGTCCTAGGTTGGTCTCTACCTTTCCGATGAAGAGAGGAAAGGGTAGGCAGGCTCAGCTTCCACCACTGCCTGTTCATCCTCCTTAATTGTGCTGTGGCTCCTTCTGGCCAGCATAGGTGGGTGCTGGGGGCATCAACAGCTGTTACAACTACCCATTAGAAGGACAGGGTGCTGTTGTCACCAATAGAAGGTCACTGCACTAAGCCCTGTTCCCTTACAGGGGCTGGTATTAGCACTAATTGCTCACTGCTTGACAGGGGCGTAGACTTTCTAAATCCCCGGGGGGGGGGGGCAGGGGCTCTCTCGTGCGTGCACGCGAAGCGTGTGTGCACGGGACCATGTCCCCGCCGCTCCTCCCCCCCCGGCCCCAGGGAGGCAGACCCACGCAGTCGCGGCGGCGGTGGCAGCCAGCTGGCCGGCTGACTGCCGCCTGCACGAAGCGCGGGACCATGTCCCCGCCGCCTCTCTACCCCCCCGCCCCAGGGAGGCAGGAGGGCAGGCCGGGAGTGGGGGGAAGGAGAGGTGGCGACGGCCAGCTGGCCGGCTGACTGGCCACTGGCGAGATCTCCATTTTGCCGGGGGTGGCTGAGCCCCCCCCCCCGGAAAATTTCAGGGGAGGCTCGAGCCCTCGAGACCCCCGTAGTTGACACCCATGCTGCTTGACATTGCTCACTGACCATCTTTCTCCAGCTAGACAAGAGCCACTCTGTTTTTTTGTTCATCTGTTCTCTTCCTCCAGGCATAGTCATTACCAGTTTGCTGTCTCACTGACTGGCTGGCTCAGTCAGAATCAAGGTCATGAAAGAGCAGATGTAGAATCTGGAGGGATGGTAAATGAGTGGCTGGAGCAGGAGGCTCTGCAGTGCATAGAAGATGCAGTTGGGGGCTCAGTTAATGGGTGGGCAGGAACTGGCCACAGGCATTTCATTTTGAAATCCATTTTTTAAATGCAGACACAAGAAAATCTGGCAGTCCATTCAGTTCAAACCTAAGTCCCAGATGGTTTTTATTTGTCATTTATAGCTGTACAGCATCATGGGATTTGTAGTCCTGCATTTGTGCTATGTAATGCCCTTATGCATATATAGAAAGTTAAAATATTTATTAAAGAAAGATATTGTTGGGATATAGAAAACTTATTATTTCTGCATGATTAGTACAGTGATTGCTGTATGAGCAATAGATAGACAGAAAACTGCAGATTTATGTAAGTTGTTGTTTCAGGATACTTCTTTTTTTAAAACCGAAGTTGCCAGCAATGATAATCATAATGTGCAAAAATTTTGTAATCCCTATCCCATCATGAAACCTCATAACAGTCCAGTTTTGAATATTATTATCATGCCTGTTTCACAGATAAAAAACTGAACCTGAGATGATGTTTGTTGCCCAAAAGTTACTGCTGGATGACCTGTGTCATCGACCTGCCCTGGCCCACCACCACCAATTCTCTGAGGGAGAAGAGTCCCTTTCACTTGAAGCCCCCTTGGAATCACTTGGAATCTCTGGAGGAAGGACCCATGCAAACTCTGCAACAGCAGGTTCCAGTTAGAGATATCGGGAAGGATGGAAATCTAGAATCTACTAAATGGATCCATCCACTTTTGTTTATTTATTTATTTGGACTTCTATCCCACCCTCCCCACAAGCAGGCTCAGGGCAGGTTCCAACAATATAAATGCAATATATAATACAATTAAAATCACTTAAAACAACAATATAAATAGCACAAAATCCTAAAATACCATATAAATTCTGATCAGATGTCTTAGTGATTTAAGACAGAATTAAGAATCCAAGCCACTGTTGGAAGGCTAGACAGAGGAAAGGAATGTCCACTGCCTCAACCAAAAGCCCAGTGGAAGAGCTCCATCTTACAGGCCCTGTGGAATTGTAATAAATCCCGCAGGGCCATGATCTCATATGGGAGCTCATTCCACCATGTGGGGGCCAGGGCTGAAAAGGCCCTGGCCCTAGTTGAGGCAAGCTGGACATTCCTGGGGCTGGGAACTACCAAAAGATGTTGATTAGAAGAACTCAGTGCTCTATGGGGCTCATATGGGGAGAGGCGGTCCCTCATAGTCTCACCCAGGACCTCAGAAGCAAAATGGGTAAAGTTCTGAGCAGAAGATTGAATCACGTAGGGATGCCTATCAGTTCAAGCATTCCACAAGATGGTCCTACTCAGGAGGAGAGCATGGCATTCTAAGTCTTGTCAGGATTAGGGCTCCTACTCTGGCAACATGAAAGGTGGCAGTATCTTCTTCCTATTAACTCCTCAGCTGAGATCTAATTTTTGCTGGTTCAACACAAGGCCTGGCATCACCCAGAACTGCTCCTTGCTGTGTGGGTTCCAAACCACCCAGGCCTTTGCCCGCTTCTTTGTAGATCATCCCTGCCCTCTTTCTGAATCCATGGACAGCTCCATCTCTTCTCCATTGAGACTAACTGCCCATCAGCCAGAGACCCTTGAGCATCCCAATCCAACTGGCAAGGTGAAAAAGGGGGCACAGTATTCCCAGCTACATATTGGCTAAACTTTTTGGGAGCAGATATAGGACATAAACAATTCTGTCTCATGGCTCCTCTTCTTCCAAGCTCTGCAGTAACACAGTTGCAAATACAGATATTGTTAGCCAGAGAAAGAAATCAGTGGGGAAAGCACTTGTGCAGTACTTACTCTGCTTTCAAGAATTATGTTTAATTATATATATAATAACAGTGCAAAGAGCCACACTGTTTTCAGCCCTAGTATTAGGTCATCTATACTGGCATTGCAAACTACAGGCACTACAGCCCAGCTGAAGTTATCTTACGTTCAAGCATGTCTGCACTAGCAGAAACAATAGCTGGACATTTTCTTCCTCTGTTATCAGCTGTGGGCAGAGAAGGAATAATTTCAGTGTAATAATTGCAACATTGTCATTTGTCACTTATAAAAGATTTCAAGCCCAATAAAATCATAGGCAGTAAGACTTCTGACAACTACAATTGAAATGTTTAAAGGAATGAGAGACATTCTCTCTTAAACAGCTCCTCCACTTGCTTTAGATTTAGTCAAGAGGACATATTCCATTCCATTAATTTCTATCTGCTCTTGGAAGTGCATCAATGTCAGTCCTTTTGTTTTATGAGTCTTAAAGGGGCTACCCAATGTCTTCACTGATCAGATTTTTAACAATTCAAATTTTATATTTATTTCTTCTGAAAGATAGCAGTGCTCTCAATTTTTACAGCTGTACTCTCAATTTTTAAAAAAGATGTGTGGATAGATGTATTTTTTTATCACACCAGGCTAATTTACAATTCTGATAGCTTCTTTCCATTTTTAGGGAAAATCTCAAGAGTGATCAAAAGATGCAGTGATTTTGGCATAAATACGCTCTCGGGTCACAACATTCTGAGCACTGCAAAATCAGAAAGATGCTTTCTTCATATTTGCTGTTGCCTAGACTTTCTTTTCTAAACCAGGAATTCCCAATTTCTGTATTCTCACTGACCATTATATGCTTTGGAAGGTGACCTAGAAGTTGTCCAGACTTCTCTCTCAGAAGATGGTTCCTCTGTTTGAGGAGGGGTGTGTGTGTGTGTGTGTGTGTGGAGTAGAGTGCTATACTCGTGCCTGGACTGCCATCACTGGAAGTTAAAGCCGTCACAACCAGTGTTCCCTCTAAACTGAGTTAGTGTGAGCTAGCTCACAGTTTTTTAGCCTCTGGCTCACACATTTTTGTCTTAGCTCAGGAAGGATGGCTCCAGAGCAAACTAATTTATGCAGTAGCCAAATTGCTCTCGCACAACTTTAATCCCAGTAGCTCATAAAGTAGAATTTTTGCTCACAAGACTCCACAGCTTAGAGGGAGCATTGGAACCAGCTTTTCCAAGGAGGAAGATATAGATGCACTTGGACCACAGTCTTTGCAAGAAAGAGACATTGGCCTGAGGATCATGTAGGGGCAACCACTGCCTCCATGCCTTAGTAGCTACCAGTCTGGTATCTTGTGCTTAGCTACACTTAGCTCACTGGAGCAAAAGTCATACACCATGTTGTATGGACCAATCCCTTCCCCTGTGTTCCTTCCTCAGCTCCTTAGAAATTATATAGACATTTGGAGATTTCTGACTTGTAGAGTAAAGCAGCAGATGCTAGAATATATTTAGGACAACCTTTTTTGCCTTTTGTCTTGAATGTTCTCAGTCTGTTTAAAATGGATCTGTGTTACCTTTTTTTTGTATCTTGTGTAGTCAGTATTGAAAGAAGAACTACTACTATGTTATCAGAAAATGTTAATTTTTGTAAAATGGAATAAAAATATTTGAACACAATAAATTAATTATGCCAATTTAAAAATCCTCATTACCCCATAACCTATTCACTATCTGGGTTTCTTCAGTTCAGAATCTGGGGATTCTTGAAATGTATGATATAGTTGAGTTCAGAATAATTTTATTGGGAAATAGGTACATTATACAGCACTTGGTACAATAGCAAATGACACTGAGAAGAATCTAGACTAGTATCTTAATAGTATAGTACTCTAAATGCAGCTGTGAGGCAGCTGCTGATATACCAGCCTTTAGATTTGTTAAAGAGACCTCAAGCTATAAGAGGAGCAAAAGAAGGAGCCCATTTTCAGCTGTGTGGAGTGTGGTTCACACCGTGATCTTAATCTTCTCTTAAAAACCCACTGAATGTTGCAAATTGACCTGGTAAGTTACCAGATTTTGAAAAATATATTCAGCTCCCTAGACAGAAACAGGAATTTTAGGGTTTCTTCTCACAGGAACAGATGCCAAGCCAATTAGTCATCTTACCCAATTAGTTTTAATTTTCTACAAAGTCAGACAAATGTATCTTGCCACAGAAGTGTTTTGGAACAGTTCTTATAATAATCTGCTAGGACTGCTGCTTCTGGTTCTATGGTAACTTCAAAAGCTGCTGTAATTACATAGAAAACAAAATATCTAGAGAGATGTTGAGGGTTTTTGGCTTGGATATGCTTCAGGGGTCAGCCTGATCATGCCCTTGAAAATATATTCTAGTAAAAGACAAAAATGACCATATAATTCACAAACCATGCCTTGCAACTCTCCTTAGTCATACTGCCAGGAAGTCCATGGGTCCTTCCTCTCTGGATTGCCAACTGGCATGGCAGCATTGACCGTGACTGTTGCCCTCCACTGAACTACAAACAAGAAATGAAGTCTTTGTATGCCACTTTCCTATACTGAGACTTCAAAGCTGCACAAAAACAACAGTTCAAACAAAAATCTATAAATATTGAGATTCAGCAGTTTTCAGTTGTTTTTGTTGAATTACTATTTGCAGATTTCTGAAGCACCATGTTACGATAAGTATTCTCACATCATGAGACTCAGTAAGACTAGCATGGCAATTTTTTTCTTTGAAAAATGTTCTTATAGCGGTTTTAACAAAGGTAAATGGGAAATAAAGATGGCAAGCTTATGGAATCCACTTGAATAAAATTCCATTAATTTAAAAGGATTTTGAATAATTATACATAGGATTGGGCTATAAGTGCACAATCTACTTCTTGCTAAACAAATTAATTGAAAATCTGTCCTATATTTTTTATAGATTCAGCTTGAAGTTTAATTCTTTCTAATTTAAAACAACCTATCAAAATAATCATTCTATATCTGATATTTTATGTGTTTTATTTTTCATTTTCCAACTTCCAGTGATTAAAGGGAATTAATCTTTTACAGAATACCGTATTCATATGAGCAACCTGCTTATGCAAAACAACAACAAACCCAAGAACCCTGTTTTTACTTTAAAAATTTCCTTCTTTCTGAGTGCAAAGATGTGCAGCTCAACCTTCTGCATATTTACTCTGAAATCATTCTCATTGAATTTTTATAGGGCTTGCTCCCAAGGAAGTGTGTACTATGAATGCTGAATTATTATTTTACTGTATGAATAATTTGTCATAGATGAAAACTCATCAGAGGCAAAACAGATTCAAAAGCTCTTTTCCTACCAGTCTTCAATACTTTTTATGATTCAAAGAAAATTACTCAAATTTACATACAGCTATGCTGTGGCTGAAATATCCAGTGTATTCGACTAGATTCACCTTAACTCATTAATCAAATAAGGGTTTTTAAACTCAATTTGTGAGGAATTAGTTGGTACCCCAGATGGATAGCTGAGAGTCAGTTCTTATTTTTAATCCCATTTAACATTATTGAAGTTCTTAGGATCAGATACTTACCAACAGGGATCATTTCGTAGAAAAAGAGGTGCAAGAGCTCATTAGCATAACTCATTAGCATAATTTATTTGCATATGCTACACCACCTGAAATCACCGGAAGTATGTCAGAAGGCAAGAAAGGAAAGCAAGAGAGAGAGAGAGAGCTGGCAGAGTTTTTAAGATTTGTAGAAACTAGAGTTTGCAAAATTAATTATAAAGACTAACATGATCACATTTGAATATGGACAGATGTGCTATACTAAAAGTTCAATACTAAACAGAATTTTGGAAACAAGTAGAAACATGACCAGGATCCCATGGAATAGGTGGTTGAAAGCTTCCAGGTTGGATGCTAGCAGCATATTTTGGTAAATTTGGTACCCAGTGGCAGTAGCAATGCTATAACAATGGACCAGTTTTAGATGGCACAACTCTGCAAGTGAAGGGAAGACATTTTTACATGACTTCCCTTCACTCCCTGTGTTGGGCCGCTACTGTGGCATGCCCCTGCAAGTGAAGGGAAAAGACATTTTTAAATGCTGAATAAATTTGGGTTTCCCAATTATTTACCTGAATCCCACTATCATACTGATATTGGGATTTGGAAATATCAGGAAATACCAGTTTTTTTGGGTCCAATGTACCTGAATCTGAAAAAAAAAATTGTGCACACCCCTAAGTTGTTGTTTTTTTTTTACTATGAAGTCCTTTGGTGGTTCAGCAGGGACACTGGCTTCTCTAAGGGGCTGATGATAGGGAAATTGTGCTGATGTGGGTGGAACTTTTGAAAATGTGCATATTCAACTTCTCATCCAGATAGCTGATTGTAAACTCTATAACCAATCAAGTCAGATTACCCATCCACACACACACACACCCAATCCAAGGTATGAACTGAATGGAGACTCCATATGAACATTAAATTTAAACCAGACTTCAAACAGTACCTGTCTTGCTCTAAAGCAAAGTTTCTAAAAAGGTGGAAGACATTACTGAAACAGGTATAACAGGATCGTTGAATATGCCCACAAATTGGTGTACTCCTATGGTTATCACCAGTTATATTTAAACCAGCTGAACAAAAACTGTGGAAGGAAAACAGTACTCAGTGCCAGTAGTGATGCACTGGGACAGCTAGGCAAAGCTAAATTGTTTTCTGGGTCAGATGCTAACAGCATATTTTGGCAAATTCCATTGACAGAAAGCTCCACAAAGCTAAAGTATTTATAACTTCCTTTGGCAGATATTGTTTCAAAAGATTACTCTTTGGGATCTCCTCATCATCCAAACACTTCTAAAGGAGAATGAGTCATCAACTCCAAGTCACTGAAGAGTCTTTTGCCATGTGGATAATGTCATAATAACAGCATTTATGCTGGAACAGTATAATGAAGACTGAGATAGGTTCTCCAACAGTTCTAGGAAGCAAGGCCCACTCCCAACAGAGACAAATGTGAGTTTCTAGTGCAAGGCATATGATTTGTAGGATGGGGAGAGCCCTGATTCTGAGAAAATGAGGACAACTGAATAATTTCTTACTTCAAATCTGTCACAAAAATTTGCCAATTTCTGGGAATGGTAACCTTTCTGCCCCACCTATTGAACTAAACTCTGTTGATGAAATATTGAGATTAATAATGATTTAGTCTGGGATCCATGTTAGGAACAAGCCTCTCAGTTGTCTGAAAAGATTACTACCAGCTCAAGCCTCCTCACCTCTACTTGTTTATACCATGCTGCCAGGATCTCTTTCCCAGTCCAGGTGCTTTGCCCAAGTCTTGCCATTCCTGCCCTGGCCACTGCACCCTTCCTCCAGGGTTAATTCAGGGGGCAGCCCATCTGCTTGTGTGAGGGCATGAGCAATAGAATAAGTGACTCATCAGGAGTCTCAACCAAAATAAAGCAGATGGTAAGGAGATTCCTGGTGTGCATTCAGGAAGCTACTGATCCAAACAAAGGCCTTTGCAAAAATGCTACTTGATTTCTTTTAAATGGTATCTCCTGATTTCAAATCACTGCTCTCACTTCCTTGAAACTGCCAATTTGCACTGTATGAATATCAGCTTGTAAGTTCATATTTGTTTGAAACTGTTCCTGAGCTAGTCCCACACTGACAATGGACCTCAGTTTCTTCCTCTGGAAACATCAGAATCCCAGAAATTTGTCAGTGCCTGTGGATTTCAATATTAAACGTCTATTCCCTAGTTCTGAGGGAACCAGGGAATATGTTTGGTATTGTGAAAACTTTGTAGAGATGGCTGTCAAAACACTGAAGATGCAATTAAAGAAGAAAGCACATGACATAGCCTTTGATAGAATAAAGACTTTCTACACTGTCCAACAAACGGAGCCATACGGAGTGGCTCATGGGCTGCCAAATCTGCACAGTTTTCTTACACTTTGTCTGTGTTTGTGATAAAACCATATGAAGAACTATCTGTGAAAAAGCACACAGATCTTACTGTTATTGGGTGGCCAATATAAAGAGGTTAATTTAGGTGTCGGTTTCCATTTGATTTGAACTCACCAAAAGAACCTGCCCCAGACAATAAAATAGAACCAGCAGCAGATTGTGAGAGGTAGAAAGCTGACAGTCAACCAAAATACATCAGTGGAGGTGAAAACTGCTTAGGATTGTACTGTTACAATATACTGAGAGTTAAATCTGTCTAGTTAATAAAGTTCTGTTCTACTTTCCATAGCAAACAAGTACTGGAGTCTCTTAATAGAAAGTATCCAATGGCCAACTAACAATACAAAAACCGAGTCAACATATAAAGGAAAGGTGATTTGATGCTGGAGTACTAAATACTGGAAAGAAGTAGAGTAAAAAAAAGGAGTGACAATTTGGACTGGTAACCTGATAAAGTATATTTGTGATTTGCTCATTATTGAACTGACTTCTGTAATGGATTAAGTGTCTGATTAATCAGTGATGAGTGAAATACTTGATTCCATGATAGATAAAGAACAAAATTATTACCAAGAAACTGACAGTGGACAGACTGGTGTAACTCTGAATAGGATCACACTATGAATCAAAATTGTGATAGAGGTTTATAAAATCATGCATGGGGTGGAGAAAATGGATAGAAGGAGCCCTTTCCCCCTTCTCCCATAATACTTGAACTTGGGAGCACCCAATGAAGTTGACAGTACAGGACAGATGAAAGAAAATATTTCTTTACTCATCAAGTAACCAAACTGTGGAATTTGCTACCAGGGATGTAGTGATGGTTTCAAAAAATGGGGGGGGGGGTTAGATTAATTGAAGATAAGTCCATCAGTGGCTACTAGCCATGGTGAATATAGTCAAACTCCATATTCATAGGCAGCAAATCTCTGAATACCAGGGCCAGGAGGCTACATAGGGGAGGGCCTCGGCCACCATGCCTGGTTGTTGGCCCTCCAGGGCAACTGGTTGGCCACTGCGTAAAACAGGAGGCTGGATTAGATGGACCACTGGTCTGATCCAGCAGGGTTCTATAAAAAATATACAATTTTTGTTTCTATAGTGCTCCATTCCAGACTGTGCAGCTAACTCTGGGTTGTATAATTAACTCTGGGATGTGTAATTAGCTTTAGGCAGTGCAATTAGCTCTCAAAATCACAATTAACTCTGGAATTAGCAATTTATTTTGTGCTGTGCAGTGTATTTTGGCCTAAATTGTATTTGTTTTAATTTGATTGTGTAATACTGTGTGAGTTTTGGCCTTATATTAAAACAAGATTAGCTGACAGATTTTCAGCTGTGCAACTGATTTTGGTTTGTACCAGTGATTTGGGATATACAGATTTGATAATTCATGTTTCAAATGATAGTTATTTTAGAATCATGGTGAGTTGGTGATAAAACTTCAAACTGTGTTAGAATGAGAATCAGAAGTTTTAAAAAGAAACCAGCTGTGGCCATGGAAGAGTCAAAATATGTGTAAGAATAACAGGATGCTTAAAATTTATTTAGAGAAAATCGAGAATGTGGAACGATTAAAACAATAGAAACAAAGAAAGGAAGCACAAGTTAAAAACTTAGTGAATTCTGCTATTCATAAGAAACATGAAGCTATGAACATAAACATGATAAAACAGTGGATCTAGATGAAAAAATAATTAGTTAATACCAGAAATAAAATCAGAAATGCTTGGAAGAAAAAAAATTAAGAGGATAACTATGTAACATTTATTTGCTGGTATAGTGCTGTTAAAGTGGAAGGAGCAGGCAACAATTCTAGAGAGTATACAGGATCAATTATGTAATGAAGGACTGCAACAACACAGAAATCAGAAACAACTTAAAGAAGTAGTAGTAGCAGTAGAAGAAAGTTGGTTTTTATATCCTGCTTTTCTCTACCTTAAAGAGTGTCAAAGTGGTTTACAATCTCCTTCCCTTCCTCTCCCTCATATCTGATGATGTGTGCATGCACATGAAAGCTTATACCCAGAATTAAATTTTGTTGGTCTTAAAGGTGTCACTGAACTCAAATTTTGCTATTGCTTCAGACCAACATGGCTACCCACCTGAATCTATCTTCCCACAAATGGCACTTTGTAAGGTAGGTGGAGCTGAGAGAGCAGGCTTCATTTGGAAGAATGGAGAATTAAATCTGGTTCTCCAGATCAGAAGCTATCACTCTTTTTTAAAAAATAGAATTTTATTAACTTTTCCAAAATATAAAACAAATTCCTTATAGAGATCTATTAATGTTACAGCCTTCTGAACAAATATAACATAGCAAAACTATATCAAAACAAAATAATAACCAAAACAATCATATAACTGTATTTATGGAACTTTCAAACATTACGAAAAGTAAATTGCAACTTCTGGCAAGTCTGTAGCACCTTGGAGTAGTTTTGTGTATTATATAAGACAACTAGTTTTTAGAAAGTTACTAAAGCGATAGTCTTGAATAATATCCTGAAGCTCCATAATTTCCTTTAGTTTTTCCAAGATTGGCCACCATTTAGCAATATATTTAGACGAACCTGAGTTTAATTCATAGCAAGAGATTGAGTCTGAGATTTTGTCCATCAACAGATGGTCCCATATTTTAAAATACCATTTTTTGAGTGAAGGGGCCTCTGGAAGTTTCCAACATGCGGCTATTGTAGTCTTGGCCGCTGTTATAAGAACCATAATCAACTCTTTGCTTGATTGTGGAATTTGTATTTCTTGCCAGTAGTTTAGTAACACTGTCTCTGGTGTTAAGGGAACCTCATAATCTGTAAGATATTTTATTTGTTTCAGTACTTCAGACCAGAATGCTTTGATTGTCCCACAGTCCCACCAACAGTGTAAGAATGTGCCCACAGACCCGCATTGTTTCCAGCATAAAGGTGAAATTGACTTATTAATACAATTAAGTTTTCTAGGAGTTAAATACCATCGAGTTAATATTTTATAATTTTGTTCCTGTATATTTATTGATTTAGTGCATAAAGCATAAGAGGACTAAATGGCATTCCATTGGGTTGCGGACCACCGCAGAGCACAATCAGTTTGCCATGAGGACGAATATGAAGGTAAGTGAGTAGATTCATTATCCATAAGAATTTTATAAGTCTTAGAAATGAGTCCCTTTAAGGACCAGTCTTTTTGTAGTATAAGTGACTCATATGGTAACAAAGGAGTTTGTATGGCTTCCTTCAAAGGAGGAGAATTCAGCAAATGGTATAATTGAGTATATTCAATCCATGGTGTGTTCATGTTAGCTTTTGCATCAATTTCTTGTTTTGATAACAAGTGACTATTTTTAATAAGGTCAAAGAGTCTTGTTAATTTTGCAAATTTCCATATTCTATAGGAACCTGGGTCTAATGCAGGGGGGAACCACTTTTGTCTCATAAATGTAGATGCTAGCGAAATTTTGGAGACTAAATGTTGTCTGTTAGAGTCCCAAGATTTCATTAAAGAATTAACAAATAAGGGTTCTGTTACCTTATTGTGTTCAGCTTTACTTTGCCAAATAAATTCAGGATATTTAATTGGGTATAAGTATACTTCTTCAATGGCAACCCATTCAATAAAAGAGGAAGCGTGTAAAATACGTAAAAGTGTAGATAGTTTGGCTGCAGTGAAATAAAGTCTTAAATCTGGCACTGCCAGTCCACCACGAGTACGGGGTCTACGAAGTGTGTAAAAACTAATTCTTGAACCCTTCTTCCCCCATATAAATTTTGTCCATGTATTTTTCCATTTACATAAAGTCTCATTTGATAACCATATAGGAAGGGTACGAAACAAATATAACAACTTAGGTAATAAAAAAGATTTCAAAACGTTAATTTTCTCCAGCTATGTTAGGTTTTTTATATCCCATTTAGTACAATGTGAGTTTAATATTTGAATGGTCTCTAGATAGTTAATACTGGTATAGGCACCCAAAATCAATTAAACTGTTAGCATGGAAACTAAAAGAATGTCAATCACACAGCCGTATTAATTTGTTAAAAAATGATAAAGGAAAACAGGTTACCTCCTCTCAAGGCATTTTAGAAACTTTTCAGGCATATTATCAGAGACTCTATGCCACGGAAAACCCTTCTCAAATAAACATTCAATCATATCTTCAACAGAATAAATTGGTCTCCCAGATAACAGAATTGCATAAGGCCATACTGGAAGCCCCAATAACAGCTTTTGAAGTAGATAAAGCCATTTCTCACTTGAAAATCAATAAGATGCCTGGCAAAGATGGTTTGCCGGTGGAATTCTACAAAAAAATTAAACATATCTTGATTTCTCCCTATACACAACTTTGTAATTCACTTATGGAACATGGCCTTAAACCTCAATCGTGGAACGAAGCCAAAATTATAGTTCTTTTAAAAAAAGACAAAGACCCTTCTTCTACTAAATCATATCGTCCCATTTCACTATTGAATTGTGACTACAAAATATTTACAACTATATTGGCTATTAGATTAAACACAATGATTGGCAACTATATTCACATCAACCAATCCGGTTTTATTCCGGATCGGGATATTATGGATAACATCCGAAAAACACTTAATTTAATTCACTACGCCAAGAAACATGTATTAGACACGTGCATACTGGCTTTGGATATTGAAAAAGCCATTGATAGAGTGGAACCTGTTTTTTTAAAAATCAGTTATAACAGAAATGGGATTCGGCCCAAACTTTCAGAGAATGATTACAGCATTGTATGCTTCCCCTTCTGCACAACTTTTTATTAATGGCCTGCTGTCCCAAGACTTTGTTTTATCTCGTGGCACCCGCCAAGGCTGCCCGTTATCCCCATTATTATTCGCCATCGCTATCGAACCACTGGCCAACATGATTAGGAACACTGACACAATACGAGGAATCCACATTAACTCTATTGAACATAAACTTAGTTTATTCGCAGACGATATGGCCATTTTTATTTCACAGCCACTAGACTCAATCCCTAGTTTGGAAAAAATCTTAAACGATTTCGGCTTAATGGCCGGTCTTCACATCAATAATGCAAAGACAATTTTATATCCAATTAATCTTTCAGACTATACTAAACCTCCAAACTCATTATTCTTATTATTGGCCTTCCAACTTTTGGGCATATTTGGGGCTCAAGATACCTGTCCATTTATAAGATCTATACATATATACATATATAAAAAGAAGCTATCACTCTTAACCACTACACTTTGCTAGTGGACAATATACTGGATATTTGGGATAAGAAAGGGATTAAATAATCTCAGTTGAAACATATAAGTATAAAGACTATGAATTGGATCCTATGAGACTATTCTGCTCATGGAAATTTCATCCTCTGGTACTAGGAGCTTTCTGCTGACTCAAGAGGCTCTCCTGACAATGGATGGTCATCATAAGCTCTATACATTTTTTTATAGTAAAACTTCAATTTTTTGGGGTAACATATTGGTAAATAAAACAATCGTTATTCAATATTGGAATCTCAGTATGTACTGATCATAACCCAGTCTTTACAGAATTGCAAATTAGCACATGAAAGAACTAATCAATTATTCCAGATTTATGTGCAGGCTCAATGGAAAGACGGTAGAGTGAGACTGGGAAAATATCAGCAATAGAATTGTGGGTAGTAATATTAATTGATGTCACTGGGGCATTTACATTATTTATTTAGAAAATGTAGATGATGCTTTCCCAGAGATGGGCTTGATGCAGCTAATATTAAAAGTTAAAAAAACCCTTATAAATTCAAATTAATAAATAAACCAACAAAACAACTAAATGAACTCTTACTAATCTAATAGTCATAAAATTAACAATGTATTATTATTATTATTATTATTAGTAGTAGTAGTAGTAGTAATAGTAATAGTAGTAGTAGTAGTAGTAAAAATTAATAGCAGATAACAACATAAGATATACTTGCTGGAGTATTAAACAGATGGGATACAGGTCATAAGATCATTTGAGGTGGAAAAAAAGCCTAAACTAGACAACTAAAAGGTAGGATAAAACTTTAAGCCTGGGAGAACTGAAATATTTTGGCCTAATTGCCCACCATTATTTATTTATTTCTTAAATTTATACCCCACCCTCCTGCCATGGCAGGTTCAATCAATCTCACTGAATTCTCCACCTCACAACAGGTGGCTTTTGTCCATGCAGGTTCTATGATCCCCAATACAGCCTTCCTTGTGGTCAAAGGGGGCTCACTGAACACTAGAAATGCTGGCTGGATCCAATCCATCATGTAGGTCTCGAGTGGGAAAGCATTCCTAAAATGGGGTGACACCAGCAGTAATATTAATAAATGAATAATAACACTATTAAGTTGATCTCTTATCCTCTTTAAGTACTCTTTTAAGTACCTCACTCCCAGCTAAGGAAAGTTTTTTTTTCAGTCTGAAGTCTAACCAAGGGAATGGTGATCTTTAATGTATGGACCCAGACTGAGAGGTGCCGACAGCTGCAATTCACACTTGTCACTTCCTCCTAGGTGGCACCACCTGCTAGTTTGTCACCTCAAGTGACTGCTTGGATGATGCATTGGCTCTGGGAACCCAGGAAGGAATAAGGATAAATCTAGACAAGAGCTCAAACCCTTGTGAAAACCACATTTTCAGGGGACAGCTTTGAGCAAAAAAAATGTATATCAGATGCCACATGGAAAATACCACTCCTAATAATATTATTAATACCAACTGATAATGCCAGGCACCATACAAATATGATACAATTTACCTAAACATTTGTATGCCAGACCTATGTAAATAAATACAAACTGTCAAGGAACATTCATGCAAGTGGGATTCTGCAGAATCTTCAGATGGTTCTAAGCATAGGCGTCAACTACGGGGGGGCTTGAGCCACCCCCGAAATTTCCCGTGGGGGACTGAGCCCCCCCGGGAAAATGGAGCGCCTGCTGCCGCGAGTCCCTGGGCCCTTCCTAGGGCCGCCGCTGCGCCGCCACCATTGTCTCTCTCTCTCTCCCCCCCCCCGCCGGCCTGGCTGCCTCCATCCCTCCCTCCCTCAGTCCATCCAGGGGCCAGCTAAGCAAATGCCCAGCTGCCCCCTGGACGATGGAGGGAGGGACGGAAGCAGGAGTGGCCAGGCTGAAGGGGAGGCAGCGGCAGCAGGGACATGGTCTCAGCATGCGTGCGCGCAAAGCACACATGCACGAGCCCCCGCCTCCCCGGGGAATTTAAAACTCAACGCCCCTGGTTCTTGGGGGGGGAGCAGGGCTATTTGGCCCAGGCCTCACATTCTTGGGGCCGCACAAATTTACACTTTTGTCATTAAATCATGTTAAATAAAAATGGCAATATTTATTACAAAATCTTACAATATTCTTTTTTCTTATTGTATTAAATGTAAACATTTAAAATATAATACTACTAATTTTGTATCATTTTTTAATTTACTGGGAGGGGGCTCAAAAATGGAAGTTGCCTGGGCTTCTCTTGACCTCTGTGAGGGCCTGGTAGTACCCATATACGTATACTGTCCAGCATTCTGGGTGCCATTTTTTCCTTAGTTGACAACTATGACTAGGTAATAGCAGCAGTGGAAGCAGCAAACTGATTGTTTTCATTGAAGTCAGAACTTTGACGAGTCACTATCAATCTGTCACTGAACTCCAGTGCAGTTTGGGATTATGTAACAGGCATTCTTAGTTGCCCCTCCTTCTCCAGAATGATGACAGTCACAACAGAGTACCTTTAGTTGTAAAGTATTGAATTCTAGGGAGATATTGCTAAATGCAGAAATACAGAAAAAGAGAAACACCAAATGAAGCTATTACAGTTTTTAAAAAAACCAGAAACAAACACCAAAAAACAAATAACAGCATGATTGAAGGATACGTCGTTGGAGTCATAGATAAAAGCAATAGTGGAAGATGCATGGATTAAACAATGTGAGAATTCATTTTATCATGAGCCAGCGTGGTGTAGTGGTTAAGAACAGTGGAATCTAATCTGGAGAACCAGGTTTGATTCCCCACTCCTCCACATGAAGCCTGCTGGGTGACCTTGGGCCATTCATAGCTCTCAGAATTCTCTCAGCCCCACCTACCTCACAAGGTCCTTCTTGGAAAGGTGATTGTAAGCCATGTTGAGACTCCTTAGGGTAGAGAAAAGTGGGGTATAAAAACCTATTCATTTTCTTCATGAAATATATTTGGCTATTTAATAACCTCCCAGGAGGCATCACTTTTTGGAATATTTAAAATCAGAGTGGGAGAAATGCTTTCTTAGCAGGGAACCAGTTTCATCAGAGCTGGGAATAAGTGAGCATGTATTTTTGTTCTGTAGCTTGGCTGCTGCTGGTTTTAATAGTCCCCATAGCAGGAAAAACAAATGATGTTATCAATTTAAAACATCACCCAGGAGGTCTGTTCAGCAAAATGGCTCAATTGTGCATTAAATAGTTCTTTGTTGACACTGTCTATGACACAATTCATCAAAATGTGTGATTACTCTTACTAAGCATTGTATAACTGGGAGACTTGAGAAAAGAAACCAATAATTGTGCATAGTACCTGTTAGCATGCTGACATAAGAGGATAGTGAGACTGAGGACAGACTGGCAATGTGGCCCGGGAAAGCTTCGCTTCAGAAGCAGGGGAAGGGAGGCAGTTCAGACAGCTGTCCTCCATCTCCCTTCCATACTCACCCGTCTCTGAAGTGCTTCCCTGCCACCTCTGATGGACACTGGCAGAAAGCGATGTCCAGGGGCCTTACTCTGCTTAGATCCTGCTTCCCGGCTGTGTGGATGGGAAGAGGCAGGATTCAAGCAGAGGCGACGGTGTGAACATGCTGCGGCGGTGAGATGCGCATGAGCACATGTGCAAGCAGCCCCAATAGAGGTGGTGGGGAGATTTAAAATTTTTAGACTGCTGTTGCAGCCATGCGCCTATGCGCATAGGCGTCCATGTGCCTATTGCCAAAATGGCCCCAGCATAAGCCATGGAGGCTGGCCCACCTGGGGCCACTCTGCAGCAGTCTGAATGCTCTGTTCCTCATCCTCCCTGGCATGCTCCCGCAGGAAACTGGCCAGTGTGAATAACACTTACTTTTTTATCTTCTTCTGTTGTAACCCATGTGTATGTGCCATCTGAGGATAATATTTACTATATCTGGCAAAATGGCCTGAATGGAAGTTTGAACCATAGCAAGTCTTCTAAGGCTGCACAAGATTCTTTTGTTATGTAGCTGCTAATGTGAGGCAAATGAAAAGTAGGTTGGTGAATGGCTGAGGACAGAATAAGGCAGGTCAAGGAGAGAGGGATTGCCAGGAAGGAAGAAAGGAGAACAGTATGTAGGGAATACAGGAGAAAGTGAGGCTACCCCTTGACAGGACTTTAAAGATTCCCTACCATACAAGTGGGCCTGACCCACTGGGTAGAGGCTAATGGGGTGCAGGGATGGAAAGCCTAAGACAGAGGGGCAGATAAAGGTAAGTTGGCTAAGTGTGGAGATAGTGTTGCCAAGCTCCAGGATATGAAATTCTTGGAGATTTGGGTGGTAGAGACCAGGAAGGGTGGGGTTTGAGGAGTGGAGGAACCTCAGAAGGATATAATTACGTAGACTGTCACTGCACCCTCCAAAACATCCATTTTCTCGAGGGGAAACTAGGATTCCCTACCTCTTGGTTGGGTCTAGATATCACCTGGAATTACAACTGACCTCCAGATGACAGAGATCAGTTTACCTGGAAAAAATGGCTGCTTTGGAGGGTGGACTATATGGCATCTGTTATGTTATGGGACTGAAACTTTGCAGAACTGTGCTGCCAGAGATAGGGTGAGCTTGGAGCCGAAGAACAATACACCAACAGGATTCTGGCAGTAACCAATCAAGGTGTACTGCCTCAGACAGGGTGAGCTTGGAGCCGAAGAACAATAGACCAACAGGATTCTGGCAGTAACCAGTCAAGGTGTAATGTTATGTAAATAGCCTATCGTTGGGAGTGGGGTGTGTTTGGAGTGTGGCCATTGTATGCAATATAACTGAGCTGAGGGTCTGGTCTGCAGACTTGTTCTTGCTGAAATCACTGAATAAAGTAGAGCTGATCACTAGACTTGGAGTCTGTTCACTCATGGAACCCACTATTTAACAGCATTATATTCCATTGAGGTCTCTTCTTTCCCCAAACTTTGCCTTTCCAAGGCTTCACCCCTAAATCTCCAGGAATTTCCCAGCTTGGAGCAGGCAACCCTAACAGGGACTGACCTCTGTAGTTCAGAGATCCATTGTGGGTTTCAAGAGATCTCCAGGTTGGCAATGAGAGAAGGAAGCAGGAAAAGGGAATAGGCTTTGCTCATAATAGGAGTTGCCCAAAAAGATGGACACAACCACTTTTAACTTTAAAGGGGTAACTTCTCTGATATGAGGGGATATGTGAGGAGAAAACTGAAAGGAAAAGTAGATAGGGTCAAAACCATTGGGGAAACTTGGAGACTATTTAAAATTACAGTCCTAGAGGCTCAGAGAAAATATATACCATGGGTTAGGAAAGGCACAAATAGGTATAGAAAAAAGCCTGCATGGTTAACAAACAAAGTAATGGAAGCTGTAAAAGGTAAGAAGGATTCCTTTAAAGTGGTGGAAAGCTAGTCTCAGTGACGCTGATAAAAGGGAACACAGGCTGTGGCAAATAAAATGTAAGTCTGTGATCAGGCAGGCAAAAAGGGAATATGAGGAGCATATCGCAAAAAACATAAAGACTAACAATAAAACTTTCTTTAAATACATTAGAAGTAGGAAGCCAGCCAGGGAAGCAGTGGGGCCCTTGGATGACCATGGGTTAAAAGGTGTAGTGAAGAATGATAGGGAAATGGCTGAGAAGCTAAATGCATTTTTTGCCTCTGTTTTCACTGTGGAAGATGAGAAGTGCCTGCCCACTCCAGAACCACTGATTTCGGGAGGGGGGTTGAAAGACCTGAGTCAGATTGAGGTGACAAGAGAGGAGGTCCTATGACTGATAGACAACTTAAAAACAAATAAATCACCGGGCCCGGATGGCATACATCCAAGAGTTCTGAAAGAACTTAAATGGGAACGTGTGTATCTCCTGACAAAAAATGTAATCTTTCCTTAAAATCTGCCTCTATTCCTGAGGACTGGAAGGTAGCGAATGTCACTCCTATCTTTAAAAAGGGTTCCAGAGGAGATCTGGGAAATTACAGGCCAGTCAGTCTGACGTCGATACTGGGTAAGTTGGTGGAAACTGTTATTAAGGAAAAAATTAGTAGGCACATTGATAAACAAAATTTATTGAGGAAGACTCAGCATGGGTTCTGTAAGGAAAGATCTTGTCTCACTAACCTGTTAGAGTTGTTTGAGGGAGTAAACAAACATGTGGACAAGGGGGACCCAATAGATGTTGTTTACCTTGACTTCCAGAAAGCTTTTGATAAAGTTCCTCATCAAAGGCTCCTAAGTAACCTCAGTAGTCATGGGATAAAAGGACAAGTCCTTTTGTGGATCAAAAACTGGCTAATTAAAAGGAAACAGAGAGTGAGTATTAATGGGCAATTTTCTCAGTGGAGGGAGGTAAGCAGTGGGGTACCACAGGGATCAGTACTCGGTCCGATGCTTTTTAACTTGTTTATTAATGATTTGTAGTTGGGAGAAAGCAGTGAAGAGGCTAAATTTGCAGATGACACACAGTTGTTCAGGGTGGTGAGAACCAGGGAGGATTGTGAGGCACTCCAAAGGGATCTGTCGAGAATGGGTGAGTGGGCATCAACATGGCAAATGGGGTTCAATGTGGCCAAGTGCAAAGTGATGAACATTGGAGCCAAAAATCCTAACTATAAATACACGTTGATGGGGTCCAAACTGGCAGAGACTGACCAAGAGAGAGATCTTGGAGTTGTAGTAGATAACTCAATGAAAATGTCGAGACAGTGTGCGACTGCAATGAAAAAAGCCAATGCTATGCTGGGGGTTATTAGGAAGGGAATAGAAAATAAATCAGCCAGTATCATAATGCCCCTGTATAAATCGATGGTGCGACCTCATTTGGAGTACTGTGTACAGTTCTGGTCGCCACACCTCAGAAAAGATATTATAGCATTGGAAAAAGTGCAGAAAAGGACAACTAAAATGATAAAAGGGTTGGAACACTTTTCGTATGAAGAAAGGTTGAAGTGCTTGGGGCTCTTTAGCTTGGAGAAATGACGGATGAGGAGTGACATGATTGAGGTTTATAAGATTATGCATGGGATAGAGCAGGTAGAGAAAGAAGTCCTTTTCTCCCTTTCTCACAATACAAGAACTCGTGGGCACTCCATGAAATTGCTGAGCAGTCGGGTTAGAACAGATAAAAGGAAGTACTTCTTCACCCAAAGAGTGATTAACACGTGGAATTCACTGCCACAAGAGGTGGTGGCAGCTACAAGCATGGACGGCTTCAAGAGGGAATTAGATAAACACAAGTGGAGACCCGCAAGAAACTTGCAGGATAGTTATCCCATTCCTCACACCTTTGCTTCCTCCCTTCTCCCCCTACCTCTCTCACACTTTTTCTCCCTTCTGCCCCCCTTTCTTACTCTCTTGCTCTCCTCCATGTATGTTACTTCCTCTCTCTTTCTGACCTGTCATCATTCCCTTTGTTTTTCTGCCTCCCCACCTCATCACTCTTTCTCTCTCTTTCTGCCTCCCACCTCAAATCCCACCCTCCCCAGGCTCCACCTCTCAAATGTCTGGGAATTTCCCAACCTGGAGTTGGCAACCCTATTTCCTTCCCACCCAACAGCCAACCTACCTTTATCTGTCTTCAGCTTTCTATCTCCACCCCCCTCCCCTGCAGCCTTTACCTAGGAAAATTACAGTCTTTCTCCACAATGGGGACTAAAGCAGCTTACATTATTATTTCCTATTTGTTATCTGCACAACAGCCTTGTGAGGTTGGTTAGGCTGAAAGTATGTGACTGGTCCAAAATCTCCCAGTCAGCTTCCACTGCAAGATGGGGATCTGAACCTGGGTCTCGCAGATCCCAGTCTGAAGCTCGAACTGTTGCACCACAATGGCTTTCATACGGTGGCTGCTGATGAACTGTAGCAAAACAGCTGGGCCTAATTAAGTCATGCAAATCAGGTGGTATCAAGTCACACAGAGGGTGCTAGGGATGCCAGCCTCCAGATGGGACCTGGGGATCCCCTGGAGTTACTGCTCATCTCCAGACTACAGAGATAACTTTCCATGGAGAAAATGGATGCTTTGGAGGGGGGAGTTTATGGCATTGTACCTCACTGAGGTCCCTGTCCTCCCCAGGCTCCACCCCCAAATCTCCAGGAGTTTCCCAGCCTGGATCTGGATCTGCTGCTGGTGGCCAGGGGGGGTACTTGGCAATCCTAGACTACTGCCAGTAAAAACCCTGCTTTTTACTGACAAAAACAGTTAGAGCCTCCCCCCCTCCCCCGAACATTCTAATCTCCTCACAGTTGATGTCTGGAGTTGGTGCCATTTCAAAAGGTAATTGGGGGGATTCTACGGTCACTGGAGGGTTTTTTTTAAACTTTTCGGATTTTTCTGCATACGGGAGGAGTGCCCCCCATGTGTAGGAAAACCTCCCTGCCTTCCAGGTGCCCCCCCTGCGCGGATTTAGGTATCCTCACACAGGGGGTGCCTTTGGAATTAGATATATAGATATGGAGCAGAAGTCCATCAGTGGCTATTAGCCACAAAGTATAGATAAGAACTCTCAGTCTGGGGCAAGTGATGCTCTGTATTCTTGGTGTTTCAGGGGGGCAACAGTGGGAGGGCTTCCTGCTCCCACTGCTGGACGTTCTGATGGCACATGGTGTTTTTGGCCACTGTGTGATAGAGTGTTGGACTGGGTGGGTCATTGGCCTGATTGAACATTGGCTTCTCTTATGTTCTTATGGCTATGGGGGCTTTCAGGAAAGGGAAAGAGAACATAGTGGGCGGGGGGAGAAATGAGATGCCTTCCGCATGTCCTTGCGGGCTCCCACTTGTCAGTGAACTAATCCTGGGATGGGCTCACTGGAATCACTACCATTGATTATATCAAGTTCACCTGGCAAACTCATTCATGCTGAGATTGCAGTCTCCCTGCTTTCAATCATTCATCTTTAATGGTCAAAATCCAACTGTGTCTTGAGCCTCTGTCTGAATCTTCAGGCGCTCCATTCGGACCCATTGACCAGATACTGTTAGCAGCATTGACTCAGATCCCATCAACTTTGCTGCTGGTGAAAAAGGAACAAGAGATCCCGTTTGAACACCCCCAAAAGGCTGTGCTAGGGATTATGAAACCTGTCTGTACAAACAACATGTGGTCTGTAGTAAGGAGGGAAATTGGATGAGGTTGAGTGAAAAAAACTGGTTGGGCCCAACCTATTGTTTTCCAATAGCAGTTCTAAAATTAACCTGGTAAACTTAAACATATCATACACAATGTAGCATTTCATCACATGCTCCATTTCTGAATTTATGGAGGAATACTAGATTACTTTGTATTTTTACTAACCATTTGTTCCTAGTAGCTATTCTAGTGAGCATGTGGCAACTAAAAACTGGAAGGAAACCTCCAATTTCTTTCCTGTTTTTTTCTTCCTGATGAGTCCAAGCCCATCTGAAATGAAGGCTTGTTCCCACTGAATCTGCTGGAAAGCAATGATTTATTCTATAGTCCAGCAGCCATTGAAAATATTCATTATTTCATGGCTGGTGGCGTTGATATTGATATAATTAGTGAATGTTTTTAACTTACATAGAAACACAGAACCTGTATTTCATATGTTCCCCCCCCCCTTGTGGGAAACACAGGCTGTGCTTCTTATATTCATAGTTGGGCAATAAAGACTGTTTATAACACAAGGGATTCTTTGAGAGAGAAACATAAAATAAAAAGTGAGTCTGCACAATTTAATTGCTTTAATTTACTGTAGAGCAGAAGGAAAGAAAAGGGCTGAAGAAAGAAACACAAATCAATGTGCAATTTACATTGTGCACCTCAATTCCATTTCTGTGAAGTCCTTAGCATGAAAAAGGAGTAACCAGATAAGGCATAGTACAGGCTTAACGAATATGTTGTGTATATGTGTATGTGTATATATGTATGTGTGTGTGTGTACATGCACAGAGAGACATGCTTCATTTTAATTAATGATGGCAAACCTATTTTAATTTCAGAAACGTAATTTTTTTTAAAAAAATGAGGACAGTATATACCAGCATGCTGAAACTGCAGAAATCTCTCCCCTACCACCTATCTTGTCCAACAAATATTTGCTGAACTTCTTATATTTATTTGCTGGACCAGGTGGGTGGCAGGGGAAAGATAGTCTGCAGTTTCAGTTTGCTAATATATACAGCCCTCATTTTTTCTTTTAAAAAAATTAGGTTTCTGAAATTAAAATGGGTTTGCCATCATTAATTAAAATGAAGTATTTTTTAACAATTATCTGTAATGAATGCCTCTTATTTAGAAATGTAACACGTCATAAATGAGCATTGCTTAGAACAGGCAATTATCTGTAAAGCCTGAATTAATTTTTCATCTGCTTCCGTGATACTGCTTTTCTTCTTGCAGACCAAATTTTTGGCTGGAATAATGCAGCATCTAGACATTAAAATCGTGGAAATAGAAGATAATTGGAAGAGATCTCTGGACTTAAATTATCTGTTGCCATAGAAACTGTACGTAATGCTACCGGTTTACTCTGCTATATGGGTAGTGTATCTTTTTTATGCAATTTATAAATACTTGGTAACCTCCAAGTCAATATGGATATTTTACTTGCTATGGTTCACTCAGGAAAGACTGTAAAAAAATATCTCGGATCCCGGCGCACTCGGCGCGCTGAGGGGACGCTTTGCCGCCTCGCCTGAGTGCGAGGCAGCAACGATCTCGTGCGATCTCGCACGCTCTTGGAGCCGGCGGGGTGGGGTGGCCTATTTAAGGAGTGCCCCGCTCCCGCCCGCGTCTTCGGCTCCGCGTGCTCGCCCACCCGCCCGCCCTGTTTGCAGTGTAGGTTGTTCAACTGGTCGCCAATTGGGGCCAGGTAGGAATTTTTCGCCTCTACTTGGATTGGCTGTTGGTAGAGGTGTTTTTGCCTACCTTACACTGTGACAGTTGTTAAGGGCCTAGGTGGTGGATGAGATTTAATAGTTTGGTCACTTGGCAGGTTTGTGCAAGCTAGAAAGGAACTGGTGAGCGCCTTACGGCATATCCCGTTTGGGAACAGGAGGTCATCAGGATACTGCCCCAGGGCTGTATGGTTCGGGGCGGAGAATGGTGGCCGCCTCTGGGAACCTCTCCAGCTAGGCTCCTCCCTGAAGGTCCGTACGGTTTCAGGGGTAGGCGCTCCTGCGGGGCAACCAGTATGCTGGGCTGCTGGTTAACGAGCCAGACTTGGGGCTGACTCAATACCGGAGTCAGGTGTCCCGCCCATATCAGAAGGCAAGGAGGCTGTGTCTTGGATTGACACCTGCCTTGCCTGTTCCTGTGCTTGCTTAGTTTGCCCGTTGCTGCAATATTCTGTTAAATAGTTAATAAAGTGCCCCTTGTTTAATTCCAATCGTTGTCTGTCTCGTTATTCGGGCTGGGGTGGCAAAACATATTGTGGCATCTGAAAGGAATGGTGTTCCTTTTCCTGCCCACATCCAGGGATCTGTTGGAGCGGGAGCGCACAGGAGCACAGCTCCAGGAGTGAGAAGCCCAGGGGACGGGCACATGACCAAGCCCCGCCCCTTCTCGGCTTCTTTGAGCAGTACAGAGGCGCAGCGCCCCGGGGAAAGCCCTGCTAGGGTCTTTATTGATTTTAATGTTTTGTTTTAATATTGATAATTTTATCATTGTTTTTTTTATGACTGGGTGCTGCTTTTCCAGAGACTTGCTCAAGGTGGCATATACATTTTCTAAGTATACCGTTTTTTATCTGGGCACATGGCACATAAGTACTGGAGAAATTTCACCAACCCTTTAGCAGCTTCCACCCCATCCGTTTGGTGTAGGAGTCAGGAGTTGGACTCTAATCTGGGAGAACCGGGTTTGATTCCCCACTCCTCCACATGCAGCTGCTGGTGTGACCTTGGGCCAGTCACAAGTTCTCTCAGAGCGGTTCTCTCATGAGCAATTCTCAAAAGACCTCTCTCAGCCCCACCTACCTCACAGGGTGTCTTGTTGTGGGGGGGGGGGAAGGGAAGGGGATGGGTGGTGCACATGTCCTGGGTATCTCAAGTCTACTTGAAACCTGATGGTTTCAAGGGAGCAAGAAGAGAATGAGGGTGTGTTCTTTATGCTTATTTTTATTGCACAAAGTATTGGATGGGGAAGGGAATGGAGGAAGAGCAGGTCAGTTTCACTCACCTGTGGAGGGGAGCCTGAGGGGTGGGTGTTGCCTTCTGACACACTTCTGGTATGTTAGGGGGTGTGGCTTATGCAAATGAGTTATGGTAATGAGCTCCTGCACCTCTTTTTCTACGAAATGACCCCTGCCCACATCAGTACCATTTTCACACCACAAGCTCCTTGTAGGCACCATTTTCTTACCATTTATTCTTGCCGTTCCACTGCAGGGCTTTTAAAAACCACTATAGTGCTATAGAGCTTTAATATTTTAACAGTCTAGTTAACTTTGGGTGAGGGTTAAGTTGGGTGAGGGTTTGCATTCCCAGATTTCAATTTTAAAAATTGATATCTGTATCTTTTTCATTGTGGAGATACAAAGAGAAGGATGAAGGCATTTTTGTCCAGGTTGCCTGGAAAGGAATATAGAGGGGATGCTTCAAAATAGACGGGAACAAGAATTTACTTCTTAGTTGCAGAAAAATCCCCATTTCTAAGCTGGGGTGCATGCTTCTGCAATTACAACAATTATGAAAGCAACGTGGAGAATTCTCAAAATATGGATTAAAAAAATCAATATTTTTTTGCATACTGAAGGGATTTCTTTGGGTTTACAGAAACCCCTGTCAAAGAAAGAAAGAAAGAAAGAAAGAAAGAAAGAAAGAAAGAAAGAAAGAAAGAAAGAAAGAAAGACTATGCTGGGGACCATGGGATGTGGAGGCACAAAAGCTATTGGGATGGTGGCTTTTGTAAGTAAGTACGGGAATTGGGCAAGACTGAGTGAAAAAGCTGTTTTATCCATCCCATAGTCTAGAAGCCTTTTACTCACATTTCCCCCATTCTTAAACAAGGAAGATTCTTTCTCTCCTTCTCCCCTTGGGACAGGGCAGAAAGCTGATGTTCTGATTTACCTTTGGCTGCTGCCTTTGCTCAGGTGTCTGCTGGCTGGGCAGCTATGAAGCCCATACATGAAGTAGGGCAAAATCACATGAGGTGGTGGGTAACTCTCATGTGATTTGTTAATTGACGTGTTTCTCCAGGGTCAGATACAGTGGGGCGGGTGACCTGTAGGCAACAGTATCAATCCCATAAGTGAGGGCTGCTTCTTAAAGGCCCACTCTCCCCTTTAAATGTGAGCACGTGAAATTCACTTCTGGAGGCGTCCTTCCTTATAGTAAACAAGCATGCCCAATACATACATGCAAAAGCAAACAATAAAGAATAAAAAACACAAATATGATTTAAAATCTGGTCTTTCTCCACTTTCATACTGTAAAATGACAATACCTTTTGGTGGCTGGTTAGAAAAATGGTCAAGGAAGACAAGTCAGCTGGCAACTATGAGGGAGTTGGGACTATGCCCATGATTCCTTATACTGATCTGAGCATGGAAGGTTGACTGTTCCCATGTCTTGAACCCCCAACAGGTATGATCACCAGGGCATCTTCTTGAACTTCATGGCCAAGATCCTAGGCAGTGTGCATGACGTGTAGATCTTTGCAGTGTCCAGTTTCAGCCACCTACTAGCTGATTGGCAGATGGGCAAGGGCTGGCCGCTTGACCACTTCATATGTAGGGGGGGGCACTGAGTGTGGCAGGGTCTTGACAGCTGTTCTTTCCTCCACCACAGGTAACAGGGGCTACCCTTCTCCTGTACCTGCTCATGTGGTATGCCAGGCATGAGCCAGCACACCATGCCACTTACAACCATGCTCAGTGTTGGGCCTGTACAGTAACTGAGTGCATGTTTGGCCAGCAGAAGATGTACTTCTGATACCAGCTCCACACTGTCACCAAGCTCTTTGCTGTACATTGTGCTCCACAACATGGTCATCTCATAATAGCTGCTGCTGCCCTTGCAAGGCAGGAGGGGAGGTTCCCTTGCTTGGGGACACAGATGGGCCTCCAGAGTCAGTGACTCAGCCTAGAACATTGTGAGTTTGCCCAGTGACAGCAGGTCCAGGAATACATATGGTATCATGGCGGGTGGCCTCCTGACAGTACCTTGCCCCCAGCCGACAGTACTGCATCTGAAGGTGTCAGGGTAGGGGCGTCCCTTCACTCAAGGTGCCAATGCCACAACATGGCCCCCACATGGCCCCTTATCTCCTGCCCCACATAACCACTCCCACCAATACCTGCAGCAGCAATGGACTGGGCAGGTGATGCGTCCGCATCTGCTGGTGCCCAGTCTGCTGCCCAGCCACCACCTCGGGAAAAGCTGTATTCAGACTGTGAGAAGGGGGTCAAGGACATTCCAGCCTCCAGGGTGTCTATGAGGGACCCAATGGGCTTGCACCAAGGGTGGGGTCCATCATCCTCAGCATGTCCTCAGCGGGGACTGCCAGTAGATGCAAGGCATTGCCTGACCTGCACTCATCGACTTGGTGGTTGCATCCTGTGGGCTAGCCGGAGTGCACTCAGGAGACGTGCCATGATGTAGCGGCTGGCCCATGGGCCCACAAGACATTCAGTGGGTGGCATCCATGCCTTGGTGGGAGACTCCTGGGTGGCCTGGCCCATCCTTCCTAGGATTCCCCCCACTCCCTGTACAGAATTTATTGTTCTTGATTCTGTTGTTTTGTGTATTAAAGTTTAGCGTAGTTACATGCTTGTACTCTGCTTGTACTCTGTGATCAAGTTGAGACCTATGTTTGCTGGGCATGTCATTTGGCATCTTGTGGTTAGAATCATAGATCATAGAATCACAGAGTTGGAAGGGGCCATACAGGCCATCTAGTCCAACTCCCTGCTCAATGCAGGATTAGCCTAGAGTATCCCTGACAAGTGCTTGTCTAGCTGCTGCTTAATGACTGCCAGTGTGGGGGAGCTCACCACCTCCCTAATATCCAGCTGGTACCTTCCTGTCCCTAATTTAAACCCATTATTGCAAGTCCTATCCTCATGACCCCCATTAACTTCCTCTTCTTTAGACTAAACATTCTCAATTCCCTCAGCCTTTCCTCATAAGGCTTGGTCTCCAGGCCCCCCATCATCCTTGTCACTCTCCTCTGCACCCACTCCATTCTGTCAACATCCTTTTTGAAGTGAGGCCTCCAGAACTGGACACAATACTTTGGGTGTGGCCTGACCAATGCAGTGTACAGCGGGACTATCACATCTTACAATTTGGATGCTATGCCTCTGTTGATACACCCCAAGATTGCATTAGCCTTTTTTGCCACTGCATCACACTGGCTGCTCAAATTTAAGTTATGGTCCACCCTTATCCCTAGATCTTGTTCACACACACTGCTACTGAGAAGTGTTCTTTGAGCACCACTGCCATGGTTGGATGGGGGTGGGGTAAGATTTTCTTGATGCTATGAGCACCTATGCACTATGCTACAGGTTTTGCTGGCAAAACATTCCACAGGTTCTAAGTGGTGTTCCAAGGCTGGCGCAGCTTAGGGAGCTGACAAACTCTTGCCATGCTCTGTGGCATAGGGAATTGTACTGGCACCATGCCAGCAGTGGCTGTGCCTGCACCAGCACAGCAGCACCAGGGTGCTGCACTGGTGTATATCCAGTTTAGGCTGGCGTATCTCTCATGCCGGCATAGAGGCCCATTGGCTCCTTGACTTCCGCCCCCCCCCCCCAATTGTACTGTTGTTGCATACTGTTACTGTATACATCACTGTTTCATGCTTCCACAAAAATCCACTGTTGCTATTTCCCAAGGACATTTCTAATTGTGATAGCAAGCCTTAATGAATGGCAGCTTCCCTTAAAGGTCAGAGTTTTACAGATGACATCTTCCACGATCAAAGTTCTTCCTCCTCCAGGAATCCCCAGTAACTAGTTAAGGTTTTTTTTTAATTTCTGGAGGCACAATCTGCTGCCCCAGTGTGCTTCAATCAAGAAGAACAAATTAGTTTCAGACAGCAAGAGTAGTATTACAAATTACAAAGACTGGTTACTTACACAGTGAGTGTCTTAAATAACAGAGCTTTTCTCTTTTGAATTTGTTCTTACAGTGCTGGAAATTAATTAAAGGGTCATAACCCTCCTTGGCACAGTGCTGGAAAGCAAAAGCAATTTTGACCCATTTATCTGTTAAAAGAGAATGTTCTGGTAATATTCAATCTATCCACAAAGCTTCTTTTAAGCTATATTAGCCATCTGCACTTTTTAAATAGCTTACTTTAGATAGTTCCTACCCACCACCCCAGTATAATAGTGTTAGGATAAGAGAACTCATTTTAGTGTGAATCTTATTCTGTTATTAATTGCTTAAAGCTGATAGCAACTGGTCTCCTGCATATAGCTGTGGATCTCAACAGGCAGAAACATAACAATGCATTTTTCTGCAGCTCAGTTAAACAGGTATTAACATGACACTGTACATGCAAACTAGAATAATTCTTGGTCAGTGCTTTACTTCCGGCAGCTCAACAGATGACAGCTTATCATAAATGCTTTCAGTGCTGTATGAAAACAGGTGGCAAACAGTATTAACAAAAGAACTTAAGATGGCCTAGTTTCACTTTAAATACAAGTGTAAGAAAACAAGTCACCAAAACTAAAAGCAAAAGACTGTTCACTGAGAGGCAGAATGAAATTTAGAAATAGCTTCTAGGGAAAATAACCTCATCAAATTCCAAATAATGTTGAAGGATACTGTGAGGTGTTTTGTCCTGATGGTTCACTTGTGGTTTATTATACTCAGAAAGTTTCCCCCCCTGTATATGTGTTCTTGAAGATTTTATCTCACTTTAGAGTATCAGAGACTACGAAAGATAGATTTTGGAAGTCTGTAGACATATCTCAGTAAAATTTCCCTTGGGAAAATTCTCTGTATGAGCTTGACTAGAGGATATGTCTGTCAGCCAACAAAAACACTTTGCCCAAGAAATGCTGGGAACAAACAACAGGGCTGCATTTGTATATCTATCAAAAGCAAGAGGGCTTTTTGCACAGGTAATAGGGCTGTGCTGTAACAATTTGGTTCATAAAGAAGCTTGGGGTAAAGGTTTAGGGATTCTAGACTATACCAGTTTGTATAGTTCATACTCTCTGTTGCTATAAATAGGTTCCTACTCAGTAATTTTTTTCTTTTGTTTAATGTGTTACGTTAATACTTACGCTGTGCTTCACCTCTGGTTAGTTTCCAGATTTCTACAAGTCAAATCCTATTGCATTGTCTCTTGGACATCCCACTCTGCTGATTGAATTGACTTATTCTGTGTAATCCATCCTGAGTCCCAGAGAGAAAGGCGGACTATAAACAATTTAAATAAATAAATAAATGTAAGTAACAGGTCCTGGGTGGTGTGTAAACCTTGAATTGTCTGCTTCTGGCCCCTCTGCTCTCTCCCAGCAGGGAGGATTTCCTCACTATTCTGCTAACACCGTGGCTGGGTGCCAGCAAGGGGTGGAACTCAGCAAACTAGTTTGTGAATTCAAACATTACAAGAATCACGATTATTAGAAACTGGTTTCCTGCCTCAGGAGAGGGAGGTTTGGGAAGGGAAGCAACCTCAGCAGGGTATAATGCCCTAGACTCCACCTTCCAAAGCAGCCATTTTATCCAGGGGAACTGATCTCTGTAGTCTGGAGATGAGCTGTAATTCCATGTAATCTCCAGCTCTTACCTGGAGATTAGCAACACTAGTTCTCCTATCTCCTTTCCACCCAACAGCCAGCCTACCTTTATCTGCCCCTCTGTCTTCAGTTTTCCATCTCCTTCTGCATCTTTTACCTAGGAAAACGATGGTCTTTCTCCACAGTGGGAACCAAAAAAGCTTTATTTTCCTCTCCTCCTTTTCATCTGCACAACAACCCTGTGTGGTAAGTAAGGCTGAAAGTATGTGACTGGTCCAAAATCACCCAGTCAGCTTCCACAGCAAGACTGGTATTTGAAACTGGGTCTCCCAGACCCTACTCCGAAGCCCAGACTAGTACACCACAATGGCTTTTATAGGGTGGCTGTTGTTGAACAGTAGCAGGCAGCCAGGTCTAGTTGAGTAATGCAAGTTGGGTGGGGTCAGGTCAACCAGAGTTTGCTTCCAGGCCTATGGTTGCCAACCAATGCTCCCTCTAAGTTGTGGAGTCTTGTGAGCAAACATGCTGCTTTATGAGCTACTGGTATTAAAGTTGTGTGAGAGCAATTTGGCTACTGCATAAATTAGTTTGTCCTGGACCCATCCTTCCTGAGCTAAGATAAAAATGTGTAAGCTGGAGGCTAAAAAACTGTGAGGTAGCTCACACTAACTCAGTTTAGAGGGAACACTGTTGCTCACCTCCTGGTAGAACCTGGAGACCTCCTAGAATTACAGCTGAACTCCAGACAGCTGAGATCTGTCCCCCTGGTTGCTTTGGAGGGTGGACTGTATGGCACTGCATCCTGCTGAGGCCTCTTGCCTCCCCAAACCCTGACCTCTTCAGATTCCAGGAATTTCCCAACCTCGAGCTGGCAACCCTAGTCAGGCCTGCCCTCAGTGATGAATTCTCCCTAAAAGGCCAAAATAGGCCTGGAAAGGACCCCTCCCCCTCCCCTTGCCTTTTCACTGATAGAATTAAGTCTGGAATCTGTGGTTGCCTAGCAATGGCTACTGAGGGAGTCCATTGCTTAAAGCTACAGGGGCTCTTTTTATCATTTTCACGTTTTTAACCCCCAAATATATTTTTAAAAGATTTCACCTTTTCCGCAAACCTGAGGTTCTTTTCATAAACATCTGTCTTGCCTGTTCACAGCTCCCGTCACTGGATTTAAGTATCCAAAGGTTTGTCCAACTTCCCTAATAGAAGATACTTTGAAACCATTACAGTCAATTATCAGTGCCAAGAATAAAGTCACCTGATATTTGACAACACTGGTGTAACTTTCCTCCATCCTGGGATAGTCACTATCAAGTAAAAAAGGAATGGAATGGCTTGAAGCTCACAAGAAAAGAAATGGGATGGCATGCCTCTGAAGGACTGCACATGAGACACGGAGTTGAAGGAAGCAAAAGCACCAGTCTGCCCAAACTTGGCAGTGGTCGTTTATTTTAAGCCCAGGCTGACAGTCTTACACAACACACTTGCAGTCAGCCACATCAGCATTCAAGACACATAATCACATCAGCACAGGTAGATGTCTCCTAGAGCTCTCTCCTGGCAAACAGCCTTATCAGCAGTGAAACCCCAAGAGAACAATGTACATTGTATAGCAAAGGGAGAAGATCGGGATATGCTCAGGCCTTAGCTGATGTGTCAGCTAGCTTGACCTTTCCAACATCCCATTCTTCTTTGTTTTCTAAAGCAAGGTCTCTGTATCAGACCCCATCTGATGTGTCGTCAGAGGGATCTGCCCAGAACCAGGTGTGGGGGCCCCGAGGGGTCATCATGGGGTAAACTGAGAGCTTTGGGCTAGCTGACTGAATAAGCTGACACATGCTAGGAAGGCATTGTAAAATACAGCAAACCATAATTCCTAACACAGCAAACAACACACAATATTGAATAATCTGGCCTAACCACCCAGTGGGGATCCAGCTCCAGAGCTGCCCACCAGGCAGGCAGGATATCTTGTTTGATGGACTCTGCCAGGGCATGCAGATTCTGGATCTGACGATGGACTGCCTTGGAGTTGTCAGTGAGACTGAAGCAACACATACCGTCCAGTTCCTCACAACCATGATGGTGGAGTAAGAGTAAATAGTCAATTGCTGCGCAGTTCTACAACATGGCCTAGAGAAGGGGTTTGCTGGCAGTGGGCTTGCAGCTCCCCCCAGGGGGAGGGGGAGCAAGCAAAGGCAAAACAGAATGGTGAGCGTAGAATTTGCAGTTATAACTGCACAAATTGCAGCAAAAAGATTCTCTGGGGTCTGTTCCTTTCCCTGCTCCATCAGGAGGCGAGGCACTCGGTTGGTGGTCTGCTTGACAGCTCCCCAGGTTATCGGAAGTGCCCTCTGCTGGGGCTACTGGGGCCGGAACGGGCACTGAACTTCTGACAGGCTGACTGTGGTCATCTTGGGCTCTGGGCAGAAGTTTGTGACGTTGGGCCACACCATGACTGGGTTGGACACACTTCGCAGGAGCCCACAGTGGACCTGTTGGAGACAAAACAGAAGCATACCCTCTCCCCCAGGTTATCAAAGGGACTGAACCCAGCCAGGTCTGACTTGGCAGGGCCTGATACATCACCAGAGGACAGGGTAAGGGTGGACAAGATCGAAAATGTTGGTCAAAAGCTGTTTGTGAGGCATGATCAGCTCCAGAGGTAACATTAAGCTGATTAACAGTGAATAAAACTCGGGCCACGGCCTGTTGGATGTTAGCCAGGTTAGGAGGGGAAAGTTCCCCTGTTTTTATTTGTTTAGCAAGAAAGGTTTTAAAGGTGAGGTTGGCGTACTCCACAATCGCTTGACCAGTGGAGTTATATGGTATACCATGTGTGAGGATAATGTCCCATTGCTTGCAAAAGGCAGCAAAGGCAGAAGAAACATAGGTGGGCCCATTGTCCGTTTTTATGCGATGGGGCTGATCCAGGGCTGTAATAGCACTGTAAAGATGAGTGATGACATGATTTGCCGTTTCCAGGGGTCCTTTCGTAAAAAAAGAGGTGCAGGAGCTCATTAGCATAACTTATTTGCATATGCCACACCCCCTGACGTCACCGGAAGTGATGACATCATCGGCAGTGTGTCAGAAGGCAAGAAGGGAGGGAGGGGGAAGGAAGGAAAGACTGGATCTGCTGCTGTCTTCACTTGGCTCTCAAAGCATCGGCCTGGCAGGAAGGTGTGGGGGGGGAATTCTGCCAGCCAGGTGGGGGGGGGGGGGCACTTGCTCGAGTGCTTTGCATTCTGCAACTGAGAACCAAGAAATTGGTTTGATCTGCCAGGGGTGGAATGACAAGGCTCCCTCTCTTCTGCTCCATGCATTAAAAAGAGGCCCCAATTCATCAGCAGATTTAAAACAACAGGTTTTTGTCTGGTTTATTTCGTTGCTGCTTTCCCACTCAAACCCTTGCCTGTTTGAAATACCAGCACTTATAAAATCCAGGAAGAAAAGCCAGGCCTGCCTTCTATTAGGACCCACCAAAATGACACCAACCACGTGCCAGCTTTCAGGATCCCCAGAACTCTTTGTCAGGCTGGTAGCAGGCCAGAAGGCCAAGAGAGCAAGTTTGCAGGGGTGCTGTGTTCTAAATCTGCGTCCCTGCTCAGCCTTCCACAGAACCAGTGTTCCCTCTAAGCTGTGTTAGTGTGAGCTAGTTCACAATCTTTTAGCCTCTGGCTCACACATTTTTGTCTTCGCTTAGGAAGGATGGCTCAGGAGCAAACTAATTTGTGCAGTAGCCAAATCGCTGGCTCGCAACTTTAATTCCAGTAGCTCACAAAGTTGAACTTTTGCTCACAAGACTCTGCACCTTAGAGGGAGCATTGCCCCAATGTCCTTATATGGCAAGGTGAGAGACACCTTTTCCTCCAGATGAAGAGTGCTGGAGAACTCATGGCCTTACTGCACAGAGCTCTGGGTCATTCAGGTTGGTCCTGAGAGAAGGTTGCTGCTGGATTTCGCTTTGGGCCAGCCAGGCTTCCTGCAGCCCCTCAGTGCTTGCAGAGCCAACCCCTCCATCACATACACAGATGCCCCCTTCAGCGAGGGACAGCGGAAGAGTTCCTTGGCCTTGTTGGATGTGCCTGCAAATGGGGGCAGCTTTTAAAACCTGCCATGGGTCAAACGGATGATTTCTGTCCTCTGGGGTCAGCCCCAGCGATAGGCTTATTAAGATTTAAAAATCAGACGGTATCTCCCCCCCCCCCCGAAGCTTTATCCAGACGCAGACAGCGCCCTGGAAATCAGTGGGTCTGACTTCTTGCCTGGGTAAACGTGCGTCTCTGGGATGACAGCCGCATCTGGGATGACAGTTTGGTGGTTTGCTTTTCACGATCTTTCTTTTCTTTCTCCCCCCGTTACCTGCAGGGAGCAAGGGGGCGGGCTGGGTGTGTGCGTGGGGGTGCCTCTGTAGGGCAGACAACTGCTGGGTCGCGGCAGACCCTGTAATTATCGGCGAGCCCCCCTCCTCCCCCCCCGTGCGCCTTTGGCTTCCCTGGAGCGATTTCGAACTGGGCAGATGAGCGCTGAAAAGGCTCAAAGGAGGCGCAGGCAGGGAACGAGGTATGAATGAGAAGCCCGGGAGCCAGCCAGCGAGGGAGGGAGGGAGGGAGAGAGATCCTCCTCCTCCACCACCACCGCCTCCTCCTCCTACCTGGAGCTGCAGATCCTGGGCCAGCCAGAGAGAGCCAGCGGCTCAGCCCCCTGACAGCACCCGGCAGTGCCGCGCTCGGCTCCGGAGGAGAGCCTGCCCGGCCGCTCACGCCCGCCGTGCCCCACGCAGGAGCCATGCCCGCTGCGCCCCTCGTCCAGCACATGCGACGGCCCAAGCGGCCCCATTGCTCCTTCCCCCCGCCCCCCCCCCGAGGCAGCCCTGGACACACCGCACCCGCCAGCCCAGCTCAGGCGCAGCCAGCCAGTCAGCGAGGCGGAGCTCCACACGCCTCCGTCCTCGCAGAAGCCATGTGGGCGGGCGGATCGGGCCCTGCACGGGAGGGGAGAGGGACGGAGGGAGCGGGGTGAGAGGCAGCAGCAGAGCCCTGCCTGGACTGCCCCAAACACCCTCGCTGGCTCCGCCCCCCACCCTCCTCTCTCCCGGAGCTCCGCTCTGGTGCGCCCTGGCCCCAACGGAGCCCTGGCCGTTTCACTCCTCTGAGAGGTTGCATGGATGGCTCCAGAATAGGTGTCGATAGAAACATGGAGGTGTTTCCAGAGAGAGAATTCAGGGACCTGAGTGACATCCATTTGCCACAGGTCACAAGGGCCATGTCCACAGGGGTTGACCCCGGCTTCGGGGACATGGTGGAAACCTGCACAGCTAGGGCAGGCAGCTACGATACTCTGAGCCTCAGAAGGAGGAATATTAAAGGCAGTAGAAAGAGCTCGAGCATTTTGGTGAAAAAACTGATGGCTCTCTAAAGGGTCAGGAAAAAGTGAGTGCACTGCAGCATTAGCATGGGTGTTGCCCTCCATGAGAGACCCAGGAAGGGAACTGTGACTTCTAATGTGGGCAACAAAAAACTTCTGAGTGCGGCTAGCTAACAAATTCTGCAAAGTGAGAAACAAGCTAAGCAAATTAGAGTCTATGCGCGGAGCCAGGTAAGCTCCTGGAAGGGAAGTAAGCAGCTTCACTACATACAGTGAGTCAGAAATGAGATTAACAGCTTGAGGAAACAGCTGAAAGGCAAGGATTACCGCAGCCAGCTCGGCCCGTTGCGGAGGGGCTTGCATTGCCGTGTACCAGGTTTTCCAATGGCCATGGAGCTGATAAGCAACGGCTCCCCGGAGTTTCCCCCCATCAGTAAAGACAGTGGGGGCTCCCTTGAGCGGAGAAGGAGATATGACAGAAACAAGGTGACCGGGAGTAGATTACATCAGAGTAAAGTGAGGATCAGGTGGGAAATGATAAGCAGTTTCCCCCACAAAGTCAGCTAGAGCAAGTTGCAGAGAAGGAGACAGTAACAGAGCAGTTTGAAAATCTTGCTTAAAAAAGGGAAAATGATTTTCACTGAATCTTGTCCAGCACGCTCTAGAGCGTGCTGTCTGCCCTGTGAACATAGCAGAGCAACAGCCTCCTGTTGGCACAACACATTTTGTGGTGGGCCGTGGCTGAGATAAAGCCACTCAATCAGGAAGACTGAGCCTCTGTGCTCTATGCCCAGCACCCCGGTGGGTGTATGAGGTGTAGGCAAGAGGTATAGCTGGAAGCTCATACAGCTAGATGGGAGGCGATCAACCCACCACTTGGAAACAGCAGCACTGACTGCAGCTAGAGCTGCGTGAGCCTGTTGTGGCATCACAATGTGATCACTGGGGTGCTTGCCATTGGCATCCTGTTGACCAGTGTAATGGACAGGACAGAGACTTAACATTTCAGTGAGGTCTTCTAGATCAGTGTTCCCACACTCCAGTTCTGCCTCAAGGACCTGGCGGACCATGTTCCCCGGGCGATTGGTTGGTCCCCAGTTGAATTACGAGTGGGGGACATTGGAGCTGAAGGTTGTCCAGCCAGAGGACTGGGAACAGTGGGTGATGGGGAGGCCACCTGACAGACCGAATAAGGGGGAGGGTTGTCACTTAATTTCATTTTTGCCTGAACGGGACCAAGCATGTCGAGCCTGATGCCAAACATACAGCATATCCACCGGTGCCCGGGGGGGGGGGGGGATGGAGAGTCTTTCCATTTTTTTCCCATTGGCGAAGTTGTAGGGATCCCTCAACGGAGTACCAGGGACAGACTTTTTCAATGAGTTTCAAAAGAGTCTGTACTTGAGACAGAGTGGCAGACCCGCCGCATGCTTGTATCAAATACCTAAGTTCCTTCGCATGCTGTTTTTGGGGGAGTGTTAAAGTTCCCCACCAGTTGTACTCACCAGTTGTAGGGGTTGCGGAGTCCCAGCGATGAGAAGAGTGCATTCAAGGAGCCTATGCCAGGTGCTGGTGAGTCGCGGTGTGACCCTCTCACATGTCCCTGTTCGGGCGCCACATGAAGGACTGCACACGAGACATGGAGCTGAAGGAAGCAAAAGCACCAGTCTGCCCAAACTCGGCAGTGGTCGTTTATTTTAAGCCCAGGCTGACAGTCTTACACAACACACTTGCAGTCAGCCACGTCAGCATTCAATACACATAATCACATCAGCACAGGTAGATGTCTCCTAGAGCTCTCTCTTGGCAAACAGCCTTATCAGTAGTGAAACCCCAAGAGAACTTGTGTAGGAAAGGGAGAAGATCAGGATATGCTCAGGCCTTAGCTGATGTGTCAGCTAGCTTGACCTTTCCAACATGCCTCCATATTTCCTACTTTTTACACTTGGAGAAATAATCTGTAGCACAGGCAGTAACAGAGGATGTCAAGTGAAGGGATAGGCATTCTTCCTTGAGCCATGTGCCTGCCACTCATAGAGTTTCAGGCCAGAAACATACTTATAAATGAACATCTCACTGTGGGATGAGGCGCTGGGAAGGTACCATCCCCAGATAATGCTGAGGTGTTTTCCAAAATGCCCTTCTCTACACATTTTGAGCTCACCATTATGCTGAGCATAGTAATTTGTGGATTCCAAGACTGAATGAGCCATGAATCCGAGAGCTGGCTCACTAGTTTTCTGATTAGTAGAGATTAATCCTAAACCCCAAAATATTCATTACTTTTGTAAGTTCATTGACTTCTGGCCTTTCATGAGAGTAATTGTAGCACAAAAGGGATTTTTTGTTTTTCTGAGATAAGGGCCAGCTGGGAAATGTATAATAAGGTTGGAAGATTTAATTTGCATATTGTACATGAGACGTCCATAATTTGCGTAAAGGGTTCCTGCATGTTAAGCCATAGATAAAAGGCAAATAATTATATTGGCAAGACATCTGAATTATATATCTTAATGCAGCCGGGAGCCTCCCTATGCTAACAGTGCCCTAATTCATGAATTCTTATGCTGCAATAAAAATGTATTCATCTTTAAAGTGCCAGGATAGTCCTGCTTGTTTTATTACTGCAGTAGGTGAACATGAATATCACTAGAGTATGTTGCCATGGAATATATGACATTTAGGTGTGTCAAGTGTAAATCCATCAATGTCACACACACACATGTGTATGTATCTGTGTGCCAATCAGAGATTTTTTTCCTGTTAAAAACTGCACATACACAGATGTGTACGTGTGTGGAGGGATATTTAGTTCTCCAAAATTTAAACACTTTCACACACCTCCGGTTTCCCCCAGCTTTGCAGAAGCATATGCTCTAGCCCTGAGTAGCAGCTCTTGGTGGATTTTTTTTAAAAAGGGGGGGCATATATGATAGTACTTTTTTAAAAAGTGGGGGCATATATGATAGTACTTTTTATCTTGGATACCATGGAGGTAGATTATCCATTCTGTCCTTAGTATGTGAACATTTGTTTTTGGCTCTCAGATTTCTCAAAACATGGTCCCTTTTGAATAATGAAGAGTTATTTCTCATTAAACATTTATTTAGAGAGCCAGAATAGTGTAGTGGTTAACAGTGAAGGACTCTCATCTGGAGAACTGGGTTTGATTTCCCACTCTTCCACATGAAGCCTGCTGGGTGACCCTAGGCCAGTTACAGTTCTCTCAGAACTCTCTCAGGCCCACCTACCTCAGAAAGTGCCTGTTGTGAGAAGAGGAAGCAGAAGGCAATTGTAAGCCACTTTGAGACTCCTTAGGGTAGAGAAAAGCGGAATATAAAAACCTACTACTTCTCATTTAGAAATTTGTTCCTTGTACTTTTAACCCACAAGTGTTCCTGAGGAATTTTTGAACATAAGCAAGAATAATATGTAATGCAGAGAAAAATCAGTAAAACCATAATATAGTAGCAGAGTCATAAAATCAAATGGAACCTGCCATAAAATCAGTCATAAAATTCAATAAAACAGCAGCCAAGTAGAGCAAAAAGATGACCAAAACTACAGTGCCAGAGTCAGTACAACCAAAATGAAATTTAAAATATTTGCGATCAACTGCAGTACATATTGTGCATGGTTGTGTAATTTCTTTGCCTTTCCAAGTGGATCTGCTGTCCTTCAAACAGCATTCTGTTCTCTTGCATGAGCCACATCCATGTGAACAGGTGGGGGTGAGACAGCTCAGCCTTCTGAATTCAAAGCCCCTTGTTGCCTTCTTGACTGCCTGAGCTGAGGTCCAGCCTGCTACACACAGTGCCAATTTCATCAGAGTCTAGCATGTATTCCTCTTTGGGTGCTAGTCAGGAGATCCGGTGAGGGTATGGCTAGAGGCCCTGGAGACGAGGTACTGTAGCCAATCAGGCCCTTTAAAGCAAGCAAATCTGACAACTCAATAGTGGAGCACAGATTCAGCACAGTTGGCTGGGTGTGGGAGTCAATGGGAAGGGCCTTGCTTGAAAGCCCCTAGGAATGGAGGCAGAGGGGAAAGAGAGAGGCACATAGACAGGTGGGCAGGGCTCCAGTTGCTAGAAAGTGAGGGGGCTTCTTTGCCTTGGGAAAGACACAAAGAGTATTCCTGGCAAGGTGGCAGCAAGTGACAGGGTGAGAATGTAGTTATGCAAAATTGATTTCTGCCTTGAATATGGTTGGGGCATTTGTTTCTACATCCACTAGTCTCAAGACTCATGTACGGAACCCCCAGCCTGTGAGATGTCACCCTTTTTATAATGATAGCCAGTAATCTGAGAGCAAGTAGCAGAACTTTGCGATTCACAGAGGAATTCATAGGTACAGATTGGGTTGCTGACTCCAGGATGGGAAATTCCTGTAGATTTGGTGGTGGAGTCTGGGGAGTGCAGGGTTTGGGGATGGTCGTAAGGGGGGTATAGAGCCCACCCTTCAAAGTTGCTATTTTTTTCCCAGGAGAACTGATCTCTTTAATCTGGAACTCAATTTTAATTCCAGGAGATATCCAGGCCACACCTGGAGATTGGCAATGTTGGATTTCCATCATAAGATATACGTGGTCTTTTCTAATTTTTGTTCAGTGTGGGAATTGTGATTGAGCACCAGTGTTGCTCAGCATGGTGGACTCTTGTATCAAGTTATGTTTATATAAGAGGCCCATTATAATACAGAGCTTTGTAAAAAAAAAAAAAGACTTCATTCTCATCATTCCAACATTTTAGGAGAAGGCTGATGCTTGTGAAAATAGGGACACGTACATGGAACAGCTTGTGATCATTAAGAATTTAAAGAGGATTCTTTTTCCTGGCAGCGCAATGCCTTATAGCCCTGCACAAATGCAAATGCAAACAGTAAGATTGTGAATGACTACTTATAGAGTTCTTCTCTCCTACTGACTTTAGTCAGTCCTTCATCCAACTGGCTGCTTCCCACCCTCTGTATATTTTCCTTCCTTCTCAGCATGTTGTTGAAGAACAACTTTCTTTCTTGAGCTGAGTAGTCAGCAGCAACCGAACAACAGATTTCGTTTGGCAGAATGAAGAGAGCGCCAGCACATAGGAGGTTCAGAACAATATTATGACCAAGGTAGACAAACAGCTGAGATTAGCCTTCTTTTCTAAAATGCATCTATTTTAATTGCAGTGAAGGGTGTGTATGAAAGGAATGGAATAAGAAAGTAAGACTCAAACTGAGCAGAAGAGAGATGGCAAAAAAGGTAGCAGGAGAATGGCAGTGATGCTGAGAAGAACTTATCTAACAGGCAAATGGAAGTGTATCTACAGTGGAATTTTTTCTCATTTTCCTTGCTGGGTTTAATTCAATGGTTTTACAGACCAGTTGTTTGTTGTTATATCTTATTATGGTTCTGATGTTTATAAACTACTTTGTGTTACTTTTTATTTTATGAATAAAAAGAAATAAAATAATCAAGTTGGAATTGGCATTGCTGGAGATTTGGGGGCAATGCTTGGGGAGGGTGGAATTTGGGGAGGTGAGGGAGCTTAATAGAGATATGATGCCATAGAGCAGGGGTGGGCAAATGGCGGCCCGCGGGCCACATGCGGCCCGCCACAGAGTTTCTTGCGGCCCGCCAAGACACGAAAATTAACAAGAGTAAATATAGATGCTCTTTGACAGATATTAAATTGCAGGCTGTGATGAGAATCTCAACAAGCAATCTCACTCCTGATTTAAAAAAAAATTGTAGAAAAGTGTGATAGGGTATATTCGTCTCATTAAGCTGATTCTAAAATTAAATGTGCTTGCAGCTATAGACGATATGAAATTAGCACAATAAATAAATTGAATAAAACTACCACTATTTTATTTAATTTATATTTATTGATTTTTATGATACGATTTATACCTTTTCTGAAATGCAAAGTTAAGTAATGAACGTAATCATTTTAAAAGGTGCGGCCCTCCGCTAACCTCCGCTCCCACAAAGTGGCCCCCGATCCAAAACAATTGCCCACCCCTGCCATAGAGTTTGCCCTGAAAATGGCCACTTCCTCCAGGGTAACTGATCACTGTCATCTGGAGATCACCTACAAAATTCCTGGAGAGCTCAAGGCCCCACCTGCTATAGAGATCCTAAACCGTAAGAGGAGAGATGCCCATCAGAATCAGGGAGCAAGGGAGGATCAGCCCTGCTGTAGCTAGTCCCTTTATGCACTGGAAACCTTCAGAATCCATTTAAAAATGTGAAGAATGAAGAATACTTCATTTCAGCTAGGAGGCAGAGGAAAAGAAAAAGAAAAGCCATGGGACTATTAGATAATGGAGCAAGGGACTGAGAATCTTGGGGATGGAATGAGGTCTATCCTGATTTGTATTTATTTTCACTCCTTTGTTGTGTAAAAAAAAAAAGTGCCAGTTCTCGTATATAAGCTTGCACTGATTTCCAGCAATTCACCCCTCCCTCTGATGATTTCCACTAGGCTGTTCCTGAAGGTCCACAAACCTGCTGGAACAATGTTTTGTAGGCTGCAGCAGTAGGAAGGGATTGCTGCTGCCACCTTCTTAGGAACAGAGTGCTTTATTTTTCTTAATGGTGAGGCTGGATACAGGCCATTACCTGGTAATCCTTAAAAAAACCCTGTAAAGTAGATTATTCTTATTATCTTCAGACTGTAAATTACTGTGGCTTATTATCTCCAGATTGTACATGGCAGTAAATGCTGTGTGATGCTGCACAAGATCTCCACCAGAAAATAGTACCTTTTTCACTAGCATTATTATTGCCCATCAGCTGACCAAAAATGGCCCTGACTTCTGTGTGACCTAGAAAGAAAGTCAAATGACAGGAAAAAAGTGATGCTTGTCCTCTGGCAAACAGAAGGGCTATAATGGTGGTCATGGGCCACAGAAGCAATGGACTTAGCATATGGAACAGTCATGTCCTGGTTCATGCATGTTAAGTTGTGCCTGGAAAGCCTAACCCTTATCAATGGGAACTTTTTAATTACAAGGCAAAGGTTTATCTTCCACTAACCCAGTTTTCTTAATCTAGAAGACATTAATTTATTAAGATCAGTGTTATAAGACTTGTGTACTTGCACATGAAAGTTTATACCATGAATAATATGTTGTTGGTTTTAAAGGGGCCACGGGACTTAAACTTTGTTCTGCTACTTCAGACCAACGTGGATACCCCACCTGAAAAAAAAAAATCTCTGTTCGTGATGTTCTCACATCACAATGACAATGTAGTCAGCACTTCAAAGCAAAAGCTTGAATGAGGGCATGCATGAGATGGCTAGAGAGAACAGCTTGTTTTGAATGGCTTGTCTTTGTATTGCTGGAACAACCTTGTTTGAGTCAGCTTGAGGGCCCAGTGAAGCTAATGGTGTAGTGGTTAAAAGTGTCAGACTAGTATCTGGGAGACTTGGTTTCAAATTTGCACTCATACCACAGAACCTCCCTGAGTGACCTTGGGCCAGTCACTTTCTCCCAGCCTAACCGACCTCACAAGGTTATTGTGAGGATTAAATGGAGGAGATGAGAATGATGTTAGCTGCTTTGGGTCTGCAGTAGGAAGAAAAGCAGAGTAAAAATGAATCAAATGTATAAATAAGTAGTCCAATAATGCAGCAAAGCAAGAGATTTATCAAGCACCTGGCAAGGCGCCATATATAGCTTTGGGGAGGTCTCTGTTTAATTTAATAAGTCCCACTGTACAGGCCTGCTTTTAACAAAACCACTTTGCATCTCAACTGCAGTGCTCTGATATTGTGGAAAGAAAGTATTATTAAAAGTACTCTGCTTTCCCCCCCTAGAACAAAAAGTCCACTCGAGGAAGATTATCCACAGTCTCAGAAAACTTAAACCTCTCTCCTTCTGTGTTCTTAGTCACACCACTTCACAGCTGAGTATAATTTAATTTACGGAAACCAAAGCTTGCATGCTTAGTTTGGGTACAGTAGCTTTCATTGCCAGTGAGCTACAATTTAAAATGCGTTTTTGAACATCAGAGTCCTTGTGTGACAATTAAGGTACAAATAAATGATGAGATTTGATCAATTGCCTAGTCTTGGCAAAAAGCCCAAGGCCATCCTGATTGCTTCATACACTGAGCTAGGGGTGGTGAAGGGGCTGAAGCAACTTGATGGAGGAATGGGATGAGCACCCCCGCCACTACACAAAGCTTTGTATGAATGAAGTGCTCTGCATAAAAACTCAATTACACAGAAGCCAAGGTTGTTGGATTCCATCTGATCCTGTTTTGGAGGGGGTGAAATCATGTGACCTGGTCATCTCCACGATCAGGTATTCACATAAAGATCCTGGTTCCTACAAGAGACAACTGCCAGAAAGAAAGAATGGTTTTCTATCTGCTCCTTCCTCTTTGGCTTGATCTACAAGTACAGCAGAATTAAACTGTAGAATGCTGAGGTGGTAGCGGATAGTATTGTTTCAGGCTTTAGAGAAAGAAGACTTGAATTATAGGTTGGTCTCTAATTTGCCATTGCCGGGTAACATACTAGAGATGATGTTGGCAGAGCAAATTCAGTTGTTTATCAGTCCTGGGCTGGATCCAGTCCCTTTTAATCTTGATTCAGGTCTGACTCTGGAAATTATACAGCATAAGTTACTCTAGTGGATGGTTTCCATTTCCAAACAGATAAAGACAATGCTACTTTGCTAGTTCTATTGGACTTGTGTCTTTCAGAATGGTTGAGCATGATAGTTTGTTGAACAGTTTGGAGAACTATGGGTATAAAGAATATTTGGTCTTTGTGTACAGAGAGTTACCAGAAGGGAGGATGAATTAACAGCTGAGGATTCTTTCTTCTCCCGTGTGCTTTTTAATATCAGTGTCAGCCTGCTAAATTAGATCATCCATAGCTTTGGAGTTGGGGGCTATCAATGTGTAGAGTTGCAGTGATGGAAAGTAGGCACAAGCATAGTGGCCCTGCTCCCTGCTTCTGTGTGATCATGGGCTCCTACATGTGGAGGAGTTTCAGAGGGTAACTGTGTTGGTCTGTAGTAGAACAGCTAGATACGCATTCACTGGCATTTTAGAAGCCAACAAGATTTGAGAGTCAAAGCTCATATCCTGAACATCTTATTGGTCTCTAAGGTGCTACTGGACTCACATCTAGATGTGGAGGAATGTGCATGTGTATGCTGCCATCCTGGCATCAGGGATAAGGCCTATTGAATGTTCATGGACATGGATGCTTGTGCCTGTGCTCCATCTCCATGTGTGCATGCATATGCTCAGGACTTTGATTTGCTGCCTGTTTGTTTCTAGATTTGGTTTGAAGTGCTTACCATTAAAGCCCTTCACGTTTTGGGACACATGTATCTGAGAGACTCCGCTCTAGCCATCTGTTGTCAATCTAAGCAAGGAAATGCCTTTCTTGCGCCCATTTCCAACACTGACTTGGTGATCCCTGTTTTTTCAGGTGGGAACTATGAGTGACATTTATTGGGTGGGGATTTGTCTTTAAACCTACATGTTCCTGTTCCTGTGTCAAAATCAGAACACTTGCGTGCCCCAAGGCAGTGAAACAAATAGAATCTACAAGTGGAGACCCACAAGAAACCTGCGGGATAGTTATCCCATTCCTCACACTTTTGCTTCCTCCCTTCTCCCCCTACCTCTCTCACACTCTTTCTCCCTTCTGCCCTCCTTCTTACTCTTTCTCTCTCCTCCATGTATGTTAATTCCTCTCTCTTTCTGACCCATCATCATTCTCTTTGTTTTTCTGCCTCCCACCTCAAATCCCACCCTCCCCAGGCTCCACCTCTCAAATGTCCAGGAATTTCCCAACCTGGAATTGGCAATCCTATTTCCTTCCCACCCAACAGCAAACCTACCTTTATCTGTCTTCTGCTTTCCATCTCCACCCCCTCCCCCACAGCCTCTACCTATGAAAATTACAGTCTTTCTCCACAGTGGGGACTAAAGCAGCTTACATTATTATTTTCTTCTTGTTGTCTGCACAACAACCCTGTGAGGTTGGTTAGGCTGAAAGTTTGTGACTGGTCCAAGATCTTCCAGTCAGCTTCCACCGCAAGATGGGGATCTGAACCTGGGTCTCGCAGATCCCAATCTGAAGCTCTATCTGTTACACAATGGCTTTCATAGGGAGGCTGCTGATGAACAGTAGCAAAGCAGCTGGGCCTAATTAAGTCATGCAAATCAGGTAGTATCAAGTCACACAGAGGGTGCTGCCTAGGGATGCCAGCCTCCAGGTGGGACCTGGGAATCCCCTGGAGTTACTGCTCATCTCCAGACTACAGAGATACCTTTCCATGGAGAAAATGGATGCTTTGGAGGGTGGAGTTTATGGCATTGTACCTCACTGAGGTCCCTGTCCTCCCCAGGTTCCACTCCCAAATCTCCAGGAGTTTCCCAGCCTGGATCTGGATCTGCTGCTGGTGGCCAGGGGGGGTACTTGGCAATCCTAGACTGCTGCTAGTAACAACCCTACTTTTTACTGACAGAAACAGTTAGAACCTCCCCCCCCCCCCAGCATTCTAATCTCCTCACAGTTGATGCCTGGAACTGATGCCATTTCAAAAGGTATTGGGGGGAATTTAACGGCCACTGAAGGTTTTTTTTTAACTTTTTGGATTTTTCTGCAGACTGAGGAAGGGGCCTGACTATGTAGGAAAAGCTGTTGGGGTAGAGTGAGCTCTCTTTTGGCAGATATAAGCATTCACACAGAAAAAAGACCCCTCTCAGAATTAGATATATAGATAGTCCCACTAGTAGTTAAGCTCAGAATCGTTATTTTTAACATGTGCCTGCCTAATTCTAAGAGCATGAAATATGAACTTTGCCATAGCCAAAGTTACACTCCTATCATTGTCAACCAAAAGATATCACAAATGGAAATCATGTCTGCAGCAGGGAAACCTGCTCAACAAAGGCAGTATGCAATTGGCTCTTATAGAAGAGTGGAGGTGAAAACTAAATAGGAAATGGGATCTACATATGTGATGCTTTAATTGGAGGATGAAATCATCTCTGTAGGATAACTATGAATGCCCCAAAGGGGTATGTAGGGAAACATGAGTTTCTTATTAACCCATACATAAGACACACATAAAATTAATTAAAGCATCCCCAGGTTGAGAAGAAGAGCTAGGAGGGAACACAGACTAGAAAAGCAAACAAGAGTTGAGAAAAGCTGAAAGGTCACACAATGTGGCCTTTGGTTGTATTCTGAACTGGTGAGATTCAGTGGGGAGAAGTGTCAGTTAATATTGCTGTTTCATAGGTTCAGCCAAGGGTGTTTTGGGCCTGATCTATGCATGTAGCAGAATGAGGCTGCATAGTTCTGATGTGATAGAATGGATTATATTGATTCAGACTGGGGGATGGGATGATTTTGAATGGGCTTTGGTGCACAAAAATAAGTGCCCTGAAACACCCAGAGAGCAGGTTGAGAGAACTTTTCTTCCTACATTGAATTTACACATGATGCATTCACAAATGGTGTCATGTAATTGCTGCCTCTAAAAAAACCCAGTCTGCCCCTCCCCCTCCTTCAAGGCTCAAGGCAGTTTACAAAATGTCAAAGGCAAGACTGGAATGACTGCATAACCAATCAACAGGATATCACAACAGCAAATAGAAAACTGTCTGTCCTACCAAATCAGGATGGTTATTGGAAAGCCCTCCAGAACAAGTCTACCTTGCAAGGTTTCTTAAAGGCTCAAGGGGAGGATACTTTTCCAGCCTCCTCCTCTGACAGGCCATTCTATAAAGTTTGGAGCATCATTATTTCCTGACTCATTCCCTCTTTCCTCTGAGCCTGAACTCATCTTGAAGTCTCTAAGCCAGGTTCCAGAGTACAGATGTTAACAAATATTAGTAAATGTCATTCATTTTCCTATTTGCTTTCATAATTATTACAATATGTAATGGTAGCCACCCCTTAAAAAGGAATAGTTTCTGAAAAATGTCAAAACTGTTCTTTGACAAATAGTGACTAGTTTTCTCCTTCCAGTTCTGCTCACCGTAGCTGATTATACTTCTAATGGGGGAGCTCGACTGAGAGGTCTTCTCTACTTATTTTGAAATCTTTAAAGAAAAGGCAAATTCCACTTCATCAGTAACGCAAGGAAGCTTGCAAGGCAAAACACTCACATATTCTTAAGCAGGATTTAGTAGGCATGTATGAATTCTCTAAACAAATAATAAATAAAAAAACAGCAGTGTACTATACATTTCTTGCAGCAATGTTCTCCTTTGCTGTATACACTTCCCTTTGTTGTTCTCTTTTGCTGTCCATGATACTGTACAGCTTTAAATCCCATAGCTGAAACCCCAATTCAATCAAGTGATGTTCAGTTCTGTCTCATGGGGTTCTTAATGTTAATGATGTGATTGCAGTCTATTGAATTTCAAAAATTATGGTCCATTCATAAGATAAGATAATAGCTACTTAGTGAAATCTTTAAAATTTCATAAATAAATGCTGGTTCTCAGAAAAATGTTTTAAAGGCAGAGCTGAAAATCACCAAAAGGTAGTAGAGGTGGTATCAGTCATGAGATCAGAGACCTAAGCAAAACCCAAACACGTTAACTCAAATGAAAGTCTTGCTTCTTAGACCTTAGATGTGATGGTGGCAGCGCTAAAAGACAATTTAATGATAGAGGTGAATGGCTCGTTTTCGTTTAGCAAGAAGCCTATATTACAGGTGATCATGAACCTTACAACTAGTTTTGTACACCTCAAGAACTGAAATAACTCATAATACTCACAGCACAAAGAAGAATCAAAAGGACCATCTGCGTGGAACCCGGAGGCTTTTTAATTGTTAGGCACACTAATAATGAATGCAAAGGTAATTACTACAGCTGCAGGCAGCTCAATTGCTGAATGCACAGTGGGACACTTAAATTCCAGAAGAAAGATTTTATGTGTGATATATTTTTCTAGCTTGAGGAGTAGCTGTTTTGTTCTTGTTGGTGGGAATTTACACCAAGAGATTCGAGTTGCATTTATAATTACAGGATATGGGGCACCCGGCAGAAAACACGCATTATTTCTGTTCTCTCATGCGATTTCTTAGTTTAAATGATGCATCACTGACTATTTTGCGTGAGACATTTTGGACTCTTTTGGACCATGCTGTTTCAGTAGGTCTAAGTAACTTCCACAGTTTACTTCTGTGAGGAAATGACACAGTATAGGCCTGCAGCATGTACACTTTGGTTCCTGAGCAGAAGCTTTTATGGCTTTGGATTTGCCCAAATGAAAGAAAAAACAACGCTTGAAAGCTGCAGTAGGGGAGGGAATTTGGAACAAAGAAACAGCAGGTAGGAGAAGGGGCTTTCCACATCTCTGCTTTCAGCCATCTCCTCTAGAAAAAAAGGCTTTTCTTTTCAAAAATATTGGGATTAGTTTTTAAAGCAATGGGAACTCCATTAATTTTGTCGGTACAGAAACAGACAAATGATACTTTCTGCTTATCACCCTCCCCGTGTCCCAAGATTAAAATGGTAACATGATAGAAAAGATCAAAATAAGAAAAAGAGAAAGAGATGGACAGCTAAAAAAAATCATAAATCCTTAGATGCCTAATGATATCCTCATGCTTCAGGATATTCTTTCCACATTTTTTCCAAGTGGCAAACCAAACCTGTAGTGCATTATCTTTTTATGGAGTTAGGTGTGTCCTCCTCCCACACAGCTTGTCTCCAGTATAATTTTTGACTTCCAAGACTTGATTACAAATAATGCATATGGCTGTTAGCAATGATTGTAAGAGAAACCACTTACGGTGTTTAGGTCTTGGCTACTTTGCTAGGCTATAACCTAAAGTATCTGTCTGAAATGAAAGCTTTTCTAGGGTTTGACTCATGTAATGAAGTAAGTTACTAACCTCATTCAAACAGATTATACTAGAGGGCAACTCTGCAACAGATGTGTCACTATTACCTCTGGTACATTATGTCCAAGAGTATTTTTGATTATGATTTCCTATTTTAGCAACTCTTCTAGGACTCCAATAGAGTTCTGGTCTCTTGTTGCAAATCTAAGGGAAATGAAGAAACTGACAAAAAAAAACCCCTTCTTCCCCACTGTGAAAGATATTATATGCTATACTCCACAGTGATTCAAATCTGCTTGAAACAAGTAGTCAGCTCCTGAATACTCCCGGTTAAATGGGTTATCCAGTTAGTACAACTTCTTGGTGCTAACAAGCACGATCTATTAGAATGAAATAATCTTCTGCCTATGAGATAAAATATGCCGGTATGTTCTTGGGAAATAAATATTTAGTCGTTAATACTAAAAACAGGCAGGGGGTAGAAATCACACACACAAGAAAGGACAGCCCTTTAGCTTTTCTCCTTCTGACATTTGCTTCCCTGTATTATTTATTTATTTATTTTCATATTTGTATCCCACCCTTCCCACGGGCAAGCTCACTAATTAATTTTAGTGGCTGATTTTCCTAGCTTCTTTTGCTTCTCAACTCCTACAGTGTAGTCCTAAGCAGAGTTACACTAAGCCTATTGAACACATGAAGTTGCCTTATACTGAATCAGACCACTGGTCTATCAAGGTCAGCATAGTCTGACTGGCAGTGGCTCTCTGGGTTTTCAGGTTAAAGTCTTTCAAATCACCTGTCACCTGATCCTTTTAAACTAGAGATGCTGAGGATTGAACCTAGGATCTTCCGTATGCAAAGCAGATGCTCCACCACAGCCACGGTCACTCCCCCTCCACATTGACTTTAATGGACTTAAAAGTATATACTTCTTAGGATTGCAATGATGAATGATGGAACACATAGCTCAACATCATTTACATTTATACATGGCTATTGTGTGTACTCTGTTCATTGCTTTTGACTGCTTTTTGCTGCAACAAATGTGAAGGGGACCCAGAGAGGATTGATAATTATGTTCCAGGAAGCCAAAAAGGCATGACTGGCTGCCCATCAACTAATCCAGCAATGGAGCAAGACAAGCAACCCCAGCCGATGGCTGTATGCTAACTGTCAGCCTGATCCTGCTAACCAAGGTCATTTTCTATAATAGTCAGATCTTGCAAAGCGGTAATTAGGGTGTTGCGGCAAGATAAACAGCCTTCCCCTCTCTTTTCCTTAATTTCTCTCCCTCTTTTCCACACTTTTCTCATTTTTTTCTATCTCCCTCCATCTAATTTTTCCCTGTGCTCCCTCCTTTATTTTCACTTTTTGGTCTCAAGACCTTCCCATCCCTATCTTGCTTGGTGACAGGACATGCTTAAGAGTAGTATAGTAGCAAACGTTTGTTAATACTATGAACAAGAGGGGAGGGGAGAGTTAATATTTCCCAATGATCTAACAAAGTAGTAAAAAGATGCTTCCGCCCTCCTCCACCCTTAAAATGCATGGTAATGTAACATTAATCTGTTTTAGTGGTTATACATGTGGAATAGGCACTGGGTTGTTAATCATTATTGTGCTACATGAAAAATTATGTAATTTTTAAATATAATTAAAAATTAGATTTGTAACAAATACCATACACAGTCTTTCTCCCCAGTGGGGACCCAAAACTATATTGTTCTCCTCTCCTCCACAGTCTTATAAGGAAGGTCTGGCTGAAAGTGTATCACTCTACAACCTTCCATGGCAGGTTGGGGGTCTGAGTATTAGAGACACATGACATGTTGCTTAAAAGCTCTCTTGTTACATGGTGTCCCTCATGAAGATAACCTGGTTCAGTGTGTTCCAATTCCCTTTATTTTTGGCACTGTAACTTCCATCATCATTCTGGAACTGATGGCCAGTTTTTTTGCTTACAGATAAGGTCTAAACTGGCATTTGAGACTGGGGGATTTGGTTGAGAAATAGCCCACAGGGAAGATGGAGCTGTGTAAATATGACATGCCAATGAAAAGATGGGGAATGATATGGACCACATAGGGACTGAGCTGTCAGGTGGTGAAGAGGGGGTGGAGGAAATGCAGAGAATCAGGTAGCCATGGAAATGAGTTTGGCTGTGCTGAGACTGCTGAAAAGTTGAAAAAGTATCTTGGTTAATATACGTGTAGAAGAGATGAACAAAGTTTGAGTCTAGCGGCACCTTTAAGACCAACAAAGTCTTAAAGGGTATAAACTAAAGTCTGGGTATAAACTTTCGTGTGCATGCACACTTCTTCAGATGATATTTCTGGATAAAGACTGTTTCCCGAAGATTAGAATTATTCCACAACTCTTGGGAATAAATATTACTAGAATGGCTAAATAATAGGCATCCCTCTGCACCAGCCCCTTGACCTTAATCATTTGACAAATTAAAATAATTATGCAAGATCAGTAGTACTTCAAGCCTGTGTTATTGTTGCAAAATATGTAAAAAGATTCTAGATCATCCAGTACACCTTTGAATGCAGTATGCCTTTGAATAATAACCAGCTTTTTCTTAACAAAACAGTAATGATTTGGGGCATTATTGTACCTCTACCCCTTCAGTTTTGGGATCCTGTTGTTCTTTTTTAATTTCCTGGTGCCATTATGAATGCACTTCCCTTTCCTGGGTTAGTGGTTTAGTTTCTTTTTTTTTAATGTGGTGAGAAAGTCTCATAATAGACCAGAATGTAGGAAACTTATTGGGATGATGGACAGTACAAATATTTATGAAAAGCATAATGGGAAACGAAGGGCGCGATCATACGGACCCATTAGCCACATGAGAGGGACGACTCACCAGCGGATCAAAGCAGCGCAATCACACCAGCACATCTGGAAGGTGTCCCGCAACCGTCGGCAAGCCGTCGCAAGCCATTTTGATCTGCCGGAGAAATGAAGTAAAAAACTACTAAGGAAAATGCAGTAGCAAACGTTTTGCTGCGGGCCACAGCCGGACTTTCCTCGTGTGATCATTCCAGCACAAACTTGTGGCATTGGGGATAGTCTGATCAGGCTATCCCAATGCCATGCCATTGTTTTCCCCCCTCTCAGTATACTCATCATCGCATACTGCCATTGGAAGCCCTGGGTGGAGAAGCAATTCATTGATCCCCCGTTTAAGCGAATCGGAAACTAACAGCAACCCCCCCCCCAAACTTGTCTGCAGTTGCATCTGATCATGCAACAGCTAGTTGCCCCAGCAGTTTCATCGGCCTGTGTCACGCAACTGTGGGTCAAATTGCTCCAGGGCAAAATAGCCTCGCTTCCCCCTGGTTTGTCTCATTCGTGTGGCTGTGGCCTTAGTAGTGTCTCTTCAAAGAAGTCCAGATTTTCATGCAAAGTGAAATGCTAATCAGCAACAAGACACTGGATGGGATGTGAACTAGATCACTTACGATACATTCCAAGGGCATATAAAAGTTCAGTCATTTGCAGTAATAGCCATTTTGCTTTTCATTTATTAATTTTTTAAAGCATAATGCATTAAAAAGTGATATCCAGTGGGTACAGTAAGGCTAAGTTGCTGTGATGACTTATAGTTAAGATGGGCCTCAGTTAACTCAATGCCACACCATGTCACCTTACATCAGTGTCATGAGCTGACCTCAGTACATCCAGCAATGGAGCATGGACTGGCATGCTACTACTTTGGCAGCAACCAATGTGACCATATGCTTGAGCAGAGGAATAGTGAGACTGAAGTGTGGCTGACATCAAACAATAAAAACTCTAATGAAAGATCAAGAAGGGTAGCCATGTTAGTCTGTCTGTAGCAACAGAAAAGAGCAAGAGTCCAGTAGCACTTTAGACTGAAGAAGTGAGCAATGACTCATGAAAGCTCATACTCTGCCAGATATTTTGTTAGTCTTTAAGGTTCTACTGGACTCTTGCTCTTTTCTACAACTCTAGTGTAAGTCCCAAGAGGCTGTTGGCATCATAGGATTCCCTCCCATTTTGCTTCAACAGTGTGGGAGCTGTTGTGGCATGTTTTCTATGTTGCACTGCTCATTAATATCAGAAGAAGTTTCTGTGTCTTGGTGCAACACAAAGATGGGAAAAGTATTATAAACTTGGGTTATTGATATATTGGTGTGCTATGGCAAGGAGATAAATGAAAAGTATTCTCCAAGCATTTGGGATCACCCTTGATGGGACTTGTAAATACATAATTGTGCTCTTAGCTTAACTATTTTGTTTTCAAAGTATATATTCAAGACTAGAAAACATAAAAACTAATCTCTTGAAGAAAAAAAATGTTAGGAGAAATTTCTTTAATGTGGGGGGTTGGGAGAATCATTCCTACTTCTACAACAAACTAATTTCTGACAGGCACAGAGATGAGTCAGACAGGATAAAAGGGTCCAGTGTCAAGCCAAGGGTCAGATAGCCAGAGGAAGGTAACCAGTCCACAGGCATGGCAGACACATGTTCAGGAGAAGTTATATACATTCATTTCATGAAAACTAACATAGAAAATGCCATAGAGAACAATCACTTGATTAATCTTGCTATGATTAATCTTGATTTTCTCTTCTCTCTCAGTTGAGATAGCATGGTAAATGCCTGCTAATCAAGCTGCAGTTCTGCTTCACTAAAAGCAATGGATGTTTTGCCATTTCTTTTAAAAAAGGATGGAACTGAGGTTGTAGAACTGAGCACAAGAAACATTAATTTTTCCACTCATACTGGAATGTTCACTCCACAGTCATGCACGATTTTCTCATTTGCACGCAATTCAGTTTGGATTTTTCAAGTCAGTGAAGCTCCACAGTTTTGCATAATGAGATGTATACATGTACTGTCCCCACATTCTACTGGAAGGATTTTCATGGTAACCTCCACAGCTGAGCAGCTTCAACACATGTTCTGTCTGGCCCAGCTTTGACAGAAGTCAAACTGCCTGTTGGTGTTAGTGAAATGTAATTTTTCAGTGAATTCATTATGCATTCATGAGGTAATGGTGAAGCCTCAACAGTTTTCTGCTAAATGAGGTATAACAGACTAACCCTAATGACCTTTTATCTATTGACCTAATAATGACAGCCATAAGAACAAACCATAAGAACACTGGATTATTTTCTAGATCAGAAACTTGGCAGAGTCTCTGGATTTCATGCCATAGTTTTCAGCTTGCCTTAAATTGGCATTACCTCTTGGGAATAATAACAGCTTTAAATTCTATGCTCATATTTAGGAAACTTTACAAATAATTTTTAACAACTTACTTGAATGATCAGCAAGGATATGAACATATAATAATGTCTGACAAGTAGACTAAAGCATAGGGAAGGAGTATATATTTAAAAAATAAATCAGTCTCTCTGTACTGTTATTTAGGGCAATCTGTTAACTGGGGTTTTACATCCTTCTAGCAGCCAGCAGAGGCACTGGAGAGGAGTTCCTCTTGCCCAGATCAGTCCTGTCTCAATGGTACAAAGTGAGGGAGTCCTGTTTGGTCATCTGGAAAACCTTAAGTCAGTAGAATTAGGGTGGTTTTACTTGTGAGTCCTTGCAGCAGAAAGCATAATGTTCCAGTCACCATGTCTTAGTAAGGAGAGCAGTCTCCCACTTTCCAGAATGTGTGGGATGGCAGTCTTTGGACATATCACATTTAGGCAGGGAATCATGTATGGCGTCCAGAGATGTAAGGGCTAGAGATGCACTGCAGGTATTACAGGTCTCTTTCTTTCTCAGCAGCTGTCTGCTCAAACTGCCCATGGAGCTGAGCAGAGGAAAAGCTGAATTTTCAATGATGAGTCAGAGTCTGTCACATCACAGTTGCACGATCAGTATCTATGGAAGTTATATTTTGTTTTTACTGTGGAAATAGTTATGAGGTCAACTCCAATACCCCTACAGGGCTGGCTATTGTGTTGCCCCAGGGCCCTCCATTCTGCTGCCCCGACAGGCTGCAAGGAATTTCTGCAGTGATCACAGATGGGTGGCAGTGGCACAAAAGAAAGTTATGTACCTCCTCTTACGTTGCTTAGGATCCATCTTTCCCTGATACTGTTCCTGGCTAGTGTCATGGTTACATATTTATTTATATTTATTTATTTGTTAAATTTATATCCCGCTCTCTCCACCAAGGCAGACTCAGAGCGGCTCACATCATTTAAAATAATACATCAACATTAAAATCATACATCAACATTAAAATACTATTTATACAAGGTCGGCAGCATTCCAATTCAATAGAAGGATCCAAATAACAATCCCATAAATCTCTAAGTGCAGATAATAGTGCTAACAAACGAACAGGCAATGCCAATAGACGGGCTGGCAGATGGAACTGGGCCAGGGCTAAGATGTTTGCCTTGGGCGGCCCCTACCCAAAGGCCTGGTGGAAGAGCTCCGTTTTACAGGCCCTTATTTACATGGCTTATCTGGGTGGTGAATTGGTTCTGATACCCTTCTACTCATGCATCTTTTTCTTGGACTTGCTGTTGAGAACTCAAGGGTCAGTGGAGGTCACCACTCTCTCATAGGATGCCCATTGAAAGTTCTAGATGAATGGGAATTCTCTACACAAGGGGCCTTGTAGACTGGTCTAGGAGGTTGTTCCCAACTGACTACTTTTTATCTAACTTACCTAAAATTCTGTATGGTGTTCTGTTCTGGTATTCCTGGGAAACTGCCCTGACCACCATCCTAGCCAGCAGAGCATACCCAATATTTTCACTGTTTGAATCAAGATCTCAGATTCCCCATTTCCTGGAGTTCCTTGATCAAATAGTTAGGGAAGAGTAGAATAGGAATCAAGGCCCACTAGCTAGTGAATAGACTATGTTGTTCCTCTAGAAGGAATGGAGTATTGAAAAATCCCCCCCAGTTGCTTTATCTGAAATGTTGCTATTCCATGTGAGAGCTCCCTGTCCATATGTACTCCAAGTTAAAAGTTTCTGCTCTGTCTTCTACTATTGAGACTCTGTTGGCAGATCTTTGTTTTTCAAAACTTTGGTTATGTAGGCTGACAATCTTGCTGCCAGTACTAACCCAGGCACACTACTGCACATATCATAAGAATGTAGAGAATATTCAAGAGTTCAAATGATTGTCTATTGATTGTTACTGGCATTCCAGGAATCTTTGGGAAATATTCTTTGGGATTTTCCAGGAAGAACAGGTGAATTGTTAACCACTAAGCAGAATTGTAGAAACAGGTGTTCTAAATCTAATTTAATTGATAACAAAGAATTTTCTAATTGGGAGAGGTGTTCTTACATCAGCTTTTTTAATTGGGATGGCATGGAGCACCACAGTCAAAGTTAAAAATGTATAGTGAGATCCTTTGCTTCAAAGAGTACTAGAAATAATTGGTCAAGATATTTTTAGAAAAGCCTAATTGAGGTGAATGAAAGGATAGTTGTACTGTAAGAGTATATACCCCAGAGAGCACTACGGTCTGGGGCCCAACATTGCTTGGTTATACTGGGCCCCAGAGAAGCCAGGCTTGCTGCCACTAGGGAGAGAGCTTTTTTGGTGGTGGCCCCTTACTGGTGGAATGAGCTCCCGGAGGAGACCAGGTTCCTGCGGGACTTGGGGCAGTTCCGCAGGGCCTGCAAGACGGAGCTCTTCCGCCAGGCCTATAAATAGGGGCTGCCACCTTTCTATCTTGCCTCCCCCACTCTATGACCAGCAATGATCAGCCATAGATAACATCATCCGGAGTCAGAGGCAACTGACAACTGGTGCCAGGAAACAGCAGGGGTCTACACAGGATGCCATCCAACAGATTATTGAGCACTTTATTTGTAAGCTGTATTGTTTTAATTGTAATTGTTAAAATGTTTTAACTGTTTTAATGTATTTATGAATCTTGGCTTGCCAAGTCATGTAAGGTGCTCTGGACCTACTAACGCGGGGAGAGCAGCCTATAAAGCAAACAATAAATAAACAAATAAATAAATAAAGAGAGGAAACCCCCTCTTCTGATTTGTGTGTTTTTAGACTTTATATTTTGTTTAAAGCTGAATATTTACTAAGATTATGGTATAGGATATTTGTAAGAGCAGCAGCTAGCTGAAATATTAATTTTAAACTTTGCTAAAGAATTATCAAGCTTATTTTTAAGGCAGAAAGGTGCTTGCTTAAGAGAAACAGTTATACGCTTAGAACTAACCTGGCAAAGATCCACAGGCTAAGCTAAAAAAGGATGTCAAGAAGATTGATAGGGTTGAATAGAAGTTCAGTTGTATTCCCTATGAAGAATAGATCTAACTTATTGTGTGCTTTTAAAGAACAGTAAAAAGATAGCAAAGAATAACTGTTAAAAAGTAAATATCCCTGAATGTTTATAGCTGAGAATGAAAGCTTATAGATAAAATGTTTTTAAATGTTTATTAAGAAAGAGAAAACTAGTTAAGTTTTTAATAATTAATAAGGAACTGCGTTTGAAACTAACAAGCTGCTAACAAGTGTGATGTGGTTTATGGGGTTGCAAAGAGTCAGACTTGGACAACAACAACAAGCAGAAAGTTGGGAGATGTTCCAAGAAGTTTATGAAGTCACAGGAATTAATCATGCACACCTGTCATTCATTAGAAGTCAATTAAAATGTGCTTATAAAGAGTTTAGTATTTAAAACAGTGCTATTTTTCATAATCCAATGTATCCTTTATATATTTTCAATAGAAATAACCTATAGAATGATATTAAGAATATTGTTATACTTTTATATGCATATATCAATGTAAAGAAACCATTTTTGTAATGAAAACATCTACATTTTGTATTGAAAATGAACTCAGACTGAGAGTTCATTCAAAGGTGAAATGAATCTAGGTAAGTAGCCAAGAAAATGAGCATCTATATTAATCAATTTTAATGAAACAAGCACCTGCATTGGAAAGTTGAGATGCGGCCAAATAACATCTTATTTGTTAAATATGCAATTGATGACTGACCAGTCAAAGAAATCTAAACTGAGCATGTGCAAATGATGTCAGCAATGTTGTAAAGTGAGGAGGAGCAAGAAGAGCATATAAGCAAGATCCTTGCTATAACTCACTGAACATCCATACTGAATTCTTAGCTGTGACATGTTCCTTTATTCAAATAAATTCTTTTCCTACTCTTCATTGCCTGGAATTGCCTGTCTTACTGTGTGGTTTATTGGCTAGCCACACAAGTCAAAGAACCTTAGTGCCCTCAGGGCGTTGCCTTCATGAACTTAAGAAGAGCCCTGCTGGATCACACCAATGGTCGATCAGGTCCAGCAAAACGTCTCACACAGTGGCCAACTGAGCCAGTTTGGTGTAGTGGTTAAGTGCGTGGACTCTAATCTGGGAGAACCGGGTTTGATTCCCCACTCCTCCACTTGCACCTGGCTGGATGACCTTGGGCAAGCCATAGCTCTGTACCAGCTGTTCCCTCAAGGACAGCTTGGGAAAGAGCTCTCTCAGCCCCACCTACCTCACAGGGTGTCTGTTGTGGGGAGGGGAAGGGAAAGGAGTTTGTAAGCCGCTCTGAGACTCCCTTGGGGAGTGGAGGGCGGGGTATAAATCCAATCTCTTCTTCTTCTTCTTCTTCTTCTTCTTCTGGAGGGCCAACAAGAGGGCATAGAGGCCAAGACTTTCCCCTGATGTTGCCTCCTGTCTCTGGCCTTTATTCTCAACATCTAATGTGGCAAGATATGTTAGATATAGTTTAGTAAAGCATATCACAATGTGAACTGATGGAAATGTGAGTACCCATTTTTAAACAGAAATACATTGCTTAACAGATGTTTTATTTTTTGAATTGTGTATACTCTGCTATCAAAATCCCATGCCAAAATCACTTATATTTCACATGAACAGAAGTCTAATTATATGGTCTTATTATACACACATTTCTTTATCATTGTTTATTTTGTATTATGTTCATGCTGGCTATTGTAGTAATGGGTTGTGAAAATGAACTATTCAGAGCACAAAAATACTTTCCTCTGACTGTTCTTTTTTTTTACTTCCTAGCTTCAGAGATTTAAATGTTTGCGATATATTTTCATAAGGTCCAGAAACTTGCTTTTAAAAAGTGAAATGTTCAGGATCCAGCAATCTGGGTACAACAGAAGAATGGAACATAAGAATTCTGGTTATAGTTAATATGTTTACTCCTTGAAGAGCTTAAAATGGAAGTTCTTCTGTGCTGCTACTGTAGCTTCCGTGCAGATAGAAACTAATGCCATACCAATACCTGTTGGGTACTTTTAACATTTTTTGAGCTGGATTCTTGCTAAAACTGTCAGCAGAATGATTTCACAGAAATCTTTCACAGATTGGAATCATGCCAGCAGCACTTTATTCATCAAGGGAAGAAAAGCCCACATACCGTAATCACTGCAAATAACCACTGTGACCTATATGAGAACTGGTCTACAGAATAGATGAAATAGACTTACCATGCTGTGATAATAAAAAATATGCCATTGTTATTCCTTGGGTGGCAGTTTTACTGCTGAGGCACCTGCTATGAGGCATCCCAATCTTCTGTGATTGCTGCCTTGTTGTATCATGATGCAGGCAGTTCATTCTGGATTTTCATAATGTAAAATAAGGAAAGCCCGCCCAAGATCCCAAACAGAAAGATTAATTACAGCAGAAAGGGATCTTAACATTGCCTGTTTGTTACCCAAATTGATAGTCTCTTAATTAGTTGGGAGAAATTAGCTTTAACTGGAGACACAGCAAGAGGTGGGTAACTGGGGATCTCCACCTATGTATACCACAATATTCCCTTGGAGAACACTCAAAATAAACCAGTCTGGAACTCAACTGGAAAGGTGTTTTATTATAAAAGAATGAAAGAGAAGAAGAAGAAGAAGAAATTGGATTTATACCCCGCCCTTCACTTGTAGTCTCAGAGCGGCTTACAAACTCCTTTCCCTTCCCCTCCCCACAACAGACACCCTGTGAGGTAGGTGGGGCTGAGAGAGCTCTGAGACAACTGTCCTTGAGAGAACAGCTGGTACAGAGCTATGGCTTGCCCAGGGTCATCCAGCAGGTGCAAGTGGAAGGGTGGGGAATCAAGCCCGGTTCTCCCAGATTAGAGTCTGTGCACTTAACCACTACACCAAACTGACACCAAAGAGCAAAACATACACACAAAACACACAAACTGGCTAGGAGGGAAATAAGGGAGGAGCAGGGAGAGAGATTTTGGAGGGGTGATATTTACCAATCCAGAAGAATGAGGTCTGCAGAGATCAGCAAAACGGCCTGCATTTCACAAAGAGAGGGGAGGACCCACACATAAGTGGGGGTGTATGTATGGAGCCAAGAACACACACACACACACACTATATGGAGCAGAGTGCTGGCAGTTATAGGAAAAAATTGCCCTGGGGCTGTCTGACGTGTTTACTGCAGAAACAATACCTTGATTGGCTTTTTGGAGGTAGACAAAGACCTTGAGAAACTCATGATAGGTTTACTTAGACTATAGGCATTAAGTGTCGCTTGATGATCCTTGAGTTCAGAATGGGAGAAACTACCATGTTGTATGAATAGCACTAATTAGGGTGGATTGCCAAGGGAAAGTGTGACTGGGTGTGGATGAGGTCAAGTCAAGGTAAGGTAATGTTTTCTCAGGAAACCAATGATTTAAATTATGTATCTCATTTAGGGTGGGGAAGAGGGTTGTTAGCTTGTCACCCTTTCTGTCTCACCTGCCAAGATATGTGTCTGGGCGTGCCTCTGGCTGACATTCATGTTCTGTTTCAGGTTGTCTCCATTTTGTTTTTATTTCTAGGCCAGGCAGTGCAGTGCACATATATTTTGGGGTGATATTAAAGAAGAGAATCTCTCTCTCTCTCTCTCTCTCAGTGCCAAACTGCTTCCCTCTATGGGAGGAGGGGTCTAACCAGGGCTTTTTTTGTAGAAAAAGCCCAGCAGGAACTCATTAGCATAATAGGCCACATCTATCAGCAGAAACTCATTAGCATATTAGACCACACCCCTGACAGCGCAGCTCCCTTCCAGGATTGGTTTCCCCAGGCGCCCTGCAGCTGCAGTTTAAACTGCCTTCCCTCCCTGGATTGGCTTGGCTTCCCCAGGCACCCAACTGTTTGCAAGGCACCTGGGGAACCCAGGTGGAGGGGGGAGGCTGTAGGTGTGGCCAACTTGGAAGCCAGCTGGAACTCCGTTCCTGTGCATTCCTGCCCAAAAATAGCCCTGGGTCTAATTGCTAATATGTTCCTCTGTAACACAACCAGATCCCTGCAGGGAGATGTCACAGTAAAAGATAAGAGACAGATCCAATTGGAAAATAGCTGAGATAATAGCCTTACTTAGGTGTCTGATCACACTGCCATAGGGCTGTATCCAAATGTCTGCAGTGAACACCATGTGCAAACAAAAGGCAGGACCCCAGTGATGTCTATCAAAGCTACATGCGTATACTTGTTCATATGTAGAGCTCGCTACAGAGATTTCGGATTTAACAAAGGTTAATGCAGCAGTATTTGGTCTTTATCGGGCTACTGTATCATGCAGTAAAGCAGACTTAATGTGTAAAGTTTTGTATTCATTAGTTTTTCTCTGTGTATTATCACTGAATTAGGAAAAACAAACAAACCAGCAGATAATGGAATATCGCAAGAAGGGGGCCCTGTTAATCTTTAACCACAGACTTTATTCAGCATAACTCTCAGCAAATGTGACTCAGATTGTGGGTCAAGTCAACAAAACAGATATGTCTACTTGTTAACACAAAAACATTAGAGTGAGTGCATTTGGAAAACTGGTGTAGTGTGGTTCATTTCACAGTGTTGGCATAATGTGTGTGCTCTATTACTGACAGTTCCTGAAACCAATGACAGGATCTGACAATTTCTCAACCAACTGATGTTTCTCCAGCCAACTCTGATCTTTCACCACGGGGGGAGGTGTACCATCCTTTTGTGCCACCTTTCTAAAGAAAAGAAACATCCTCATTTCACTCAGACTTGGACATTTATGGTATTTTAAGCCCACCTCTCTCCAAGCCAGAAACTTGACCAATGAACTCTTTTTTGGTCCTTCCCAGAATGCTGTTCAAGAACCGAATCCCCAGAGGACACTTCTGGTCATTCCAAAATCAATTGTTGGATTCGTATTAGTTACAAACTGATTGGGGGTGTGTGATTTGATCATTTTTGGCACTTTTTGGATCACTACCTCCTGATTCCAAGATTTTGATAGCCATGTATCTGTTTGCAAGAACACAGAGAGCACAAGCTGTATTCAACAACGTATGATGCCACTAGAATGTGCAGACTGTCTGTTAGGAAGTGCAGCTATATTTTGCCATCTGTTATCAAATTTTTCCCAGTGGCTGTCTCTTTCCTTTCCCTGTGAAAATGACTGCACTTTTTTTTTGCTGCAACTTAAGCAAATTCTTGGGTCGGGCTAATTGCAAGTCCAGCCATTCTTTCTTACTATCTTGCTCTTGTTAATGAGCCCACCTGTACCATCCACTGCTCTGTTCAACAGCTCTCCTTAAGTGAACCATCTCTACTAATCCCATTGCTTGTGACAAAAGAAAGAAAAAGTCAAAATACCATCAGTTCTATGAATATGACCTTGATGAAAAGAAACCGCTGCTTAAACTGAAAAATGTTACTGGCTCAAGGGCTGTGGTCACACACACTGAATAATTCACTTTCAATCCACTTTCCAAATGGATTTTGCCAGTTCACAGACAGTAAAATCCAGTTGGAAAGTGCACTGAAAGTGGATTATCTAATGTGTATTACCACAGCCAAGATCAGGATTGTTAGTTGGAGCTTTTGAGAAAGGCTGGTCAAGAAAGTAAAGACAGAGTACTTCTTAAGGTTCAACTCCTTGCTTCTGAACATTAGGCCTGTTCAATTTCCACAGGCATAAGCAGTGAAGGCAGCCACTCAGTGATTGGACCAGTGCATACTTTGCACTTCAGATTGTTGTTTTATATGAAAGTTTTCTGTGAAATTCATCTGCACAGCAACTTTGTTAGATGTGGTCCTCTTCTTTGTCTCCTTAAAAATAGCACGGTGTTGATGCTGAATAGGTATATTTCCAGTACCACCTTAGTTGATCTTATTGCTTTCACTGCTACATTGTGTGACCTCAGGGGCTTGAGATTGTTTCACTTAATGGTTTCACTGGAACCATTTCAATTGTGTTGCCTATGCATTTTGTAAATCCAGTAAATTATACTCTGTGTTTCATGCTGTAGTCTTGGCAGTTCCCAAACATGGAAGACACTTCATTTTGGTTGCATCCCATGGTGTCAATGAACCCTCTGAACTGTCTCAAGCAATTTACAAAATTAGCTGGAAAGGGGCATCAGCAAAAGGCTGAAATTCTCATGATCAGGCATAACCACACACAGGGTAAGTTACCTTGGTAAGCACAAAATACAGGTCTGAACTTACAAAATATTATAAACCCAATTGTCATGCTAGGATTTCCCACTGCAGGATCATCTGGGGGTACATTTGCCCCCCTTACTGTAAGAATATAATCTTTTGCCTTTGCTTTCCAGGATATTTCCAGTCTTTTTTTTTAAAAAAATTCTCTTTTTATTATAATTTTGAATTCTGAATTCATATTATAGTACAAACAGTTCAAGTAATGCCTAAGCTCCCATAACAGCAACACAATAATTAAAAACAGAGCAAAAAACCAGAAGAATAAACATAAATACAAAACTCCTGGAAAAATTCAAATACAAATAACCTGAGACATTGTAATAAAAGACCTTAATCCAAGACCAGTTTAATATTTTCCCAGCTAAATGCTGTATTAGGTATCAAACTATGTATTTCATTCATAGAGCTTTATTATTTTCCCTGCCCATGTGGTTTCATCTATTTTAGATAGAAAATAACAGAACCATTTAAGAACAGCAGAACTTCCACATGATCCAATACCTAATTTTAAAAATATATTAAATTATGATAGTAACGTTTTTCAGATAGTACATCATGTTCTGATAAATATTGTACTATAGGGAACCAAAGAATAAATGGAAATAAGTCTGAAGAAGTGAGCAGTGACTCACAAAAGCACATGGGTAAAGGTTTCCCTTGCTCGAAAGCCAGTTGAATATGACTCTAGGGATGTGGTGCTCAGCTCCGTTTCCAAGCTGAAGAGCTGGTGCTGTCCAAAGACGTTTCCGTGGTCATGTGGCTGGCATGACTAGATGCTGAGGTGCATGGAATGCTGTTACCTTCCCTCTGAAGTGGTACTTATTTATCTACTTGCAAATTCTTGCTTTCAAACTGCTAAGCTGGCAGGAGCTGGGACCAGAGATGGGAGCTCACTCCATAATGCAGCACTCGGGTCTCGAACTGCTGAAATACTGACCTTCTGCTCTGCAGTTCAGCATCTTTACCCACTTGAGCCACTGCAGCTCCCCCAAAGCACATACCCTACCACAATTTTGTTAGTCTTTAAAGGTACAACTGGAATCTTACAGTTTCTACTACTATTAGAAACCACAACATTCAAAAACCAGTGGGGGGACATTTAAACCTTCCAGGAATCCAGGGCATTCAGTTGCTGACCTAAGAGTAGAAGTTCTCTTACAAAGGAATTTCAAAGGGAGATTTGAAAGAGAGACTGAATTGCAACTGATCACAAAGTTCAAGACCATGCAAACTCCTGGACTGAATTGAGACCTAGGTTTCTTCTCTCACTGCCAATGCCTGCTATTGTCATTTGGCATCTGAAATCACTTTACTCTCCAATATATAAGAACAGATGGACTCACATTCCAGCAGTATATGTTTCCACAACAGTATGTGAAACTTGGCCAGACTGAGGCTTAGCTTTCTTACACTGCAAAATGCAAAGGCCAGTTTTCCCAACAACTTTCTTTCATATCCCAGGGCTGCATAATAAGTTATGTTGCTGCACATGTTACTGCTCTGTTAAGCACACAGCTTATAAGGGTTTTCTGATTGCCTGTCCATTGTGCCCTCTGAAGGAGGATTTTTGGTTGTTTTTATGTTTGTCCTTATATCTTCTCCTGTGAGGCTGTCTGAAGTGCTTCATTTTGTTTGCAGTCATTGTCTATATACTAGCAGGCTTATGTTCACAACCTCTCTTTTTTACCTTTTTGGGGGACATACCAGAGGACGTGGCCTTGAAGGTATGTTGGTCCCAGACTACTCAAGGCCTTACAAGGTCAGTCCCAAAACCCTGTACTTGACCCAGTACTCCACTGGAAGCCAGTGCAGCTGACACAGCACAGGTTGAATATGTGATGTCTATGACATTCCTATCAGGACTCACATCACTGCATTCTGGATAAGCTGGAGTTTCTGGATCAGTCTCATGGGCATTGGGCAGGCCAGCATAAAGCAAGTTACAATATGGAGGTGACCATTGTGTGGATTACTGTGGCTAGGTAGGGCTGAGACAGGAAAGGACCAGCTGCCGTGCTTGGCACAGATGGAAAAATGCCAGCTTGGCAACATTCATGATCTGGGCCTCCAGCCCCGGGGCCCCAGCCCTGACCCCCCCCCCAGCCACAGAACTTCCATCTTGGTTGGATTCAGTCTCAGTCAACTCTTCTTCAACCATCCTTAGCCAGGTTTTGTGGGGTAGTATTTGGGTGTCCACCCATTTAGAAGAGAAGAGATTGGATTTATATCCTGCCCTTCACTACCTGAAGGAGTCTCAGAGTGGCTTGCAATCTCCTTTCCCTTCCTCTCTCCACAACAGACACCCTGTGAGGTATGTGGGGCAGAGAGAGCTCTTTCAAGAACTGCTCTTTCCAGAACAGCTCTGAGAGAACTGTGACTGACCCAAGGTCATGCCAGCAGTTGCATGTGGAGGAGTGGGGAATCAAACCCAGTTCCCCCAGATTAGAGTCCACAGTCCTAACCCCTACACCAAACTGGCTCAGATATTAACAGAGATAGCTGGGTGTCCCAGCCCAAAACTCCACATCACCTGGATGAAGGGACAAATATAGAAGTTGAACAATATCAGGGAGAGAATTGCCCCCTGAGGGACCCCACTTGTTAAGGGGTACCTAGTTGACATCTTCTCCCCTAGCACTACCCTCTGTCTCCAACCAAGGAGAAATGAGGTAAGCCACTTCAAGGTCACCCCATGGATTCCCATGTTATCAAGGCAGTGGGTCAAAAATCTGTGGTCGACCATGTTGAATGCTGCTGTGAGATTAAGTAATAACCCACCTCGGTCGAGCTGTCTGAAGAGATTGTCTGTAAGTATAATCAGCACCATCTCCATCCCATGGCCAGGGTGAAAGCTGGACTGGAATGGCTTCAATTCTGATGTGTTATCCAGGAAACTCTGGAGCTGCTTGGCTACCACTCTCTCAATTATATTCCCCAGAAATGACAAATTCAAAACTGGGTGGTAATTGGAGGGATCTGTAGGATCCAGAGATTTTTTTTCAAGAGCGGTACCACCACAGTCTCTTTCAGCACTGCTAGATAGACCCCTGATTTCAGGGACAGATTGATAACATCCACCAGGGGACCCCATATTCATTCACCAATGGCTTTTACCAGCCATGAGGGACAAGGGTCCAAGAGGTATGTGGCTGGCCTAACAGCACACAGGATCCTGTCAATATCGGAATAAGAGAGCCAGCTGAAGTAGTCAAATACCACATCCAAAGGTGGCCGAGGGGTCTCCAGTTCACATATTGTATCAACATTGATGGTCAGGTCACGGCAGAGTGACAAGACTTTAACTGCAAAGAAGCTTGCAAATGCATCACTTCTAATAGTTGAATTACTAATATTTTGAGTTTTTGCAGTAAGAGAAAGTAAAGATCTAATTACCCGAAACAATTGTACCGGGTGAGAACTAGTGGATGTGATGGAGGCTGAATAAAATTGACTTTTTTGCAGCCTTCACTGCCACCTCATTAGGCTTTCAGAAACATCCCCTAAGATGCTTTTGTAGCTTTGTCATGAACACTCCACCAAACTTGCTCAAGTCATCTGAGTTCCTGTTTCATTCCCCTGAGTTCCATAGTATAACAGGGGGATGACCTCAATAGCTGACAGAGAGGATGTTGGGGTGTGTGTGTGTGTGAAGAGACAGGAATTCCAGTCCTATATCAACACATCCAATGAGTCACTGGAGGGCATCAGATCCTGCAGAACATTCTGGAATCCAATTGGGTCTATTAGTCTCTGTGAGTGAGCATAAATTGGCTCTCCGCCTAGACGGGGGGGGGGGGGGCAACACAGGTCATAAACTTTATTTATGTAGCATGGTCAAGTTCCAAATAAGAATTTGCAAGCATATTGTGAGGCTCTGTGTCAAAATAGCATTTATTTACAGTGGAAAAGCCTGTTAGCAATCTTAACATGGAAGGTCTAGGTTTTCTTCATCTTTTAGAGATTACAAGGCTAGATAATGCATTCTACAATTACAGGGCTTAAAATGTGAGCTACTTAGGTTAAATGGAAATGTGTGGTTTGTGGAGAAGTACACAGAGCTCTTTTGTTAACAGTTATTTGTTATCATTGTAAGCTGAATGGATAGATGGAGAAAGAAAAGCATTTTTTTTTTTTGGCTGGGCTTCTGTAAGATGGAGTGACTCAGGAGAGCTATACCTTTTCTTTTAGTGAAGATACTGGAATCTTGTTTGAAGTACTAGGGGTCAGGAAAGCTTTATATTCACTTCAGTCTCTAACCTGGGCTTTCATTCCTCTGTAGCTTTCATTACAAATATAGTAACAATGGTTAGATTTTTGGACTAAGAGCAGAGAGATCCCAGTTCAAACCCTCCCTCTGCCATGAAGCTTAGTGGTGATATTGACCTAGTTGTGTTCTCTTAGCCTAACCCACCTCAAAGGGCTATTTTGAGTGTAAAGTGCAGGAGTGTACTGAGACCCTGAGCTCCTTGAAGGAAGGGTGAGATAACAGTGAAATAAATAAACACACACTTCTCCCCCCAAAAAACACAAATTATGACCACAATTTAGGAGTGTTTTAGGTCTATTGAAACCAGTTAAGTACATATTAGATTGCAGCCTCCAGGTGGGACCTAGGGATATCTTGGCATCACAGCTCATCTCTAGACTGTAGAGATTAGTTCCCCTGGAGAAAAAGGGATGTTTTGAAGGGTGGACTCTGGCATTGTACCCCACTGAGGTCCCTGTCTTCCCCAGGCTCCACCCCAAACTCTCCAAGAGTTTCCCAGCCTGGAGCCGGCAGCCCTACCCCCCAAACTATCATGAATAGGTGTACCATTAAAATGAAAGTCCATGTCTATAGGCAGCATACCTTTTATTGCTCCATGGTGGGATCAAAGAAGAGAGGATAGATTGTTATTCTTCATGCCTTGCTTGTGATTTTCCAGAGGCATCTGGCTGGCTACCGAACGCTGGACTGCAAACAGAACTTTTGGTCCAGCAATGCCTGTTTAATGATCCTTCTTTGCAGATGAAACATTTCTCATATATATTCATAGACCTTTAACTAATCTTTAACATAGACCTTTAACTAATCAAAATGTAGTGCAGTTATTTTTATTTTATTTATTATTAGATTTCTATTCCACCCTTTCCCAAAGGCTCACATTTCTTAAATAATACACTAACATGTTCAATGGTCTAGTCAGAAATTCTCTGGTTCATAGACACAATAGACAACTGACTAATAGGTCAATTCAACCAGTGTGGTGTAGTGGTTAGAATGTCAGACTACAATCTGGGAGACCTAGGTTCATTCACATCCCCACTCTGCCATAGAAGCTCACTGGGGGACCTTGGGCCAGTTAACCTGCCTCATCGAGGGGGTGGAGGGGGAGGGAGAATGATGTTGCATACTGATTTGAATTTCTATTGGGGAGAAATGTGAGGTATGAATACCTAGTTAAATGACTAGATTAAAGAGATGAGAAACTTCAAAAATCAAAACCTCAAATTCTGAATAATATCAACGTATATGTGAGTGTGGTTTGGTGTGTATGTTTGAGGAGGTGGAAAAGAGTAAATGTGACAGGTATAGAAGAAGGAAAATTCCATTATGTTGATCTGGTCCAAATTGCTGTAGTACTTGGCCCTAATATCTTTATGCAGTTGAAAATCTTGGTAGGGGTGCCATATTTTAGGTTTTTGACCAGAAAGGAAGTTTTCAGTTGGTGGAAGCACGGGTCAAAGGCCTGCTTAGTTATGTATTCAGAATTAAATTGAAAAATAAATTCCTGTATTTAAAGAGTATTTATTCAGTTCAATTAAAAATGTTTCCCATAGCCATCGGTGTTCCTGAAAAATTATGCCATGGCCCTGGACTTTGAATCAAAACTAGTATCTGTTTGGCTTCTGCTAAGCATACTAAGGACTAATTCAATGCTGCTGAGGACCATTGAATGGACTTCTCCTGGGAGTTTAATCGAGGACTGACTGTACAGCCCCAATCTAGGATAAGCCTGGTCCACTTCCATCAAGGCAGCAACTAGGGTGGATACAAACTGGCTCATGAAGTAAAGTTTGTCACAAATTTTGGCCAATTCTTGGTTCACAGAGTGATGTTAGTGGAAGGTTGCCTGGCACAAACATTTCACAAATTTTTGTGCTGTTTGTGGTGGTTTGTAAATGATTTGCATTCCCAGGAAGACTGTCTCTGCTCAATTAAACTGTTTACAGAACTCCAAGGCAATGGGGGGCAGAATTCTCCAGCTGGAAATACCAATGGGAGCACAGAGCTTAACAGGAACTGCTGGCTGTCAATAGCAGAGTTCCCATTCTGCTATATATACCCTCAGCTCAGCTCAGCTCTGCACCCTCTACTCTGTTGGCTATATGCAGTTACACAGAGAGGCAAGAAACTTGTTAAAAGCAGACTAGCAGAACACATCCCTTCCTTATTGTGATTCCTCTCCCTTGCTAGGCTTTCAGGGTGTTAGGTGGACCCAGGGCTCTGAGCCACCATGTCATTCAGCTCACACTGAGCAGAGGACCTTAGCTACTGGGTTTGTTGGCTGAGGACCCACATTTTATTTATTTATTTATTTTATTTGACTTATACCCCACCCTCCCCACCAAGGCAGGCTCAGGGCAGCTGTGATTGATTGTGAACTCCTCTCCCTTGCTGGATTTTGGGGATATTAGGTAGACTAAGGGCTCTGAGCCACCACGTTTCTCTGCTCATGCTGAGCAGAGGGGCTTATCTACTGGATACCTTGATTAAGGATCCGCATTTTATACTCTCCCACCCCTCCTGGACAAATCATCCCCCTGATTTAAGGGCTGGATTGGGTGCTGGCCTCCACACTGGAGCTGGGCCCTGAGGGGATGGCTATACTCCCACAAGTTAGTCTTTGGCAGAAAGGTTGCAGGTGGGCACCACTACCAGGTGGCATCCACTCAGCAAGAAAGGGGAGTACATACTGGCTTGTATCTGTGGTCCCTGGATAAAAGGCAGCATTGGTCTCTGGAATGCAGAGCTTGTGCAATGGAAGTGTAAGCTCTGCAAAGAGGTGTGGAGGCTACAGGCCCACAGATGTGGCCAGAGTTTGGAAGAAGATGGGCAGAGGAGGAGGTGGAGCCCAACACCTTTGCTTCAAAGAGCTCAGCTAGGGAGAAGCCTCGCTACTGGTTGTCAGTGGTGAAATGAGAGGTCAGCAGAGGTGGGTGTGCAATGGTGGAGAATTTGGCAGAGGTGATGGTGACAGAGTACCTCACTAAGAGCCCTGAACTCACATCCACTGATCCCCTGGAGTACCAGTCACACAAGTCTGCCATCTGGCCTGACCTCTCTTGTGTAGCCTTGCCTGTCCACCAGAGTGAGTGGCATTCTCAACCCCCACCACTCCCACCTGGACCTGGCCAGGGTGGATGAGTTGGCCTTCCTCAAGGTCAGTCTCCCCCTGCTGGGCTACCCCTCTCTAGACCTCACAGGATCAGATCTAGGCCTCCTGTTTTTCCCCTGCAGCCTGCAGGTTGCACCATTGGCACTTGGGTGGAAGGATGGCCACCTCTGCCAGGTGGGGTGGGCTTCCTCACACAGCACCTACCTCATGATATAATATCTGCAATAACACAACACCTATCTCTTGGAACAACATCCAACACAACAAACATCTGCCTGTACAAGCAAGCCTCCATTTGGCTACCCCTTTCCACTGCATTTGTACAATTCACAACAGGTGATCTCTTATCTGTACAATGTGTTCCGCTGATGGTGAATAACCAGAATTTCACCTAAGAGTCGGCTATGACCAGAGGAGTTATGTGTTTGGGTCTGAGGGGACCTGGGAGCACTGTGGGCATGCCTCAGTGGGTTCTAGTGCTTGCCAGGAGTGCCTGCCAAGCTGTCCTGGGGTTACTTTGGAGAGCCCCTGTCAGCACTCTAGGGATGTCTGTCTTTATGTCAGTCTGAAACTGCCTTTGGAGACTTTGGGGATGGCCTGGCCAACTCGACATGTGTTTCCATTCCTCTGCACAGTAGAAGAATTCACCACAGTTGATGGGTGTGCTCTGGACCTGTGTGTTTCAGCCGGGGGGTGGGTTGAGGGTTATGGGCATGCTTCCCCTGCTTGTCTGATGGGGCTGGGGTGCCTGTCAAGCTGTCGTGGGATTACTTTGGGGAACTCCTCTCAGAAGTCTTGTCATGTCTGCCTTTCTGTCATTCCAAATCTGTCTTTGGAGACTTGGGGGGGGGGGTGAGGGTAGGGGGGATGCTCACCTTGCTTCCAGTGTCTGGCTGAGGGGGGCAGGTCTACACAGGTGAAGTTTCCTTGTGAGTTTGATGTCATTGGCTTGTTCCTGAGCTGTTTCATAGACTCCTGTAACTGCAGCTGTCTTTTCCAGAGAGAGCACTGGAGTGATCTTATTCGGGGGTCTGTAATTGGAACCCCAGAAATGCAATTGCCTCCAACTTCAAGAGATTGTAGAGGAGTGGGTGTCTGGGTGAGGTTCCCCATGCGTTTGGTATGTGTAGCTTGTGGGGGGATCCATCCTATACACTTTTGAATTTGTGTCTGCAGTTTCCCCACAAAGCGCTTTCCTGTCTTGACCTTAGTCTTGTTGGGTTTGTACTTCCACAGTGGTACTGGTTTTGCTGGGCACACTGCACTGGTTCTGCTTGCCTAGCAAAAACACCCCGCATCTTCAGTTTCTACTGCAGAGATTCTCAGGGACTTTGATTGTGTTCTGCTGGGCTTCTATTGCCCTTGGGTTTTTTTTGCTGCTTTCCCCCCCCCATTGGAAACAATGGAGTATGGGGCACTTTCTTCTGGGGCCATAAGTCAGAACCCATGAATCCAATCTGCACATTACTTGGAGGGCACAGCAATAATCTATAGCATCTGTTCAGTTCCCCCTCCCCAATGCAATATAATGGGCATTCACTCTGAAAATGAGTCATAACTATAAGAGCTTATCCAACCCGGGCATAGCATATCAGTCTCACTTAAGATGCGATAATTTATTTATTACTTGAACACATGAAACTGCCTTATATGGAATCAGACCCTTGGTCCATCAAAGTCAGTATTGTACACTCAGACTGGCAGTGGCTCTCCAAGGTCTTAGGCAGAGAGGTCTTTTACATCACCTTCTTCCATAACTTTTAACTGGAGATACTGTGTATTGAAAAAGAGGAATGCACATGTACAAGTGTGTACAGACACACACACACACAAAACATGACAGCATTGCAGTGTAGAGTAAGGGATACTTTGTGGCTCTGCAGTTTTGAGCCAGGATGAGAAAGTTTATTTAAGGAGGATTGCTCAGTGTAATTGTCCCCTCCAAACTTGAGCCATCAGCCCCTAAGAAATAAACTTTCATGTGTAAATGGCAAGGTTCATAGCCTCTCCCAGCTGTAATTTGTAAACCCAGTTTCAAATCCGTTGCCACAGTAGTGGTGGTTTTACAGAAAGATTCCATCCTAGGATAACCAACTGAAGACTTCCATTACTCTTGGGGCATCTTAGCTTTAGTTTTTTTTCTTTTAAAAAATGTTTTCTGGATATTGAATCTTTTGCAAAAGTAACAAGGAGGACAATTGTTTAAATCATAATAAATCATAGAGGGAATGAAGGAACAGAGGGAATGCTTATTAAATTTGCAGATGATACTAAATTGGGGGGGGTAGCAAATATGGTACAAGACAGAGTCAGGAAACAGGACGATTTTGACAGGCTAGTAAACTGAGCTAAAACAAAATAAATTTAAATGGGGATAAATGCAAAGTTCAGCTTTCAGGTAAGGAAAAAATCAAATGCATAATTATAGGATGGGGAGACTTGTTTTGGTGGTAGTATGTGCCAAAAGGATTTAGGGGTCTTAGTAGACCACACACTGAACATGAGTCAGTAGTGTGATGTGGCAGCTAAAAAGGCAAATGCCATTTTGGGCTGTATCAACAGAAGTATAGTGTCCAGATCACACAAAGTGATGGTATCGCTTTACTCAGCCCTGGTTAGACCTCACCTAGAGTATTGTGTTCAGGTTTGGGCACCACAATTTAAGAAGGATATAGACTAGCTGGAACAAGTCCAGAAGAGGGCAACAAGGATAGTGAGGGGTCTGGAGACCAAGTCTTATGAGGAAAGGTTGAAGGAGCTGGGTATGTTTAGCCTGGAGAGAAGATGACTGAGAGGTGATATGATCACCATCTTCAAGTACTTGAAGGGCTGTCATATAGAGGATGGTATGGAGTTGTTTTCTGTTGCCCCAGAAGGTCAGACCAGAACCAATGGGTTGAAATTAAATCAAAAGAGTTTTTGGCTAAACATTAGGAAGAACTTCCCGACAGTTGGAGTGGCTCCTCAGTGGAACAGGCTTCCTTGGGAGGTGGTGGGCTCTCCTTCTTTGGAGGTTTTCAAATGGAGGTTAGATGACCATCTGACAGCAATGCTGATTCTGTGAACTTAGGCAGACCGTGAGAGGGAGGGAAGGAAGGGTTGCATTAGTGCTTGGTTCTTGTGCCCCTTGCTTACATGCCCAGCAAAATGTTGATTGCCACTTTGGGGTCAGGAAGCAATTTTTCTCCAGGCCAGTTTGGCTGGAGATCCTGGAGGTTTTTTGTCATCTTCTGGGCATGGAACAGGGGTCACTGGGCGTATGGAGGGGGAGGTATTTGTGAATTTCCTGCATTGTGCAGGGGGTTGGACTAGATGACCCTGGAGGTCCCTTCCAACTCTATGATTCAAAGATTCTAATAAATACATAAGTAGTTAAGTAAAAAATAGAAATCCTGACCCACAATTCAGAGTTGAGGAAATGCTTGAAAAATCAGTACAATGAAGAAGGTAATATAACATAAATGAAATGAAGCACAGTGCAACAAGACCACTGATCCAGACCCTTTACTTAAAAATGGAATGCTAAGTTAAATCATCAGCAATCTTTGCTCTTGAAGATGAACACTATTTGGGAGAGTACATAGGGTAATATGCTAGACTAATGAACCTCTAACATAGGGTTGCATATGTCATGATTAGGACACAGGAGTGATTCCTTTAGCATGAGCTGCATGATCAGCAGAAGGATGTAGCAGAAGAATCAGTAGAAGATTGTGGTTGGGGGCACTGTTTGGATATTCCCTGAAAAAACAAAATTCTTGGTATATGGACAATGAGCATGATAGAAAGAAGACCAAACTAAAAACCTGGTCCCTGATCAACTAGGTTTTTTATATGCCAGATTTTTTAAAAATAATACATACATAAAATGCAATTCCCTCACCCTTTCTGAGCTGTATGTTTTGTACATAGCTACCCCATAACACATTACTGTATTCTGAATACATTTAAGCTGCTAGTTATTCAGCGCATGATTTTGAGTCCTACCGTGATATTTATTCATTCTATCAAATCACAGAGATCCTTCTGATAATCTTCACGAGTCCCTGCACCATTAAATGATTAAATTAAGCAAGCCGTGGCATCAGTACTGTGACTCATTATGTTCTTGCAGCAGGCTTTAAGTTTGATGGGGGGAAAATCTGTCACCACACAGAATAATCTTTCTTAGGTCCCTTTGTTAACTTTGCACCCTTCCCATAGAATCTGCTGCTGCTGCCGGCACCACTGTATCAAAATGTTACTGTACCTTAAATTACACATAAGGCTGCCTCACTTTACTGGCAGCTCAGCTAATTGTTCTGACTAGCTGTGAGTCACATAATGTTTACTGTCAAATTCCTTCTCTCTCCTTCTTTCCCTGTAGCATGAAAACTGCTAGCAGCTTTTCAAAAATGAAACTAGAAATAAAAATAACCAAAGAGTAGCTACTAAACGCAGGAGTCAAATTAGACACATAGTCAAATTATTCATCCTGAAAGCACGTAAAATATATACAAGGTTTTTGGTGAGGAGGGACTATATTAATAACGAGGAAGGTCAGAAAAAAAGTGGTCCAAATAAATATCTACTGAATAACTATGTTGAAGGCTCAAATCAGTTCTGAATTTATGGCTTGCTGTACAGTTTAAAAATAGAAGTAACAGTAACGCAAACATCATTTCTCCTTCTCCCTGTTTCGCTTGTAGGAGTTTATTTTGGATTTATGTGAGTAGGTGTTCTGTCATGGGCAGGAAGAAATTATTTAGGGCAAATGGCAAATGAATGAAAAGTTAGTAACTTTGGGCATTCTATAACTGATAAAATATCATTATTTCATAATATTCTTTTAAATCCATTTTGGAAGTGGAGAGAACATTGAAGTCATGCCGAAATTCTTAGCCAGTATACTATCTGCTTGTATTGAAGAACCAGGGAAGGATGCACAGTATTCAACTCAATAATGTATTCCTGTGCTGAAAACCAAGATGAAGTATGTGCAGGAAACCAGCAGTGTGCGGCAAGATGGAAAGGCTCATTTGTCTGGCTAAATGACCTATGACTCAAAAGTGTTAATGATAACATTTTAAATAAATGTTTCTTTCCAAGAAAGTGCAGTGGCTTTAGGTTGCAGTGTTTTGAAAGTTTTATCCATCAGTCTGTACAGGGTTTCACATAACCTATAGCACTCATACTATCCTGATATAAAAAGTGCACGTTTATAAGAACCAACCATCCAAAACCTTGTCACTAAAATATAATCAATATATTGAATTCTCAGTGTGTCCTCTTCTGTGAAAACTTAAATCTGGAGATTGGGTCCATGGACAGACAAGGCAGATTTTCCTACAAATCTGATGCAAAAAAATCTGAAATCTGAAACCATTGGGGCCAGACAGGGCAGCAACCACTGGGCAACAAGCTACCATGCAACTTACAAAACTCACCCGGGCCTGGTTGCTTGCTACTGTTCAACAGCAGCTACCCCACAATAGCCACACAGTGGTGCTGTGGGTAGAGTTTCAGATTAGGATTTGGAGCCTCAGGTTCATATCCCCACTCTGCTGTGGGAGCTCACTGGGTGACTTTGGGCCAGTCAAACTCTCACCCTAACCTATCTCACATGATTGATGTGAGGATAAAATGGAGAATGTGAGAATGGTGTAAGCTGCTTTGGATCCCCGGGGGGGGGGGGGGGAGGCAGAATATAAATGAAGTAAACATTTAATAAATTCAGCTGAAGGTGGGGGGGCATATAAAAGCTTGTTTGGTGGGTGGGAAGGAGAGAAGAAAGCAGGGCAAGTTGAGGAGATGGGACTACCAGGATGAGAAAGAGGAAATAGTGTGGGGAGCGGCAATACAGGAATAAATGAGGTGCCCCCTGCCAATGCCCCCTTTAAGCTGTGGTGTCTTGTGAGCAAAAATTCTACTTTGTGAGCTACTGGCATTACAGTTGTGAGTGAGTGATGTGACTACTGCATAAATTAGTTTGCTCTGGAGCCATCCTTCCTGAGCTAAGACAAAAATGTATGAGCTAGAGGCTAAAAAATTGTGAGCTAGCTCACACTAACTCGGCTTAGAGGGAACACTGCCTTACAAGTTTTCTACTATGCAAATAAGCCTGGCCTGTTCTAGTCCAGCAACTGCTCCTGTACAACTTGGACACAGTTTTCCTGAGTAGAGGCTGCCAGGGGATGCAAAGAAGAGAAAGCTGAATGCAGCAGGGCAGATAAAGACAGATTGGCTGGTGGTTGGGAGGGAGAGAAGGAAGCAGGAAAAGGGGGCAGGCTACGGCAGCTTTCAGGGAAGGGAAAGAGGAAATAGCAGGGGAGGGGAAAATGAAATGTCCCTGCTAATCATTACAGATCTTCCACTTGTCAAACTTTTTGACAAACATTGTACTCACGTAAGTTGATCGGGGGGGGGGGGGGGAATCCCCCCTGAAATAACCACACTGTAATACCTTTTCATTAGAATCTACCAAATTGTTTCAAAATAGCTATCAGCTAGATGTTCAGCCCAAAAAGGGAGGTTAACAAAAAAAAGACAATTCAGGCTATGGTGAAATTTTTTGCAGATTTACAATACAATGAGTAAATGTAAACTGATATGAAACCTGACATTAAAAACCAATCAATCTTTTTCAAGGCAAATTTAGAATATGACAAACATCAATGAGATCCAAAGCATCATCTTCATGTTGCTTTTTTTATATGAACTTTTTCTTTGGAAACATTTTGTTTAAATAGCATAACATTTTGCTCTCACCGTAACAATGTCTGCCAAGCCAGCATAGATATGACATTTCCCAAAGTACTTTTTATTAGAACTGTTCTCAGCCGCTTAAGAATGAGTTAAATTGGGCTTTTAAAAACTCTAGCAGATATTTAAAACTTTCTCCAATGGTGTTCAAGTACTACACTCAATTATATCCAGAGCACCACTTATTCAGCTTCCATGAATGGATTTATGGATGTAAAGAGAGGGGGAATATCTGTAGGAGTGTTTCACAAGAGGTAAATCCACCTAAATTTTCCATCTAACTTTGTATGTTAGGCTTAAAAGCCCCATTGGCCAAATCACTTACTTTGAAATTAATCCTTTCTATATTATAATTTTAATCCATGCAATGTCAGTGCAGGAGGAAGCGTAAGTATTCCCACCACCATCAGTCTTCTCCATGTGCTCAGTGTAATATCTCCACAGAGCCTAGGTAAAGGTACAGATTTCCCTTGCTCGAAAACTAGTAAAATCTGATTCTAGGGGGTGGTGCTCATCTCTGTTTCCAAGCCGAAGAGCCAGCATTGTCCAAAGACTTCTCTTGGTCTTGTGGCTGGCATGACTAAATGCCATGGCGCATGGAACGCTGTTACTTTCCCACTGAAGTGGTACCTATTTGTCTACTTGCAATTTCTTGCTTTTGAACTGCTAGGTTGGCAGGAGCTGGTGCCAGAGACAGGAGCTCACTCTGTCACATGGCACTAGGGTCTCAAACTGCTAAACTACTGACCTTCCAGTCTGCAACTCAGCATCTTAACCTCTAAGCCACCGCAGCCCCATCCACAGAGCCTACCTGCATACAAACTGTACACACAAATTCTAGGTTCATGTCATCAGGGATCTCTCTTTCCCAAATGTGCAGGCCAGTGGTCTCCAGAACTCCTCTTACCTCTCTTCACACAGATGCTGAGAGAAGCAGCAGGATCATGAGGCAAGGTCATTCAGTGGTGGATTGGATTCCTCCATAACTCTGACCTTTGAGGTTTTCCTCAATACAGTATACTGTTTCTGGGCTTGTGTTTCTTAGAGAGCCAGTTTGGTGTAGTGGTTAAGTGCGTGGACTCTAATCTGGGAGAACCAGGCTTGATTCCCCACTCCTCCACTTGCACCTGGCTGGATGACCTTGGGCAAGCCATAGCTCTGTACCAGCTGTTCTCTCAAGGACAGCTTGGGAAAGAGCTCTCTCAGCCCCACCTACCTCACAGGGTGTCTGTTGTGGGGAGGGGAAGGGAAAGGAGTTTGTAAGCCGCTCTGAGACCCCCTTGGGGAGTGAAAGGCGGGGTATAAATCCAATCTCTTCTTCTTCTTCTTCTTGTTCCCACCTCTACTAGTCTGCTACCCATGGTTCTGGCCTTGACACCATTGAGGTGATAATCTCCTCCTCCTTCCTGTCATGTAACTATAATGTCATGTGTCTTTGTGCTGGATGCCCCACTGGGCTCCAAACCGCTGTCTGTGAGTTAAAGGTTTCGAGGTGCCCTTAGGGATATTATGAACAAGTCCCTCACTGAGGGACTGTTCCTGGGGGCACTCAAGGAAGCGATGGTCTGCCTTCTCTTAAAAAAACCATCACTGGACCCAGCAGAATTGGCTAATTACCAGCTGGTTTCAAATTTCCTCTATTTGGGTAGATTACTTGAGAGAGCGGTGACAATTCAGTTGCAGAGCTTTATGGATGACACTTCCATGCTAGACCCTTTCCAGTCCAGCTTTCATCCAGGCCATGGGACAGAGACGGCACTGGTCACCCTCACAGATGACCTCCAGAAGAATCTGGATTGGGGCGGCATGGTGGCACTGTTGTTGTTGGACCTGTTGGTGGCATTCAACATGGTTGACCATCAGTTGCTGATCCACTGCCTCGCCAACACTAGGATTCAGGGGCTTGCCTTGCAATGGCTTGTCTCCTTTCTCCAAGGCCAGGGACAGAGGGTGGTGCTTGAGGATCAGGCATCCCCTGATTTGTGGGGTTCCCTAAGGGGTGGTGTCACCCCCAATGTTATTTAATATCTGCATGTGCCCCCTTGCCCAGATTGCCCAGAGGTATGGGCTAGGGTATCACCAATACACAGATGACACCCAGCTAAATCTGTTGTTGACCTGGATCGGGTGCTTCAGGATGTGGCGGGCTGGCTTAGACTGAGCCAATTGAAATTGAATCCAATGAAGACGAAGGTCCTATGCCAGAGTCAGAGCGGGTCAGGGATAGGGATCCTACTACTGGCCTTTGATGGGGCTCCATTGGGGACAGCACCAAAGGTCAGGAGTTTGGGAGTGCTCCTGGATGCTACCTTAACAATGAAGGCCCAGGTAGCAGCCACTGCCAAGACAGCCTTTTACCATCTTCGGCTAATCAGGCAGTTGGTTCCCTTCCTCGAATGCAATGACTTGGCAATGGTGATCCATGCTATGGTCACCTTAAGATTGGACTACTGCAATGCTCTCTACATGGAGCTGCCCTTGTCCCAAATCTGGAAGCTGCAGCTAGTGCAAAATGCAGCAGCCAGGCTGTTGATGGGTCTCTCTATACGAGAACACATCCGGCCTGTACTGAAGGCATTGCACTGGCTGCCAGTAGCATATTGGATTCACTTCAAAGTGCTGTTTTTGACCTTTAGAGCCCTACATGGTCAGTGGCCTGCCAACCTGAGGGACTGCCTTCCCCATATGTCCCCCAAAGAGCACTGAGGTCAGGATCGCAAACTTGCCTGACTCTCCCTGGTCTGAAAGATGCCAGATTGGCTGCTACCAGCGCTAGGGCCTTCTCAGTGGTGGCTCCATACTGGTGGAATAAGCTTTTGGAAGACATCAGGGCCCTGCGGGACCTTTTACAGTTCTGCAGGGCCTGTAAAACTGAGCTCTTCCACCAGGCCTATGATTAGGAGCTGCCACTGAGGAATTGAGCTATTAAAAACTGGACTGCTATAGCCCTTATGCTATTGGCACTAAGAACAACTATGGATACTGGTTTAGCTATATCGGACCATCATACAGCAATTGCCATCTGCACTTAATTGCACTTTGTATGTATATCGTTGTTATGTGAATTTCATAGTATCGCTTTTATGTATTTGTGTTTTATTGTGTTTTAACTTGTTGTATGCTGCCTTGAGCCTGCCTGTGCAGGAAAGGCAGGTTATAGATATAAATAAATAAATAAATAAATACAAGTGGTTCCAGTCTGGAAAATCTGAAAAGTACTAGTGTAGGCTACTGAGAGCAAAGATCCATCCTACACGTAAAGAACTTATGTAACCACATGGAGTCTGTTCCTGTATTAAGTCTGTTCCTAGAGGGCCAGAGGCAAGATCCTGCTCTCCTCTCCAAACACAGTGCCTATTCCCAAAGGCTGCGTGTCAGGGTTAAAATGAGAATAACTGACAGGAGCACTACAGTATATTTAAATCATAAGTTGAGCAATAGCCCTGCCATTTTAAGCAAGAAATTAAAGGGTTAACAACATTAACATCATTAGATACTTTGCAAGGAGGTATGTGATATATAGGTAAATGATAGCAAGCATAATATAAAGTTTTATAGTGTTCAGAATCTTTGTTGAATCAAGAATTCACTAGGCTAATAGTATGTATGTTTTAGTATATCTTATGGGAACCCCATTGCCCCATTACCTTTTTGGCCTAGGAGCTGGACTTCTAATGGCCAAGCAAGCTGAACATTAAATGCCATGGATAGTATTACAGGACCTTGACTTTGCTTTACTCTCTGTTCTTTCCATCCTTGATAGATGCTTGAAGGTACTGAAATAATTATGCCTGCCATAGTAACTTCATGTCACACTGAACATCCTCTGTACAAAAAAAAAATGTTGTTTGAAAATAATTTATATTGCTCAGTATTTGGCCTACATTAAATATGGAATTAATTTTATCTCCATTGCCTGTTTCTGTGTGGTGTGCGACAGCCTTGTAGCAAAACAGGCAGGTTGTGTTGTATTGCTTTCAAATGTTTGACAAAGCCTGTATTTGTGCTGATCTCTTCAGATGGCTGGTTCAGTAGACATTTTATCATGGATTGGTAGTCAGCAAATTCTTCATGTGCACAAGGATCTTACAAATTGATTTAGCCTGAAACAGGACCTTGAGATGGAGTCTGTCTGAGAGCACCAGGGGCACTGTCTGAGGAGTGCTGGGACAATTTGTCCTGGCTCAAAGTAGGGACAGAAGACAAAAAGGACAGGTATGCAGTTTGTTTTGTTCCGTTTCATTTTCAGCTGATCTCTTTTGTTTCCATTTCATTAATCATTTCACCCATCTATTTTCATTTTGTAGCCTTTTCTGTTTTCAGTTGAAAATACATTGCAGTGGGAAACACATACAGACAGGCTGTAACTGCTTTGTGCTCCAGCCACTTGGAATTATGTTTCTAGATATTGTAAGAATATAAGAACATAACATAAGAGAAGCCAATGTTGGATCAAGCCAATGGCCCATCCAGTCCAACACTCTGTCACACAGTGGCTAAAAATAGCAGGTGCCATCAGGAGGTCCATCAGTGGGGCCAGAACACTAGAAGCTCTTCCACTTTTGCCCCCCCAAGCACCAAGAATACGGAGCATCAGAGTTCCTATCTATAAAGGTAAAGGTTTCCCTTGCTTTAAAGCCAGTCAAATCCGACTCTAGGGGGAGGTGCTCATCTCCGTTTCCAAGAGAAAGAGCCAGCACTGTCCGAAGACATTTCTGTGGTCATGTGGCCGGCATGACTAGATGCCGAGGTGCATGGAATGCTGTTACCTTCTCACCCAAATGGTACCTATTTATTTACTTGCAATGTCTTGCTTTCAAACTGCTAGGTTGGCAAGAGCTGGGACCAGAGATGGGAGCTCACTCCCTCACCCAGCACTCAGGTCTCGAACTGCTGAACTACTGACCTTGTGACTAATAGCCACTGATGGATCTCTGCTCCATATGTTTATCTAATTCCCCCTTGAAGCCGTCCATGCTTGTATCTGCCGCCACCTCTCGTGGCAGTGAATTCCATGTGTTAATCACGCTTTGGGTGAAGAAGGACTTCCTTTTATCCATTCTAACCTGACTGCTCAGCAATTTCATTGAGTGCCCACAAATACTTGTATTGTGAGAAAGGAAGAAAAGTACCTCTTTCTCTACCTGCTCTATCCCATGCATAATCTTAGGCTGAGGACATACTGGTATTCTGCCGCGCCTCCACGGCGCGGCAGAACAAGGCAGGGGGAATTGCCCCTGCCGTGCGGTATTTGCACGCCGCTGCAAGGAAGCCACTGCAGGCGGCTTCTGGCATCGTCGTCCGAATGCCGCACAGCTCCCCTGCCCGGCGTGCGTTCACACCCGCCGGAAGCAGGTGGAGCACACGCTGCAGCAGCCAGGACACCACTTTGAAGTGGTGCCCGGCTGCTGTGGGAGGAGCGCAATGCCAGACGCATTGCGTCCGGGCCGCCTCCTCCGGGCAGATGCGACAGTCTGAACAGCTGCTCTGCCTTCGCTTTTAAAGTGGAGGCAGAGCGGGCCAGACTGCCAGTCTGTCCTCGGCCTTATAAACCTCCATCATGTTAGCTGTTGTTTCTCCCAGCTAAAGAGCCCCAAGCGCTTTAACCTTTCTTCATAGGGAAAGTGTTTCAACCATTTTATCATTCTAGTTGACTTTTTCTGCACTTTTTCCAATGCTATAATATCCTTTTTGAGGTGTGGTGACCAGAACTGTACACAGTATTCCAAATGTGGTTGCCTCATTGATTTATACAGGGGCATTATGATACCGGCTGATCTGTTTTCAATTCCCTTCCCAAAAATCCCCGGCATAGCATTGGCCTTTTTTATTGCAGTTGCCCACTCTCTCAACATTTTCAGCAAGTTATCTACTACAACTCCAAGATCTCTCTCTTGGTCAGTCTCTGCCAGTTTGGACCCCATCAACGTGTATTTACAGTGTGTGTGAATTTATTTATTTATTTGTATGGTCATTGACCAGATACATAAAAGAACGGAAAAGACATCAGCCAGTAAAACATTAAAATTCATACAAACACTATCCAGAATATCAAACGTTAAAATATTAAGAGTAAAATATTGTTAAATAATTAAAATCTCTATTTAAGTACAATATTCACTATCAAATTTCTAATAGCTTGTCTCCAGATTTTGATAGCCTGCATGGCAAATTTTACCATGTAGATGACTCTAATACTTTGGTACATTTTACATTCGAACATCACATGTTCTCTCGTTTCTACCTTCCCCTTTCCACAGACACACAATCTTTTCTCATAAGGTTGTTTTTTATATTTCCCTTCTAATACTGCAGATGGAAGCACATCAGCTCTGAGCAGGGTAAATGCTCTTTTATAGTCAGGTTGTCTAGGTTTGTCTAGGTTTTGTAAATATTTGTCTAGGTTCTGTAAATATACTATTGGTATTACCTTATTTAATCCCACCCTTCCTGGCAGATATCCCTTTATCAAGTTCAAATCATGTTGCCTTTCAACATCCATGATTCTTTGCTTAACAAAAGATTTAACTTGCTTATATTCCATGTTCATTAGAAATTGTTTAGAGAGTCTGTAATGGCCCAATTTAAATTCTATTTCTTTGACCTAGTGTGGTACCATAGAATCTCTTCGTATTGCATTTATAGTTAGGATTTTTGGCTCCAATGTGCATCACCTTGCACTTGGCTACACTGAACACCATTTGCTGTGGTTTTTTAAAATTTTTAATTAAAGTTGAATAGAGCTTAATAGTACTAATATAAAACATTACAAGAATTCAATTCAGTACAAACAACATAACAGACACATTATGTGCAATAACAATAATACAGGTGATCGCGTAGGAAAAGTTAAAAATACTGTGTGTGAAAACCTTATTCATGTTATATGAGTGATGCATCTAACCATCAAAAAGAACAATACTAATTGATTACATGTATATTCATGATTAGACATTGCAAGAGATAATGCATTTTAAAAGTTGAGGTTCAATGCCACAATTTGCAACAAATTCCATAAATGGAAACCATTTCTCCGCAGTGTTGGAGAGTTTAGGATAAAGTTCTGATTGTTGTAGACGGTCTGTAATCTTGTGCATAATGAAATGACTCCAGACTTTGTTTAAGCAGTAGAAAAATGTGGGTGTGTGACTGGACTTCCACATTGATGCAATCGATGTTTTTGCTGCTACAAGAAGGCTAGTGGAATAGTGTATCCCGTGATCTCTTGTATTTGAGAGAGAACATCACACCAAAATTCCTCTATGTATGTCCACTGCCACAAGCAGTGAGTGAAGGTTCCTACTTCCAGGTGGTCCGTGTTTCACAGATACTTTTTCAAAAGTCCATATTTCCTTTCACCCTTGAGTCAAAGAAGTCTCCAAGTGCTGCTGCAGCGCAGCTGTTAATCTTCCATTGCAAAAGCAAAATTTTGCAAAAGGCGGAACATCTGGAAGCTGCAAAATGCAGACCGCCTGGAAGCTGTCTCACATGTGAAACAAGCTGTTTCCATTTTCCTCTCCTGTTTCTTTGTGATACAACCAAGGTTCCCTTTGGTCTTTGTTGAATATTTGGAACCAGATGGTCATCAACAAGTTTTTCAAGTCACAGGAATCCTTTGGTGTAAAGACATTTGATGTGCTTTGTGGGCGTATCTGTGGAACATCATGTAATGTTTACAGCAATTTTGAGAACATTGTATGAGGAGTTTGTGTGTTTATGTAGTATTGTGTATTTTTGGAGATTATGAAAACAGTATTGTCTTAATATACGATTTCATGTTGGGTGGTTGTGTTGTGGATTCTTTACACAGTTTGTTTTTTTGTGTGCCTTATCTTATTTTACTGTGTAATTCTACCTTGAATTTTGCTATTAGTCTCCAGGTGGTGGGTGTAGATCTCCTGAAATTATTACTTGTCTCCAGGTAAAAGACATCAGTTCCTCTGGAGAAAATGGCTGCTTTGGAAGGTGGACTCTATAGCATTAAACCCTGATGAGCTCTGCCCTCCCCATGGTCTACCCCCCAAATCTCCAGGAATTTCACAATCCAGAGCTGGCAGCCTTATTGAGATATGCCTCATTGTCAATGTTTTTTTATATGAACCTGTATTAGTGTCCACCTTGAGTTCACTGTCCAGACTTTTTTTTCCCACACTATATTTTAGGTTCCCTATACCATGCTCAGAATGTGTTTTAGGTGTTTTTATTTTAACTTCTTAATTATTAGTCTGTATGTTTATTCTAAATAATCTATTTTAACTTATTTTGATTAGATCTCCTGATGAAGCTTATTGCAAAACATGTTGGGATCTAAAAGGTCAAATAAGTTGCTCTCCCTTGCACCTTGTCCCCCCCCCCCCCACCTACTGGTGTGGCTTTATTTTCTTCCCAGTTTCTATGAGCATGGACCATTGGCTAGCAAGTAGGAATAAAGTTGACCCAACCTTCCTGTGACACTAAGGTATGAGTTCCCTGTTCCCAATGTACCCCACTCCACCCCAGTCTGTAGCACTGCCTGATATTTGGGGAATGCCAAGAAAACATTTGCCTCTGTGCCCCCAGCCCGCAGTACCCCCTTGTGGTATGTGTTGTAGGAAAAACATTTGCTTCTGTGCCTCCAATCTACTGCTGCTGGGGCAGTTTAAATTAGTACTAACAGGGATATGGGAATGGCTGAAACACAATTTAGATAGGGATCATAAAAACAGCAGAAAACAAAATAACTCAAGTACAGCAATATGATGGTGAAAACAGCATGCACCGAAAGATCTATCAGCATAATTATTTTCTGTTATGAAGCATGTTTGACTGGCTCAGTGTCATCTCTCATGAGTCTCTGCATCTCTCCATCTCCTACTGACCTCCTTATGAACTATCAAAAAGAGTCTGCCAGGTTTCAGGAGAGGTGAAATAAATGAGAATGAATGAGAGTAACTTTTTCACCTGGGATCATTCCCGTGCATTCCCTGAGAGTCCACCCCCCTCCCCTGCATCTGCAACTGCCAGCAAGCAGCCAAGAGAGCTGAGTTTGTGCAGAGGCTGGGTAGGATTGCAAAGGAAACCCAGACTTCCCTATGTGATCCCTTTGCTGCTCCTTCCAAACCCTTTTAAGAGCCTTGAGGTGCCCCTGTGAGTGCTGCTACTTCCCCTTTATTTACTCTCCTTAAGCACCTGGTTGCCAACCAGGGAACACAAAACCCAGAGAAATTGGTAATGTAGAGAGCTGTCTGTCTGTAGGTAAGAAAATTGGTGCAGTCTTAATTTCTTAAACAGATTTTAAGTTTCTGTTTTTGCTTGATAATCCAGATATGGTAATAACTGAAAAAGTAGCAAGGTTTCTTCTCAGTGCTATGGCTATACATTCTGATAAGTAATATTAACCACCAGGTTTTTATTCTTTTATGCTGGTTTTCTGTGCTGTAGCTCTGAAAAGTACTGGAGTCGGGAGGCCGGTAGCGGTGAAAACAGCATAGCAGTTTATTGCGGGCTCAGATGGTACATGCAAACCCCGGGCTTCACGCCCGCATTTATGCTGGTCAGAGATAATCCCCCAACCCTGCCCTAATGTCCTGATAGGACCTTTAGTTCATGGTTACCATTCATAGGTCCCGAGGGGGAAACCTAGGCACAGGATTGGTGGTTGCTCAGGATCCAACCAGCTATTGTCCTACCTGGCCGAAGTTCAGGTAGGTTCGGACCACGTGTGAAGGTCCACGTGGCGGTCGCCATTATGGGGCACATGGCGACTGCAGTATCAATACACAACACCCCTCCCCCCATAGACCAGACAACCCCAGCCCACATAGTCTTTTAAGTAGTCCAGCCGGCGATGCTTGCATCCCGAGTGCCGAGGAGTAGCGGGGCACAGAGGGCTGCTAGGTTCTGGGAGTGGGGTAGCTGGCATCTGCTCCGGCGAGTCTCAGGGCAGGTCTGGCAATGGTTCGGGTGCCGATGCTTCTCCCTGCTCATCGGGAGGCAGGTGGTCCACGGGCTCCACTTCGGGGCAGGTTTCCTGGGGCGGTCACAGGTCCGGGTCCTCAGATGTTGGAGCCACGGGAACGTGGGGTGCGCTGCTCAGTAGGCATCGTCGGAGCTGGTCGATGTGGTGTCTCTGTACAACGCCATCCTCTGTGAGGACCTCATAGGATAGAGGACCTGTGGGATGACTGATCCTTCTGGGGACCCATGCTGGACCTCTGGCATAGTTCCAGACATAGACTGGGTTCTCGGGAGTGAACCTGTGAGGAGCTTGCTGGAGCTCGGACCTTGCATGGTCATTGGCAGCATGATCGGGGTGGAGCTGGTCCAGCATGGAGCTGAGGTGCCAGCCCATCAGCAGCTCCACTGGCTGGCATCCCGTCCTGGCATGGGGGGGTGTTCCTCTGGCTAAACAGGAACTTCATCAGCTGGAACTCCCAGTCCACTTGCTCCATGCATTTGAGAGTGTCCTTTGTGGTTCCCACCATTCGCTCCGCCAGGCCATTGTCGCGGGATGGAAGGGAGCCAAGTGGATGTGCCGAATGCAGAGGGAGTCCACAAAGTGCTGGAACCCCCCAGAAGTGAATGCTGTCCCGTTGTCCATCATGAATGTGTCAGATAGCCCGTGGGTGGCAAAGATGCGCCATAGTGCTCGGATGCTGCCTCGCTCAAGGTAGCCTGCACTGGGACTACCTCCAGCCACTTGCTGTAGCTGTCGACAACAAGAAAAAGCAACTGGCCCTGGACCGGCCCTGCGAAGTCCAGGTGGAGTCATGACCAGGGCTTGTTGGTTGACTCCCAGGGCTGGACGGGGTCATGAGGAGGGTCTGGGCACGACTCTTGACATTTGCTGCATCGATGGACCAGATCCTTGATCTCTTTGTCCATGCCTGGCCACCACACGTGGCTGTGTGTCAGCGCCTTCATCTGGACAATTCCTGGATGGGACTCATGTAGGGTCGCCAGTACTTTGGCACAGAGCAACCCTGGGATAACTACCCTGGTCCCCCATAGTAGACACCCCGTGTGGGTGGACAGCTCATTCAGCCTTGTGGTGTAAGCAGCAAAATCGGGGCCCGGGTGATCGGGCCAACCCCTCCCCACCCAGTCTGAGACCTGCGAGAGGACTCGATCCCAGGCCGTGCAACGGGCCACTTCCTGTACCTGGATGGGCTGGTCCAGGAGATCCTCGATGAGAGCCACGTGGAACACTGGAGCTGGGTCAGGATCGCAGGACGGCAACGGGAGGCAGCTGAGGGCATCGGCATGTCCCACCGCTTTCCCAGGGTGGTGCACCAAAGAGCACTGGTACCCTGAAAGAAAAATAGACCACCGCAGCACCCATGGGGACAGCATGTGTGGGGTTTGGTGGTGCAGAGCAAGGAGGCCCAGGAGTGGCTTGTGGTCCATGGCCACAGTGAACAACCTACCATACAGGTAGTCATGGAATTTTTTCACTCCTGTGATGATGGCCAGCGCCTCCTTGTCGATTTGGGCGTAATTTCTTTCCGCTGCCAACAGGGTACTTGAATAATATGCCACCGTCACCTCCCGGCCATCGGGAAGTTGATGGCTGAGGACTGCTCCCATGCTGTAGGGAGTCACGTCGCATGCCAGGACCACTGGGAGCACCTTGTTAAGTTTGCCAGGACTGCGTTGGACACCAGCGAGTCCTTGATGGCCTGGAATGCCACTGCGTGTCATGGTCCCCACTCCCATTTTGCCCCCTTGGCCAGTAGCCGATGCAGCGGCTCTGCTATCGCCGCCTTGTGGGGTAGGAAGGCGTGATAAAAATTGAGGAGGCCTAAGAAAGCCTGCAGTTCTGCTTTTGAGGTGGGCAGAAGCACCTCCATGATGGCCAACACCTTTTCTTTGGTTGGGTGGATGCCCTGGGTGACTACGGTGAATCACAGGAAGGTCACAGATGGCACGCCTAAGATGCATTTGTCCTTGCGCACCTTTAGGTCAGTGTCCTGGAAATGCTGCAACACAGCTCGTAGTCGGGTCTTGAAGGTGGTGATATCCAGGGCCACAATCAGGACATCATCAAAAAATGGCTTTACCCCTGGAAGGCCTTTAAGAACAGAGTCCATTAGCTGCTGGAACAACCTTGGGGCGACACTCACTCCAAACTGGAGCCACTTCACTTTAAATGCCCCCTTGTGGGTGACGATTGTCTGTGCCTCCACCATGGCATCGTCCATGGGGAGTTACTGGTAGGCCTGAGCCAAATCCAGCTTACCAAAAAACCAAGACATGGCTGACCATGGGCACTGGGTATGCATGGTCTTGGAGGGCCAAATTCAAGGTGCACTTATAGTCTGCACAGATGCGGATTTCCCCATTCACCTTCATGGGAATGACGATTGGGGTTTCCCACCTCGCGTGGGAGATGGGCTCCAGCACCCCTTGTACCACAAGCTTATCTAACTCCACTTCTACCTTGGGCTGGATTGAGAGCGGGGGCCGTCATGCTGCCATGCGGATGGGGCGGATGTTAGGGTCCAAGTCCAGGGAGATGGGTGGCCCCCAGTGGGAGCCCAAGGTACCATCGAAAATGGCAGGGAACTCGGCGCAGACCAATTCAAAGTCTGCCGATCCAATTCGGTTCACCCCTTGTATTTCTAGTCCTAGGGGTTTGAACCACAAGAGTCCCAGTAGGCTGACCAGGTCTCTTTCCACCACCAAAAGATCTAGGAGTCCATTAAAGTCCCGGTACTGCACCCTGAACTTCTCCCGCCCCTTAATTGTGACTGGGTTAGATAAGTCCCGGAGAATAAGTCCTGTGGGCTTACGCAGCCAGCCCCCCCCTTGGGACAGAGCTGCTTAAATGTTGCAGCTGAAATTATGGAATAGGTGGACCTGGTGTCTAGCTCAAGGGAACAGTGGGCCCCTTCGAACCAGACGTGGACCGTAATTTTCCCGGGGAGGGGCTGGGGCAAGCTTAGTATCTATTGATGTACAGTTGCGATGCTGTCCGCTGCCTCGTAGTGGACATTTTGGGAGCAACGGTTGTCTCGGGAGTGGCAGGCCTTCATGATGTGCCCTGTGCATCTGCAGGCTTGGCAGGTTGCATCTTGGAACCTGCAGGAACATCTCTTGTGGGGATCTCTGCAGTTTGCGCATGGTGGGGGCGGCCTGTGCTGGGAAACAGGAGAGGAAGCCGCGGCTGGGGCCACGGGGCAGGAACAGGAACTGGAAGGACAGGACACACCTTTATGGGAGCAAGGCTGCAGCTGGTGGACGTCCCCTTCCTCCGAACCGTCTGAGTCTGAGACTGTGGTGCTGTGTGAGTAGGTGGCCGTTTTGTCTTTTTGGGTCGTTTTGAACGATACTGCTGACTGCAGCACCTTCTCGATGGTAGGCTCTGTGAGCATGATCAGCTGTCACTGGAGCTTGGCTTCTCACACCCCCACCACAAAACTGCCCAGTAAATGGTCCTCCACATGCCGGTATTCGCATCCGACTGCCATCCGGCAGAGGTCAATGAGGAACGCGGCGGCACTCTCACCCAGTTGTTGTGTCCTCTGGAGGAACTGGGCTCAGAGCGCCAGCATGGACAGCTTCAGCGTGAAGTAGTCCCCAAGCTGCTTGATCAGGTCGCCATAGGTGACGTCCAGCAGGTCTTGGGGCGAGATGAGGCTCTGGGCTAGGCACATAGTTTTGATGCTGCAGTGGCCCAGGAGCCAGGCCCGCTTCATCTCGGCTTCGGTAACCCCATGCACTGTCAGGAGAAACCTGAGTTGCCTGGACCAGGCATCCCAGGTCTTGGGTTTGGAAGGGTTAAAGGGAGGGATTTGTCCCGCGGTAGCAGCTTTTACCAGAGCAGGAGTGGTGTGGTGAGCGATGTCCTTGGGGGCAAGTGGCAGTCCTTCGGGGTGCTGGGGCTCAATGAAGCCTGGTGCCAGTGGATCGGTGCTCAGTGCTCCACTGCTTGGTTTGGCTGATCGAGAGCCCATCCTTGTCTCCACTGAAAAGTACTGGAGTCAGGAGGCCGGTAGCGGTGAAAACAGCATAGCAGTTTATTGCAGGCTCAGATGGTACATGCAAACCCTGGGCTTCATGCCTGCATGCCAGTTGGAGATAATCCCCCAACCCTGCCCAAATGTCCTGATAGGACCTTTAGTTCATGATTACCGTTCATAGGTCCTGAGGGGGAAGCCTAGGCACAGGATTGGTGGTTGCTCAGGATCCGACCAGCTATTGTCCTACCTGGCCGAAGTTCAGGTAGGTTCGGACCATCTGTGAAGGTCCACATGGTGGTCGCCATTATGGGGCACATGGTGACCGCAGTGCAATGCCCGGTCCAAATCATCCAGTCCGGAGCCCAACTGGCTGCCCAACATCAAGTAGAGCTGGGTGTCATCAGTGTACTGCTGACATCCTAGCCCCACCCTCCGGATAATCTGGGCAAGGGAGCGCATACAGATGTTAAAGAGCATCTGGGACAGAACAGCCTCCTGGGGCACCCCACATTCAAGCAGGTGCCTCCGGGACTGCTGTTCCCCTAGCACCACCCTTTGTCCCCGACCTTGGAGAAAGGAAGCAAGCCACTGTAAGGCAAGCCCCTCTATCCCCACATCGGCAAGGCGGCGAGTCAGCAGCTGGTGATTGACCATGTCAAATGCAGCCAACAACAGCAACACCATGTCAAACACAGGTCTAACAACAGCAACACCGCCACACTGCCCCAATCCAGATGTCTCCGGAGGTCATCAGTAAGGGCCACCAGAGTTGTCTCCATCCCGTACCCCAGGCAAAAGCCTGACTGGAAGGGATCTATTACGGAAGCATCATTCAGGAAGCTTTGCAACTGTATCACCACCGCCCTCTCTATTAATTTGCCCAAATAGGGCAAATTGGAGACCAGCCAATAGTTGGATCCAAAGACGTTTTTTTCACGAGAGGGTGGACCATCGCTTCCTTTACTTGGGAACCGCCCCTCCATAAGGGACTGGTTGATAATCTCCCTCAGCGCACCTCAAAACCCCTTGTGGCTGGCTTTAATCAGCCAGGAAGGGCACGGATCAAGGATGCATGTGGTTGGGCGTACAGTCATAAATAACCTGTCAACTTCCTCTAGGCAATAGAATTATGAAATAGAATGAAATAGAATTATGAAAATTGAACAACAAAAATGAAAGAAGCAATAATGAAAGAAAACCATATGAAACAGCACAATAACTAAACAGTCCCTTTTGGAATTAAGACCAAAAATGAAAGAAATGAAAACAAATTTCCATGAACAAGTCTAGTGCATGCATGTTGATGAAGGCTTCTAGCTGCAACATGTGCATGTTCACACATGTACACACACAGAGACACACACACACACACACAGAAGCTTGCTGCTCTCTCTCTCTTCTCCATTTGCGTCAGAGGTTTGTGGTGGGTACCAACGCTCCCTTTAAGCTGTGGAGTCTTATGAGCAAAAATCCTACTTTACGAGCTACTGGCATTAAAGTGGGAGCGAGCGATTTGGCCACTGCATACATTAGTTTGTTCTGGAGCCATCCTTCCTGAGCGAAGACAAAAATGTGTGAGCCGGAGGCTAAAAAACTGTGAGCTAGCTCACACTAACTCAGCTTAGAGGGAACACTGGTGGGTACAATCTGCTCTCTTGAGGTTGGCTCTCTTTAGCACACTGGGGGGGAACCCTTGGCCCTTGAGTCCCACCTCAATCCACTTCACTGCTTTACACTCTGGACATGAAAATACATTGATGTGGCCTGTGGTGACATCCTCCAAACTTGTTTTCTCCAGATGCATAGATCTTCCTCCATAAACTTTCTCCCTATGATGGCTGAGCCATCTGGCTGGTTTTATGGCCCTAGGTGTCACTTTTTCTAAGGTGATGTGGGTATCGTGTCCTCATTTACAGTAACAACAGCACCTATACATGTTTGCCTGGAAGTAACTACATCTAGGGCTGGTTTAGATTGTGTGTGTATATCTAAAAGCCATCAAGTCACAGCTGACTTATGGTGACCCCAGCAAGGGGCTTTCCATTGCCTTCCTGGGCAGAGTCTTCCTTACTGGTCTCCCATCCAAGTACTGACTCTACTGAGCTTCTGAGATCTGACAAGATTGGGCTGTTCCATGCTTCCTTCCTTCCCAGTTTAGGTTATAAAAACACTAAATAGGGGGGAGACCAGAAAATGAAGCAGTAGTGTGTATGTTAGTGCCCCACATAGCTTGCTTGTTGTACCTCCATAGAGCTGTACATTGATGTAACATGAATAGGGGCAACATGTGCTTTATAAGCCAATGGCAGTGTTAATGAATGGGCTATCCTAGGGACTTTCATCTTTGTTCATCTGCTGTTACATTGTTCATATGAGGACACACACACACACATGCACTAACATATTAAAATCCCTTTATTCAAACAATTCTGCCAGGTACTTCCATCCAAATATACACATATGCACACATATATATTTTAAAAAGTGAAAACCGGAGCAAACCACACATTCACCAGTTCCAAAATTAATTTCAGAAATTCTCCCAAGCTAAATCAGTTAGCCAGCACAACAAAATTTAGGGAAGAAGAAAACCCATGGAAAAATAATGGAGTAGAGTGGGAAATATCCATCCATCCCTTGAACTGTTTTTTGTTCTGCTTCCTCTGTGGCGTCCTGCATGACAGACAATACTGCTGCTGGCCCTCAATGGTATAGTGAAAGATTGTATGGTGCCTGCTCTTAATAGAAAAGGCCATGTCTCTTAGCAGCAGACTTTTTTCTATAAATGGGGAAAGATCACCTTAATTCCAGTGCCTGACCCAGAAATGTATTGAGCGTGTTCACTTATTGCCTTCAAACGAATGGCTAGATTCCCAAGTCACTCTGTTGGAATAAAAGTTTGTTCATATTTTTCTCTCTCTTTGGTTGGGAGCAAAACTCTTTTCATATTTCACAATTTAATTAAATCTGTCTGTTTTAGCACTCCCAGTTCAATTCTTTCCTTTCTTAATTTTCCATTTACATGACATGTGCTCCCAGAGTGCTTTACAAAGACATTCATAAAGGATGTATTTTTAAATAGTGGAAGAAGGATGAATTTTAAAAGTCATTAGTTCTTACTTAAACCCAACCAGCAGTCAGATTGCTGAAATATTTTCCAACAAAAGTGCCTAGAAGCTGTCTGGTGTTTCTTCCCCCTACCTCAAGGGGTGAGCTCTCTGAGGAACAATTACTACGTGTCTACTATAAATGCTTCATTATAGAAATATTGTCATTTCTGGAAGGAAGGTGAATTAGCAGGAATAGAGCTATTACATTCCGTCAAAGTCAATTAGTCTGAGATAGAAAGGAGACAAGATGTTTGCATTGATATAGCTAGAAGGATACGTACAAGGAGGCAGACTTCCAAATCAGGATTCTGCGCACATATTTTTGTGAAGAGCCATGGGTGCCAAAAGCAGTTCCTGGCCCAAGCCAGCTACCAGTGCACTGTGTAAATAGCTCAAGTCAAAAGATCAGTGATAGCACCAGTCAGCTATTTGGAATGGAATACTGGAATCCCACGTTCATTATTCTGCCCCTGCTCAGGTTATTGATGTTATTACTCGTTATCT